>JARYHS010009186.1:25020926-25343017 GCA_031002005.1 Vandiemenella viatica
TAGCCTAGAACTCCCCTTCATATGTGTGCGGGAACAACATCGCTAAAGCATTGTCGCCGTGATTGTTTCCGCGAATCTCGCCAGCAACTCCTCTTCAGTTTGCAGTCTGCAAATTCCCTCTCGCAGTCTCCCCAAATCCTAATATCGGCAGCGCGAAATAGCGCCGCCCTGTTCCTGTCTCCGATTGGTTCGGAAGCCTGTTTTGTGTGATTGCATCCTTCCACACAAAGACGTGAAAAGCCCGCTCTACAGGTAGTCTCGAGGCTGGAAATACAACCACACAGAGTTTCAGGACTCGGGCGAGGCAGACTACAGTTACATAGTAGATTTTCCTTCGTTCAAGTGAGCTGGAGAAGTTATCAGTAATTTTTTCGTCGTCTTTTAGATTATATCATTTACCAACATTTTTTAAGATTTTTATGGTGTATCAAGAACATGACAGGTGCTCACATTTTTAAAAACGTACTTTGCAGAAAAACTTCTGGTCTATCAAATAATTTTGTGTCCAACTAAAAATTTGGACGCGGATGAGGGTAGGGTCGGGTTTGTAGGACCCTGCTCCGGCTCTCTTTCTGGAATTTACCAGGGGGAATGGAAATAAGAAGATACTAATGTTTAATATCCTCTCAGAATCGATTAATTTCTTCATCAGCCTGCCAACTATCTCTATTGTAAATTTAACTATCTGTTTATAAATAATACAATAATACATACAGTAAAAATATTAATATATGGTAAAAATTCGTAGATATAAACATACAAATTTTTGTATCCGTAAGTAAATAACCAACAGCGGTGTATTCCAAATTTATATCTCTATCGATAGGAAATACGTGACAAATTCACATTAAGAGTTTGATTGATTTTAGATAATCCCGACCAGCTAAAATCAGTTAAACTAAAAAATAATGCTTCTCAATGTTATATTACAAATTAAATAATTTTTGTTGATGGTATTTCATAAACATAAACACAATATTGAAAGCCTCTGTTGACGTTTTTAGAACCTATTTTGAATAGCAAAGAGCCTATTTTAGGCACCTAAAAATCCAAGGTCTAATAATGATACACATATCAAATGTTATATCACCACCTAAGCTTTCAAGACCCCGTCAGAATATGTTCAGCGGTTTATAAATTATGGTAGATTATACATAAAGTAACATACATCAGAGGCTTTGATATTCTGCTCTAGGGTTAGGTAATGAAGTATGATTATCCATACGTCTCATTTTAAAGCAGAATCTACGGTTTAAACAGTGACAACCCTGACAAAGCCAGTTCAGTAGATTTTAAATTGTGGGGAAATACGTTTTGTGTTCGTAACAGATTTTAAGTTCCTGCAACGGCGGCTGGTGACTTAAAGTTACAAGATTTTAAGTCAGGTACCAAGCGGAAACCTCATCAGTCTGATCAGCAGTTTTGCATGATAATTGAATATACACAACACCTATGTAATTCACTACCGTGCCGTTTGCGAAAATTACAGTACCAAGAAGCAGCCATATGATTACAATGAAATTTATTCCAAATATTGGGGACATGACAATACACAAATAATCAAAATTGCGTAACTGTACATGCACATTGACCGTGAGAATTGAGTGTTGTGTGAAGCCACAACCAGCTGCAATCAGAGCACCAAGCCGTCGTGACATGGAATCAACAGAGCCTGTGATGGTGCTGGGGAACAAAACATCGACAGTGGTTGCAGAGGGAACAGAACTAACAAGTCGACCATATCCCAGACATAGTCGCCAGGTCAAATGCAGGCCAAGGAAGCAGTTATACCCGTGTAGAAGGCTCGCACATTGCTCGCAATATGTCGCCGGGCATTGTCCTGCTGAAATATGAAATGTGGAACTAACTGCCTATAGCGTGGGGCTCTAAAACCTCCCTGATGTAGTGATTACTATTCACATTGCCCAATACCTACGAGGCGAGATCGTATGTTATTGTCAATGGTGCCCCAGACCAGTAGTTCCCAAGTGGTGCTAAGCGGAACCCTGGGGTTCCGTGGAAGGGTCACAAGGGTTCCGTGTTCGTCCGAGAATTAAATAAAATGTTCGTTGAAAAGAGTCATAACCGCGCCGTGAGAAGGCTATCATGGTTCTGTTTCCATTTATGACGACTTACCGATGCGAGACTGGTTTTTTAGCTTACACTTATAAAAATGGGGATCCGTCAAAGAATGTATGATCAATTAGGGTTCCGTGGCCAAAAATATTTGGGAACCGCTTGTAAGCTTAATGGCTGATTATGGTTTTTGATTATTAGAAAAGTCACTTATTCGACACACACATATTCATTGATTAAACAAAAGGTTCTTTATGCCGCGGTCGCCAGGCTTACGTATTAACGTTTGTCGGGTTACTAAATGATAATCTCACACACTTTAGAATGGACAGAAATACCAAACATTATTGAGTCCATAAACTTATGATTTCACACCGACGGAAAATACCACCACCAAATCAATATTTAAATAAGGAATCAGACTCCTTTTCCGAGAATTGCAGACTCGTGGGACAAGAGGAATTAAATTGTACAAACTCCCACACTCTCCACAGTACTCATACAGTCACTTGAGATCGCTGCACTCCATGCAAAACCGTTAATATAACACATTACTAGTTTCCACGTTACACTCCGCCAAATCTTCTCGTCTTTTCACAATTTCCATAATTACGACCGAAATGTTCCCGCGTCGACAACTAAACTTGACAGCGGTCAACGATACACACCAAAGAATAGCCCCACACTGGCTTACTACGCCGGCCACAGATACTCTTGCATGGCTCTGACGTATGTTATGTTACACTCCCTAGCTAATATGCTGTGATAATTGATCTGGTTTCAAATAAACTTGATCAATTATCAGAAAAAAACTGTTGTGTCACACGCTGTCCTAGACCATAAAACTTGACGTTTTTCCACTATGCCGCTCAACAATGCAGTCTGTCGGATTGCGATTACCAAGGTAGCGTCTAATACGTAATATGCTGCTATCACTGTAGGATAAGTTGACGTGGGACCCGTCCGAAACCACAATGGTATATGCGTCATACGTCTACCCGAACAAACGAAAAGTTTCAATATCAAGCATTGTTCTCCCACTTAATTCATTAACTAATAAAGCCGCTGCAGCAACTGCTGTCCTCTTTTTCTTTCAATTTCTTAATTGTAATTTCTCAGTTGTATGTACGTGACTTCTAGTCATTTTCAGTTTCTGTTCGTACGTCTCCCGATACAGTCTTACAACGTTACTTTTTCGTAGATCACAGTACCATTGAAGTCTCCGTTGATTATTTTTATCTCGTTATCTACCACCTTCTCTTTCCTCAGTCAGTTTCGTCTTTCCTTGCCAATCATACTTCTGACAAACTTCATTTCTTCCGCCTGGATTCTCTTCACGTCATTATTTTGAATTTTCCCCTTGTTTTGAGTACATTGGAATTTTGATATTTGCTTATAGGCTCTGTAATCAATTAGTAACAAGTTTCCACCGGCTTAGATACAGTTGTAAGTTTCTTGTCAACCATCAGACCGTCATTGCTCTTCGCAGCAGTAATTTTACCGGTCTTGATCAATGGTTACCTCCCAATTCCATTAGTTAAGTAAATGAAAATTCAAATTTAGACTTTGGAAACTCAAATAGTACTAACGAAAAATCCCTTCACCATTTTCTTAAAAATATTTTGTTTCAATGATTTTCAACAATTTTCACCGTAATTATCTGCAATAAAAGTTTCTCCAGCATCCTCTTTCATTTCAAATTTCATATTGTCTTCTTGTACCCATTCCATTGGACTTTTGAGTTTTCCGTTTTATTGCATACATCTTTCTCATTTACTGGTTTCATCGCATATAAATTTCTAAAGTTGTCCCATCTGATTGTTCCACTTCTATTCCTATGAAACTTTACACTCATGGTCCGCATTATACTGACACCCCTTGCATTATCCTTTCTTCGTAACCGTTTGCCAGCAACGGCACAAAGTAATCGCTGTGTATAATATCTTTGCATTTTCTTGTTACCACCGCTGCTCAGTATATAAACTCTGACACGCTTACAGAATTCATCTGCTATCCTGCATCTTTCATTTGTTTATTCCTGTTTTTCCCGTCCTCGTCTATTACACTTCCGAAATATTTAGCGACGGAAACATTTCTTAAGATGCCATCTAGATAACAGTAAAACAGTAATCCAAATGACAAAAAAAGATTATTCCCAAAATTACTTACTGCCCAAAAATTGTCTGCTGCTTGTTTATGGGAATTACGTTGCAGGGTTTTACAACTAGTTACCTACCAATAAACAATACCGATACGACATCAACTAGTGTAAAATCTGAAGGAAATGTACAAATGGTTACGTAATATAAGTTAGTTTTTTTATTATTAATTGACCTTAGGTTTTTGATACACCATACAGTCAGTTTGATAACTTTATTAATACACTATTACATTAGCTTTACATTATTACATTAGATATAGCGTTCTTTACAAAGTCTCTGATGATACTGTATATTTTTTTGTTGTCGGTAGATGTTTGTTGGAGTGGCTGCTGTGCTCGTACGAGGGATTTGCTAATGTTTGTTGTTGCTGGCGGTAATTAGAACACATATATATGGTTCAGGTCTTTGGTGTCTGTCCGTCACTTTGGCAGTATGGTGAGTTTGCTGCGCGGATGCGGAAGAGGTGTTGCGGAAAGCGCCATGGTTAAATTTCATGCGTATGATTGTTGTAATGTACCTCCGTTGTGCATTCCAATCTGAGAACCAAGGTCGTCGTGATGGAAGGGTCTGCATCATAGCATACTGCCGTCCTCTGTGTCTTTTCGTCTCTTCCCAACTAGTGGTCCATTGCTATATAATAAGCGTGGTTAACTATTACTGCCTGGTAATCTTTGCTGTTGTAGAGTGGTGTGAGGTTCTGGCCCGTACTGCATGCCTCTTTGGATATAAGTTAGTTGTAATTGTTTATAGGTACCTGATTCTTATTTTGTGGTGTGATTCTAGACAAATTGGAGAGATCTTACAGGAAAATAGCAAAAAGACACGTGAATTAACAGAATGACTATGCACATTGTAATTTAATCTGCCCTGCCTTGACGTGTTGGACATCTGAGACATAATCTGAACAAATACGGGGTGCAAAATCAACAAAGCTTTCCCTTAAGAATAACGAGTCACTGTTTTTACTGTTATATATAACTATTAATCTTTTACTTTTAATTGCCGTGTATTGGTCTAATTACTATTTTACTTTTGCATTAATACGTCTCGATAGTTTTCCAGCGCGGATGAGAACATCTTTCTTCGTCTTTTTAACCTTAGATGATCTTTGGTGACAGCTCTCAAGTCACAACCTCCAAAGCTCTCAGAAATAAAACGTTTATACCACCTCGTTGCGCTATTGATTCTCTTATTCCAAATTACTTGTTGAACAAGCTTGCAGCAAATAACTTCTTATCGTATTTTATCACTAAGGAATTATAAAACTCACCTACGCGTGACTTTTTATCCGCCACTATAATAATCATTACAATATACAATTGACTTTTCATCTTATAGTGTGTATCTAACTATTAAGTGCAGAATATCAGTGTTATAAGGTACCGAGTGTTCGGATAGCGTCTGTCAGATTTTGGAGGTGTGGCCTGAGTCATACAACAGTGCTACATGACGGGGCAAAGCGCCCAGATTTACACATCCGGTGGGTGACTAAACACTCCTCGCAATGGGTTTATTGATCACCATAAACTGTTTCAAGGTCGGTTCTCGTTCCATTTGTTCGCGTTTCGGGAACACTATAGAGCCTATCAAGATGATAGCTTTGATTCGCCCCATCCCAGTGCGAAGAGAACAGGATTTTCTTCGGAGGAGGGATGGGGCCCGCCCCCCCGCACTCTGGCCTGGTGCAGCAACTAAGGAGGGCCCACTGCCTGACTCGTCCCCGCGAAGAAGTCGACTCGCCTGGACAGGCGCGGACGACCCTGCGGCGCTGCTCTGGTCACCTCGCTGTCTGCTGAAGACCAACAACTTCGTTCGCGATGATAACTTGTGCAATCAGTTCCAACCCGTAAACCAACCCTGACAAGTCTCAAACTGCTCTAACTGTCTGAAAATCAAAGACATTCGGCAATGTGCAATAGTGCAAATTTTAATAAAATACATTTCATGTCAGCGTAAATTTCACTATTCTTAAGTTTAAATAATTTCAATCAAAGTGCAGACCAATTTTTCGTTGATCCTATTAAGTCCAGTAATATGTCACGTGACTAGCTTATAAGTCATGATCACTTATAATCACTTATTATTTTTTTAATAATTACAACTGAGTGATCAAGAAGTCGGTTTCGTCAAACAAGAAACACTTCAAGTTCAATATTCATATATCATCCTTACGCTATTCTCGGCTTTGTCTTTATAATTATTTCTTTGCTTTTGCTCCAACGCCACCAGTTACTCTGTGTCTTCAAACATATTTATAAAATAACTAGCCCGTACCCGCGACTTCGTACGCGTAGATTAAGAATTGTTTTGCCAGAATTAAATATAGAAAGTTGTTGGTAACGAAGGATTGGTCCCAAACAATATCGAGTCGGAATAATATGACAGGAAAGCTATCACTATATCATTGTACCGTCGAACCTGTCTCTTGAAGAGAATCAATTTCCAACATATTTCTGTCACCATTCGATAAGGTCTCAAAATTTCGTGACTACTACTGTTAATTATACTGGAAAAAATATCCTGCGCCCTTCATACAGATTTCCTTATAAAATTCCATCACAACGATATAGCCATTTAGTCATCAAAACGTAACAAAGAGACAGAGACTTACTTCCGTATTTATAATTATATTACTGTGGTTCACACTCACACACTGACTGCGAACAACAACCCTAAAAAAGTGTACACCTACAACATTGCAAGACTACCTACGATTTGCCTCGCATCGCACCCCTAACTTTCTAATATCTACAGTTTAACATTCAATCCGAATAACCTACGGCCCAGGCCTGACTCTTACGATGAAAAATAATTTTTAATAATCTTAGCCTCCTCGGAAATTTGAACCGGAGACCACGACGTTCGTAAGCAAGCGCTTTAACCACTGAGCTGGCAGTCCACTACACGCAAACACGGTACGGAGACGTCCACATCCAACGTGTCTGTCTATCGCCGTATTTCGAAGTTATGAGACAACATATGTTATTTATACAGATAATTTTTCAACCAAATGTAGACAGTATTTTTCTCCTTGTTTCAAAGGATAAGTGTGCAAAGTTTCATCTAGATCGGGTGAAAACTGTGGATTTATATGAAGAACAAACAAATTAACAAACAATCATACATTCATGTTTATATATAAAGTAATATTAGTACCATACATTTGCAACTCAAAAAACAACAAATAAAAACAGTATTTGCTGTTTATACTTATTAATATGGAAGCGTGACGTCCGCTTGTTCAGACCTAAGCTCTACCAGATTCGTTATCTCCTGTGAACAGATTCCCGGGGAAGTCAACTGTGGGGGAGAGAGGCAATATGGTGCAGCTGCTATATTTACGGCCCAGCGACTATATTACTGTGGACTACATATCACTCCAAACTGTTCGCAGATAATTGCCCGACGTCACTCGTTGCTAGCAAGCCAGTGGGGGCAGATAAAAACAGTGAGTGGTACAACAGGGCGGCAAGTACAACGCCCGCCCCAGATTGCGGCTCAGTGCAGGTGCCTAGCAAGGTTTAAATTTAGCACTCCACTAATTATTACAATACCAGCGGCGTAAGCGATCTAATGAACAATGCCCGAGCACCTGACTTGGTAAATGAAATGATTCAGCGGCAGGAAGGCCGATTTCCTTGCTTACTAGCTGTGATCACCATTCCCCACATCACCTGCACATCTGATACTTGTAGTGACTGTGAAGAAAGTCAGTTGTTCCCGCATATTATCTTGTGGCTGATTCGTCCAATCTGTCACATGAGAAATATGAATCCATACGATGGTCTTCAGTGTTACGGAGGTTTTATCTGCTTCGTTTTATGCAGCCAAGCATTGTCATGTATGCTGAAGTGATGAGGCCATACGAGTATTATGCAAGCCTCCCAACAGGCAGTGACGATGCCGAAGGTCTCCGCTTCAAACCTCATCACTGGCCGCCGCCCAGGTCTCTTGCAATGCGATGTAGACGTTGTCACAGTCACTGTATTAGTAGGTTTGCTGTTACCACCAACTTTCTTTAAATGCACTGTTTGTATACGAACTTCTCTCTTAAAACGAACATGCAATGCTGCGAATTCAGCATTTTTATGGTTAAATTTAGCACATTTCCAAGCGATTTAGCATGAAAAAATCAATTTAGTACATAGCATATTTTCTAGCATTTTTTTCTGACAACTATTTTTTTGGAGAGATAAAATTTTACTATTTTTCATTGATTTTTTTGGAATAATCACAACAAGTTGTTATTAATTATTGTTAATTTTAAGTTGATTATTTTGTACATTTTACACGTCTCCAAAAAGAAATTTGGCAAAGAATTTTTTTAACAAATTTAAATATTTCAGATGTTATAAAACATTAAACATGTATTTTGTTATTCTTATTTTTAACTAAAATATTTATATTTAAGTCTCGTTTCAGGTAATTATCAAGATAAAATTTACATTTAACGGTATGTGTCTTACACACGCAAGATAATTAGTATTTTCTACTCCTTTTATGACATGGTTCATAGACAAGTTTGGTTTTTCTGATCTGGTTAAATTCTGGTAGAGCTTTTTTCGGTTGTGTTAGAAAATGATAAAGTTACCTGAAGGTAGGGTTGGGTTTTTTTTAATGTTTAGGGGTACTTTCCATGCTATAGGGTTCGTCAATCGTAGAGATATTACCAGGCAGAAGCGACGTTTGGTAGGGATAGTAGTGATTAGGTCTGTTATTGGTGGAGTTTGTTTTGGATGGAGATTTTTCTGGTAGGCCCTGGTGTGCCCTTTGATTTTGTTCGTATTTTTTCGAAAATTTTAGCACGTTTTTAGGATTTTCTAAAAGTTAATTTGGCATAAAATATTTTTTAATGTTGGCATCTTTGCGAACGTGTCACGACAAGCGAGAGAAAAGAATCTGTTATTTTATTCCTATGAATAACACACCGTGCCGCCATACCGTTAAATCACGATACATATAATATTTCGACTGCGAGAAGTGACCTACCATTAAACGAATACTAATTCTCCAGTGTCTAAAACATGCCTTATTCTATTTCTGGAATCATGGCCCTACTAACGTGTTCATGAAACAGGTGTAATCATTGTTTAGCACCGTGAGTTACAATCTGCTGCACTATACGAATCGTTCCAAGTGGCGGCCACCAGACTTGTATCCTGAAGTATGTTCGGTACAATCGTTGAAAAATAAATGTAATGTGCCACTGGTGCATGCGAATCTTCCTCTGAGTCTGCTGGCCTAGTGTAAACGCGAAACCTGAGTTTCAGAATACTATACTTAAACACTCGATAGAATTTTGTTTTACTTCGGACACATGTTAGTAGTCAAAACATCTACTAATTTCCCCTGTACACGCTATCAGTTTGTGCAGGAATTTCCGAATACCTGGTGTATACAATGCTTCATTCTTTTTATATACATCACAACTAACACGCGGATTGTCTCCAATTGCAGCGCCAAAACTCACCTTGTAATGGACCTTTCAAAAGCAGGAAATAAGTTGTTGCATGATACCATATCCTAAACAAAACTAACAAATCCCTCATACATCCAACCTTGTAGCATAGAATCTGTCGCGGTACTGGCAGTATCTTAGCCAGCCGCTCTTTTTCCCTCACCTAACTATCGCAAAGGTTTTTTTTTCGCAGGGGTAAAACCTTGGCAGTTTTTCCCCTCTGCCCTGTCTCTTCTTTCAAAAATTTCTGTCTATCTTATCCGATGGACCCATGTAAACGGGCGGACGCCTGGACGCATGGAATGCAATAGAATCCCGTTCCTGTGATCACCTATAGAAATACTAACCTAATGCATGTGCAGAAGCGAGCAGTAGTTAAAAGGAAGGCCGCCATGCTTGGAGGAGCGGGTTTTGGGTGCTCCCCCCCCCCAAAAAAAAAAAAGTAGGAAATACCTGTGAAGACAGAAATTTATACGAATGCCAGAAAGTTAAAACAAATATGACTTGCATGTCTGGTTGATTCCTAACATTTGTTAACTCCTTCCATGCTTTTAAGCAGCAAAACAATATCATGTAACCAGTGTTTCTTAATATTACAAAAGATTGGCTCCTCTTGGTTGTAGGCAGATCACGTTTTTGCGGGAAGCTGTCTTCTATGGTCTGTTATCTACTGAGTTTTCGCTGGAGACGTTATCTGATTGCGATTAAGAACGAATGTCTTTTGACGGTGCCAACGATTCCGCAGTAATGGAGAGGCGCTCAGAGGGTTTCGAAGCTGCGGACAGCGAATCTGTGAAACTGGCGAGAGTCTCAAGGTCTCCTTCGCAACGAATGCTTTCTGGTCAAGTAGCGACTGTACATGACCATCTTCACTGTTCACCATACATAGCAACACCATCATCACTGTTTTCGAGGCCTGTGCCTTCTTTTGGGGAGTTTCTGTATCCTTTCATCTTATCCTGGGTCCTCCTGCACTATACTGTTACTAGGGATTGCAATCCCGCAAAGCGGGATCCCGCAGTCCCGAGTCTGCGTGACTCGCTGCCCTACTCGGTCTCTGTCGGATATTTTGCAGTTTGCCTGTACCCTTCCAGTTGGCATTTGACTCATGTGAACAAGTGTTTGTTGTTGTCAACCTTCGTCATTCGTAAGTAAATAAATACACTTTTACGTATTCATCAAAACTTACCATACGTTTGTTTCCAGTACACATTTCTGTAATTTGAGTTATGTGCGTATTTAGTACGATTTTCTAACTATATAATTATTTTTTAAGTGTCGCACATGTCATATGAACTACACGGTTACAGCTTTTTATTCACGGTTTCATTATTCCCATTTTCTGTATTTGCAGATAAAGTAATTGTCACAATTTACTAATTTGCGGCTGAAAATTTGATTATTCGTTGATATGAAACTAATGTTATCGTAATTTTAACGATCGCGTACCTATTTATTTAACAGCTATCAAAAGGAAATTGTATATCCTTTGACTTATTGCTGTTTGGGCCGCTGCTCAATGCGTTTCTTTGACGAAAGCCACCTGCTTACATGTGCCGTTCAGGCTTTCGATTAATCCCTCTTCTCCTTGTTATTATTTCGACTAAAGGTAAAAAAAGTTATGATGAAATTTTCACGGGTGTATCGACGAATTGTGTTGTAGGAACACCATACTTCGACGGCTGCCTCCGCCGTCTTCCTCACGTGTGTAATTTCGTGTGTTTGCAATGAAATCCGTAGATACAACCTATGAGGACTTCACTGCAATCATTCGCCGAGAAAGTCTCCTTTCTTACTAAAAAATAAAATTTTCCACTCTAAAAACTTCGTTACAACACATAAGTAAATCTGAAATACTTGACAGTTTACGTGTTGGTGAGTAGTTTCTTTTAATAATATTGAATCAACAGTAATATCAATCAAGGAATCAGGAGATATAATAATGAATCACGCAAAATAAGGCCACGTCTCGTGCTTGTGCAGTGACAAAAAGTTATGAGATCTTGTTCTGAGCCAAGTCTACACTTTACAGAGTATATTCACTTCACTTTGTGAAATGAAATCCTTTTATCTATGTTATGGAAAGTTTATTTAGAATTTAAAAAAAAAAAAAAAAAAAAAAAAACACTCTGATAACTTGGCCATTAAGCAAACCATATTTTTAAACTTATGTATTTATTGTAAGGCACATAATTTGACCTAAGACTCAATATTTTCCATTTTTATTATTTATTTAAAAATTGGTTTAGACTAAAAAAACAAAAATGTAAAACATCGAAATACACTTAAGACACGCTAAAAAGTTTTAATGTCATGTTTCCAATCAAAATATTGTTAACTGTTAATTTTTATCATTTAACATTAATAATTAGTTATTAATTTAATTATTTTTAATTTATTAACGTTTTAAGTAACTATGTTTTAAATATATGCGTTAAAAAACTGTTTGTACTAATCCCGCGGGATTGGCGCAAATCCCGCGCGGATCCCGCGGGATTGCAATCCTTAACTGTTACGGACTGCAAGTGTCTGTCGTTTTGTCCAGGCATCACGCATTAACGACAGAACCTGTTTGGGTGAGGTTTACACAGTTTGAAAGCTGAGGGTCCAGCTTATAGTCTGTGACAAATCGCAGGTCACGAAGCAAGAAATGATAATTGCTTACTACCGACAGCAGTAGGGCACCACAGATGACAGTGCATTCAGATGAGATACCCCATTACGAGATAATATACATCACAGATAAACACCACTCTCTGTGGAATATGTTAATATTGTGTTTTGACTTGGTAGCTTTGATTATTTGTATTTCCTAGTAAAATACACAGAAAACGACGTTAATCAGTCAACTACATCAAAGGTTAATACACCAACAAGCGTGAGAAAATTGTGTAATTTAACTTATGGTTACAAGCTGGTACGTTACAAACGTTTACGCTTCGCTACTGGAAGGAAAACATTACTACGAACACCAAGGCTAGCGCGAGCCAAGTCGCGGGAGAGTGCTGGTATACCTCGTAGGATCCCCGCGAGTTTATTGTCATTCATTTTCTTACCGTAATTTAACCCCTTTTAGTCATTTAGAGCTATATTACTTGTTTCCACCTTATCTTTCTATTGACACAAGAGCGATCTGGTGACTGAATTTTTTATACACATGATAGGTTCGAATTGCGACCTTAAAACTGTACATCATTTCTAATTAAATTTTGCTTTGTTCATTTCAACCACGCTGAGATACCCCGCGGCGCGGATTCCACGTGAATATGCAGGCCCGCTGGACGTGTTAGTTTTATCGTGATTTGGTTAGGCAGATTATGCAGTCGGTTACAAACTCTGTAACTAAAACAATACGAAGTTATTATTACCATTTAGTGACGGTAATAACATTAATGATAGTGTAAGGAAGGCTGCGGCTCGAAGCAAAATAAAACTCTAAAAAGGTCACTCCCCTCAGATCGATGGTTAGGTGACATTCCTCTTTGGTGCACACATTCGCGCAGCTGTTTAATGCCACGCTCGCCGCCTAACATTGATTTCAGTCTGAAAGAAATTACTGGGAATCGCCAGTCGGGCCATTTATCGCTTAAACCGCGAGCGGACCCTCGTTAATCCCCACTAAACGTTACAGGTAGTCCATTCACGTCCAGCACCACCCTAGGAGGGGATTTGAGAGACCAGAGGCCCGTATTATTTTTCCGGACCTGAAAAGCGCTGGAGATGAAAGTAGCAAAGCAAAGGCATTCAGTGCGCGCCCGCAGGGCGCAGGATTACTTAGACCACACAGAGGGACTGCGTAGGGAGGGTGAAGCATGATCCTCTGGATACTGGCACATACTACTGCAACACATAATATCACGTGCTCAGCATACAGTCAGTCACCACACTCAGGATGATCCTGGTCGGAGTCTGTATACGTGAGGATATACAGTATTACTTAGTATATTTCAAGTTTAATCACTTTCAGACGAACGTAGTGAAAGACAAGCTATCATGTATGATTTCTAGAATTCGGCACCGCACTACGGGGTAACTATGATACTCCTAAATACAGTTCAATCCTGAAACAAGTGTTTTGCACCTAGACTGTCTTTGGACAACAGTTCAGTTTCAAAGAAAAATCATCTGCTACGTTAGGAACTGAGGTCCACTCATTCAGTCGCACATTTCTCTATCTATCTACTGAGAAATTCATAGCACGAACGATAAATACGCCTAGATAAAGACTAAGGCCAATTAGAGCTTTCAACTAAGAGACACAGGAGGAGGACAACCATGGTTCGTATGTTGTGTTTTGTAAGGAAATAGAATGATAAACCACCAGAAATACAAGTAAGGTATCAGGGCTGGGACTATATATGGATGGTAGACTCACTTCGAAGTACCATATTAATCAAAAACTATCTGAATGCTTCTGCCGCATTTCTAAGCTATACCCAAGAAAAGTTCCATCAGAGTCGAAACTGACCCACTACTGTACGAATCGCTGATCCGCCATCTTTTATGCTTCTCCCTTAAGTGTACAACTGCTCCTTCCAAACACCAGAGGATGCATTAGTTCCCAATCAGACTCCTCCGAACTACTTTTAAAGTTCCCTGCTTCGCAGCTAAAACACATCTCCATACAGAAACTGGTCTTCCAACCTTTAAAGCTTTCATATTGAAACCAGCAAACATCTTTCTAAATAATCTAAACATTATTACCTGAGTGCAGTTGTATAATTTAGGTAAGAGCTCAGCAGCACAACCAAGGCTAACATAAACCGCCTTCCGCAGGACATCCTAAGTGAAAAAGAGCATGATCCTCCTTGAGCAAGTGCTACTGTTATTATATTTAACTCAGTTTAAATTTGTTTACTCTATTATTATTATTTTAGCTCATATCCCACTTTTGTTTTCGAAATGCTAATAGTATCTATACCTTAAATATCTGGGTGCCGAAGTGACAAAACTGAAATTTTTCGACGGATCACTGATCTTGTTGAAATGAAAGGCGCCTCGAAGTACAGCTCACAGTTGACTAAGAATTCCCCAACTTAAAAGTTTGTGACATGTGAACGTCTCATTACTTGCGTGTGCTGCTGGTTTGAACAAATGATTTTGATACCGAAGACACATAGAATGCTTAGTAACGCACCGGACGTGCAAATCTGGGCTTGTTATGTCCCATCGCGTATTACTGGTATATGACTCAGGCGGCACCTCCAGAATCTGACAGACGCTACACTGACACTCTGTACTCAATAATTCATTACAAATGAGATGGAATGAATGTATTCCTGGATGTTTTAAAATGTATAGCAAAAAAAAAAAGAAATTTAAAAAGTCTAACTCGCTTAAAATGTAATGTTTCTGACCTCAATTGTTACAAACTTGATCTGAAATGATAGATATAACTACAAGATGTACAACAATTCTTCAGAGAAAGCGTATAAACCTGGTACAGTCTGTTAGGAACCAAGGTTGCTGACACTCTTTGCCAGCCGCCGGTCTACGTTTTCAAGGTGACTTGCGCGGTGTAATTAAAGCCGATAAGAAGTTAGTCACGAGCTGGTGGGATAGAGAGTTGTTCTGCTCGGCGGTGAGTGGCCTGCTGTCTCGGAGACACTTTTTGGAAAGCTCGAGAAAGCTGTCAGTAGTGCGAGAGTTTCTATTAAAATGTTATGTTGCCAGTAACTGCAGCTGTTGTTGTGTTTAACGTAAAATAAAAGAATCGCTGATTGAAGTTTTTATTTTCTGTTCGTCTTTCACCGATGACATCGAACCTGAGCTAAATTTTGGATGCAAGAATTTACAACTTTGGCTGAACCTGCCGCATAGCAGTGCGACCAGAGGTCTAGGGACCGCTGCAAGGAGTTGGGATCATTGCATTCTCCTAAACTGTCCAAGCAATGGACGCAACAAGCGTTACCTCCATGCCGCTCTGCACCACAGGAAGGAAATCGCTGCTATTAGGCCTGTTTTGAATACGTGAGCTGGTTATCTGACTATATGCTATATTAATATAGAAAACAATGCTCACTGATGGAGAAACGAAGATTTGCCCACTGTCTTCTTTCAGCAGAATGCACACGCAGCATGTTATGACTCTCACAAGATTCTCACACTGAAACTGAACCGCGCTCTGGACGAGATTTTCTCTCAAACATTCCATCTCTTCATCATTCTGGAGGAGACGACGTACACCAACAATAGTGTTATTTTCCCGATAGTGGGCTTGAATGTCTCGTCATTATCATTCAAAGACAGGCTTATTAAATTTCGGCTGCCTATGATGTTTTATAACCGCTAACTGCGTCGTTTACACGGTTCAGCTATGCTAAATTGAGGCTGCATACGCAGTTGATGACAGACCGTACGAAGCTACTCATTACAACTGAATTAGTTCATATTTTATACATTTTGAAATTCGCTTAAAGCACTCAAGTCTGCTACGCTGACGACTTAGCTGCCGCTATCGAAACTGCCTCACTAGAGGAAGATGAGAGCATTCTCCAAAACGACTTAGACACCTTGAATGCGTGCTATATGAAGTGGAGACTTTGTCCGAACCCGATGAAAACAGAAGTACACACATTCCACTTGAGAAATAGAACAGCACATCAGCAGGTCAAAGTGAACGTTTACCATCAAAGAGTGAAACATAATTTCTACCCTAAATATCTTGGGCTCACTTAACATCAAAAAACACCTGGCAAACTCAAGTCAGATACTTAAAATACGGAACAATGTCATGAAGAAGCTAGCTGGTACTTCGTGGTGAGCTGATTCGGACTCACTACGAACAACGCTCTCACCATGGTTTACCCTGTCGCTGAGTACTGTGCTCCAGTGTGGCAACGTAGTACTCATACTAGAAAAATCGACGTCCACCTCAATGAGTGTATGAGAGTAATAACTGGCAAATTAAAATCCACCCAAGTCCCCTGGTTACATTTTATCAGCCTTATACAACCTCCAGAGGTAAGACGCCAAGAAGCAACGGCACGTGAGTGGATAAAACTACGCCACCCTGACCATCCACAGGATCTCCCAGTCCACAAGGTCCTAAATGACCGACCCCCCACTCGTCTTAAATCCAGTATGGCATACCGTATTTGACTTCGATGCCAAGGAAAAATGGCGACAAAGCTGGGACTCTGCATCTGTGAAACATCCAGATATTAAAGATCCCACAACTGGACTACCGGGATTGCATCTGAAGAGAGACCGTCTAAGAACAGGCCACGCCAAATGCAACTCCATGCTGTATAAGTGTGGACTTTAGGTTTCTCCCGTGTGAAACTGCGAAGCCCCTTCCCAGAATGTGGAGCATATCACCAAGGAATGCAGTCCAAGAAAGTACGATGGACCATTTCGAGATGTTTTCAGTGCAACAACCTCCTTCATAGCATGGCTGCATCAACTGGACATCATTTTGTGAATGTTACCAGCGTTCTTGCCGTTGTTTATATTGGGTATATTTACATTAGTTGCTTAGCCATACGACAAGTAGATAAATAACCCAAGTGTTTATACTACGTCACACAAGGAATGCCTTTGGATAATTCAGAAAAGCACAAAATTAACAGGAATCGGTGCAGAGAAATTGGAAACTACGAGTGGCCCTTAAAATTGTTACCGGATCTATCTGAATATGCTGTTGTCCAAAAACTTGAAATTCGTCATTAATTTCGAATATTTCTTATATCATGTTTCGAGTTCATAAAATATAAAAGTAAGGAAATTTAAAAAAAGAAAAAAAAAAACTGGAAAATACAAACATATGTAGCCGTTGAAGTCGTCAATTTTGGACCATATTTGTTATTTGCGTTTCTCTCAGAAACACTTTCACCTCATGAACTTCTAATTTGTTTAGTATCAAAACCATATCCTAAATTTAAACGATAAATACTAGAAACACATGCATCCAACAGACTATAAAAGGTGTGCTGAAAGGAAACAAACGTTTTAATTTCGAAGTTAGTTTGCCATACGTGACATAACTTAAATATACTGACATGCACTGACACTTGACAGGAAAGGAATAATTGAGAACGTCTTGGAGGAAAAAATGGTCCACTGACAGATACATAAAGATGGAGGAACCGGATGACAGTAGACAGTAGATATTATCTGGAGAAATTTTATAAGCTAAGAGTAATTTACTTATTTGCTTGAGAAGTAATTATATGAATTAGTTATTCATCTAAGTAAGAATTATTTTGGCTTCAAAGACTGATGACTACATATGAAACAACTGAATAACGAAATGTTTGAAAGCCTTTCTTTTAGTCCTGCATTACAAGTAAACCTCATATAAGCGTGATAGTGTAATTAGCGTTTGTTGATATTTAACTTGGGCATTATCGTTGCTGATTTGTGACATATTTATAGGAGTCTTTTTTTAGGCATAGTTGACACGCTTGCTGAAGTTAAAATACTTTGCGCGCAGCCTCTATTAGCTCTGCAGTTTGCTGTAACGGCCTTAGTCGGCAATTATGTTTGCTGAATATGATGACTGAACTCTAAGTAGCGCCGAGTTTTAATTTCCTTCTTGCTTCCTTTCAATTAGAAGTTTGGAAAGACTTCTCTAAAGTTTGTTCTTAATTACCGCTCTATTCAATACTTCTGACTTTTTCAGCGAGCGAAGTAGGAGATCAATGGATTAAATGCCAGCTGCACCTTTCCAATAATTTCGCCGCTGTACCATCGTAATAGCAACCTCGTGTTACCTGGAAACCGGCGCCTTGGTTGGTAACTCGTATTTCACGCTCCCTCGTAAGTTGACACGTGTTGTCGCTAAAATATAATTAACAGGACGCGAAAAGAAGGCACAACTAAACAGACGTAACAAGATGAAAAAGGCTTTCGAACGGACCTGCAACGTCTACAACGAAAAGAACATAGGAATCCAATTAAAAATTAGTCATTACAATACAGTTATTAAACCCAACGCTCTCTACGCCACAGAAACACTCACATTAAACTCTAATAGGGACATCGAGAACATCAAGAAAGAGGAACGAGCTATTATTGGACCAACAAAAACGGAAGAAGGCTACAAACTAAAGTCAAATAAAACACTCCCACTCAAACATAGGCAACAACATCAGAAAACGTAGATTAAAAATCTACTATCACATCTACAGGATGCCAGATCACAGATTAACTAAGCAGATATTCGACCTCATGCAACCATTGAAAATGCCTAACAGCTGGTTCGATCAAGTAAGTCAAGACCTGGAAAAAGCTAAAATCAACACATCAGAAGTCCTAGATCGCAAAACCTTCAGACAAAACATACACGACTGGGTAGTCATGCCAGAAACCAAAGCCAAGAAGTAGGCGCAACTTGGACAGAAGAGAGAAAAAGTGCCTTCAATAAACAGATGCGAGAATACTGAAATGGCAAAAAAACTCAGACAGAAAATAACTAAGTTTTGCGTGATCTTTATAGGGCTATCTGCATTAAAATATATACAGAGTGTTACAAAAAGGTACGGCCAAACTTTCAGGAAACATTCCTCACACGCAAACAAAGAAAATATGTTATGTGGACATGTGTCCGGAAACGCTTACTTTCCATTGTGAATTATGTATTAATTGCGTATTAATTATGAGAAGCTACACCTGTTTATAGTGACAAAACAGTAATAGGCACTAATATTTCTTTATAGATTCAATAAACATGAGAAATTTCAATTACATTAAAGTTTATAGATTTATTTAAAAACAAGTATTTTAAAAGTTTTCATTTGATAGAGGTGGCAACAGCCTGGGAAACTCATAAGATTTAGAATGTTGGTTTTACTCTCAATGATTCTGGATCTGAAAGAGGCTATTCAAATGACAGTCAGAGGTTCTGTGCTTCCTTTTGTCAGTATCAGTGCTCTCTTCAATGACTGAATTAAAGAATTATAGTTAATCTTCAGTAACATAAGAAAAATCAGACTATGAAAAATTCACTAAACCGGTCTTCCATTTTAATTTTTATTTTATTTCAATGACTAAAATGAATTTGCTGCTTATTAGTTATTTTTACTCTGCATTTTGCTTATGTGATGTAATGCATTTATAACTAATTGTGAAATTCTTCTTGATTAATGCTGCACTTCCAATAAAGACTAACCCAAACTCATTTGTTTACTCTTAATGTGTGCGAGCGTGTGTAAAATATGAAAAAAACACTTGTTAAATATTATCATTATTATTACTTTAAAAACCGATGTTAGCTGATGTATTTGGTAAAATATTTGTGCTCTCATCAAATTAAACAGAAATTATTTATATGTCTGCTGAGGTTTCATATATATGCCTATTAAAGTGCAGGCTGATAAAAAATCAAGATACTGATTTTTGACAGCATATAGAATGGGATAACGAACTCACGATCAATTTTTCTAATTTAAAAGAAATATCACTGACATTGTCTTCAACGGAAATAGTAAAAGAGTCCGCTAAAATGGTTGTTAATTGTTGACCAATTTATTTTAAGATGAATAAGAAACATTGCAAATTTTATCAGAAAATGACATTTTTCAAACACTTTTGCTTCTATCTAGAAAAATGTGAAATACTGCCTACCCATCATAATTTGAGGTAAAAAGCTAAAAATAAGTCTTTGTAGCACAACAGAAATTAGTGTAATATTTTGCTCGTACTGTTCTACTGCGTCTGATGGGAACTTATGCCTGGCATGCGTGACGTCACAAACTGAGAGGCCAGGCCTTCTCGTCTAGGTGGTGTTGGTGCGGGCGCGGTGATGTGTAGTAGGGTACCTTGTACTTGTCGCAGGAATTTTAGTTGAGAGGCGAATTCCACGAAGTTCGCTTAGCAAAGATGGTTTTGATTACCTAACGTTTCAACCCTTGTGCCGTCCTCTGATGAAAGCTACAGCACGTTGGCTGAGACGCTAGGTTTTAATAAATTCATGCGAATCCACCAGGACAAGAAAGATAATACAAAGATGCCTTTGTTGGCACTTGCATAATTTGGTGTCTAATTTAATTCATTTGTGAAAAAATGACACATTTCTTTCTTGTTGAAATATGATGTCAAAAGAAAAGAAAAATGCAATCTTGCAAGCATTATCTGGAAGTACACGATGTTTGCACAAACTGTAGAATTTGTGAGCAAAAGTATTCTTATACTGATTTTTAATAAAACATTGAATTATAAATAATTATTTATTTTCCTACCTCCGCTTTGAGAAAGACCTCCGCGAAAGACCTCAGCATCTGCAGCCGCAAAGACGACCTCCATTATTGAGATGCCGATGGTAATAACAGTTAACGATATGAGTTCTGTAGTTAAAATAACCATCATAAAGATGATAATTATTATGATGATCTCGTTGCTTGTTGGCCTGCTCTTTTCTCCCTTTCTCGAGCCCGCGGTGGTGGGGAGTAGACAAGCCAGGGCCAGGTGGAACCCACACCCGCCGTCTGCCCTTGCCACGTCATCATCACCATCTACATACAAGCCCGGTACCTACGTCACAAAACCGTTCTGACGTCACATGAGTTAGGCAACACGGTTTAGAGGTTAGGCATTTGTAAGCTGTTGTGCGTGCGAAGTGAGAGTTGTTTTTTCGAAGTTAAACTGGTTGTTTTTTTTCGTTAGTTATAAGTGATTTGTTGTTCTGAAGAAATCGTGTACACATACTGCGTTACAAAATGCAATTGAAATTATCGAAATGGAGCCAAAGTTCGGTTATTTTCGTTTCCTAAAGAGGATGAATTACGACGGCGATACATGACAGCATTACACAGAAACTTTACATCAACAGTTCATTCAACAGTAAGTGTCTTTCTGCTTTAAATATTACATGTTTACGTCTTATATTTTTATTTTTAACTAACTATGATATTAGCGGACTATCAGTTCTGAAAACATGAGTACAATTTTGTAACACTTCATTTGTGTTGAATTTTAGAAATTGTTTTAGTGGTTCGTTTATACGTACAATATTCTCAAGTAGTGTACATCGCGGAACGCGTTGCCACTACCAGCGTATTTACAAATAATAATCAAATTCCTGGTACCTTATGCTGTAAGAAGGATATTCTGGTCCAAGCTGCATTTCAACCTAACTATTATCTCCGCTAATATTGCCAATATGAAAACAAACAATACTGACACACCTTGTCACATTAAATGCATCGGAACTACATTTCAAATAGTAGCAGCATTTTCTACATCAGGATTCATCACAACTTCATCATACACCATCAATGTGAGCTGCAATTGGACTAAAGAAAGCGCAATAACACATTCACTGTATCGCGATGTTACTCATAATCTGGTAAATAAATTAAAGCAAGTGGCATGATACTGTTAAAACAGAAGCTTAGATTTTGTGTTTTATCAGTATTCAGTCATATTTTTATACTCCGTCAACATGAAATAATTTTATCGTATATTAGAACACTGATCATTTATACAATTTCCTTTTCCTGGCAGGTTTGTGAGCTGCATTTTGCAGAAGCTGATATTCAAACCTAAACTGATTACTATGACGGAAGGAAGGGTAACAAACATCGTGTACCTCTAAAGCATATACGGGCAACCCCCGGCCCCCGGGCCGGATCCGGCCCTCCACCTACTTCAGTTCGGCCCGCGAGAGATTCAGAAATTTCAATTAACGCTTCAAACTCAAGTCTCCCATTAATTTTCATCTGATTTTTCTATCTGTTTTTGTTAATTTGCTTTTTGTATGTTTGATTATCATATTTTAATTCTAGTAAATAAAAAATGTGTGAATTTGAATCACCTTTTTATTCACTACTATCTACTTCTTTCTTAACTACGGCCCGCGACCTGATTAAGTCCCGAAATTACGACCTCAGCTAAGCAAAGGTTGCCCATACCTGCTCTAAAGCAGCGGTTCCCAATCTATGGGTCCCGACCCACTGGTGGGTCGCGGCGTGTGTTTTGGTGGGTCGCGGAAAAATCTAGGCTTTTGCTGCCAAAATATATCTTAATGTTTTTGAAAAACAAAATACAGAAATAAAATATGTGTAGAAAGTGACTTAAGGTTAAAATTAACCATTGTTAGCACTGATATCGACGCCCTCATCAGTAAACACCAGTGCCAGAAATCTCACTTATTGTAAAGTTGTTTTTCTATAATAATTAAAAGTATTTTTCATTACCTTTGTAAAAAAAAGTGGGAGGCGTCTGTACAAAGTATCGCTTCATCGAGCTGACGGCTGAAAATCCAGGATTAGTTAAAACTCGATTGGCAAATTAAAATGACTCTGATGTGCCAAGTCATATATTGGTGGGAAATACCTATCAAACCCATTTTAGTGGTTGACTGGTAAGTTTACTATTGTGTTTTCCTGCTCCCAGTCTTCTATATTTTCATACATTTGGTTGCAGTAAAACACAGTTATAAAGTTCCCAATCAACCACGAAAATCAGATCTGCAGGTGGTTTCCACCAAAAAGCGATTTGGCAGACCAGTTGCATTTCAATATGCTGATCGCGTTACTTCTAATCGTGGAATTTCAGCAGTCTACTTGATGAGGTGACGGTCTGTGCAGCCGCCTCCCGGTCTTGTAATATGTTTGTTGTTTTATGTATTATCAATCCTTGTTTTTGTTGATAGTATATCCTTTGCACTAAAATTTGCGTTTTCGCAGGATAGGATAGTCGATAGCGTATCGAGGTCATACAACAGTTCCCATTCTGATATTAGATAGACTCTCATATAGATGGGTCGCGAAATTTTTTATTACTTAAAAGTGGGTCGTGTACCAATATAGGTTGGGAACCGCTGCTCTAAAGCATCATCGACTGAAACCTTGTTCCCAACTGCCCACAATACCTATCCACTGAGGACGATCCTGATGAAAACAGAGTTAGGTTGGGAAACATAAACATTCAAGAAGCTGTAGCACAAGGCTTAGTAACTGACCCTCCTCTAGGTGGTGTAGGCCACACTCGGCTTGTTTTGTCATCAAGGCGGAACCTCCCAGAACCGCGAGTGGGGTCTCCCCAGGCAATAGGAGCGGGGGTCTACAAACCGTCTGTTGCACCAGATGAACAACTCCACAGTACTCAGGCTTCCCTTGCGTAAACTGTCTCTCTCCTTCTTCTCTATTCAATCTTCTCTGTGAGATTCAGCTTCTATTTCTCGATTATAAAATTGTAGTTTTCGAGGCGGTGTTTAAGTTCACAGTTAATCGAGTCATTCAACTGCTTCATTTCCCCACTACGTCAGCATGCATTACACCTAGCAGCATGAATTACTATAATTACTTAAATTCTCTCGATTAATCGTCTTGAATTTCTCCCACGCAGCCCTACAAGAGTTAATATTCAACATCGAATAGGAAGAGAGCATTCCCTCATAATAATTCTTTTACACATACGGTTACAACAAAAATGCTTCTCGCAAGTTAATGTGGCATTTGCTTTCCATAGGATGTTGATTTACTGTCTGTTGCTTTACTGGTTATAGAAGATAGAATATTCCCTCTGGGCGTTAAACGTGACTCAGTATTTCCTACATGAACACTGTTAAACAACCATGATAAAGCCGTACAGTAGACTGTACCATTGCCCCAATGCAGTCTGAATAATTTACGCCATGATGAAACCAAATCGTTGTTACCTTGAAGCGCACTGAATAATATCTGCCCCCCACAGCAAAACCTCAACCGATCGAACCTTCTAGAGTTCGAGCGCACGAAATAACTTTGTCAGTTTCTTACACAACAATCTAGCAAAGCCGAATATAACTGAAATAAGCTTGAAGTAGTTTAATGTATAGAAAATCACTGAATGATTGCTATTACGAGTACTGTGAATTAAACGAATAGCCAAAAAAAACTCAAAATAATGCGATGAGTGCCGTGATACTGTTTAACTTTACTGAATTACAGTAAAATGTTTCTAAAATTGTTGAAGTGATTTCAAAGTTTTCTGTGAACATACCCGCCTGATGATACTTTGCCTCAAATCGTATTCACAGATTCCAATGAAGTTACGAGCTGTAACCTAAGAGAACATGGAAGCGGTTGTAAAAAGAGGTAACATCGTACAGAAGACCGACCGTTAGAACTGGTCGTTTTCTGGTGTCCGCTTCCAAAAATAAATCCTTGATTAAGAAGGTTTGCTAGAAAAATGGTTACAAAAGATAGTTAACTGTTGTTAGAAAATATCTTGGAGAGAACTAAATTGAAAACAATGTATTCAAGTTCGCGAGACCCATATATGTGCGGTGCAAAACATTGAACATAAATAATTCCCCAAAAAACACTTTTTTTAAGTTGCTCTGTCATTCTCAGAAGTACCTAAGAAATTAAAAAACCTCCAGATCTTTATGATACCAGTTGCAATAAGCGTGGAAGTATGACCTAGATCCACACATTGCGTACGAGGACTTTTAGAGACCACATATTTTGAACTTCTTGATGAGGGATTCTTAGCGGCAGGAAGTGAGCAGGTATTTGCCTGAAGAGATTTCGGAAATCAAACAAAACCGAAATTCGGACTGCGGACCGAACCCACGTTCTCCAGAGATACCCACAAGGCTCGGTTCTTGGTTACAACATACTTTAGCTGTTGTGAAATCCTAGTCGTGGAGAAATTAATTTAAATTTCTTATGCTAACACGTGGTAGTTGTTTTGTATATGTTGTTTCTCACGATTATTTTCCGAAATATGTTTTCAAATTTGTTCTTCCCATAGCAGCACTTTTGAAATGCTTCAGTAGTATTTCCAACTGGAAGCATCACTTCCACACAGTGCTACACAGTCATGTAAAGAGCTCCCTCAGTTTTCGTCAGTGCTTGAAAGATTTTTCTTGTTAGAGGAGACTTAATACTTGTGCTATTATGCATTTGATATCGTTCTCGCTTCTCCTATCAGTTGTAATTTTACTATCTGAATAACGAATTTTGCTATTTATAGTCCCTCTGATCCTCCCTTATTGTAAACCACTCTGTTACACTTCATTTCTTTTTTTGTTTTGTTATTTTTGGCTTTTTTTACACCTTGTCTTCATCGAGGTAATTCCGAAAACGATGGCAGGTCAAGGAACGGGAAGGAATTCAGCCATGGTCTTCTGAAGGAACGATCCAGTATTTCTGGAAACTATGGAAAATCGAAATCAGGATTTCGACATGGGGCTCGACCCAGATTTTCTCAAATGTGGAGCCATATCGTTACCGGCACCTACTACGCTCGGTAAACATAATTTACTTCCTCACTTCAATTTATATCAACTCCAAACACTTCTCCTGCTATTTTGTTCATGCTATTCATTAATTTTTGATATTGGAAATGATAGCTGACGTTAGAAGTTATTGGAAGAGTCTTACCAAAATAAGGGTCTGAATGGGGGGTCACATGTAAAATATAAATAGATGGATTAATTCGTTAGTATATGAAACAGTGGACTATAAAAACTGTAGCGGAAAATAAAAATTATAAAACACGAATCATACAACAGGTATGTTTAGATGAACACATTAACTCAGGAAGTGAATAGGAATTGGATTTTATCAAGCTATTCCAGAGATAGATGACAGTAAAATTTCATTCTTTATTTTTATATACTTACTCCTTCACGCTTTGGATCGATAAAAATTTCCTTAAAATAAAACCGCGTTCTTTGTTTGGTGTTTGAGTATAGTCTGCTACTATTACGGTTTCGTATATTTCACAGACGGTGAACTTGTTATTGCGTGTGATGGTCTGGGAGCTTAGTATTTCACAGGGAGCTTACAAATGATATACGGACGCGGGGTCCTCAGGGTTACATCTCCACTCAAGATAAGCCCTCGCAAGGTAACTCGGGAACAGGCAAAGTATTACATCTCTCAGAGAGTTTCCAGAAACGTATACAAACATCCTGTGAATTTGCGGCACACGAGAAAATGTGTTTTATACTGAAAACAGACTCGACTATGGACACTGGACACAACTCTCCCCCCCCCCCCCTCCCCACTCCCCTCCTCAATCCTTCCCGGCCGTAGAGTGGAGGTGAGACAGATCGTACTCATGTCGTCGTAACTAGAATCTTCATGTGTTGATGACTCGTATAAATAAAAATTGAAGCTTTCAGTTCTACAAGAAATGTTATGCGCATAGTTTTGCTGCTACACACACGAGAAGTCCTTGATTAGAATGTAAGCGAAGAAATAAGGACAGCAGAGCATCTGTGGGGCAGATTCTGACAGCGTCCAACACGTGATAACTACAGCGCATAACAGTCAACAGGACCAAAGATTCTATAAAATAGTTTTTTTTTGTTTTTTTTTTTTTTGTTGTTTTTTTTTACTTATGGCTCTACCCTTCGTCGCCATCGAGGTCATTACAGGCAGGATGGGACTGGTCACTAGGAACGGGAAGGAACTCGGCTATGGCCTTTTGAAGGAAGCATCCCGGCATTCGCCTGGAGTGATTTTGGGGAAACCATGTAAAACGCAAACCTGGATGCCCGGACGGGGATTCAAACCGGCGTCCTCCCGAATGCGAGGCCAGAACGTTAACCGTTCACCTACCACTCTCGGTCTATTAAATAGTGCCGAATAGGGTCGGCGCTACGTAATGAGATATTTGTAGAGAGAATGGATGAAACCGTGGAAATCAAAGTAATGATAATGCAGCAGTACGGCGGGAGCTGAATAACTGAACAGTGTCAGGCAGTTAAGTAGAAGACTAACCAGGAGCGCACATTGAGCTGCGTGGCGCAGTAGGGACAGCGCAGAGCAGGGCAGGGCAGCACGGAAACAGAAACTGTGTCGGGCAGTTGCCCGCGCATATTAGACCGAAGTTTACAAAGCGAGAAACCGACGAAAAAGCGTAACCAAAAACACGTCGATGCAAAAACTCGATTTTTTATTTCTGAATCAGACTGGGATGGCGAGTCTGGAAAATTGTTTTTACTTTAACAGAATCTGAGTTAGATAAAACTATGCGAAAGTGAATATATGAAAAGAACAAACTCTCATCTGGCTTTTGCAGTGCAAAAGATTATTTTCGGATGACTCGAGTGGAGATTCATAGCATAATCTAACCTGTTATTTTTTCTACAACGCTCAAATGCCTATTACAACTGAAGAAAATCTCGCAGTATTTTCGTGGTTATTTATTTAATTATTTAGCATTTGACGGTACATGGTCGAATAATTAGAACGAACATTTCAGCTTTGCACAGCCAGTTACATACTCTCCAATTGGTTTATATTTCTCTCTTAAAATGTAATAACTTAGTCCACAATTCGAAGGTTGATTGGATTGTGTCAGAGGTAGAGCGGCCTTTTCCTTTCCTCTGGGACCTACAGTTCAACAAATACAACGGAATGACCTGGCATAGCTCATATGATCAAACATAAGTCTTAAAAACTCCGGCCCCACCGGGATTTGAGTCTAGGAACGAACCAAGAACTTTTGAGATCAAGTCCCTTAGCCACTGAGCTACCAGACCGGTCATATTTGTTTCTTATTTTTCAAGAGCATTAATAGAGCTTTTGAGCGATGTTTCCGGTTGCTTTTCAGAGCTTCGATTCTAGGAGTAAGCTACCCATGAACGTGTTTGGAGTAAAATGACTGCTTTGCCAAGTCTCAGTTACCAACGTTTTAAGCTAGTTTTAAGTCTCTTAGCCTTTAATGAAACCGATTGTTAGCTGCAAAGTTTCGATTTCTGGAATGGATTATTACCCTCCGTGTTCTGCGTGTTCTGCGTTCCTTCAATCTTGCCGACAAAACAATGCTGATTAATATTTTATTGTTAATTATCAGAACTATATTGCATCCATCTGCTGTTGATAAATGTGTAATGACATAATATAACATTTAATACCGAGCGTGGTGGGTGAGAGGTAACGCTCTGGCCTCGCATTCGGGAGGACGCAGGTTCGAATCCCCGTCCGGGCATCCACATTTCGGTTTTCCGTGGTTTCCCCAAATTACTCCAGGCGAATGCCGAGATGGTGCCTTCAAAATGCCATGGCTAAATTTCTTCCTGTTCCTTGCGCCTTTTCCTTTCCCATCTCTAGTGGCATCTATGTCGACGAGGCGTAAAGTGACTTCTCCTTTGATTGGAACTCTGCAACGTTAGATCATTTCTAACTTTATACTTTTTGGTTGTTGGTCAAACAAATGAGGAAATGGACACGTTGAACACGTGCGACTGCGAATCCTATGATATGTCAATTTAAGAATATTGTAAGTTTATTATCTATCTGTAGCACTTTGCTTAGACGGAAGCATAACGCTTAGTCGACCTGCAGATTTTCATGTTAGAAGAAGCCCCCCCCCCTTTTGGGTTCCTATGCCTTGATACATTATTCCCACTAGATTGTCTGGGGTCTCCATGGATTTAGCTTTACTTGCTCTATACAGTATTGCTCGGCGCATCACCTTCCTCATTTATTTATCGGTCATAAATCCGAACGTGTGAAAATGGAAGTTTTTTTTCGTGAATATATCTTCCTTAAATTTCAATAAACAAAATTCTGCAAATATCACATCTTCGCCTGCTGCTCTATTGGATTTGAGTTCGGAAAACATCATTCGGATCTCCTCTTTGGTTGGTGGGAGGGAGTTCGGTTTATTGACATTTTTTTATTCAAATTTTAGTTCATCTTTTGCAAACAATTATTATTACAATACGTAAACAATATTTAAAACCATCCACCTTGTTATTAAATTTGAACGCTTCGCCGTATTTCATCCCCAAGGATAAAGCAGAATTAAAAATCGTCTCATATTATTTGAATCTACTTACGCGTTTCTGCGAAGTGAGGAATTTCTTCAACGAGTCCTCTAGTTGGATTTCAAATGCAGACAACAGATTCGGAGCACCCACGGCAAACTGTATGGACAGATTTTGCTATCATCGAATTTTCTGTAGTGCTCCCCAGTGCATTCACATCAGAAGGCCTGCCTTTCTTTGAAAAGTGAGCAAGTCCGCGACGCCAGAAGTGCAGAGCTCGTGCGAGAGCAGTCCCAGCTGGGGGCGGTCGCCGGATCTTCCTCCGCGCCGTTTATCCCACGTGACCTTGCCGTCGAGTCTATTAACAGAGCACTGGCTGAGGCTGCTTAACTAGAGCGACCTCACACGAGGATTCAGATACAGCGCTCCGACGCACACAGGTCGTCCTGACCGTCCACCTGTAAACAGACGCGTTATTTCTATTTGTCACGATCCATCATTCTCCCCTCATACTTAGCCCAAATCGATAAATGAAGTATCATTTTAAAGATTAAGTTCTCCACTTTGGTAACATCATTAATTGATTCAACGTATAAATGGACAAATTATGAACACTCAAGGTCGTGGATATGCAATAGTTGACAGTCGACCTCCCAGGCTTCGCTGGCGTGGATAAGGATTGACCGCATCCCCTCTAGATAGCAGCACGGGCTGTCTTGTTTATCCCTAATTCGTAAACGGAATAATTTGCTGGCTTTAGATCTGCACAACTTTGTTGTAGTATTTCGTTTACCCAAGACCGAATAACATATTACAGGGGAAGCACATTAAAATAAATGGGATTCGAACTCAAATAATTCAGAAACTTCTGGGATGTTGATACTTATAACACGACAAGTAGAGGGCTAATAATTTTTTTCATTTTCTTTTTACGTTAAAGCCTGAGGGACTTTGGAATTTGTCAGTTATAGGCCATTCTTACCAGATCTATCACAACGATATTATTAACTAGGAAATACAAATTTGTCTCCAGCATTTGATAGCAAATACTAATAAAACTGACGCGATGTATAGTTTCTAGGTTGCGAATAAGAATTGTGGTAGTTTTTAGTTATTTTGCCATATATACATACTGCGTTCTTATAGATGGAGTAAATACTTATAACAAATTACGTTTGAACTTAACGATTGCACCCCATGGCTTTATCGACAACGTAGTACAGGCATTGAATTGCTGTGGAGTCCTCTACATAAATTGAAAATATGTGAAACATTGAATTTTGCCTGAACCATCTGCCGTCTGTCCCGTCACATTAATATGTATCAAGGTAATTAGGGTACGAAACCTAATTCTACGTCTACATCCATACTTGGCAATTCACTAAATTGTGGCTGGAAGAGGCTGGGTTGCACCAAAAATAAACTCTACTCCGCACATTCTAATCCCGAATGTCAAGGAATTCACATATGCACATCATCTTACCTCTCCTGTCGTTGTTACCCAAATAGATTGATGGGCAAAGTATTTCATAAATGAAAGTAGTGCTAGTGAATGAATTCAGACGAAACATACGTCATCTGTCTGCCAAACAATCCAAACCCAATCTACGTCTCAACTCTGTGACGCTTTCGTGGGGGCTGTGGCAAGCTGTTACGAATCGAGCGCGGTTCTTCTCTGTACTTACTCTTTACTGTCAATCGATTCCTTGCTATACGGTCAGTAATCCAGACGTGTGCGCACGAGAGTTTTTTACGATATGTCCTTTGCAATTTCCATCACAATTGTTCATTATTCGACCAAGAAATCTCAGTCTAACTACTACCGAAGTTACGTGCAGCTCCCATTTCATGTTGCTTTGTAAAGTCCAAATACTTCAGGTAATCAACCATGTCAATAACTGAAAAGTTTACTTTTCATCCCTGGACAAGTAGCGCGAAACTCTAGTGGCACTTCGCCAGTTAGATGCATTTTCACACATATGTTCCGTCAAATCACAATCTCGAGACCGATCCGAGATTTGATAGATTTGCACCGTAGTACAAGAAATTTCCCTGAACTTGTTCTTGGCGACCAGGATACGAGAATCTGAACTGCACAATTTCTTATTACCAAGTTGTCCACCTGAGTCCTGGGCTAAGTCACAAACTACATAGCAGTTCGTTTGGAGACATTTAGCCGTCGGATAGGGACGTAGAAGTGTCTGCCCCATTGTTCTCTTTCGGAATATGGATCCGAGTCGGGATTCATTTCAAGTCGTTTGCGCTACAATATAGCGCTCTACCGTTACAGCCATTAACACTTACAAGAATATTTAACAACCCTATGTCCAGCTGCAGGAAACGCATCCTAGTAACATTTGCCGAGGAGACGCCACGGAAGGGGGTAATAACTCCACGATAGTTCCCTGCACGGGACTGCCGAGTTTGCAGTTCCTTCATTGATGGAGATATGAGTAATTAATGATTAACACACACCGTGAAGTTCCCAATTAAGTGGCCCCAATACATGGAAGTGCTGACAATAGGCTATTTGCTTACTTGAAAATGGTTTTAAATAGTTTATTGATACACGTTATATAACGGGTACTATTTACTTTCTGGCGAAAGTGACTATTTTACGTAAAATTCAACGTTAAAATTTACAGTATTTGAAAGCCCAACAAAACGCTCCTTTGCTGCCTGGCGCGAGCCAACGACACTCGTGACGTCACGTGCCAGCAAGCCCTCACTCTACATAAGTAACATCTAGTTTGTTTCTCTGAATTTGTTGGAAATATGGTTTATTAATAGTGTGTACTATACCAGTCTACAACCACAACAATAAAAACTCTGCAAATAAACGTAGGTGTTCCCGCATTGGCTGAAATAGGGAAAAAAATGGCTGCATCTTGCTTGTAGAAATCCAGACGACATTGCGACTAAGTCGCATATCATTTACTGTAAATATCATTTGCACCATAATTTCTTTGAGAAAATGTAGTACACTGTTTAATGAGTATCAGTATGGTTAGGGTTCTTAGGTTCGATCCTCGCTTTGGAATATGTTTTGTTATTTGTGCGCATTTTATTTAGACAGTAGTTGCTGTTGGTAGCACCGCATACTCTTTTTCTAAAATCCACCAAAACATTATTTTTTCCGAATGTTTCACAAATTTTTAGATAGCAAGCGTATTATACACTTTTGAAACATAACCAAAAAATACTTCAAAACTGAAACTGGACGTTATTTGCACATCGATAAAAAGTTTTTTTAAAAACTGAAAATTACTTGTGCATTAAAAGTAAATACCGCCTAAACAGACGCATTTATGTCAGAAAGGCAACATACAGTTGTATCGTCACATAAAAATTCCAACAAAAGGTATTCAAAGCGTTCCGAAATTATTGCCAGATAAGCGTGAAATGTTATTGCAATAAGTATGAAAAGTAGAGCATGGAAGGGAAAAGATGACCATGACCACAAGCTGGCACTCGATTTCAGGCACAAGGGTGTGGGAAGATTCTCTTTTTTAGGTAAGGGTGTCAGGGATTGGAATGAGTTACCAAGAGAAATGATGAATAAATTACCGAAAACGTTGCAAGAGTTTAAAGATAAAATTTGTAGAGGGCAAATGTAGGTGGGTGCAAGATAGGGGAAAGATGGGGGTGAAGGGAAATTGCCACCGGAGCCTATGCTCCATTGCAATTAGAAATTAAATACATTCTATTATTCACCGACGAGCACATGGATTTTTTCAGTGAAAATGTATCTCTGGTATGTTTCAAAATTAAAAGCGGAAGGTTATCTTCTTATAAAAGTTTTCTTGTTTGACAGCAATTTATGTTTCAAACATTTGCATTAAGTTTTATAACTTCTTCGAATAAAAACATGATTCTGTAAAGCAACAAACAGCAAACAGAAACGAAAAAAAAATGTACACACGAAAAAAATATTATACTAATCAAGGTTCGAACACAGGATCTTCAAATTCCCATAGTACTCGTTAACCATGCAGCTACCTGGACACCATGGCATCGTTACTTATCTTCTCGTTAGTAGTTAACACTTAAACATCGCAGTTTCTATGTGCGGTGAAGTGCACGCTGTCGGTAAATAATTTTAGTCATTCCTATCAAGGATTTCTGTTAATATCTAACTTCCAGTTTAAATATAAATGATTCTCTAATTGAAGTTATTATATTTTCAAGTTCCGCAGAATAAAAGTCAGGGGTTGTTTCTATAGGTAGCCCGACAAATAATTTTCGGTATTTTTACGCTGTAGGTTTCTACAAATTTTTATTCATTTTATATTCAACACAAAATCTCATTAGTAGATAACCAGCAACAAATAATAAAAATAGTTGAAAACTTGGATAATAGTAAACCCTCCAAACGCAGCCGCAGTGCCTACAGGCAGGTGACGTCACTAAAACGATCGCCAGTCCCAGAACGTTTTCTGTCACGTGGGAAGAGGCAAGAAAAATCCGATTTTTATTTCGCTTTTTTATTAAAAACAATCCACCTTTCTTTTCAAATTTAACAAAAATAGCTTTCTTAAGCGTTAATCTACGCGAATGACTACAATTTATAATATATTTTCAATACTGTCAAATAGCCTATTCGAAGGCTTTCAGCACTTCAGTTTGCTTGGTTTATACTCTTTATTAAATATTCAGTTCACACTCAATTACAGTAATCGGTGGCTGTCTTGAGTTGTTATTTCCAAACATGAAAAGAGATGAAAAAGAGGCGAATAAAGTGGCTTTATCATCTCCTGGTGGAGATCACCAACAAAGCTTTAAGCAAAGTATATTTTCTAAAAAAGATGGTAGGTCCATATTATAACTATGCTGATGTCTACAAACCTAGGACATACAGTGTAATAAGGAATCAAGAATTAAATAACGCCGACACGACAGTACGGACACCAGCATTGCTGACGTCCCTGGTAGGACCTGAAAATACTGAGAGTGATCGGGGAGCCTGGACAGTCGACAAGAACAACGGAGAACAACTACGTGGAAAACTTTCCGCTCCTCATGGTCCAATTTTCCTGTGTGTAATACAAGTATCCGGCACAAGTAAATTGGAAGAAGATTTAGCTGCATCGAACCCCAGAGGGCAATAAATTTTCGTCGCCAGGGAAGAAGAGTTCGTGGTACAAGATTCCGACAGCCAGTTTCTGAACCAAAAGTCTGGTTTATATACCAAACCTCTCCGCAGTGTGTATGCAGTTTATGGTGATTCGTCCGTCGGTTCGGGACGTTGTGTATGGTGGCTGTACAGGTGTTCTTCAGAAGAGCAGAGCGGAAGAAACCGGCTCCAGGTCTCACCTCCTCTTTTCTTTGATCTCTCATCCATTACACAAACAAAATACTTGTTTAAACACCAATACTAACAGGAAACCACCCCTCTTAATGTTAGTTCAAAAGTTTTTCGCCTTGTATGTCGAGGTCGAATATTAATTGGTATTTCCGACGTTTTGCCCAAGGCTACGATCGAAAGTTTCAAGTGTGCTGTCACCGTACTCTTCTAAAGTCTGCAATGGACCATAGCTGGAGTTCGCGGTTGCTAGACCATGTCTTTGGGGAAATATTGGGAATACCAGTTTGTATTTGATCAGGGAGTACAAGACCGGAAAACTTCTCGAATAAAACGTACACCGGTTGTGATACTGTGTGTCGTTTATATTCCCGAGAGGGACAACAGCAATATCTTACGAATCAGGAATCATGTATGATAATTCATTATCAACTGTGTTTTCTAAATTCACGGCCGTGAGAGTTTTGTCTGCAATTTCAGGGTAAAAAAATGTGTAAAGTTACCACATTAAATTGTGAGTATAATACGCATCAAAAGAAAGAAAAATAAGTGCATGATCACTGATTACTTAGACTGGATAGATGTTACCGTGTTTCAGCTATAAAACAAACAAAGAAGTAGTCTCAAGAAAAAGCTACTCTTTTGCAGTGTTAGAATATTTCTAGTTGAATTTTAATTCCTACGTCTCGTTCGTGATACACATCCGCAAGCTGTAAGTTGTAGATTCGATGAACGATGAACTGTTTATCCAAGCTCAGTATCCCACAGATTTTAGACGAATCTAAGGTTTATTGACTGAAAGTCGTCTGTTTCTGTGAACGCATAACGGCTCTTGGCAGTCGACATCACGAAAAACAATCATTTTCTCTTCCACCTTGTCTTCTTCCTGTTTTCCAATGTATTTTGATTTCACTTACTGTGCAACTGTTTCGTATGGCAATTCTGGTATTAAATTCTATTAGCAGGACGATCGTGTGTTTTCTGTCAACTGTATCTGTGACTCTATCGTATACAACCTACTGTTAAGTTACTTCAAATATTACCAATAAAAAAAACAATTGAATACAGTTAGGAACCAAGTGATTATATCAGTGGTGTCAAACGTTCTACACTGTGTATATATTGATTGTAACTAATTTATTACTGTAATATATCTGTAAAACAAAAGTACATTTGTAACCGGTTCAACACGGGACGTATTCACTGGAAAGCTTCGAGATAGTAGCCTGACTAATGCATACCTTTCATTTATCACGTACTGACTATACTTCTTATTTTCTTTCTAGGTACTTTGCTACCGACCGGACTGCCCGCTGAAGCCTTCGATTGTGCTGCCAGATAGAGCTTCTAACTCCTGGTACGTATTATGTTTCATTAACAGTCATTGGCACAACGTATTGAACATTTTGCAGCTCTATACAATATATTCTCCCACAAATCCTAATGATCTTCGATAGCATTACTGGAAATTGTGTATCTCGATTGAAAGAACCAGATACCTAAAGGAAAATTTCGCGAATACAATGAGTGCTAAGGTTAGGGGTATGTAATAGTGTGTAAGAATAACCTCCTCTTTTGTTTTAATGGTTTAGTGTAACAGGTACGTAATAAAAGTCGATGCAAGTGAAGCAGTTTATTAATATCTCTGGGATGTGTGCTACTGCTATCTAGCGGCTTGGCTCTTAACTGTCTCATACGCGCGACTATCACAGTTATTACTTTTGCCCTTTAAGGGTCAAATTCCGAAAAATTTCGTTCTTAATATACATGGGCGCCGGGAGGGGGCTGCAAGGGGGTGCACTTGCACCTCCCCCCTGTTATGAAAGAGAATACACATAAAAAAGATTAAGAAACAAACATTTTATTATTAATTCACTGTTTGAATAATAACTTAAGGCGCCTACCTTGTAGCCCAAATTTGTTCAACGCCTTTTCAATAAATTCAGCATCCTTAGTTAATAAGTTTTATACATGATGCATAAAAAAAAACAGATGCACCCCCCTAAAAGTAATCCTGCCGGCTCCAATGTTAATTTATATTGTTGACTGAGTGGAGTGCTTAATGTTTTAAATGATACCTCATTTATCTATTTAGGGTAGGTTTCAACGAGGATAAATAACTCGTAACAAAGAACACGTTATGGAAATAATAATATTTTTGCCATTGAAGGATCGAATTAAGGAACATTCATTTCTTAAAATATGATGAGACCACGGCAGAGACCTTAATCTTTAAAAAAATACCTCATTTATCTATATTAGTTAGATATCAAGGGAGATAAATGGCTCGTGACATAAAAACGCTTTGCAGAAATATTGATACTTTCAACCTTTAAGGGTCGAATTTGAAAAAATTACTTTCTTAAAATGTGATATGATCAAAGCGAATTCCTTAATTTTTAAAATGATACCTTATTTACCGATTTCGGTTAGGTATGAAGGAAGATGTGACATGTGACAAAAAAACGACCTTACACAAGTAATACATATGATTAGGCTACTAGTTACTATACATTATTGCTGCAAAGTTTGACAGATCTGCTCCCCCTAATATTGGAATAGCTTTCTTTCATTATGTATTGTGTGGCCTCTGTGTGCAATGCCTCTACATCAATATGGCCACACAACTGGTAGTTGTAACGCTGATCGGTTGAAACCACTGTGATGTTCTGTTGAATGCTGCTTGTTCCAGATAAAAACTCTATTGTTTGAAACAGTGCTTTTATTATGCAGTATATGTTGTTTCTTAGAAGGATTCATTCTACACGATAAAGCGCCTCCTCCTTTACCCTCCTTTAATAACCACGACATCGACGAGGCATAAAGCCATAAGCAAAATTGTCCTTCTAGAAGTTTTTTTTTATATGGTTTCGTTCATCCATTTGCCACATATTATCATTTAGCTACCTTCCTTGACTAATAGATTGTCATTAATATTACTCCAACGTTCTGTATAGTACTATGTGGCTTTATGTTTACTAAATACCGATAAAGCTATTGGAGTAGTCCAACCGTTATTCATTCCTCTTCCTGGTGTATGGCAGTGAACGTTCAGTGTTCGAGAGGATAATTTGTACTTCTGCTCACTGTGGTTAACAAACAGAGGGACTGAAAGAACAAATCGCTATATCTTCTGACTAAGGCTAGGGCGTTTCCTATCATAGGTAGGTACAATTGCATATTAACTAGGAGCTCGTATCCATACACTACGGCGAAATAACAACACAGTGGTAAAAAAGATCTAAATGTCTTTCACTGCCTAATAACTGTAAGCATAAAACACAATACATTGCTCCAATATAAAACTGAAATTCTTATAGCTGTGGCTCAGTTACATCATATAAAATCAATTAGCTGTCAGCTTTGATTTCTAGCGTCAATTCTACCCAACAGCTTGTACATCCCCTGGCTAATATCTCCCACGCACAAGCGCCATCTTGCTGCCATCGAGCAAGATTAACCTATATCTACACTAAATATTTTACTGGCTAACATTATCCCACCAGAGTTAACTTCGTGGATACTGGCCTAGCCAGATTGAAGCACCAAACTCCACAGTGTAAACTCGACTCAAAGAGAACAACAACGCACGCCATGCGTTCCAGCAGATCCTTGCTAATATTTCCCTGCAAACTTTTCCTCTCTGTGACCTTCGCCAGGCAACGGCTGACTGCGCACACACATAATCTTCAGCGAAACGGATCCAAAATCAAAATGGTTGCAACGTCAAGCCGTCGTCAGCTCGGATGATCTTGCCAAGAAAGCAGAGAGGTCCCACTTCTGTCCCTGACCAACTGATAACTGGAAGCTCACCCAATTGTAGCGTGGTGTTCTGATAATTCTATACTGCTTTACAAACATGAAGAATATCTCTTTACCAATTTTACGTACAATTTATTATTTTTTTCAGTGTAAAGATAATGTTTCATGTGAATCAGTGACCATGATACTTGGTTCTTGTTATTCCTGATATGTGATGACAGTATCGGTTTTGGTTCACAGATGATGGCAGTGCCGGCCAACATGTCGCAGTTGGCGACGCGGCTCAACCTGTCTCGTGAGGAGCTCATCATGCTGCTCAACATGTCTATCGTCAGGGACCAGCCGTGAGTACTCTGCAACATTACTCTCATCACCCGTTCTGATTCTGTCGAAGCGAATTTGTTATGTTACAAAACAACATACTATTTCCCCGCTTCTTGTACGTCTTCCTTCTGTTGACAGCCATCTTATGAAGGCAATGATTGTCTTATTGTACTTAGAAATCCTTTATCTATTAATTTTTAAATCTGGAACGAATGATGATTATTTCTTAACAATCCCTAAAATCATTTCTGTTATTCCTGATTCGATATAACCTGGCTTGTCTGTGTTGTGCCTCACATGATCGTTAGCCAGAATTTTGTTTAGTGATAACAACATCTGAACACTGTAAAAGTATTATTTTTATCAATATAATACATCTCGGGTGTTCAGCCGATGGTGTCGTATAAACACAACGCTTCGACAGTTGGCTCTGCCGTCTTCATCAGGTGTCGGATAGCTTCAGGTGTTGCAATTTGGATGTCACCACCTAGACTGGCTTAGCAGAAACCGTTATTTTGACCAATAGCAGCTCGGTTGAGTGAAGCAAAGAGTACGCATAGACCCCGTCTGCTGGCGGTTGCTAGGCCACCCGATCAGCGCGTGGCAGAATTACAAGGTCCCTTCTGCTTTTGTTGCCCTTCCTTTAGGCCCCATAGATTGGGTTGTGTTATCTTTCGAAATTCACTCCTCATTTATTTTTAGATTGTTCTTTATCTTTGTCTTGTATTTTTCGGGATATCATTACACTTTTAGTGTGAAGGGTCTTATATGAGCGTCTATTTGAGTTCTAATGATCTTATAAGTACGTTTTTCGAATTCTTGGTGGATTTGTAGAATGCTACAGCTCTGTCTTGAAACCATTGCTTTATTTTCAGTACATTAGCTGCTTTATGCAGGTCGTCTCTCTGAAATAACATTACAAGATGCAATGCTCTTTAGAGTTCTCGGTTTTGAATGACTTGCAGTTTGTTGACGTGGCTATCGCTCGCATAACCCCATACGAGGCATGCTTACTCTAGTATGGGTTGGACTAAACTGCAGTAAATCATAACTCCTGCCTCAGCCGCTGTCCCTAAATCTTCTGGGGCGACATTACCCCATATTGTGGGGAAGTTCTTAAGCGTGGAGCGCATCTCCTTCCAGATAAGTTTGGTGGTCATCATATTCTGTGTGTCATCATCGGGCGTGTCATTCCCGGTGGTTTGGCATTATGTGCTATGACTTGCGTTAACAGCTGTGATTGCTGTTGTAGCAGCGGCATGATGACTCCGAGGCTGTCAGAGTCGAAGTGATTGCAGTCTGAGGCACCCTCCAGAGGGCGTGGTTGGTTGTATGCACACTGCTTCGTAGCTGTCGCTGTTCGTTCGTTTCCGGTAGCTGCATGTCTGCTTCGACTTAGTTGCCACTGTTTCTGTGAAGAGGCCGGCTTGTCGGTATTTGTCACTGGCTTGTCGGCTCCCAGGTCTTTCTTTGCCGGACAGCCACTGCAGCAAGCTGGGTGGTTACCGCTGCAGTTGCAGCATCTTGTGATCCCATCTCGCGGGATGTTACAGCTTGCCACGTTGTGACTGCCAGCACACCTCACGCAATCGCTCCTGCCCAGTGCATTCGCGGACCAGGTGCCCGTGGCCCTGACAGTGAAAGCACTGAGCCAGGACGAGCGGTGATCTCTTATTCATTTCCAGATGAACCTTATGTCCGAGGAGAGTCGTCGTCCTCTTCACCCGCGGTACACGCTCCACAACTCAAATGCCACGGAGCTGTTCTTATTAAGTAGCGGTTAGAACTGCTGTAGCGTTGCGCTGGCTTTCCACATGGTTTCCTCAATGTGAGTTCGACAGGTCAACTTGCTGTCGAGCGTGACACTGAGGTATCGCCATCTTCTCTCCCAGGCCACTAATTTGGCTAGAGTTTACTGTAGGTGTCGGGTAGCTAGTGCCCTGCAGCGGACGATAATGAAAATTGACGTATCATCAGCGAATTGTGCTATTTTTATACTGCTGAAGTCTGGTATGTCCGATATGTAGAGGGAATATAATATTGGTTCCAGTACGGAATTCCTTCCTTCTTGGCGTGGAAAGAGACGATTGTACACGCACCCTGAAGGCTCCGCCGGGCAGGTAAGCTATACATATGAACCTGGAAATCCAAGTTCAAATAGTTTGCACAGAAGACATTTGTGCCACGCAGAATCGAAGGGTTTTGATATGTCTAGGAGCACTAGACAACGATAACAACGCTGGTTAAAGGTTTTCGTGGCTTCCTGGACGACTCGCAGTAACTGGTGTGTGGTGGAGTGATTCTTGCGGAATCCCATCTGTTGGTCCGGGATTAGTTGTCCATCAGTGATGAGTAGTTGGATCCTTGTTACAAGTATTCGTTCGAACACTTTACTGATAGAAGGCAGTAGGCTTATTAATCTGTAATACTGTGGGAATATAGGGTCCGTGCCGGATTTATGTATTCCCACTACTTTTGCTAGCTTCCAGCAGCTCGAATATATTCCAATCCTCAGGATGTGGTTGAAAATCTTGGAGAAACATGGGTAAGCCACTGGAGATAGGTGTCTCAGAAGTTTGTTTATGTCATCCACTCCTAGAGCCTTTTTAGGTGGTAGCTTTTTCAATCAGCTGCTAACTTCGGCGATGTCGATGTCGGGGATGTGATGGTCTACAGTTCCAGCAGCTGCTTCCTTGAAGGTTCGCAGTCGCCTGCGTATAGCAGCTACATCTTCTTCGTCTGCTTCTGCTGTGAGAAAGTGCTTCTCGAAGTTATCCGCTATGGGGTTGTTTTTTTTTTCATAGGTTTGGTAGATTCTTCCTCTCTCACCGTGTAGAGGAGGTAGTCTTTTCTTCTTCTTAGTAAACCATCTGCCCAGGGAGATGCACATATCCAGGACGTCCGAGGGCTTAACTAATTGGCATGAGCTACTGAGTCGGGATGCCCTGTAGGGGATTTGCGTTGTTTCTCCGCCTGTTATGACTTCGTGTAATGGTCTGACGAGGGGCGAACGTCTCGTCTGGGCCACTGTGCTCTTCCTCCAGGCCAAGGTTGGTCTGTTGGCTGGCCCCAGGATTTATTCCAGTGTTGGTTAGTTTCTCCTCTGATGATCACATGCTCTTTTATATGCCGTGCGGCCTTTATAGCTCACAATATGGTTGCCGCCACAGTTATGTCATTTACTGTATCTATTCCGTTTTGTGCCGTGCATTGGTTAGAATCGTGAGGTTCTGCGTACTTACAATTTTTCGCCACGTGCCAGAAAATTTGGCAGTTACAGCATTGCGGTGGAGCAGGCGATGAGTGTAGTTTATCTATAGAGAACTTGAGGTGACGGATGATGTTTACTTCAAAGATGGGTTTGTTTTCTGACAGTTCGGCAATACCACTAAAACTAGAGACATTCCCACATTGGTACGCATTCTACGAAGTTGATGAAGCTCATCTCAATAAGCACTTTCTCTAGTTCTGTTGTGGGGAATTTCCGAGAGATTCCTCGGAACACTGTAGTCAGGAGTGGTGCTGCAACTGTTGGAAAGGTGTAGAATGGTATGTTAGAGTAAGTTAGCATCTCAGTGATTGCTGGATAATGAGCTTCTGTGGTGAAAGTGAATTTGATTTTGTCGCACCCACCGTCTTTGTGGTAAATGGGTCCCTATTGGCGGCGGAGACTCAGTAGTTGTCTTCAAATTGCACTACTATGGGTGGTATGAGTAATGATCTTTTAGCTGTCTGCGAAGTCGACCAAGGGTTAGAAGCGATTGCAGGTGTTTGTCACCAGCTGTGGATCCAACGCTGGAGGCTGCTTGACTTTGCATCGTGGGATGGTGAACCCTTCTTCGTCGGGTTGACTGACTTGCTGCTTCTTACGTCTGTCTTCGGCGCTGGCTGCAGCAGTCACTTCCTGTGTGAGGTTTGCTTTTGAAAGTCAGTCATCGTTGGTGTATACGGAGTCCGAAATGGGAATGTGGCCCAGTGCACGGACGTCCCCCTCTTATTATTATTTGATTTCTTCCCTTTGTTAACTGTGGCATTAGATAATTGCTGAACTAACACACTTATTTTCGTGCCACTAGCTCGCTGTTCATTTCTGGGTAACTTCATCATCCCCGTTGTGTTCGGTGAGGTTGTTTCTCTTCGGGGTGTGGGGATCTTCTAGTCCGAGGGCTGGCTTGGACGTCGTCAGTGCAATCCTAACGATCCCGTCGGGGTCCATTCTCAAGTCCTGTGAAAGTTGGACTGCCGTCATCCGTGGCGTATCTTCCTTGCCAGTCTGGGATGCCTCGGTCGTCATTGCTGTCGTAGCAGCCACAGGTGAGGCAGAGTTCGATGGGGCACACATCCCACCTTGAGCTCGTTTTCTCTGTTGCATATCTAGCTGTTACAAGGTGCAATCAGAATGAAGGGCCAAGCTTGTTCTGGCCCTTCGTTATCACCGCTAGGTAGCCCGGGAGAGAAGAAACCCTATGCTCGCACCTGGGGGTTACACTCCGCATCGGAGTGGCCCGTGTGGCGGTAATGCCCCACCGTGGGAGGGAGGGATCCCTAGCAGAGTTCGGTAGGGTTTGCGCTTCTTCTAGATGTCCAGGAATGGGAGGCACCCGTCCTTCTCTAATTCTTTATAAAATGTATATTGGGATGGATTCCGTTAAGATGGTCGAGAAATTCATTCAAAGCTTGGATTCCGTGTGACCACATGGTGAAAATACCAGCAACGTAACTGTAGAAGCAGGAGGTTCTCAAGAGCGATCTCTTCAAAATCCTTCATATAGAGCAGCGGTCGGCAACGCGCGGCCCGTGACCTCTCTGTTTGCGGCCCGTCTCCGTCTTATAAAAATCATATCGAAAGCCCATATTATATATAAAATAATAAAATATAAATGCATAAAAGAATGAACGTGATCTAACAGCGCAGCGAATGAACTACGCGAAAAGAGCAGGACAAGTGTGAGTGGGAACGATTCCCCCACTCTCTTCTATGATTGAAAAAATAGGTCAGCGTTGACAATAATCTTCTCTCGCTCGCCCGCCCTCCGTCCGCGCTGGCTGTGTCATTGAGTGCACGCCGCCGACGTGACCCTGTACCTACGATTTAGTTACTGTTCTGTGACTTACGAGTACCTACTGTTTTGTTTACAGTTCGCTAAGTGTAAGATATTGATAGTTCATACAATTACATATCAAAATTGACATGTTTTCAACACGGCTTTTATTCTTACAGCGTGTATTTGGCATTGTTGGTTATAAGTTTTACTGATGGCTACAAAAAATAGGAAGTTAATTGATGAAAATAGAGTGTTTAGCGATGCATGGACAGATTTATACTTTTTTTTATTAATTGCAATGGAAAGCCGCTATGCTTAAAATGCCAAAAACCCCTTGCTATTCAAAAAGAATATAACGTCAAACGTCACTATGATACCGAGCATAAAGCAAAATTTGCGTGCCTAGTTGGTGATTCCCGGAAAAACAAAATCAACTCACTCAAATCTTCATTCAAGAACCAACAAAGTGTTTTTAAGGTGCAAATTCAAAGTAACGAGTCAAATATACGTGCGAGTTTAAGGGTGGCAGAAATACTTGCCAAGTCTGGGCGACCGTTTACCGACAGCGAATTAATAAAACAATGTGCCTTAGCTATGGCTGAAGAGGTATGCCCAGATCAAAAAAAGAAATTTGAAAATATAAGCTTATCTGCCAGAACTTGTACCCGGCGCACTGAAGATTTGGGCGCTAATTTATGCGAAAAACTTCGGGAAAAAGCACAACAATGAAAGTAATGATGTGTCAGATACTGCCCAGCTTCTAATATTTGTTCGTGGAATTGATAAGTACTTCAACGTGTGTGAGGAACTTTTACAGTTATGTAGTTTGAAGGGAACGACTACGGGGGAAGATTTGTTTTGTCACTTAGAACAGGCAATGACGTCAATGCAATTAGCGTGGGAAAAATTGGTAAGTCTAACAACTGACGGAGGTAGAAACATGAGTGGGCAAAACAAGGGCCTGGTGGGTAGAATTAAAACAAAATTGGCAGAGATAGGATGCGAAATTCCGTTATTTTTTCATTGCATCATCCATCAAGAAGCCTTATGTTCCAAAGTAGTTTCATGGAGAAAAGTAATGGACATCGTTATATCCTCTGTAAACTATATCAGAAATAATGGGTTGACACATCATCAATTCCGAGAGTTTCTGTCCTAAATGGAAGATTGTCCTTTATTATTCAGAAGTAAGATGGCTAAGTAGGGTGCAGTACGGAAAAAATGTTTCGATCTCAGAAAAGAAATTAACATTTTTATGAATCAGAAAGGTAAATCTGTTCCAGAGCTAACAAACCCTCAATGGTTAATAGATCTTGGATTTTTGACAGATTTAACTCATGAATTAAATACGCTGAATGTCAAGCTTCAAGGGAAAAACAAACTAATATTACTATGCATACAGACGTAAAGCCATTCAAAACCGAAAACTAGCTCTTCATAAAACATATTGATGAAAAAAATTAGATCACTTCCCGAATTGTCTAAAGGCTGTCGAGGAAGTTGGGATGGATTTTAATTGGGATAGTGAGAAAATGAAAGGCATTTCAATGGAGTTACGAGATCAATTCAGTGACGGATTTGGTGATTATTATTATTATTATTATTTAATTGCAATGGAGCACAGGCTCCGGTGGCAATTTCCCTACACACCCATCTTCCCCTATCCTGCACCCACCTACATTTGCCCTCTACAAATTTTTCTTTAAATTCTTTCAAATTTAAAAAGTTTGCTCAGCAGTTTATTTTAATTTTTGAAGCACTTATTTATGCGAGCAAACTTTTTCAATCGTCAATTATCAAAAAAATAAATACGCTTCTCGTCTCACAGATGAGCATTTGAGAGATATATTACGTATTTCAACTTCTACCCTGAAAGATGACATACAAACAAAAAGCCAGTCAAATGCAACCTCAAACGTCAGATCAATGTTGTAACTTTTCTTCATTTGTATACTCATATGTATTAATAAAATTTGAAAACTGAGTTTTCGCATTTTTCCTATGTATGTGCGGCCCCGCCTTTACTTTGTTTTGCCACCTTGTGGCCCTTGCCTTCTAAAAGGTTGTCGACCGCTGATATAGAGGTTTGCTACTACTGGAGAGAGCGGGGCCGCCAAGCCAGTCGGTAAGATTGTTCTTAGTACTTCCCTCTGTACATGAAATAAGTGGATGTAAGTACGTGGCCAAAGAGATCTGCGGTACTTGGCTCAAAATGACGTTGTATCAATTCAAGAGTGTCCTTTACCAATCCACGGGTGAAGAGGGATACAAACGTCAAAACTAACTAGGATATCAGGTCCTGAAATTGTTAAAGACCAGATGGTCTCCACAAAATCAGCTTAGTTCTGGACGTTATGTTAGCAGCGACCCTCAAAAGGGGCTAAGAAGGCGTGTCAGATACTTTCCAAAACTGGTAAGCATCCTGTTTCTTCCGATTACTTCAGTCAGTTTCTAGACCACTTAAAGAATTATATTTATGGAACGATTTAGATTCTCCAACATAACAACATAAGAAAAAATGTCAAAATTTCAAGTTGATGATGAAATTGAGCATATTTGTGTTAAGTTAGTTAACGTTATATGGGGTACAGTTGTGTGATACAGGCAGTATTATATGATTCAGATTACACAGAAATTTTTCAAATGCACCTCAGGTCTGTGTAGCTTTTTAGGTCTCAGCTTTACGCGCGGAGATCATGTAGTCCAAATTGAAGATGCATGGGGTAAAATTCAAGACTGGTTTGCTTTGAGTGATGTCCGCTCTACTGCAGAATCTAATCTCGCTCGTGAATATCTTTCCAATCAGCTTAGATAAAGCGCCTAGTTTGTGTTCGGTCGACTCTCGTGGTATTTGTTAATTGCTCTCAGGATAGCTGTCTCGTTAACCATGAAGATGTTGCCGGCCATCTCGTCTTCCCTGAAAACGCAACCATTAAGTCTACACTTTCTAGCGTTCTGCAGGTTGTTGCATGCCGCACGTGGTTCGTTCGCCCAGATTTACTGACCATCATCACTGCACGATTCACCAGTGGCACACCGCGCATAATCAACTGAATCTTTGGCATTTTTTCGTCATTTAGTATCTGACTACTGTGTTTAGCATAGATCAGTCAACTAAAAATCACTGAAGGGAATGTTCAAAAAGGCCATGGCAGAATTCCTTCCTGTCCTTTCTCGCCTCTAATACCTCGACATCAACGGGGCACAAAGCAATAAGAAAGAAAATAAAAATAAAGTAGAAGCGCATTAGTTAGTCACATTTTTCAGACGTACAGGATGCATTATTTTACTAATGAAGATATAAAGGAAGTTAGTATCTGTAGAAGACTGCAAACATAAGAATGTGCTGAAAAAATAATTGAGGACCTCTGTTCCAAATGATTATGTTAACATAAAATAATTACATCAACATTATAACACATCGAATTAGTCAACATATTAAAGACACAGAAAATTTAAACAAGAATACTTGACATAAAATGGAACTGATTTTTCGTATAAACATCACTATAGAAACAAATTACATGTATTTTAACTATTGGTTGGGAGAACAAATATTTAATAGGTAAAAATAACAACTATCAACATTCCAATGAATATGAAATAACAGGCAGAATTTTTAAGTAACAAAAAATCTGGAACAGTCAAGGAACATAGACTTACTCCTTGGTACAGATGACGGAAAATTTCTCGTTAGTTCTAACCGCTTTGGGACCCTCTGAAATAAGGTTAAATCTGACAGAGAAATCGTTTTCGTTCAGTGATACTCGAAGCCGTATAACCTCAAAGGGGAAAGACTGGGTGGAGTGGCTGTGTGGGTTACGACGTTGAACCGACTCTTACTCTGTGGGCTTTAGCGACAGGCAGCAGCTGCCGCTCCTCCAAATAAATACGGGCTGAGTAAGGACCAACGGGACGTCAAATAGTTCGTAGTCTGTGCTCTGGCTTGATGTGGCCTCAGCTTTGACCCAGGAGCCGCGACGTCGTTTGTGCGCAAGTTTATTGTCGTCCATGTTAACAAGGCTCTTTAACATCGTTTTTAAGCAGCTGTGGTTCAAATCGTCGTCTCATAGCTTTCGAAACTGTATACTTTACCACTCCTACTCACAATTACGAAGCCACGCTTTCGGGAAGCAAGAATAGAACGGGTTACATTATTTTTGAACAACCACGACTGTGTTTTGTCCTGCATATCACATGTTTATTCCCACAACTTGTACATGCCCGCATTATCTGTGCGCATTTATAAAAGAAACATTAGCCATTTTACCTGCTTGTATTCTCCTGATTAATTTCAGCCCTCACTTAATTTTTTTTTTTTTTTTTCCTCAAGTCTCTTCACTTGTGTATAATTATTGCAACCAATATCGCCGTAGTTTTGTATTTGTATCTCGTTCTGTATACTCTCTGTTCATCTAGATTCCATTACAGGGGTTTTTTTTCGGCGTTATGCGTATCCGAAATTAGATTGAATAATAGTGATTACGTGATTAAAGAACAACTATGTCGCTTATTTTTGTACGTCTATGACTCCAACAAAAACAACAAAGAAACAACAAAAATTGTGTATTAAACAGTATGAAAACACTGCACTCAAAACCATAAAACGGTTAAAGTTGTGATACTGTACTCTCATCGATAGACTTGCAGTGTTCAAAATGTTTTAAATTGCTAACCAAGCATCAATAAAAGTATATATTTCCTTTAAATCCACAAATAATTATTAGTTGTTTTCTATTTATTTATATTCCGTTGATGTAAATGTTTTCGTTATATTCTGTGTCCACGGATATCGCTGTTATAATAAGCTAAGAAATAATTACTACATTACATCATTTATAAGGTTATGAGTGTTACCTAAAAACAATTCTATTTACTGGATCAGCAACTGCAAAGTAAATGGATTCCCGGAACCCGTGATTACTGACGGGCTGTGAAGCTACTTTGAAATAATGCCCACGCAGTCTAACGGCTGCAGTTATTCCTGTTCAGAATGGAATATTTATTTACTATAACAATTTCTAGCAGTTAAAATCATTGATGTTGAAGATCTTAGTTTCAACTTTTCAGTCACTTTTCATAATAAAATCTTTTATTCCACTCACTTTTGCGGGATTCGCGCTGCTTTGAACGATGTTTTAGCTTCTAATGTTTCGGCGCCCGACCGGGGACCTACATCAGGGATGTTTAGAACTGATGTATCACATCTGATGTTTGTCACACCACCCCGTGGTTTATCTTCGCGCTGAGCAAATTGCTTTGGTGCCGGAAGCGGTTCCAGAGATGTGTTATCAGTTGTAGATTTTGGATTGCGATTGTCAGCGAATGCGCATCTCCATATTTCACTTAAGCCATAGCCGCAGACTTAATTAAAACTTTTGGGCTGTTTGAAAATTTCTACGATTCCCTTATTTGTCGTTCCAGGAAACCCTTCGGTTGTGCTATTATTTCTGTCTTCTCAAATGAATTTTATAACCTTCTTCTACCTCATGTCCTGCCACTGCTGATTTTTTTGTTTGTCCGAGTCTTTTAGTCTTACGGTAACCACTCGGGAAATCTCAGCAATCGCACGGAATCTTGTATACTCCACTTGCTTGTAATGATGGCCTGCTATCCTTCGCTGATCTTAAAATGCCTCTTACTTCGTTCTTGCTACAGAAAACAAATTGAATATTGACTATCGTCAGCACTTTTCCTATTTCGTCAGTGACTCCTTTTATTTAGGTAAAAAGGAATTCTTTTGTTCTGTTTCCTTTCCTTGTACCTCGACATTGTTCCTCCTCTTACTGTTTAACGCGCTGGCTATAATCAGACTGCTATGCCCATTCTTCCGTAGGACCCCTGGAGGTGTTTCCTTTCTTCCTGTACGTGCTCATTAACTGCTACCCTTTCCGCTCTACAAATTAAAGACTTGATCAGAGCGCTTTTTTGAGCTGGGTAGTGATGTGATGTAGGATTTAAGTAGAGGCCCGTCTGGTTGGCTTCTCTGTAGACAGTCTGTGTTAATTTTCCGTCTTTTCTTTTCAACAGAATATTTAAGAACACCAGTTGTCCAATTAGTTTCCAATTCCATGGTAAACCTTATTTTTGGATAGATGCTGTTAATATGGTTCAGAAAAACTTTCAACTCCGCCTCTCCGTGTGGCCATATCACATATGTATCATCTACATATCTATACCAGATCGACGGTTTGTTTTTAGCTGTCGAAATGGCTTCACGTTCAAATTTTTCTATAAATAAATTTGCTACTACCAGTGAGAGGGGGCTGCATGCAACTAGTCCATCTTCTTGCTCATAGTAATTACTATCCAATTAGTAATAAGTGGTCTTCAAATAAAGCTGAAACAGCTGGTTCCAATTGTTATTAAAATCTGATATTATTATATCCATAACTCCCTCCACTGGAATGATGGTAAACAGCGAGACTACGTCGATGCTAACAAGAAGATCGTCATATGAGAGTGTGACATTCTGTATCTTGTCAACAAGATGTGTCGAGTTTCTGATGTAGCTCTCTGTGCAACCTATAAAGGGTTCTAGTTTTCTTCGATAAAAACTTTGCTAATCCATATGTTGGGAAGTCAATTGGACGTAGTGGTATGTCTTTCTTATGTATTTTCGGAGGGCCATAAAAGAGCGGAATCACCGGATTGCTGATTAGTATCGTTTGTTTCACTGTCCATTCCAGTTTTAGTTTGTTTACGTTGGAAGAAAAACGCGTCTCGTTCAGAGCAGCGCGTGTCCCGCAAAAGTAAGTGAAATATTTTATTAACATGAGGCCTGCTAAAAGTGTTAAATATTAAATGTTTTTATTGTTTTAATTTATTGTTTTATTCTTTTTAGTTGATTGCAACAGATATTCCTTTTTTATTATGTAACACATTTTTTTTGTCGTAGCTGCAATTATCAACATTACTAGTTTGTTAATACTATTAGTTCATTCAAATTAGTTAACTCACATGCGCGCATCGCAACACTTCGTCTACTGTTCTTGTTTTTAATTGCGCGCTGGATCCCTGCAATATTACAGTGTGTTTTTCTGTCGTCTTTTGGAGACGTTAGTTACGTGTGTGAGCTGATTTATTCTTTAATTTACAAACCCCGAGGCCGATATTTGTCTCTAACTAGTTCTCAGTGTCTTTGAGTAGCAATTTCGTTCAAGAAGACGAATGAAGACGAACGAAGACGATAGCTACCTAACAATCAGTAGGGGTCATTCTTCTTACTAGTTCACTTCAAGTAAAAAAATAATAAATGGTCCTTCTATCCACTGAAATGAGAAGGTAGACTCTCCTGACCAAAAAATTTACTTCCTTTTAACAGAACTCCATCACCATTATTAAAAGTCAGTTCTCAGTTTTTGTACGTTGGTATCTTTGCTCTTGGTGATATCACATGTCTCAAATTTGTATTATTCATAGATATCCGCAACCTTAGCAAACAAAAATTGTCTCTGTCCTTATAACCTTCTCCCCCAGTATACGGACAAAGCTTTCATGATAAAAAAAAAATTGTTTCGACATAAAAGAAGAGAAACGGTATTATCTGGTGCTATTTCATTCAGGTCTTCCACTTTAAAAGTCACTGAGGGTCCGCTATCCTTAACATCCCTATCCGGCTAATGAAGCTTCACCAACACTGCCCTCACTGAATACACACTGCTGAGTTATTACTATTACTATTACTCCGCGATTCACTAAAAGTGTGTGGCGGCGGAGGGTGCATTGCACCTATTCGGGAAGGTAATGGTTTGGAAGGGATATACGGGATATGGCAGGAGGCGCCCATGTGCTATTGTGAGGAACCATCCCAGCATTCGCATGGAGCGATCTGGGGAAACCCAGCTGCTTGGGATTTAACCTTAGGGACTTAGTACACAATCCAAGCCTCGTGTTTAGTTCATTATTTTAACTAACAACATTAATTTGGTGTTACCAGAACAGACGTACGCTGTTCACTCCGAAATCGTTACTCAAGGTCACCTCACTACCCTCTTTCTTACTACCTCTCAGAGTTGTGTCCAGGTAGCCGGGTGGGAAATTTTACCTTCGCGTCTAGGGGTAAGGGCAGCGGAGTGGGGATAGACCTCGAGCCGCCTCTGTTAACTGAACGCACTATAGAAATAACAAATATAGTGACCTCCTTAGCCAACGAGGAAATTCCAAATGTATAAAGTAGTATCCTGTTGAACCTGTAACTGTTACAGTTGACTTACGTCTTGTACACATTAACAGTTAACTAATATTTCAATGAAGCTAATTGAGGAAGTAACAGATAAATATGCACATCAACACGTTCGAACCCATAAACAGTGATGTGATTTCCAAGAATAATTTTCTGTAAACGAATTTCATCTCGATTCCTTCTTGCGCGTCATTTCTCGTTAACTTGGTTAGGCCACCGTGGTTTTAAGTCTCCAGTGTGAGAATCTTCTTGAGTAATACTTGCAGTTTGATATTCTATGCCTCTAACGGTAACTTGGGTGGAAATAGTATTATGGGAGTTTCCGTTCAAGATGCCGAATTCTTCTAACAAAAAATTCCAGTTCCAAAGTTGTGGAAAGCAAAGTAATGAAGGGGTCTCTGGTTGCAGAAGGCAGTGCCGCCATCGCAGTTTGTTAACAGTAAGCTATACCTTGCTGGTAATGTCTCTTTCTTCAACTAATCTTCCGGCTGTAATGATGCATCCTTGTTCAGAGCTACTGCGCTCTAACGACAAAACAACGCAGTAACTGTAGAAAGCGGCAGCGAGGCAGCCAAAGGATCAGCCGAAGTAATATAACCGGGCTATTAATATTCATGGTCAAGGTCAGACACACTTTTTCTTCCGACGCCTGTGTTTACGCGCCTAAAGGAATTGCTTAAAATTCTGTTCTGTCCCTCACAGAAGCCGTACTGGTAGCTGAACGGAAACTTTCGAGCATGGCACTCCGGGGACCCGTGTTCGAGTTCCAATCCGATCATCCGCATGATCAGGTTTCCACATCTGACCAATACCACTCAAAGTTAATCTAGGGATTATGAAAGAGTCAAGGCTTTTTCGGCGTTGTATACAGATAAACTCTCTGGAAACAAGCCGAGTGCGTCCGTTTGTAAAGCGCGACGTTTCGGCGCTCATATTATCTGCTGCCGATGTCAAGTCACTTGACAATGGCGGCAGAATGCATTATCGCCGAAACGGACGCAATCGGCTAGTTACCCGAGCAAATTTTATCTTGAATTCAGGCATTGGTTCTGCATCAAAGCAATGGATGATTTTGCTGACACTTTTAGAATTCATACACCGACTCTAATGGTATTCTACCGACGAGTCTTAAAGCAATAAATTATATATAAACAGAACATAAAAATGAACAAATAAAACAATTTCTTGGGAGATTTTTTTCAACCAAAAAAGTTTAATCTCCCTTGCTGCACACTTTAGGGATCATCGGAAATTTCAACAAAGCTGAGAAGGAATATTTGCACCTTAATTTTAATTTTTGTGGTGGATTTACGAAAAATAAATGACCAAACAGTTAAGAGAATGATGTATTTCTTGTAGCTTCCCGTCTTAAGTGAAAAATCTTAATTGTAAAGCATCATCCAAATTCTTCAAAGTTTCATCCAGGAACGAAACAAGTGCTTAGATAGCAGAACACAAATGTCAGACATATCTGCAGACTCAAAAAGAAAAGTAAATGTTGTCCGTGTTTGTTAACATTCTGACATTGCCCTCCATTTTTATATTATGTTCATTGATGTGCACCAAAGGTCACATCAATAAGTTGAATAAAAATAACAATGAATATTATATTCATTAGTAACAAATACGTCGTTTACTACGATTATATTAGGTTAAGTGAAACTCAACAAACTTTAAACAGACAGGAATAATAGATTTTTACTTATTACAAAAAGCAGCTAGGCATATAAATAAAAGACATCTTGAAGATGACATAAAAAAAATCTCAGAAATATGTATAATGTACTATAATTTGAGAACTATGAATTGATTGACGTAATTTATTTGAAATATTTCTAATGATCTAGTTTTAAAGTAATCTCAGATCTATTTCTTAATTTTCACATCAAACATTTTTGATGATTTGTAGTGCAGACTGTAATTACTTGATGACAGTGATATTTCTTACTAAATGTAATGTTCGCTGGTAACAAGTCGAGTGAACAAATTTTTTTACACGATATTTCAGGAATCCAATTCTCCGTCACCTTCTCCTGGTATATGTACGTGAGTGGAGTAATCACTGGTCCTACTGGCAGATGCGGTACACTGCAATGAAAAACTGACATTCTGTAGTTAAATGCTTTCTTTATAACAACGTCTCAGCTCCTTCCTTTCGTCTTGTAGATTAGCCGTACCCCATAATCGAAATTTCTCTAAACGATGAAAATGCAGTCTTTGTGCTATTCGGTCAGTTTCCAACTAGTGCTTAAAAATCAACGGTAAATACAAAAAGAGGTTAGAAATGATTCTCGCCATCTTTGGTTACTATCCAGCACTAAAAATGTTCAAAACAAATGTTGTTAGGGAACCACTCCTGTGTAACTATTGCAGTACTCTCCACTTCACACTTGCGTTGCTGGCGCTCGTCGTTACATACAAAGAGCTTCCACTGTGTGCATCGTTTAAACAAAGCGAGAAGCCGTGACGAGAGTTTATTTGCAACAAGTATACGTTGCAGTGGTTTCCTATTATTGCGGATAAAACCTGAGCTCAACACAGTTACGTGAAATTAAATTCTGTGACAACGTCTGCCGTGACAGAACAAGACTGTTAACCCCTTCATGTCTGTCTACGTGTCGTTAAAATTACTTGAAACAGGCGTCACGTTAATTCAGTAGCCATAAAGATCGTAACTATCTACTATATAATTTCCGAAGCACATTCACTCACCTCGATAGCTATTGGCTGGAGACCAGTGTCACGTGTCAGCCTTCGCTCGCAAATTAACAGCGACCAGAGATATCATTAGAAGAAATTCGAGGTTATGTCCACAATTTAATAGCTAAACAGCTGCTACCAAATTAATTGCCATAATACACTAATTAAGTATGCTTTTCGTAGCGTTCCATAGTTAAATAAATATGGATAAATTTTGAGGCTGAAAAAAACAGGATCTGCTTTTCAGTAACATGTTGCTATTGATAGCAATATATAAAAAAACTTTAAAAAAAATTAAATTACTCACGGTCTCTGCTATAACCACAAATGCCAATTGTCATTGCAGATTAAATAAACTTCAATTTAATTAAAACTTTCACTAATGTTGTTGCTTGACCAAAGTTTATGCATTACGGTTTATTTGCTTTTTAGGTATTTTCCTGACCACCTTCGCTAATGGTCTTTGCTCATGTTCGTTGTACGTAAGTTATTAGCATATTTTATGAGGACATGAGACCAAATAATTTACCGAATCGAGTATTCTGGCAATTCATTTCTTCGGAGTTGCTCAACTGTTTAATAATATGGAATGTGTATTAAGTTCTCTGGCCGTTACAAAGACTATGAGCAATGATTACATTATGATTGTTTGCCCCGTATCAGTAAAAAAACAACGTGATGCTTTAGAAGCAAACAGGATTTTTTTAATTTTTGCAGAGCGAACTTTAAAGTTCAAATACGAGTCAAGATTAATAACTGTGAACGTTTTCGCGGCGGCAGCACTGTAGAAAACACTCTCGGGATTCTAGCCGCGTCAAATAAAAGTCGACTGGCGACGTTTCGAGAGCCGGCACTGCTCCCATTGTCAAGCCTTGCTTAACTAACTAAAACTGCCTAGCGGTAGTCTCTTATATAGGGCTACCGGACGGGAGAGGAGGGGGACTCGCGCGGAGGGCGGGTCTGCTTGGTGACGTCATGTTCCGGTTGTTATGCCCAAATATGGTCCGTTCCCGTGTGTTTCGTAATTGTCTAATAACTGGCCTCCATGTTTGACTTATGTTAAGTCCTTGATCCCGATTTATCACATTGTTACTAACTCTGATTTCAGTCGCCTCTTTCACGACACTATCCCAAATCATGAGCCGTGCTTTGACAAGACGACACGCCTCTGCCATGCTAATAATTTTTGGGTCATGAGCCGTGCTTTGACAAGACGACACGCCTCTGCCATGCTAATAATTTTTGGGATAGTGTCGTGAAAGAGGCGATTGAAATCAGAGTTAATAACAATGTGATAAATCGGGATCAAGGACTTAACATAAGTCAAACATGGAGGCCAGTTATTAGACAATTAGGAAACACACGGGAACGGACCATATTTGGGCATAACAACAACCGGAACATGACGTCACCAAGCAGACCCGCCCTCCGCGCGAGTCCCCCTCCTCTCCGGTCCGGTAGCCCTATATAAAAGATTACTGCTAGGCAGTTTTACCACAGTTCGCTGCTAGCCGCGAGCCGAGAAGGAAGTCTATAGAGTGCGAGTCGTGAAGTGTTAGTTGTTGACAGGCGCGAGTTTTAGGTTACGATTTGGCTTACGGTTTGGACAATTGGAACTCAGTATCGACGACCCGGCTATCCCATCGGACAACAGAACCAGGACTACTGACGACAACCCGGCAATGGACACGGCAACGACTAACCAAGCGGGAAACCACTCAGATGTCGACATGGCTGAGCTGAACTCCAATACTGATTGTGAATCAGAAGACTGCGACACAGAAGAAGACAGCCAAACGGAAGGTACAATAGAGCAGAATGAAAATGACAACCAGTACGATGCGACACCATTCCAAAAAGTAACAAAGAAGAGAAAAATAGAAGGAAGGAGGAAAGAGAAACGCAAACTAATACGCGCAAACGATGAAATACCAACAAGGAACAGATTCCTACCACTGCAGCAGGAGGAAAATAGGACACCAGCCGCAACAACCGATGAGAGCACTGTCGCGAAGGAAACATTTCCACCAATAGTTACAGACTTCATAAGGATGAACCAAGTAATAAAAGAGAACTTACAAGGAAACTTAAAAGTTGTATACAGAGGAGACAGCCTCAAGTACCACGTGGAAAGCAGTCGGGATTATGAGTTTGTGCATAAGTTTTTTAAAGAAAATGGAATTCCTTACTATACCTACCAGCTACCGCAAGTCAGACCACTAAAAGTAGTCATCAAAGGATTGCCACCTTCGGTGGAACCTGAAGATATAAGTGAAGAACTAAAACAGAAAGGATACCCGGTACAAAATGTCCACCAATTCAAAAAGAAAGACAAGGAAACACGAGAGTTGACGCCATTAGCGGTATTTCAAGTGACTTTAGCCGCAAGTCCAGCGTCTGAGAAAATATACAATGAGCGCACCATCTTGTATACGAGAGTACAGATTGAAAGGTACAGGAGTCTTATCGGGCCTCCGCAATGTATAAGATGCCAGAGAATAGGACACACGGCGAACTACTGCCAACTGCCCTTCCGATGCGTAAAATGCGCCAACTACCACTCAACAAAAGAATGCAAGCTACCAGGCGAGGTAAAAGCAAAGTGCGTAAATTGCCACGGTGATCATCCCGCATCATGGAGAGGTTGTCCTACCTTCCAAGCTGCAATGAAGACAGTAGTGGCTAATCAAAAGAGAAACCCAAAAAAGAGTCGGGACCACACGCAAGAAACAATTGAAAACATTGGAACCAAAGAGGATGAAACTGAAGGAAGAGAAAGCAACAAAAAACTAAAAGGAAATCAGAAAACCTACACAGACATCACAGCAGGCAAATACCGCCAAAGAATCAGACAAAGTGACAAACACAACAAGAGCGAAGATGAGGGCAACGAACCAGAAGACATGGTATCTGAAATAGCAGGGACAATTAAGACCATATTTACAAAGATAAAAGAAGTTACAACAATAGTGAAAAACACCAGAGGAACATGGGGGAAAATAATGGCCCTAGCTGAAGGAGTGCTATCATTGTTCGAATAATGGCCAGACACCCAAACTACAAACTACAAGATGCAACTATATACATATGGAACGCGAATGGAATGAAAAATAAAGTTGAAGAGCTGAAAAACTTCATCCACCAGAACCAAGTTGACATAATGCTCATCAGTGAAACCCACTTAAAACAAAAGGACAATATCAAAATAGGAGGAATGACAATTTACAGAACAGATCGGCCCAGAATCAGGGGAGGAGGAACGGCAGTTATCATACGAAACACAATCACTCATCAGCTAGTCCAAATACCAGCACTGAGAAAAGCAGAAGCGACTGCTGTTAAAATACAATCCCGAGAAGGACACGTAGTATTAGTATCAGCATACTTATCAGCAAGCAGAAACCTGCTGGAGCAGGATTTAGACGCCATACTCTCCACAGGCGGGAAAGTCCTAATAGGAGGAGACCTGAATGCTAAGCACTGGCAATGGAACTCAATTAGAAATAACTGGAAAGGAGAACAACTGTTCCGCCTGGCGGGAGAAAGGAACATAGCAGTGATTGGGCCAACAGAACCGACGTTTATCTCCTACAATAGCCATCAAAATTCAGACATCCTAGATATCGCAATAACTAAGAACATAACGCAGGAAGTAAATATGCTCACGACAAACGATCTTTCATCAGACCATCAACCGGTGAAAATACAACTAACAAGATGGATTCCTAACCACAGTTCACCAAGGAGAAAAACGGAGATAAACTGGAAGCAATACAGCAACATAATCCAAAATCAAGTAAGACCAAATCTCCCGTTAAATACGCCGGATGACATTGAGGCAGCCGTAAAACATCTAGAGAAAGCAATCACGGAGGCAGAAGCCAAAGCAACAACAACAACCATCTATGAAGAACAATACTTAACAAAGCTTCCTCCCCTGTTGGAAGACTTAAAGTATCTGAAAAATAGACACCGCAAGTTATGGCAAAAGTATAGGGATCCACACGACCGTACAGAGTACCACCGTTTAGCCCGCGAACTCAAAAGAAGACTAACCGAAAGGAAAATTGAGAAGTGGGAAGATAAAATGTCTAACTTACTTCTAGAGAAACGAGAAGCATGGCAGTTAATACGTGCACTAAAAACACCAAAACAAGCGAGAACAGGAATAAACGGACCAGATGGTGTCACCTTCTTACCCATGGCAAAAGCAGAAATACTAGCAGAGACATTCGCCAAACAGTTTACAACCCCTAACTACCAGCTAAATGCGAGAGAAAAACAAATAGAGGAAACAATACAGCGGAGAGCAACAAACATCCGAGTGGCTCCAACTAACAATATGCCACTATTAACCACACCGAGAGAGGTCAGCGAAATCATTAAGAAATTGAAAAGCAAGAAAGCTCCAGGATTAGACAACATAACCAACAACCATCTGAAGAACATGCCAAAAAAGGCGACAGTGCTCCTAACAAGAATAATAAATGCAGGAATGACTTTAGGCCACTACCCAGCCCAGTGGAAGACAGCAAAGATTATTACTATCCCCAAACCAGGCAAAGACCCGGAGAAGCCTGATAGTTATAGACCAATCAGCCTCCTAAGCTCTCCAGTGAAAGTAATGGAGAGGATAGTACTTATGAGGATTAAAGAAAGCTTAAAGGAAAACTCGACAATTAGAAAAGAGTAATTTGGCTGCCAATCAAGGGTTTCAGCAACAATATTACTATTACACCTGGCTGAGAAAACAATGCAGGCTTTCAACAAAGGGAAGTCAGTAGCAGCTAGTTTCATAGACGTGGAAAAAGCATATGATAAAGTGTGGACAGACAACTTAATATGTAAATTACAGCTAAAAAAAAATCCCGAGCTGCTACATAAAACTAATAGGAAATTACCTAAAAGGAAGAAGATTCTTAGTAACACATGAAGGAGCAAATTCTTCCATTCTTGAAGCCACGGAAGGGATACCCCAAGGGTCGGCACTATCACCAATACTCTACATCATATATGCAAACGACATCCCACTACCAAAAGGAGTCTTCCTGGCCCAATTTGTGGACGATAAAGTACTTTTCACTATCGGAAACCAGCATGAACATTACATAACAAGACTACAAAAAGGAATAAGGAAGCTCGCCGAATGGTGCAAGACCAACAAAATAACAATCAACACAGCGAAATGTGCAACAATGTATTTAACGAAAAAGAACCCCGATTTTGATAGACTCCCACGATTGGAAATAGCAGGGTAGGTAATTCCATGGACCAAATCACACCGATACTTAGGCGTCCAGCTGGATCAGAAGATGATCTTCAAGGAACACATCAGAGGAAGAGTCAAGAAGGGGATAGCCATAACCGCAAACTTGTACCCAATACTGAACAGTAAAGAGCTAACAACCAAAACCAAACTCAGGATTTATAAAACAGTGATACTACCATTTCTACTATATGGGTGTCCAATATGGGGATTTGCAGCAAAAACAAATATTGAATCACTTCAGAGGCTCCAAAATCGATGCTTGAGAATCATTCTTGGCGCTCCAAGATATACACCCATCAGACAACTTCATTATCAAGCAGACATAAACAATATTGAATTAGAAGACAAACTAAGAAATTACATGAAAAATTAGACAAGGACAGAAACACAGATGATCGACTAGAAGATATTGGCACATGCCAATCAAAATCTTGGCACCGGTACAAAGTACCTCTTAGTATTATAAATGAAGTAGAATAAAATAAAAATGTAAGGGTTTTCCACAAGACCACTCGAGAAGTGGTCATGGTTTTTCCCCTAAAGAGAAACAATAAATAGTGACCCCAAACCTAAACCTAATATCAACAAGCAGAGCTTCTAAAGGAAGCGGAGCTTTAGTCTTAAAGTAGAAAAAAAAAAGGCAGTTTTAGTTAGTCAAGCAAGGCTTGACAATAGGAGCAGTGCCGGCTCTCGAAACGTCGCCAGTCGACTTTTATTTGACGCGGCTAGAATCCCGAGAGTGTTTTCTACGAGTCAAGTTTGTATTTAAGCGAGTTCGATTCTACGACCTTTGAAGCAATTGTACGATAGCGTGATTTTGCCTGTCCGTGTTTAATAACTAAATTTATTAATACTTCTGAGTTCTTCAAGCTCAAGTTCATATTTGATCAGATCAGGTCAACCAGGAACTATTCTAGACCCGTGGCGATACGCAAAAAACAGTCACGGGCTTACACTAATAGCATTATAAATTTGTAAACGTGCTGCGTCTGTCTCTTTGTCGAGGCATCACGCAAATACTACCTAACCAGTTGTGGTGGCGTTTGAAGCTTATGGTCGTGATTGGAATCTGCGGTGTATCTTACGAGTCTACGCTACCGGGGAATGCAGCTACAAATAATTCGTTCGTACCATGAACAGGTGGGCACCGCTGATCATATATACCCTTACGAGATACCAACCACCGAAGATCACGCTAAAACGCAGCTAACCATTCCATTGGTTTCTGTTATTATAGCTTTTTACTAAGTCACTTTGTTTATTTGTTTCGCCACTTTTATGTTTACAGGATAACAGAAACAGATAAAACTTTAATCAGACTGGTGAATATAAAATTAATTCTCGAATAACCGTAACGAATTTTTAGAATTTAATTTACGGTAAAGGTTATAAAATATTACATTACAAATATTAATAATTTGTACTAACAGAAACACAAATGACACTGCGGCCATCAAGGTAAGCGTGGTAGAAGCAAACGAAAAAATGTTAGTTTTGTTAATAATTTACTACTATAAAATATTTATTATTATTTTTCTGATCTGAATGTGTCATTACAGTATCATTTTATCGGAAGTGCTCTTAATTCAATGTAACCAACAAACCCCGTTTGCTGGTCAGTTAGTTCTGTTTGTCTGTTCATAAAGACTTTCCCGAACTAGATGATTTATCCGATTAAGATACCTTCAAGTCAACCGTGTATAACCAAAGCAAACCAAAATGAAACCTCCCCGCTTGTGAACAGCCTATCGTTGCTTTCTTGGGAGTAAATATTCTTGCCTCAAACGGGTGATTTCCTTTTATCACAACTCCTAACTACTTCTAACAAAATAAATAATAATGACGTGTACAGTTAACTGAGGAAATTAGCATTTGGAAATCTTATATATATACATATATATATATATAAGGTTGTGTCTCTATATTTAACCGAGGGGAGGTGGTGTAACGGTTAGCGTTCTGGCCTCGCATTCGGGAGAACGGCGGTTCGAATCCCCGTCCGGGCATCCAGATGTGGGTTTTCCGTGGTTTCCCAAATCACTCCAGGCAAATGCCGGGATGCTTCCTTCAAAAGGTCATGACTGAATTCCTTCCCATTCCTTGCTCTCCCCCCTCCCCCCCCCCCCCATCCTTTCCCGTCTCTTAAGACCTCGCTGTTAGAGAGACTTTAAGCAGATTAAAAAAAAAGTCTATATTACAAGTGCAGCCACAACAACCCAGCCCAGACCACTGGTGTTTGTGAGTGGTAGTAGCCTCAAGAGTCCCATCGTGTACAATGTCGACTGCTTGTTGGTAGCTGTGGGGGGATGTGGGAGATATGGTGGTTGAAAATGGTCAACCTAGTAGGGCATTTTCATATTTCGACCAAAGTGTTCTAAAAATCTTTGGAATCTTCTAGAATGTACTAGAATATTTTTGAATGTACTAAAATGTTCCAGAATGTTGTTGAATGAATTAGAATGTTCTACACTTCGACAAGTTTTTCAGCTTTTTCAACTATGTATTAAGCCGGGCGGCGAGTTTCACAGTAAGGCTGAAGGAAGCGTTATCCAGGTCTTAGGTCAATTTCAACAGTGGTTCCACACTCTTAAGTATCCAGCTACTGGTTCGTAATAATCAAACAATACTGCTAGCATATGGACAGAGATTATTATTCAGAGGTTATGCATATAGATCATCCCGCAACTATGGCTTCTCAAAAACATTTAAGTATGTAATTTTTATAGCTCAGCACAACTAGCAACGTGCGACCTAACCTCCATAGCAATCTGCAGGGTTTATTGAATTATGTCATCCACCCTGTTCCTCCACGACACCGTGCCGTAATGTCTCCGTAGGCTGCTCAACAGAGTTGTTACCACCGTCCTTTGTCAAAGAAGAGACCACCGCTCGCCCTGGCTCAGTGCTTCCACTGTCAGGGCCATGGTCACCTGGCCCGCGACTGCACAGGACAGGAGCATTGCGTGAGATGCGCGGGGTCTCACAATGTTGCAAATTGCAACATTCCAAGAGATGGTAAACCTACATGCTGCAACTGTAGTGGCAACCACCCAGCCTGCTACAGTGGGTGCCCAATGAAGAGAAACCTACGCGTCGACAAGTCGACGACCACTCAACGCAAGCCGCTCATAGATCCTCGACTCCGGCACCAACCTAGACCTTTGCGGCAACAACCCATTCTGCGGCAGCAGCACCACCAACGTGCCACACTGAACACCGACAGTAGATGCCAGCTAGACTGCATGATGACGCTACTGCAGCAACAGCACCTGCTAATGACTCAGGTCATAGCAAATTATGCACCCTACCAGGAAGTTACACATGCAGCAATGCGACAGCCACAGCGAAGACAACATTAGAAGATCTGGAAGGAGATGCAATCAATTGAAAGAACTTCCTCATACTCTGGGACAGAAGAAATCCCAGAAGATTGTGTCCTGGTGAATTTCGAGAGAGACTGACCTCCTCAAATCGCCGCAAGGGTCTTATGAGGCACCAACTATGCATGACCTCGACCTGCTAAAAGCTACGAGGGTCGATGTGCTCCAATGCTGAGCGCCATTACGGAACCGGTCAGCGGTCTACTAAGCCACCACTGCCACGGAGTTTCGCATTCCTATGCGCTCGTCTTCGCTAATTGCGATTTTAGAATAGGCGTACTTATTACAGCTATTAACAAATATAGATAATTTATCTGCAACATACTTAGTGTGTAAATCGATTTTGACGGTAATTTCAGTGGCGGATTTTTGATTTGGTAGGGAAAACATAAGCTAATTTTAAGACTGGAAATGTTTAAAGTTTCGTGTAAAAATATAAAAAAAAACTTCAAAATTCTTCACAAACACGAACAAAGTCGTGAGCCCCAACTAATTAATCTTCAGTTGTCACTGATACGTTTATTCAAAAACCAGTTGACATAACATTACATAACGAACATTTACATCAAGAAACTCTGTCATTTCAAACCATAAACTTTCCTGAAACTAAGCGCCGTAACGACAGGTTTTATATGAAGTTATTCCACAACTGACGAACAGTTGTTTGCCCGCTTTGCTGCAAGCCGAGCCGCGTGGAAGGCGACTGCCACTGCGAAGGATCTATTAGGGACGCGCTCGTGTTGTACAGACGAACATACTGCCCTGACGACATACTTGTTTGCTCTATGAAGAGCCGGGTGTTAACGACCGGTAGAGCTTAGGGGTCGTGAGGGACAAAGCAGTTGTACACTGCACAGACAAAATTCAAGTTTTTAGCAGGCCGATCCGAGTAGAAGGCGACTGCCAAAGCTTAGGTCTGGTAAAGGACGCCGTACTGTTGTACAGACAGGCATACTGCCTGGATGACATACTGTACTTGTTTGCCGCTGGCTGAGCGGTGGTCTAGTGAGGGACGCTGTGCTGCGGTACACACAGGAATACTGCCCTGGCTATATAAATGTTTGCTTCAAGCCGATCCCGGTAGAAGACAGGCACGACGCACCGACGACATTCAACTTTGTTGCAGGCTGAGCCGGCGACTTCCACTGCGGAGAGTTGGTGAATACATGCTCAGCTGCAGTATAAACAGGCATACTACCCACGATGATATACTTATTTGCTGCAGGACGGGCAGGGTAGCAGGCGACTGCCACAGCAGAGGTCTAGAGCAGCGGTTCCCAACCTTTATTGGTACCCGACCCACTTTTAAGTATAAAATTTTTCATGACCCACCTAATATGAGAGTCTATCTAATATCAGAATGGAAACTGTTGTATGACCTCGATACGCTATCGACTATCCTATTGCCAAATTTCGTACAAAGGCCATACTATCAACAAAAACAAGAATTGATAAAACATAAAACAACAAACATAATATAATAGACCGGGAGGCGGCTGCACAGACTTTAATCTCATCAAGTTTACTGCTGAAATTCCACGATTAAAAGTAAATCGATCAGCATATTAAAAGAAAACTGGCCTGCCAAGTCACTTTTAGGTGGAAACCACCTGCAGACCCGATTTTAGTGGTTGATTGGTAAGTTTATCATTGTGTTTTACTGCACCCAAATATATGAAAATATGGAAGACCGGGAGCAGGATAAAACAATGGTAAACTTACAAGTCAACCATTAAAATGGGATTTGTAGGAGTTTTCCACCAAGATAAAACTTGGCACATCGATGGCATTTTAATGTGCAAATAGAGGTTTAACTAATCCTGGAATTTCAGCCTTCAACTTGATGAGGTGATGCTTTGTGCAGCTGCCTCCCACTTTATTACAAAGATAATGAAAAATACGTTTATCTATTATAAAAGCTCAACTTCACAAACAGTGAGATATCTGGCACTGGTGTTTACTGACGAGGGCATCGATATCAGGGTTAATACTGGTTAATTTTAACCTTAAGACACTTTCTACACATAGTTTATTTCAGTATTTGTTTTTCAAAAAAGTAGAAAAAGCTCGTACACATAATTTAGAGATTTCTGGATGCTCTGCTTGTACATTCATCCAGAAACAAATTATGGATATTACCTTGAAAATTGTCTTTAAAGAAGAATCGTAAGATAGTTCTATTAGCGAGTTTTCTTCAGTTGTTAAGAGTTTTGGGCATTTCAAATGTTCGTCTTCAAAAATAGATGAAGTAAAAGATATAAATTTTTGTGGCAAAAACCTAGATTGTTCCGCGACCCACCAAAACACACGCCGCGACCCACCAGTGGGTCGCGACCCATAGGTTGGGAACCGCTGGTCTAGAGAATTCCGCGCTGCAGTTGTACACACGGCATACTGCCCTGATGACATATTTGTTTGCTATTAGCCGAGCTGGGTAGAAGGCGACTGACACTATGGACCTCTCGTGTGGACGGTCAGCTGCGGCATACTTCCATCACGACAAACGTGTTTGCTGCAGGCCGAGCCGGGTAGAAGGAAACTGTCACTGCTGAGGTATGGAGAGGTAGAGAGGCACACTGCTATGACGATATACCTGTTTGCTATTGTCCGAGCCGTGTGCAAGGCGGCTGTCGCTGCAGAGGTCTCATGTGGGACCGGATGCTGCGGTATAGGCAGGCATACCGCCGTGACGACTAACTTGTTTGCTGTTGTCATGCAGAGTCGAAATCGACTGCCAGTACTGATTTATCGTGTGGGCTGTGCTGTTGTGCAGAATGGCATACTCCCCTGAGGTCATACTTGTTTGCTGCAGGCCGAGCCGTGTGGAGGACGACTGCCACTGCGGAGGCCCCGTGAGGGACGCGTTGTTGCTGTACAGACAGGCGCACGGCTACTGTGCGCTGCTGGTGTGCGCGCTGGGCACCGCGGCCAACGCCCTCAACGTGGCGGTGCTGACTCGCCGAGAGCTCTCCGCGGCGCCCATCAACCGTCTGCTGACGGCGCTGGCCGTCGCCGACATGCTGCTCATGCTCGAGTACGTCCCCGTCGCCGTGTACATGTACGTCGTGCTGCCCGAGCAGCGCGACTACCCCTACGGCTGGGCCGTCCACTTGCTGGTGCACGCCCACCTGTCGCTCGTCCTGCACTCCATCAGCGTCTGTCTCACGCTGACGCTCGCCGTCTGGAGGTACATCTCCATCAGGTAGGTGACACTCAGCGCTAGCCGTCATCAAACGTCTCCAGCACGTATTTTGGGGACTACGTCTATGCGCGAATCGGCGTCTACTGGCTGCAGGCGTACAAAACACTAGTGCGTCCGCATTTTGAATACTCTTGTGGAATTTGGGATCCGTATCGCAAGGGATTGGTTGAGACGTAAGAGAAAGTACAGAGGAGATCCGCTCGATTCGTGACCGCTAGTTACAGTCCTTACGTAAGTGTCACAGCGCTGATACGTGAGTTGGGCTGCGATTGTTTGGCGGACAGACGACGTCGTTTCCGTTTGAATTTGTTGGAGAATATTCGAAAATCTTTCATTTACGACTGCAACGAAATACTTCTTCCGCCAACCTGTTTAGGTCGCAATGACAGGAGGGATAAGATTCGAGAAATAATATGCCGTACTGATACACTTATGTATTCTTTCTTTCGGTATTGGAATGCACAGAAGTAGGATCGATTCTTTGCACCCTCTGCCACCCACAGTAATTGTAAAATGCAGAGTAGAGATGTAGATGTAGATGTACTCGATCAGGATCGGCTGGATACAGCCTGAACACTGTGAAAGTGAATTTCGATATTTATTAACGACTTCTACATTCTATGCCCTATATTTGGGGCTGCAACTATCGTTCTGTAATCAGAGCTTATTAATTCTCGTCACACACCACTCGTGAGAACAGCTGACGGCAGTGATAACGATCTGCCTATTTGTACTGCAAAACTACGTGAAACGTTGACATTGTGGGCAATATGTAAAATGGAATGGAGGGAGGGACTTTCGGTACGTTAGTGTACATTATATTCCTTTACCAATTGTAACGGGATGTTGGGGTGAAGTCGTCCGTGTGGGTTAAATTATTTATGAATTTCCTAATTGTGATCAAAACGTCATTAAATCGTCAGAAACTATGATACCAGGGCGATACTTTGCATAATAGAGATCCCGGGACTGCTTTAATTGTGATTTTACACTGTTATTAAAACAGACTCTTACCTCGACGAATAATCACGATATATTCCTTCACATTTATAACCTAAAAAAAAAACAAGAATACTTAATGTCCAAGAAATGACTTTTAGAACACCACTGGATAGATTGAAGAAGCATTTAAGGATAAAAGCCTTGCATACATCACCTGCAACAATTCTGTTACGATGAAAGGAAACACACGCTCAGTTGCTAGCAGAGTCTTACAGGCCTACCAACTCAATACTAATACACTGGATCATATAACACCTTCTTCACATGTACAACATAGAATTGACCAAAGCACTGGATGAGGGCTTGATATTACTGAGGAACTGTGTAACTAACTTGATTACAATCCAAAAGAATATTGCAAAGTACGAAGCACAAAATGCGTGGAACGATAATTTAAACTTTACTAAAGTATAGCAGTCAGGATGATATAATTGCTAAGTTAAACAGACTGGGTAAATTAGCTATGATGGAACAAACGACATATTTTATAACTGCTTCACCATGAGACAGTACACTGGCAGATAAAGTCTAACTTTGCCTAGCTGTCATAAGGCAGACAGAAAAACACAAATCACATAGCTCCTTACATGTCGGTCGAGTCATGTCTACGATTTGCCGTTAGCGCCCGCGACTGGGTTCCTCATAACTGTGCACGCGTGGTATTTGTGCTCGCTGTGAGCGACTATCAATGAGTCCTGAATAAAATAGCAGAAAATTCCTATTCCAAATCCTAACAAATATGTGGTCATTGCAAGTGTTTTTTATTTGGGAGAATATCTGCCAATACTCAAATTAAAACAATGGAGCCTAAAGAAAACTGCGAAGTATAAAATAAAATTCGGAGGCTGTCTGTAATGAGCTACTCAAAGACAAAACGAACACCAGCTAAAGTAACAAGACAATAAAAAAGATACACCTAGTTAAATAATTAAATATTATAAAAAAACTATTCCTCATAATAAATGACACTAATTATTTTTTATGTTCTCAGCCCAATGAATGACAAGGAAAGGGCTAAAGTTTGTGGGATTTTCCATGACATCGGGAGAGGGAGAGAAAAAAAGAGATTGACAAGTGGATGATGAAGGTTTCTGGGTTCCCGTTAGTTTCGAGACGCCTGTTTGAGAATGGTGGACATTGGTTGAGGGTGATGGTGGTGTGGTTTATAACGTAAGGAGGAATTAACTGTTGTTAATTTTATCGATTGAGTGTTTACTATGTAAATTGTCACTGTTTTATGCTGGTTTTCATGTGTATGTTTTAATAAAGTTTCGTTATATTTATTTAAAAAAGGCGATAAAGAAAAATAAGTGTCAATCAGGGTCTCTTGCCCTTCTTTTATGTGCAGCTCAGAAAGTAGTCTCTTAGCGCAAAGATCAATGCTGGATGTGTTTTCAGACTGAGTAACGCACTGCGCTCCCAAACGCAACACCAGTTTGCCGAGCGCTCAACTGTTGCATTGCTTTGGTTCCAATAAAATATATGATATATAGGGGAAGGCAGGGCATAGTGCCAGTATATGGTTTAACGATGTTTTAAAGTGACTTAAAATATATCTAAGGGCATCAAAATCTGGGGTTACAAAGTTCAACTATTCTAGTACATACCAGAATTGATTAGTTTGGTACAAAAATTAACCAATTTTTTTAAAAGTACCCAAATGGCCTTTTTGCCCTAGGAGGTCGGGCAAAGTGGCCACTTACCTTCAAAACTAGAAGCGAGTGTTTGAAAACACTCTAAATTTGCAAAACAATGTATAACTTGCAAATAATAGAAATTATTTTGGGCAAAAGGCACTTCAATTGCAATTTTCACAAACGAATTAACAGCTCATGGGCGCCGGGAGGGAGGGTGCAAGGGGGTGCACTTGCACCCCCCTGACATCCCGGGTCGCCCGTAAATTTGGGCCGATAGGGGGCGGGGGCACCAATTACGTCCCTGGTGCACCCCCCTGCATCCCGGGTGCACCCCCCTGTATCCCGGATGCACCCCCCTGCATCCCGGGTGCACCCCCCTACATCCCGCATCCCGGGTCGCCGTGTGGGCAGTAGTAGAGATAAAAAAAAGGTCGCCCGGAAATTTTTGGGCCGATAGGGGGGGGCACCAACGCAGCCCTGGTGCACCCCCCTAGAAACAATCCTGCCGGCGCCCATGTAACAGCTGTTTCGTTCAACTCCATCACAGAGTTCGTGAGGCCTAAAGTAACACATTTGGCACTCGATCCATCGTTCTTGTGATCTGGAGTTAAAAAACTTCCGTTGCAGTACAGGCACTGTGTGAATTCTTGATCATCATCATTAAATAACACTCCGGTGGTTGATGGTTTTGTATCTAGCATTGGTTTCCTTATTTTTTGTTTTCTTCTTTTTACTTGCTTTCGCAGCTTCCAGTATAAACTTCATTTCAACATATGCAAAGAACCTTTGTTTCGGCCTTTGCATTTGCTTTTTCCTGCTATTGTTGCACCACAATATCCTTTTGGCTCGCAGAAAAAGAAGTTTCCTGTCGTTGAAATAGTACCACGAAACAGAAATAATTTAATTACTTTTGTTTTTTTGATTATTATTAATATTCCCAGTTCAGTTTCACATTTATAATAAAGCATCTGTTCAAAGCATTGTATAATGTTAATAATCTGCAAGGAACAGAGGCCACGGTCACCAGCACTTTGCCCGGTTTGGCGTCGTTATAAAAACGTCTTTATATCTTAGGGAGCGTCCACAAACCACGTGGCTCCACTTTGGCCTCCTGTGGACACTCCCACGTAGCCCGACGTGACTTATGCCTCTAACCCCCCCCCCCCCTTCCCTCTGATGGTAGCACGTAGCTTTTTTCCCTCTTCATTGCAGAAGACATTTTTTACTGTTTTCTCTTGTCAGACTATTGTAAATTACATACCGAGATAATTAAATGAAGGACATAAATATTCACATGCTGTTGTGTGTTCTGTACGTCATTTTAATTGTTAGAAATGATATTAATGGAAAACTACGTGGCCTGGCTCGGAATCCTCCCCCCTCCTCCCACGTTGCTCAACGTAGCCTTCCAGCTAATACCTCACCCCACCGAGGGCGAGCAACGTAGTTAGTGAAAGCTCCCTTAACATTGCAAAGAGACAATAATGATCATCAAAAAAAAGGAACTTATAGCAAAAACATCACTCTTTCAAAAGAATTTTGTTCAGAAGCAGTAAGTCATCTGATTTCTTAGCAATAAATCCATAAACTGAGCACTCACGAAACATCAGGCTCATCATAAACCACAAATATTCTAATAGCTTCGAGAGATGATTCGCTAACCAGATCGGGCTTCTCAAGGTAACTGAAGGCATTAAGTTGTACCAGTTATGATTTTTCCCGCGTAATGGCACCATTCCTTGGCTCCAAAAACTCCCATGGCCACTTCGCCCGGCTCTCCCTTATATTAAATGAAGTCTGAATTGAGAGAACTTTCATTACTTAGAATCAATAGATTCGTATTGTATAGTATCAGGACAAAACTTTTTAAAGTGAAATTTTTTTAAAACAAAATGTTTCTGTACTAAATAAGCTCTGAAGGTTTATTTCTCACGTGTTGGGGTACATCCTTGATTGATATAAGAAAAATAAAAAAATAAAAGAAAGGGAAAAGAGAGAAAAACAGAATATATATATATATATGTATATATATTTAATTAAACTCGATATCCGGTTTCGGGAGAATGGAACGGGTAAGTAAAACAAGTGAAAATTTGTACTTTCCAACTAATTCCGTTTAGATGTTTGAAATCAGTAACAGACCGATATACAACGGAGCGAAGTAACAGAACCCCAAAAAAAGAAAGTACTGTGTTAAGTACTCGACTGAGTGTTGGTGGTTCGCGACGCAGCCTCCCCCTGGACTCCGTGCCTCTGTAGCGCCTTGCTGAGCGGCGTCCAATTTCATGCTGACCGCTCCGATCTAATAGCCTCGCCGACTGTGCGGGTCCCGTCCTATCACTGGTCGCCAAACTCAGCTGCATGCAGTGTGACCACATCAAGCGCTCGCAGGGGGCAGCGAACGTCGACCAAGAATAACAACATTCATTTGACTTTCTCGTCATGTGACTTGTTTATCGCATTTAAGCTATTAATTAATGCTTTCGAATCACTACATATATAAATCTATACCGGGCTCTTTCTGTTTGATGTTGTACAACGCGAATACTTCCTAATCGATTGTGATGGGGTTTCCTCAGTGCGGAAGGATATGGCGTAGCTTCAGAGGTGCGGTGTATGCTAAATGGACAAAAGATCAATACAACAGCGCGAACAGAAGCAAAACAAAAGATTCTTAATACAACAGCGGCCAGAGATTGTCTCAGCCCCACCAGAATGACACTCCCTGTTTGACAGTCAACAGGCGCTAAGGGTCGACCTTCCTTGCAAGACCTGGGTAGCTCTTAACAGAGTTAGGTCTGGTGATGGAAGATATGCACATGGGGAATGAGAAATTCACCGAGATGCGATTGTGGTGAGGAAATGCAAACCATTCGTCACGTGACTATTGACTGCCCACTTCGAGCCTTCTGGGGATCAGCTATAGATTTTATTAATATATCAAATGAAGCTTTAGATTGGCTACACCATGTTAATTTTTAATTTTAATTGTAATTTAATCTTACAATTGTATTATTTTTGTGCAATGGCCATAAGCTAAATAAATAAATCAACATAAACAATTCAGTTACCATAGAAATTTCTAACCACTCAAAGCAAATGATTTTTTGGGCCTCTATTCTAAAGAGGGAAAAATTTATAAGATGCTAACATTTGTGGGATCGGGGTGTTTTTGCGTTCTTTTCACAATTTGTTCACTTATTTTCTACATATTCCAGGCTTCTAGCCCCAACCTTATCGGCCCCCTCCCAAGCACCCCCAAAAATACTTACCAACAATAAATACAAGTATACAACAAGAGATCTGACCACGCTTCCTCTCTCAATACCTGGCGCCTACAGATTTCCATACGAATTTTCGTCCGATTTTTCTTCCTGTTCTTGTGAGAAACGTAGGAAATTTTTATACTCCCGCTTTTTCCACGTGAGTAACACTACGTGAATGTGAGTTGTGATTAATATAAAGTTATTTATGTTCTTTTTAATTATGCCACACTAGTTTAAAACTCGTCACGATAGCTTCTGCTTTGTTTGTCAGGAATTGTCTTCAAAAGATTTTCTCCACTTCTTAAAATAGCTTATAAATTTTACTTTGATTTCAAAATTGGAAATTAGTAAAAGGTTTGGACTACAACAGTTTGCTGCACTATTTTTTACAGTACCTTGACCAAATGGCTCATAGGTACCCATAAATCATACCATACGCTATGCCCATGGTTTGGCGCTGCGATCTCACAGACTGTTATTTTTGTATAATTTCCACCGTTGGGTTATTAGTAAAAATAAACATAAAAATCAGTATTCTAATATCCCTTCAGCTTAAAGGTCTGTTCTTCAAATTGAATCTTTGCCAATCCCAGTGCTAACAAGAACCTACAATCTAGATCCAGAAACGGATTAGAAAAACTTTGAGTCACAGCCTGGACCATCAAATGATAAGTCAGGGCAAAAATGAATTGCTTTACTATTACAACCAATCAAGTTATCTGTAATCATAGAGTTAATAGAAAATAACAGGGACAAAGAAAGCATGTTATGTTCCTATGGGAACCTGTACGATCTTACCCTAATCCTGCATACACTTCACGCTGTGCAATTAAACTTGAATTTGTTTTGTAGGATCTTTTGAGACTTCCAGCCGGTTTAATACGTAAACTTTGATGATTTAATAAAGCGGAAGACGTGTCTTCAGTATAACATACACTTTATTTCTTCTGTGTCCCTCTCCTTGTTTTTTCTTTTCTCTGTTTCTAGTTGCGACGGGTCCGGGATCGAACCAAGGTTTGCAATGAAGGCAGGAATTGAATTAACAATACATTTCCTAACATTGTGAATCAACATAGATCTCACAAGTTGAAATGAAGATGGGTCACTTAAGCTCCATCATAATGAGGGAAGGAAATCAGGATCATCCCATTTTTCATGAGGGAACAACAGCAGCATCGATGAGGAAATAGAGTAAAATCTGCAAAGCGGAGATTGGCGTGGTTCAGCCAACGAATGCTACGTAGCTTCAACGAAACCTGTCAGGCATCCCTCCACTTTTGGTTTAAATCTCCAGCTATTCGAAATACATCTCCTCTTTATTTATTTCTTTTTCCCTTGTGTTAGGTAAATCCTTATATTTTTTTTCTATTCTTATTCTTTTCCTCGACCGTTAGGTTGGTGGAATTTTCAAATTAGAGCGGTTTCCCCTTGCATTCCACGAACATAGAAATGTAATTGGACGTTTATTATTTTCTGTCCATGACTGCAATTTAAGCGTATTGATTAAAGCATGTTGTTTCTGTTGTGAATGAATAAAAGATGGAACAAAGAAAATGGAAACCAGTGCCGGATCACTCACGCCTAATCTTTCAAAGTACACCAAGGGGGCCGCTAGGCATAAAGTGCCCATACGCACTAGCCATGTCCTGATGGAGGAAGTGTCTTTCACCTCCAGGATTAGAATCAGATAACCCCGTGACTTGGGACGAGCCTTAATTCTCTGTCGACAACAAAATGTGTACAGAAAATATACTCGGCGCTAATCAGTAACTCTACTTGTATCCGAAATTATTGCAGAATACAATCAGTAACTGATGTGATAAAGCATTCATTGTAAGACAGGAGGAGGGTGAAGAAAGTGCTGGGAGAGTATATTGGCAATGAGCTGTAGAAATTTATTGGTGGAACAATTAAGAGTGAAGCATGGAAGAGAAAAGATGACCATGAGCTGGCACTTGATTTTAGGCATAATTCTTTTGTGGATAAGGCAGTCGAGGATTGGAACAAATTATCCAAAAAAATGATGGATAAGTTACCAAAAACGTTGGAAGATTTTAAAATTAAAATTTGTAGAGGGCAAAAGTAGGCAGGTACGAGAAAGGGTGGAAATAGATGTGTAGTGGAACTGCTCCGTAACATGCACCGTGTAGCAGTTAAATTAAAAAGTCGAGAATAATTTGTAAGTGGTATGGGTTAACTCTGTCTGTGCTTCCAAATAAACATTGTGCATAGGTCCATCTCTTTTAATTGGGTGTTCTACATAAACAAATGATAGATAACCTATTTGTTCTACATCGTCTTTAGAGGCGTTAGAGGCAATAATAGTATCGCTGATTTCTTCATAAACGGTGAACAAGTTTTACCGCATTGCTTATTTTTTCCATGCATTGCAGTGACGATAAGAAGGTTTTTTTAAGGTATCTTTTTACTTTCCCTTAGGCGCTGTTGTTGCTGGCCATCAATTCTGATTGAGAAATCAAAGTGCTTAATCTATTTACGGCGACTACAGTGGTTTCGCAGAATGTCGTTTTGTCACAACCTGTTGCCACGAGGTAATTAACCTGGTAGATAATGCCTGCTGCGCGATCAAACACCCGCTGTTAACTACACCTCGGCGATAAGGCTGTTTGTCTTGGGCTTTATTGCTTCCCTTTGATCTTCGCCTCGACCGCAAGTTAAACAGTTTAACTGGGATTTCAGGTAGCGCCGCGCCGGTGGCATCAGCACGGCAGCTCTACATGATTGCATTTCTAAGTACAATATGAGAGAGGGCGCCCGCTTCGAGGAGAAGTGCAATGCGCTCGTACGATTCAAGTGAACGCAGATACAGAACCGGGGATGAATGACTTCGACACGTTTCGACTCGTTCCAATTACGAATCTTTTCTTTGGGAGCTACTATCTACAAACCAGACAGCCGCGTTTGGGATCCCAATAAAAGAAAGATCCCTGCCCGACCAGCCAGATTTCAATTTTATATCGTTTTTTGACCCATGTTCGGCTTTTCTTTATATTTAATCGGAATTCCTCTTCTCACAGTTACCATTCAGCAGTTTTTCTGTTTTATCATAATTGTCAGTTGTAGAATAGGAAACAATGTTGTCGTTTAGTTTTTTTAGTGGTCATTAATGCCATATCCAAGCAATATGCCATATCCGAAGCTGCGAAACACAACTTGCACTTCTAATTCACGACTTGTGCCGAATTATAGATGAGCAATCCCAGGTTGATTTAGTTCTATTAGACTTTAAAAAAAGCTTTCGTCACTGTGCCTCACACTAGGTTACTTAGTAAACTTCGCGGCTATGGCATATCTAGACAAATATGCGACTGGGTTCCAGACTTTCTGAAGGGCAGAACACATAGTTTCCGACGGTGAGCGTTCATCACGTACCGAAGTGAGGCCCGGGGTACCCCAGGGAAACGTGATAGGGCCTCTGTTGTTTCTCATATACATTATTGATTTATGCGACATAATAGGGGGGATGAAAAGATTATTTGCCGATGATGCTATTATTTATTGTGAAATCAAATCCCAGGACGACTGCGCTTTGTTACAAGACGATATTATGAAAATAATTGCGTGGTGTAAAGATCGGCAGTTGGAGTTAAACGCTAAAAAGTGTCAAGTCATGCGCGTAAGTAAAAAGGTGACACCACTTAACTATGAATATACAATTAATCATACTGTCCTTAGAACGGTAGATTCCGCTAAATACCTAGGGGTAACAATTCGTAATAATTTGTCGTGGAATGAGCATATCGAGAATGTAACACTTTTTCCCAAAGTCAGTTTTTTATTCCTGTGATACCTCCTTCCACTTTCTTTCTGTTTTTCTATATATTACCCCAGTAACTAATTTATAAGCATTCTATCATACGGTACAGTAGTCTTAACATTTATACATTTGCTTCTTTTCTACAATTTAAAGAAAAATTTGGAAAATTTTGTAGATATGTGTCCTGACTCGTAATCTTCTCAAACCTATTTTGAGTGACTTTTCATTCCGTCCTCTAGAGATTATAGCCATTCCTAGATAAATCTCACCTGGAAAACTTTTACATGTGGGAATCTTCCACAGAATTAGACGTTAGCTTTGGTGCCATTCAGCGTATGCAGTAGCGGCTTGTTAGAATTCTCAGCCCACCCTCCCCAAATATACGATTTATTTATATAAAAACATGTTTGCGCCTGTTAATAAATTAATCTACTAGCTCTCTTCCACTTGTTGCAGTATGCTACTTTATTTGATCAATTATTTTGTGGGTGAATAAATTCTTAACTAAATGTAACTATTTTTCCTAGTGAAAAGAAACGGTGATTCCTCTACATAGTAATACGTCATCATCGATTACAGCATCAAATAAAATATTAATTACACTATATTGTACAAAGTATGCAAAGTTAACAAAACTGTTGAATGACCGCAACTGTCTTAGACGGATGGCATATTTTTGTCACTGTTCTTAACTTCATGACTAGTACGCTAATTTATAAAACATAAAAAAATCAAATTTATATTACAATTACATTCGTGACCTATTGCAGTGGAGACAATCTACATGACTTGTGCAAAGCAACAAGTAAACTGGAAAGTCGCCTTTAGTTTTGCTTTTTAAGGCTTTATGGTTTGTTGATATCGTAATAGTTAAAGCTTGCTGTATTATCAATTACAAGACTATAACAGACGGTTGCAACAAGGTTGGACAATAATTGTTCGTGTGAAATTTTAGAAGGTAGCATGGATGTGTGAAAAGATACAAATCTGATGAAAAACAGAATAGCTGTGGCGTCCTTCATTACAGACTGCAAGTTTAAAATCTTGGCGTTTCATTATAGGATTAACTAAACCCCATATCAAACTAAACTCCCAGAAACTGCAGTTTTTGTGGACTGGATTGATTTAAAAGGTTTTACTGTTATAATCATGAAATTTGCATCAAGTAATCTTTATATTACCCTCAGATTTTCCTTTGTAAGAGAATGTTTAAACAATCAAACCAATATTCCGAGTGTATTTTAACAATGATTCCTTTAGTAATCAACATCAGATCACTAAGACATCGAAAAAACTGGTTTTACTATCAACGTCACATTTCCGTCTTCGAAATTAACAGTAAGATTTTGCATAGAAGTTACTTTATTCTTATTTGAGTTTATCTCCGCTCTTTCCACGTATTGTTAAAGAAAATATATAAATTAAAAACCCGTTTGTACTCCGCAACCAGCTTCACTGAATCAGCGGATAGCACGTTGCTATACGTCCATGTGTCTTCTTTAAAAATCCAATATCCAATGCTTATAAACGAGATGAGACAGATGGCGTTACGATGATGTCAAATGTCGCTGGAACGTAATGGAGCATTTCATACAACGATGCTAAAAAAAAGGTCCATTTCGATCAGCATGCAGGCCAACGCATCGCACAGTCGCTAATCTGTAAGCGGGCTGTCGCTGTCTCTCCTTTGTTACCACATCACGCAGGAACTTAACGACCAGATTTTGATGGGGTTTTCACAGTTTATGGTCTAACGATGTAGGCTATCTTACCATCCTACGTGACCCGAGGTAGAGTAAGAAACGGTAATTTGTTCCAAAGCACTATAGATAGCACTGACAGATCACACTACAAATAAAATGATCACTCCTTTCTTACCCTCAAAACGTATCCACCAAAGATCAAATTTCACTCTGCGGCCTCTGTTAATATTGTTTTTAACTACATAACTTTGTTTACTTACTTCTTCAGTTATCCGAAATGAAGTAAATCAAACCCCTACATCTAAGTTTAACACACCAACAAACTGTGACATTTCCTTTCCGTCGCCTGTTCCGTTAACAAGTTAACTAACGCAGCTTGTCTCAAAATGTGACCCAACATCCTGTCCCTTCTTTCGATAAGCCTCTTCCACAAACTTCTTTTCTCACCACCATTTCCAAAAATCGTTCATTTCGTACCTTATCCGTCCATCTAATTTTCAGCATTCTTCCGTATCACCACATTTCAAATGCTTCAATTTTATTTCTTTCTGGTATTCCTAAAGTCCATGCTTCGCTACCAGAAAGTGCTGTGATCCACACATAGAATATTAAAAAGTTATTTCTAAGGCCTAGATTATTATTTGAATTTAAAAGATTCCTCTTTTTCATAAACGTTCTTCTTGCTATTACTATTGCTATTCTGCTTTTAACATCATTAATGCTTCGGCCATCGGTTGTAATTTTAGTTCCCAAGTAGCAGAATTCACTTACGTCTCCTATCGCATCAGATACTATTTTTATATTTGCTATTATTGGCATAATTTCTGCTACATTTAATCAGTTTTGTCTTGCTTTGATTTATATTTAGTCCAAACTCTTGTTTCAGTTTGTTCACGCCATTCAGTAACTTCTCAATATCCTCAGCATGTTCTGCTATCAAGACAATGTCATCAGCAAATCATAGCACACTGATTTTTTTCTCTTTGTACACTTATGCCACATGCAAAGTTTTCTTTCACTTCCTTTATTGCTTTCTCTACCTACAAGTTGAATATTAACGGGGATAGACTAAAATCTTGTCTGATACTATTTTTACGTGATGCATGTCGCTCATGATTCTCTACTATTGTTATAGTCACTTGATTCTTATATAGTTTATAAAGTATCCTTCTATCTCGATATTTTAAACCTGCCTTCTTTAAAATTTTGACCATCTTGTCCCACCTGACATTATGAATCTTTTTCTAAATCAACAAACGCCATAGAAGTATTTTTGTTTCTTTATCTGCCCGTCAAGTATTAATCTTAAAGCCAGAATTGCTTCTCTTGTATCACGGTTATTCCTAAATGAAAACTGGTCTTCACCTACTATCCCTTCTATTACCCTTTTCATTCTTGTGTGTATTATTCTGGTAAGTAATTTTATGAACATTTGATTAGTTAGAAAATTAATTTTTATAAATTCACTGACCGAAAGATTCACCTCACTCGCACGGAAAAGACGCATGAAATTTTATTGACATATAGAACAAATGGACGACTCACGACTTACCAAGAAAATTTTCCACATCGTCAACGTTCCCCGACAAAACAAAGCACGCTGGTTTGTAGAAACCCAGAAGGACCTCGCAGAAGCCAGCCTTGACCGATTGACATCAACACGCAGTAAATATAGACAATTGATCACCTCACATAAATTTGCCCCTAAGAGCCCAACATCAAAAAATCTGAAACTCAGAAATGCATGGACACAAGAGAGACGTCAAGCCCACAGCGAAAGGATAAGGAGGTTTTAGGAAAATAAGAACAGCAGGAAGAATAGGAAGGACAATGCAAATTAATGGTTCCACGCGCTCCTTAGTGGGCTAAACGATATAATAAATAATAATACCTTAGAATAAAAAATTAAAAACTTTCTAATAGATGTAGGATCACTGGAAATAAGAAAGTGTGTTTCTTTCTCCGGGATAATAAATGCTATTCGAAAATAAAAACAAATGAAAAGGTACATAAAACAGGTGCAGCAGCATGATGTTATTATAATCTCCCTCCAACAGCTTCAACGCACAAAAGAAATAATTATGCAGACATTGTAAACAAAGAGAAACGAGTTGTGAATACCTTGAGTTGAATGCAGAAAGTAACGATAGTGGAGTCTGGTTTGATGAACGCTTTTCCGCTGACAGTTAAGGAACATTCTCTAAACCGGATACCAACAGAAGCTCCTCACCATTTGATCTCACCAGTAACAGAATTTTTTATGTTTATGAAACGGATACCTTTCGCCATCTTGGTATCCGCAAAGCTTACGATGTAGCCGTTGTCGATCACCTGGGTATACCTGATTAATTACTGCTGCACTTTAATATAAAATTGGAGTTTTCCAGTCAACCCTACCGCGCTGATTGCGCCTTCATATACTGTATAAGAGCTATCTGGCAGGATATTAAAGCCACGCCAGACTCCGTCAGCGTGTCACCAACTACTGCCTGTCCTCACAGTCCAGGAGTAGAAGAAGCTCCGTTCCTGATCCTAACATTACGACAGTTGGAATGTTTGAAGAATATAACTACACTGGTGTCCAAAATTAAAGAAACGAACGAAAATTTTGGAATTTTGCGTTTATTTTGCCACAAAATAGTATAAACACCTGACAGTAAAGTAGAAACAATGTAAAGACTACAGAACGTAAACATGCATAACGGTAGAGAAAAATGTTATTCGTTTTTTCCCAACTCACCGGATTTGCACACACATTCCGACAACTGGTTAATGAGCTCACCTCTGGCAGCAATACAGGCCTGACGAAGGTGTGGCATGCTGTGAATGGTGTCATGAATCTCATGTTGAGGCAATAACGCCCATTCTTCCAGCAGAGCTGCTCGCAAGTCTTGGAGAGTGGTTGGTGGGTGCTGACGTGATGCAACTCGTCTCCCGAGTGCATCGCAAACATGCTCTATGGGATTCAAACAGGGAGAGCGAGCAGGCCACACCATGCGTGCAATATCTTCCGTTTCAAAGAAAACATGAGACACCCTCGCTCTATGAGGTCGAACATTATCGTCCATCAATACGAAGTCTGGACCCACAGCACAGCACCTCGCAACAACCGCACACGAGGTCCCAAGATCTCGTCACGATACCTGAGATCAGTTACACCTTGTCGATTCGCCCGTACAATTTCATGAAGAGGTGTTCGAGTGGTCAACATAATCCCTGCCCACGCCATTAGGTATCCTCCTCGATATCGGTCTCTTTCCACAATATTTGTCAGATGCGATTCCGTCTAAAATCACTCTCCAGACCAAATCTGGACTCATCTGTGAAAAGAACACTGGCCCACTGTTCGACCTTCCAGTTGGCATGTTGACGACTCCACTCTTGAGTTCTCTTCTGTGAAGACGCGTCAGGGTTACACATACAGCAGGTCTCTGACAATAACTGTTCCAGTGGGTGCTGCGAGCTCATATGCCAGTTGCCGTGCAGTACTAAGGCAGTACCGTCGTTCTCTTAGAACCAAATAACGGTATTCTCTTTGTGACAATACACATGGTTGGCCCTAACCTGATCTTCGCGATACAGTATAAACTGTCACCACATCCGACAAGCAACAGAACGAACGATTCACACTAAGCCATAGGGCCACATCAGTTTGAGACTGTTCTGCTTCCATTCTTCCTGTGGCCCTCCACCCCAGAGAGTCTGGTAAGCGTCTTCTCTGTGCCATACTGCATCGTCTGTGAATGTGTTCACGCAGCGACTGTGGGTGTTGGACTACCCCGTATGATAGGTGCCCCCTGACGTCATCGTTGGCATGGTTGTACGATAACCGGAACGCCATCTTTCGTGCAGTACACGATTGTAGGGACATTTGTTGACAATTTGTATGATTATATCATGAATTAGACACACGACGGAGAAATAACGGTTTGTTGCTTTAATTTTGAACAGCAGTATGTTAGATTTCGTAGTATTTGCATTCACTTTAAGTTAACTAATGGAAAGAATTTCTACGTAAGCAATAAAGAAAGAAAAGTATATCACTCAAATGCTTTATTTCAGTATATCGTGAAGGAGTCGTGTTTTAAGCATTCAGGTATGTACTGAATGCCAATTTTTGACAGCGATTCCCGCCACCAAGCAGTAAATGATTATTTCTTGGGTTTTCTACATTTAGTGTTAGTTGCTTTTATTGTATCAGTTCTCTTTAAACTATTTCGCTGTAATTAATTTAGATAAGAATCAATTAAGTACTTTGAAAATTATTTCAAACTTTTATATCCTTTTTGACTGATAGCTGCAGCGTTAAAGCTTTATTTTTATGGGTTACATAATAATGACTGATATAAACCGGTAAATTCAGACCTACTCTTCCGAAACATATCAGGAAGGCCGCCAAGTTTAACATCCTCATCCTCATGGAAGAATCACACTCAACAGTGTCGTATACCCTGCGCCCACACGCACAGCAGAGAGGGTGGGGCATTAACCCAGGACTATGGCGCACAATCTGCTGGTTAGGACCTGTGCACCATCACCTAATCTACGCTGCCGACCAACACTTCTTCCATCGCCTGGACTCAAACCAGCTACCGCCGTGACCACCTTAGTCAACGGAGAGACATGTGCGCATTATGGGTAATGGTTTACGTGCTATATTTTGCTTATCAAATCTTCCGTACATTCCAATGATTTACCTGTTGATGTTATTAGAAGTGTTCCTTAGCGTTAATCCTTGCATAAAGAAACTGCTTTGCGTATTGCTATAGCGCATACTGACGAAGTAATACTTTCCTGACACTTTTATGATTCATTGGATTTCTCTTTGTGTAGATGACGTATTGTATCTCATGAAAAAGTAATGTGCTGACATATTTCGCATGGCAGTCATCCTTCAACGATGAATAGTGGCTAAAGAAGGGCGTTTGGGTACTGTGTATCCAAACGACCACCAGGTGTGGTGAGGTTGATATGCAACTTGGATCAGACTAATGCGCAGGGATATATTCAAAACGTATTACGAAAACTTAATAGCCATCTTAGATTCACTGCTGCCCATTCATATCAAAGATATCTGGAGATTTGCAGTGAAACGGCAAAGATATTATCAATTTCCAAACGACCACCGCAAAACCTAACTCGAGGGGAACTAAACGCCAAACGCCTAGCGTCGAATGAGGGAGAAAGAAGACATTGTGGTGTTACCAGCTGACAAAGGAAGTTCTTGAGTAGTGATGTAGACGGAAGAATATCACCGAAAGGTAGAGGCGTTATTGCAAGACGGAACGAATGGAAAGCTGCCAACAAACCCTCTACAGAAGATTCGACGTAACGTTGCAAATAAAATATGGGAATCATCCTCAATCGAGCCAGAGGTCAAATGAAAATTGACTACGTCCAATCACCTGACACCACGAAAGGTATCTGGATAAGCTAAATAATCTGACGAACTCTGCTTTTACAATTCGGAATTCTTCCGATTTTATAAAAATGATCAAGGACAGACGTCTGGAACACAACGACTTACCTGTGAGCTTCAACGTCACGTCACTGTTCACAAACGTGCCAATCGACGAGGCCATCAACATCATCAGGGAATTTCAACCTGCAAGACTAACTGAAATCTGTATTAGGACTACCTTCTTTCAATACAAGAATGACTTCTACCAACAGAATAATGGAGCAGTAATGGGCTATGCGCTGTCTCCAATTGTGGCCGTTGTAATTAAGGAGGCGTTTGAGGTAAGTAGTCAACATTTACAATCTGAAACCTTCTTTATGGATGCGATACGTGTATGACACATTTATTATCTGTTCTCCTGGACGAGAATCCCACCAGGCATTTCTCCAATATTTAAATAGTGCCCACCATGAAAGTTGAGGTGGATAAACAACTTCCTTTTATGGAAGTGATCGTGAAGCAGAAGGAAGATGGCTTCCTGGGCCATGGAGTTTATCGTAAACCCACGCATACGAATCGCTTTTTACATGCAGCCTCTCACCACCATCCAGGTGAAACGTGAAATTTTAGTAACTTTAACCGTCCGTGCTTCCATAGTCAGTGACGAAGCGAGCATAGCCGCTGAAAGAGAAATTTTGAAGGAGTCGTATCTGGCCAACGGCTACATCCTTGACGTCATCAATAAGGCCACCGCAAGGCTTAAACCACAAGCACCACCCTGTGCATTCGGCTGCCAGCAGCCAGCGAGGACAGACTTTTTATTTTATTTTTTTTTATTATTTTATTTTTTTTTTTTTATCTTTCATTCCCCTGGCTGAAGGCCAGGGGCGGGCCGTTGTAGAACGATAGTTCTTTTCAGCCTTGGGATAAAGTATTTTTTTTTTTTTAATTTTAATTTATTTACTCATCTTATTACATTGATTATTTTTGTGCATGGGTTATTACATTACATTATTGGGTCCTGTGGACACATTGGTCCTTGATTTTTGTCCTTTTATGGGGTTAATATCTGTATCATTTGTATGAACAGTTTCATGATTTTGGTGGTTGCCAGCTTCTCATTACAGCTGGGCTCGTCTTCTTCTTGTCGGGGGTGGTGCCGCCTGTGGCACCTAGTACAACTGCTAGTGCTGTTGTTCCAGTTTTCATGGGTGCTCCTTCTGGACGGAGCCGTGGAATGTCTTGTCCAGTCTGGTGGCGGTCGTGGGGCCCTGGTCCCTTGTGACTCGTCCTGTCTGGGGCCATCTTGTTGCGGTTGGTCCTTGCTGCTTGGTGCCGATGTCATCTTGGATCTTCTAGGGTATTGCTTCTTGACAATAGCCTTCTCTAAGTTTCGGCGAACAGGGCAGCCTTTGTATGCTGCTGAGTGCGCGCCCTGGCAGTTCGCGCATGTCGGATCTGCGTCCCTGGAGCGACTGCAGGCCTTGACGTTATGTCTTTGACCGCATCGGACGCAGCGTTCTTCAGCTCCGCAATCCTTGGCATAGTGCCAGAATTTCTGGCACCTGTAGCATTGCTGGACGCTTGTAGATTCCTTTCCTCTCTTCTCGGTGTTTTTACGTGGCGCCAGGTTGTCCCTCTTCATATTTGTTTCTTGGTTGGCCACTGGTCTCTGTTTGGTCTCTTTCTCTTGGCTTGTCGGGAAGTTTCTGCTGGTATAGGATGCCTTCATTCTGCAGGATCCTGATGACGGCCGGCATGTCCTGCAACTTTACATACAGGGTGCCCCAGTCAGAGGCTTGTTGGTTGGCGGTCGGAAGGGAAGGCCTCCCTTTCGTGGCTTCATCTTCAGTATGTCCTCTTGAGGCTTCCAGCATCGTTCCCGTAGATGATTCTTGGCTGATGTTGGGCGATTCAGCAGATTGTCGAGGGAGTAGTCTGCGGTGTAGGTCTTCCATGTATTTCTTTGGCAAATACTGTTGGAAACGGTAACTTCGCAGCCGGGGCTTCCTTCTCGTCCTTTCCTTCTATATCTTCATATATTGGGTAAGCTAGTTTTGCGTGTGCCGGATCACTGAGAACCCGGTAAAAATCTTCTACAGTACCGGCTGGCAGGCTCCATCTGTAGATTTTGTCGAAGATTTCTACGCGCATTTCCATCCGCAGATAGTCCTTGGGGGCATAGAGGTCTCCATCAAGGCGGTTCCTCCAATAGCTAGGTGGATGTTCGTCATATCGGACCTCGTATTTTTCTCTGTCTGAGCTGCAGTAAAAGAATATTGGCCAATATTCTCGTTCTTGTTCCTCGGCAGCAGTTAACTCAATCGAATGGCTCCTGCTTCGGTAGCTACCCGGGGTCGATTGAGATGAGCCGCCGTCTGCGCTGGAGAAGTTTCCATCTTGGGATGTATTCGGGCCCTTCTGTCGTCTCGGCCCGATAGGTGATTGGCTCCAGCATCCTCCACTTGGCGGTGTTGTGCGGCCCTCGACTCTTGGAGTGACGCCCTGGGCCGTCCGCTCACGGCCGCTGTGCGGGAGTGACTGGACTTCGGGGCTTCCTTCTCCCGGCAATGAAGACTGCGGCTGGGTGGCACCCTCCACACTGGGAGTGACGGCTTGGGCCAACCTTCCGCCACCCCTGCGGGACACGGACTGCCACGGCGCGTCAGTTGCGGCAAGGAGCTGGCGAGACTGCTCCCGTGGCGCCTCCTGGTTGCCGGCCGTGACACCAGGCGTCGGCTCCAGGCACTCTTCTCCCAGAGCGGAGCGGTCCGGAGTCGACTGGTCTGCAGCACTGCAGTGCTCCAGACTGAGCTTTTTTTTTTTTTTTTTTTTTTGTGTATTTCTGCAAGCCCCGCTACCTTTGGTAGCTTGCTTCTTGTGTCAAATTGTATCTGTTTTCTCTTTTGGTGGTGTGCACTTTGGAGGGTAAAACCCTTATCAGGGGGAAAACCTCCTTGTTGTATGTACAGGACAGGATCAGTGGTTAGGTATATTTTATTTTATTGTATTATTCTGGTTGGTAAAGTATACTTAGGGGGACTTTATACTTGTGCCATCTCTTTGGTTTGTAGTTCCCAACGTCTCTTAAGTTTTCTACTGACTGCCTTGTTCTGGTCATGTTTTCGTGGAATCTTTCAGTTTGTTGGAAAATAGCCGTATGAATCCCTTGGTATGTTTGTCCAATCGTGGAGGTCGTCTATTCGTGTATATCTATTTGCTTTTAGTATTATACGTAGGCTTCTATTCTGTATTATTTGTAGTTTCTGAATGTGGACGTTACTTGCCGTCCCCCATACTTCACATCCGTAGAGCATGGTTGGTCTAATTATGGTTTGTGTATAGGCGTATTTTTGTTTCTAATGACAGTTCCTTACTGTACAGAATCGGATATAGGTTCATTAGAATTCCTAGGGTTTTGGCAATTATCCTTGATATGGTGGTTGTACAAGAGTTTTGAATCTAATATCACTCCTAGGTATTTGTGCTTTTCTTTCCAGGGGATTCCATGTCCTGCGAGTTGTATTGTGTGTCCGGTTTCCTTCGTCTTTTTGTGAAGAACACGGGCCGCGCTCTTGTTGGCGTTGATGCACACTTTATTTGTTATGCACCATTTCTCTACTTCTTGCAGTTGTCTCTGCATCTTATTAATTATTGCATTGAGTTGACGTCCTGAAACACATAGCAGCTGTATCATCAGCGAACTGAGCTAAGGTGATTCCCGGAATTGCAGGGAATTTGTTAACGTAGACTTTAAACATGGTGGGTGATATGACTGATCCCTGTGGTACTCCCGCTGTCATTAGTCGTTTTGTCGATCTCTGTCCTTTTACTGACACGTAGAAGGTTCGATTTGTAAGGTAGTCTGCTATTATTCGTATGTAGCACTGATCTATCTGTGTCTCTTGTTGTAGCTTCCTTAACAGCATATCGTGCCAAACTTTATCATATGCTTTCTGGATATCCAGGAAGACCACCGCTGTTGACTTGGAAGTGTTGAAACCTTTGCTTATCAATTCGGCCATTCTGTATAGTTGTAGCGTTGCCGATAATTTATCTTTAAATCCAAATTGTTCCAGTCGTATTGTATGATTTTCTTCAAGTTGTCGAGTAATTCTTGTTTTTAGTACCCTTTCATAGATTTTTGATAGACTGCTGAGCAGGCTGATTGGTCTATAATTGGTTGGGTCTGTATTTGCTTTCCCTGTTTTGGGGATGGCTATGATTTTGGCCGTTTTCCAGTTTTTTGGGAAGTAGCAGTGTAGCATACAGCTATTTATTATTCTTGTTATTAACACTATTGCTTTTCTTGGCAGTTTTTTAAGGTGCATATTTGAGATTTTGTCATCTCCTGGTGCTTTGTTGCTGCTATAGTCGCCTGATGATTGTTTTTATCTCTGTTGGGCTCGTTAGCTCAGGGTTTTTCTGGATCCTCACACTTCCTGATGTTTTCGGCATTTGCTTGGTTTCTTCCTCTTCCCGTTGTTGGGCCATAGTTAGTTGTAATTCTGGTGTTGCATGTTGTGCTTCAAAATGGTCTGCTAAAATTTCTGCTGGCTCATTGAGTCAAAGACCGCTCCATTCGGACCCATGATAGCTTTGGTTGCCTGGTTTTTTGGTTCTTTAAGTGCTCGCACTAGGTCCATGCGTCCACGGTGTTGGAGGGTTAGTCGGGACATTTTGTCCTCCCATTGTTCGGTTCTTATTTCCTGTAATCGTTTCCTAATCTCCCCTGGCGAACCTGTTCATTTCCCTTTTGTCCGCTGGGTCCCTAAATCTCTGCAGCGCTTCCGGTGTTGGTTCTAAGGTACTTCAGTTCTTCTATAAGTGCTGACCCTGTTCTTCCATTTTTTGTCTCCATTACCGTTACGACTGAGGCATGTTTTTCTGCTTCTTTAATAATTTTTGTTAGAGTATTTATGCTTATCTATCTGCAGCTTATTATTTAATTTCCATGGTGGGACAAGATATTTTGTTGAATTAAATTAGTGAATCTATCCCAGTCCGTCTGTTTAAGGATTTCGGGTTTTCTGACGCTTGCCCACTCCATGATTTGTAGCAAAACTGGATTGTGGTCCGATGATAGATCATTTATGGTTTCCAGATTATAGTTCGTCTTATATTCTTTGCTATCACTATATCCAGTACATCAGGTTCGTTTGTCTTGCGGAGGTAGGAATGTAAGTCGGTTCCTCGGGGCCAAACTGTTAGATTTAGTCTTTTCAGATATTTCTATTAATCTTTGACCCTTTTCCGTTTGTGACTCTACTATTCCAAGCCGGAGTTTAGCATTAGAATCGCCACCCCAGTATGACCCTCTCAGATATTGACATGGCACTATTAAGTCATTCTCTGTAAGTTGTTTCCGAGGGCCTTACGTATGCGGCGATAAATGTTACTTCTCCATCTATTGCATTGATGCTCACTGCACTGGCTTCCATGTTCTCAAGTTCCGGCAAAGTTTTTGGTTGGTGCGTGAGGGTTGATTTTATCAGGATTGCCGTGCCCCCTCCCCTTTGTCTCTCTCTGTCCTTTCTGTAAATTTTCATGTTTGGTATTCGGAAATTGTCTGTGGGTTTTAGATGTGTTTCCGTTATAAGCATCATGTCCACTTTCTTCCGTTTTAAAAAGTCAATTGATTTCTTGTTTCTTGCTTTTTAAACCATTTGCGTTGAAAATATATACATTGGTATCAAGTAGTTTCCCCTTCTTATTAGCCATTAATCTATCATTTCGCTTAATCCTTTGATTATTGCGATGATTTTGCCCCAGACACTTGTGGCTTCTTTTATTTCTTTTAGTGTTGTCATAAAGATGGAGATTGCCTTTTTAAAACTCATGCTTCCAAGGATGTCTTCCATTTCACTGAGATCCTCCATAAAGGTGTTTTCTTTTTGTCTTTGATTTCCTCTGCCTCTTCCTTTCTCTTCTCGGTGTTTCTGCAAATTTTCTTTTTGTTGGTTTGTTTTCACCTTATCTGCATAGCTTCTTCCTGGTTCCACGTTCCCTTTGTTTTTGTCTTCTGACTGCTTTGTGTCGCCTGTCACGGATAAATTGTTTCCTTCTCCTGATTTTCTTGTCTTTCTAGTGTCCTTTGATTTGTCCTCATTTTGGACCTTCGCTTTGATTGGTCTCAAAAGGGCCTGGTATGCCTGGCATCCCTTCCACGAGGCTGGGTGATCCCCCTCACAATTTACACATTTTGCCTTCTCCTGATGGCTCATTTTGCAATTTTTTGTAGCGTGCCGTCCCGCGCATTTTACACATCGACTGGGCATTTGACAATAATTTGCGGTGTGCCCCAGTCTCTGACATCGATGGCACTGACTTGGTCCCAATCTGGATTTGTAACTCTCCACACTTACTCTAGTGTATAGTATTCCTCTCATGTTGTATATTTCCTCGGACTTTTCTCCGGGATTTAGGGTTACACAATAGGTAGAAAGTGGAATTAGGTCCCTTGTATCTGGATCTCTCTTTTTAAATTGGTGTACCATTTGTACGTCGAAACCATAATTAATAAGTTCAGTTTTGATGATGTCCTCTGGAGTTGTTGGTGGTAGCCCCTTGATTACCACCTTTAGCTTTTTGTCAACTGGGGTCTGGTGAGTGTAGAAGTTTATTTTCTCTCTCAAGAAGAAACTTCTCACCATTTCATAATCTTCCATGGTCTCAAGATGGTACTTTAGGCTGTCTCCGCGGAAGATCACTTTGAGTTCTCCTGTAATGAAGCTTTTTATCTTCTGGTTTAGTGCTAGGAAGTTCCCTATTTGGTAGGTTACAATTGGTGGTATCCTTGGAAGTGGGGTCCTTGTTCTTCTGTTTCTTCTTCTTGTCCTGATTGTGACGCATCATCCATGTGCTCCTCTTGGTCTCCATCGCTTCTTCGGAGTGGTCTGATAGAACTGCAAATCTGTTGTCCAACTTCATCTTCTCTCGAGAGTTTTGTCGGATTTCCTGTACCTCTCTTTGTTTATTTGTGCTCGTCGTCTTCTGTCGTACACTGTTGTAAAGTTGAATCCTTCTTCCGGAACTTCGCCTTCTTGTCCTATACTAAAACTGTTTTCCAGTAAATATAAATGCTTGTCTATTTGACTGTTCGTTCTGTTCTTGTGTTGTCAGTTGAGTAACCTGGTCGTTCTCTTCCTCCATCACCTCACTGTTTTGTTCTTCGTCGTCGGGTTGTTCTTCTCTCCTTACCCCTGACATGCCTATGGTGGGGTGTTGCTCTTGTGCCTCGTTGTCACCGTTAGGATTCCCGGCAACGAGAGCAACCCTAAACCTCAGCGCCCGCGGGATACTACCCAGTGGATAGTCCCTGAGACACAAATTTCCCTAACAGCTAGCAGGGCAGTTAGATGTAGGTTATTGCCAGGCGTAGTTTCCTGTACCAAGTTTCCTGAATCAAGTCCGTCACACGTTAGCCAAGGTTGTTGTTCTATCTTGAGCGCTCGATAAACACGTCCGTTCGCTACGAGATATCAACTCGGAATGTCGCGCCCCAGACTGAGCGCCGACAGTCTGCGCGCCGTGTATATCCCGCGGCGCTCGTGGTGCCGCCTGGTGGCGAGTGGGTGTAGCGCTCGGCGAAAGTTGGCGGTGCTTCTTTCCCATGATGCGCTGCTCGCGCTGACGACAAAATTTGCTCGATGCGCTGACCGACAAAGTTTGCTTTATATGGGTGCGGGCCTCCTAGTGGCTCGCCCTATTTCGCGGTTGCTGGCCAACCTGACGCTGCTGCTGCTGCTGAGCGGTCCGCATCCTACGAGATCCCAGGGTAGACTCCGGCGAGGACAGACGTTCGTCTCGCCGCTATCCGCTGTTTTGCCGGGCCTCATAATGAGCCGTCCTTATCTACGCAAGCGAGGATGGGACGGAGGAACAAGAAGAGGCGAGATGCAAGCGACCTACGACTGCACCCCCCTCCCCCTTGGCTAGCGTCGCCGCAGCCGAGGAGGAGTGTGAGGACATGGAAACTGAAGACGCCGCTCCAGACGAAGGCCGTGAGATGGAAATCTACGCGCCGCCGTCGAAGATCGGCCGGGTTCTCGACCATCTTCAGAGACTCTTCACCAAGCCGCTGTTCGCATGGCCGATCACTGACGGGGTTAAAGTCATGGCCCGCTGCCCGGCCGACCATGACGCATTAATCTCCATACTACAAGATGGTAGCTTCCATCTGCCGGGTGCACAGACAGAGACGTCTGAGCCCACCGTGGAAGCAGCACCACCGCCACCCGAGGAGACTGCACCACCAGCGACCAGGACTGCCAGCACCCAGTGCAGCAGATCTGCACCCAACGCTGACGTCCTGCAATGCTATAAATGCCAGCGTTTCAACCACTACGCAAAGCACTGCACCTACGAGCTTAGGTGCGTGCGTTGCGGTAGTGATCATCAAGCTGCGGCCTGTCCCAGGCCAAAGGACGACCCCACCTGCTGCAACTGCGGGGGCCACCACGCGGCGTGCCACCGAGCTTGCCCAAGCCACAAGCGGCTGCAGCAGGACGAGAAGAAAAAGAAGAAGAAGAGCCACCAGCCGGAGTCTTCCCCTGAAAAAAAAGCAAATTGTCAGACCGACAAGCCCGCTGCCAAGGCCAGAGGGTACAACAGGGCCAAGGACCAGCCGCGCGAACGGGCTCCATTGCCGCGACCCCCCCCCCCCCCCAGACAACCCGTCCCGCCGTCCCCACAGATGCTGTGTACATGGTGCTGATGGGGCTGGATGGGGGCCACAGCTTCTGAGGGTCGTCGAGTTGCTCACGCAACTCGTCGGCCGCACCACCTGCTCGGCCGCTATACCCTAGCTGCCGACAGCTCGTGACATCAACAAGAAGCCACCGCGAGGACAACATCGACCGCGAAGACCAAAACCATCATCTGTAGGAGGAGTAAATGTCGAAAGACAATAAACTCCAACGACTCTGCCATATGAAGCTATGGCAGTAACTGGCTGTTCTGTGCACCACCCTGTGCTCCAGCACCGGAAACTGAAGCCAGAAGACAAACAGACGGACCCATGGCAGTGATACCTACGTCTACGTCATACAGATAAAATTGGCCGCCTCTTAAAAAATAAAAATGTCCGTGCGGCAAACAGAGCCCGTAGGAAGACTTCTGATGTGCTCTTAAAGGTTAAAGACAAAAGGGAGAGATTGCAGACAGCGGGCGTATACCAAATACCCTGTAACTGTGGGCACGTGTATGTCGGCGAGACTGGACGGACGGTCAAGGAAAGGCCGCGTGAACACTTAAGACATCTTAAAAATAACGATGTCAGCAAATCAGCTGTAGCACAACAGTCGGCTGGCAGTGGGCACGCTATGTTATTCAGTGACACAAGTTTGCTGGTTCAGGAAAGTAGATGGTGGCTCAGGCGAGTCATACAACTGTTGGAAATTGATAAATTAAAGACCAGATAATATGAACGCGGATAGTGGGCTACAACTTGGCCAAATATGATCAAGCTTGCTTAAGGCCGCCACACACGTGCGGGAAACCCAAGGGATTTGGACGCAATGGTCACGGCCTTGCGGGATCCCGCCACGTGTGTGGGCACTTGCTTGAGGCCGTGGCCGCACCCCAGTGCGGCCAAATCCCCACCGAAAAACAATTCTTACTTCCTCGAAGGCCGGGAGGGAGGGTGGGAATCTCGGCGTGTGTCTCCTGCGGTCAGTCGGCCTTCGAGGATTTCTTGTGAGTGCCTGCGTGTGTTGCGATTTTGTTTCTCTGTTTTGTTTCTAATGTTCCGTTTCGTGATGTTCCGTGATGTATGATAGTGAGCCCTGTCTATAGGAATTGAAGTACCAGGAATACAACGACACAAACAAACGAGAAGCTACCTACGCCAAGCTGGCATAAATATTGAAGGAGAATGAACCAAATGCAAAAAAATTTAAAAAAATTAAAAAAAACAGCAACATTAAACCATCAGGAAATGAATCTTTGCGAAGTGATTTGCTGAAGAACATTAAAAAAAAACCGTGCTGCAAGAAGATCACTTTGACGTTGTTAGCAAAACCGTTGACATAAAATTACGTGGCCTTCCGACCAATCAAATGCTAATAGCAGAAAAAATAATTAATGACACCCTGTTTCAAATCGAAATGGGCTGTTTAGGAATGTCTTACAGTGAGCAATGGTTACCTACTTCTGGCCTGTACTATTCTGCAGTCAGCAGTTCTGGATATTTTTATCCAGGAACCTCATCGAATAGTCTCAGCCCACAACCTTTTCAAGCAACACCAGCAGGATCATTATAAACCACCAGCAGATTTTGATAAATTACCTCAAAACAACGACACAGCAGCAATTGTTCTATCAAATTATAATGCAAATGAAGTTATGTGATTTGAATTTGAGTTTACATCACATGATCAACTATATTAATTACAACATGATTTTAAACTAATATTATTTTAATTTAGTTTTTATGTCATTTAAACTTAATTTTATGTTGTTGATGTATTTACGAATGGGAATAAATCAATTACAGTAAAAGTCCGGTTATCCGAGTTCCGATTATTCGAGCCACCTGGTTAACCGAGGCAAATTTTTGAAATATGATAGGAAGCTTTTATGAAGATATGGAACTACAGAAAAAGGCTGCTTCAAGTTTTACTAGGCAGCTTAGAGAGAGGTAGCAAGCACTGTGACAGATTCAATAAAGAAAATCGTAACAGCAGCCAATGCGTGAACATCATCGGATGCTGCCATCGTGAAGCCAACTCTGAGACTGAGAAACCCTTGAGGATTTTAACCCCCCGTGTGTGTGCAGCGCCACTTCGATGAAATCCCTGCGGTCCGTTTCCCCTGCGGCCCGGCCTCCACGTGTGTGGCTACCTTTAGGAAACCGCGGGACACAGGCCCACATCGGACCGGCCACCCTGGCGGCGGGAGTTTCAGTGACGTCACTCTGAACGGTTAACGTGGTCTTTGGGAGCTATACATAGGTGGCAGCGATTTTCGCCATGGAAGTCCTCTGAAGAAAGCCAAAGAATGATGGCTGAAACGTTGCGGTTCCACCCGGACAACCAAGATATCACAGGACGGTTACTTAACGTTATACCGCTATTGCAGCCTAACCAAACCTTGTCCAAATGGAAACGGGTAAGACTTTTCAGAGTATGTTACAGTAAGAAGCATTTTAGGTACAGAAATTGAATGAGAATGCAACTATTATGGTGATTATCAATGAACGGACTACCGACACTGGTAAGATAATATTTGTGATTGTTAAATTTGTTTATTTAATTTAATTGCAATGGAGCACATACTACGGTGACAATTTCCCTATCCACCTATTTTTCCCTTTCTTGTACTACCATACCGATATGTATCCAAACTACCTGATTTGCATATCGCTACATTTCCTGCTGGGACTTATTCAACCCTTTATAATCATTTAATAAGACAGTACTATAAGCTGTATGTGGTATCCGAAGCTGAGGCACATCCATCTTCTAAAAAGCGCAGTACATTTCCTTTTTTTTTTTTTTTTTTTTTTTTTTTGCTTCGTAAATCGGAGTAGTGATTACATTTCGGCCATAAGAGAGTTACACGAACATCAGATACGTTTCTCTTTATTTTTAAAAAAACTTTAACAGCTATTAAGAGTCCATACATAATACAAAACGTATTGCTTTCAAATAAAATGCTGGGTCTCAACACTATGCAGCATTTATATCCATCTTCAACAACATAAAATTAGTAGAAATTTTAGATAATATTCAACGTTTGCTCTGGATTACACTTACTGGAAGCACCACAGAGTTATCTAAAAGTTCTGTATAATATACAGCACGTAACACGTCTTAAAATTTAGTAATGTTAGCAGTAATCTCGTGCCTGCAAAAGCAATTCTTTTAGTTTTGTGATTTCTTGAACATAAAAGCGTGAAGCAAAGGGAAAAAAATCATAATACTACTGTTTTCGCTCACGTTAAACAATGTCAACGTACCGTGCGTTAATAGGATTTGAAATACAGTTTTTGGATAACGTTAATGTAACCATAACGATTTCTGTCACTCAATATTCCCCAATTTTTCTAGTGCAGATGAAAAAGGACAGGGTTTACTTATAAATATCTGATACGTAATAATGGTTGTTTAAAAATAAACAGGAAACTAAATCAAATCAATGTGCCTGACGTTCGATACAGTTATTTTCTAGCTTATGGTATTGGCAAGCAAATGGCAACTGAGAAGATGAGTGTCACCACTAACGAATAACATGCAATTAGGAGCTTCCATGCTGCTTCTACCAGTGATCACTAGTTATATAGTTGATACATATCATCATCTCATACCTACACTGATGCGCAGTTACTTTCATGACATGATAATGTTATTTCCGAAATTAAAAATTGGAAGGAATAATGAGGAAATTTCTGGAACAAGGAAGACAATGCTAGGCTGTTTGTAAGTTGTTGCTACGTCACATTCCATATCTAGTAATGCGGACGCGATGGTGCTGTAAAAGGCTCAGATTCGTGGACAATGAACCCGGAAAACAGTGCGTTGTATCGTGGATCCACGGTTCGAGTCGGGCCGCGGGCAAAAGTGGTTTAATGAAGTATTATGTTTTCTTTGTGTTACCCGTATACTGAGGCACTAAAAACATATTATAAATCTATTTAGGGGTTAAAATTACAGATTTCTATCTGTATCTATTAAGCAATAGCAATTCATTTTTCATGTTCTTATTCGATAGAGCCATTACTATTGCAATGGCTATGAAAACATTAATTTACATAAAACTAAAACTAATTCGGTCACTGAGAAAAGGTCTCTTGACCAGATCCTGGATTTCTTTGATAACCGAAATTCTAATGGCTGGATCATGAATGTCAACTGAGTACTACCAATGCCATCGATGAACTTTACCCTTCACCCTCTTTGTACCGCTATTAATTAATATAAATATATGATATGTAACTGTGTCTAAAAAAGATTATTGGTAAATATTCTTAAAAGTGAGGCTCGAAATTTTTTGTACTAATAAATACGTCAAATTCTGAATTATTCAATGAAATAAACAATACAGTTTCTAATCCAATCATTCAACGCAAAAAATTGTTTGACTAATTTCCTATTTGATTGCTGAACAGTCATATAGCCAGGGTGATATATAGACCTATTGGTAACCACATACTAACTCATTCTATATTGAAGTGACGCTAAAGTCAAAGATAACCGCAATCCGTTGCTGAATTCTGAAATGCGTAACAGTCCAGTCTTACAGCAGAAATCAGTGAAGGGAGGTCTGTGTGCTTAATCCTCGAAGTAAATTGCTCACTATAATCCATTTAGCTAAACTGTCAACCAAAAGGTTTGTTTCCTCATTGTCGTTGAAGAACGATAGTCAGTATATGGAATTCAAAACATACAGGCGAAGTATGAGAACGAGGAGCTGTTTTCTAAATACGTACCAATTCTATTAGTTTCTAAATTTCTTAAAGATGTTGTCCCAAGATAAAAATCATAGAATAACAGGTAGTACTAGTGGCACTAGTTTTTGCGTATTGTTTTGGTAATGGAAAAACTACTATGTTGTTTAGTAAAAGTTATGTGTCAGCATGCTAGAAGATAGCATTGTCAGGAGCGACACTGAAAATACTATAAATATTTATAATCTCTGTTAAACTCTGCAAGTGATTACGGTAAATGAATACTGCCGTAATAACCAAGCATAGCTGTTTGCACACAACGTTAAACTCCCAGCCTCTCATTGACGGCTTGTACAGAATATCCTTTCCGTGGTTATTCCGACTGCTTTACGAATTCATAATCATTACACTTCTATAAATACTCGTCCGTTTCTTTATTATATTACTGTTGACAGTAGCATCAAAATTGTAATAATAAGCAGCGGTTCAAATAAAATCTGTAGTAACTTCGAGAGGAGTAGTGAAAAGTTTAATAACCGAAAAGAACCAATTGATTTTGTCATTACAGCATTAGAATAAATATGACAAAAAGCTAAATCAGTATGGTGTTGTATCATTTTTCAGAGGTATCCAGTGTAATATAGCTAAAACTTCACAGTAATTTCGTTGTATGTGTATTTGAAATTAATATCTGCCATGTGGATATTTCATAATACAATAGACAACTTGATGCAACTGTCAACAGTAATATAAAATGTACGAGTATTTATAGAAGTGTAATGATTATGAATTCTTAAGGCAATCGGAATAACCTCGGAAAGGATATCTCGTGCAAGCCGTTCAAGGAAAGGCTGGGCGTTTAAAGCTATGTGTAAACAGCCCTGCTTCATCATTACGGCACGATTCATCTACCATATATCACTTGCAGAGATTAACAGAGATACACTATAAATCCTTATAGTATACTAGCCTGTACCCGCGACTTCGTACGCGTGGATTAAGAATTTTTTTGCCAGAATTAAATATAGAAAGTTGTTGGTAACGAAGGATTCGTCCCAAACAATATCGAGTCGGAATAATATGACAGGAAACCTATCACTATGTAATTGTACCGTCGAACCTGTCTCTTGAAGAGAATCAATTTCCAACATATTTCTGTCACCATTCGATAAGGTCTCAAAATTTCGTGACTACAACTGTTAATCATACTGGGAAAAAATATCCTGCGCCCTTCATACGGATTTTCTTATCAAATTCCATCAATATCGATATAGCCATTTAGTCGTCAAAACGTAACAAAAAGACAGAGACTTACTTCCGTATTTATAATAATATTACTGTGATTTACACACTCACACACTGACTGCGAACATCGCCTGAGGGATCATTATATGGTAAAAAAGTGTACACCTACAACATTGCAAGACTACCTACGATTTGCCTCGCAATGCACCCCTAACTTTCTAATATCTACAGTTTAACATTCAATCCGAATAACCTACGGCCCAGGCCTGACTCTTACGATGAAAAACAATTTTTAAAACCGGAGACCACGACGTTCGTAAGGAAGCGCTTTAACCACTGAGCTGGAAGTCCACTACACGGAAACACGGTACGGAAACGTCCATATCCAACGTGTCTGTCTATCGCCATATTTCGAAGTTATGAGACAAAATGTGTTATTTATACAGATAATTTTTCAACCAAATGTAGACAGTATTTTTCTCCTTGTTTCAAAGGATAAGTGTGCAAAGTTTCATCGAGATGGATGAAAACTGTGGATTTGTATGAAGAATAAACAAACAAACATACATACATTCATCTTTATATATAAAGATTACGGTGTCGCTCCTGACAATGCTGTCTTCTAGCCTGCTGACACGTATCCTTCACTAAACAACATAGCAGTTTTTCTATTACCAAACATTACGCAAAACTAGTACCACTAACTACTATCTGTTATTCTATTATTTTTATTATGGAAAATACTTCCAGAAATTTAGAAACAAATAGCATTTTGCTTAGAATAAATGAAACATAGGATATTTATAAAACCGTTTCTCGTTCTCATAGTCCTCCTATATGTTATGAACTTATGACTTCATATACTCACTATCATTCTTGTACGACTATGAGGAAACAAATCTTTTGGTTGACAGTTTTGCTAAATGAATGATAGTGAACAATTTACTTGAATTATTAAGTGCACAGACCTCGGTTCATTGATTTCTACGTAGGACTGGATTGTTACACATTTTCTCAGGATTCAGAAACGGATTGCATTTAACTTTGACTTTAGCGTCACTTCAGTATGCATTGAGTTAGTATATCAATATCTACAGATACCAGTAGGACTATATATCATGTTGATTTTATAACTGTTTAGCAATCGAAAAGGAAATTAATCAAATCATTTTCTGCGTTGAATGATTGGATTAGGAACTTTATTGTTTCTTTATTGAATCATTCCAATTTTTTACGGATCTAATACTACCAATAATTTAGAGCCTCACTTTTAAGAATGTTTACTAATAATTTTTTTGATGCAGTTACATTTCGTATATTTACATTAATTAATAGCCGTACTAATGGGTGAAAAGTAAAAGTTTATCTATGGCATTACGTAGTACTCAGTTCACATTCACGATCCAGCCATTAAAATTTCGGTTATCAAAGAAATACAGAAATTGCTCAAGAGAATGTGGAATCGCCACATTTCGAAGACAGTGACCGAATTCGTTTTCATTTCTTGTGAACCAATGTTTTCTGGGCCTTCGCAATAACTACGGTGTATTAAATAACATCAAAAATTAATTAGGCTTGCTTAATTGTTGAGGCATAAATCAATAATTTTGATTCCTGAATCGATGTATAATATGTTTTTAGTGTCTCATTGTATGGGTAACATAAGGAAAACATAACACTTAATTAAACCACTTTCGCCCGCGGCTCGACTCGAACCGTGGACCCGTGATACAACGCACTGGTAGAGCCGACCTCGGTAGCGTAGGGGCTAGAGTACTGGCACCACGTGCCGAAAGTCGCCGGTTCGAGTTCGGCCGAGGGCATGGGTGTTTAAGTGTTGTGTGTGAGTGTGCTTGTCATGTCCGTCCTGTGGTGTGTCCAGAATTACTTGAAACACAACATACACATGGAGAAACTGAAAAACACTGGATGAACTGAACTCATACTTGAGCTGGCTGTATGGCCTAAGGAAGCCAAATGCCATTTAAAAAAAAAAAAAAAAAAAAAAAAAAAAAAAAAAAAAAAAAAAACGCACTGGTTTCCGGGTCAGCGTTGGCCATCACACCAGGCTAACTAGATTTTCCTGTTTATTCGTTCGAATTTTTAATTTCGGAATTAACATTATCATGTCATGCAAGAAACTGTCCATCAACGGTGGTATGCGTCAGAATTAACTTTAAAAATTTCTGTACATCTTTATTACCGTTAATATATATATATATATAACTCCATGCCACGAATAAAGCCCCGTTAGGGATATACATCAATTATATTACTAGTGATCACTCGTGAAGGCAGCATATTGTTGAATACGGAAGCTTCTAATCACAGACAGCTTTTTTCCCCCCTTAAGAACAGCCTTCTCATTTGCTTACCAATACCGCAAGCTAGAAAATATCGTTATCACATGTCAGGCTCCTTAGTTTGGTTTAGTTCCTTGTTTATTTTTAAACAGCTATTATTGAGCGTCAGATCAATGTGGTCTGCACTAGAAAAAATGGGAATTGCTGAGTGAGAGAAATGGTTGTGGTTGCGTTAAATTTATCCAAAAACTATATATCAATTCCTACTAATGCATGCTGTGTTGACACTCTTTTGTATCAGCAAAAACAGTAATTTTATGATTTTTTTCCTTTGTTTCACGCTGTTATGTTCAAGAAATAACAGAATTAAAAGAATTGCTTTCGCAGGCCGGCATATTCACGAGCTTATTGCCAAAATTATTATAATTTTAAAACGTGTTCCCCTGCTGTATATTTAACAGAACTCTTAGATAACGATGTACTGTTTCCAGTATATAATCCAGAGCAAACGTTGAATATTATCATATATTTCTACTAATTTTATGTTGCTGAAGACGGTTATAAAAGCTGAATTTTGTTGTGAACAAGCTCTTGTTCAAAACCAGCATTTTGTTTGAAAGGGATACGTTTTGTATTATTTATGGACTCTTAATAGCTCTTAAACGTCTTGAAAACGGAAAAAAAATATTTTTGATGTTCGTACAACTCTTTTATTGACGAAATATAATCTCCATTTCTGTGTATGTAGCAGAAAAGTTGAAATGTATTTAATTTTTTAGGAGACGGATGTTTCTCAATTTTGGATAGTGGCATGACTGTACCTCCTACAGCTTCTAGTGCTGTCCAGTTAGATGTGTATAAAGGGTTGAATAAGTCCTAGATGGAAATGTAGCGGTTTGCAATTCAGGTCGTTCGTATATGAGCCTACTTTTGCCCTCTATGATTTCTTGTATCAAATTATTTCAGAGTTTTTGGTAAATTATTCATCACTTCCCTTGGTGATTTATTGCAATCTCTGACAAATGAAATATGACAGCATAAGTTTATTTTTTTATACATTTGTGTGTCAGTTGGTAAGTTTCTGATCTCCTTTCGTCCTTGCACTATGATGACTTTCAGTATTTTTTCACAGATATCGAGAAACGCCAATGGACAGCTAAATTCATGTTATTGAGATGGGCTAAACCACATGAAATAGACAATTCATCACCCATTCATATTTCTACCTTATAAGTTGTTTTACTTCCTATTCCATCAGCAGTAGATCTTGTAATTGTGACAATTTACGATTATTGAGATCTCATAAAAATACTTGTTTCACTATGACTAAAAATATGAGTAATTTTGATAAAAATGTCTGCAAACGCACATTCTTCCAGTTTGTAATTCTAGTAGGCTACCAGTTTACAAAATTAAAGATTCATCCTTCCAAAACCTTTTGCTTTCTTCCTCCCAGAAAGTAGACCTTACTCATGCATCTGATTATCTCAGAGAATGCACCAATGTGACCCTTTAGCCATGGAATCCTGCATAACTTTCTTATTACCGTCTTTCCATGGCCTTGTGAGTAGTGATGTTCCGATACCATCAAAGTATCGATACCTACTCAAATGAGTAGTACTCAAATTGTCTTTCGATACTTACTCATATGAGTACTGCAAAAGTATCGATACTTACTCATATCGATACTTTTGTACTCAGTTACCTACCATACTGTCGAAATGTAAGAATATACGGGACATTTTGCTAAATTATTTATTTTATGTGCCTAGTCTAGTAAAATCTAATAAAACACAGTAAATATTTTTATTTATTTATTCAAATTATAGAAAATCACAAACTTTGAAGGTATTGTAGTTAAATATTTATTTATTATAATTTTAGCACTTTTAAACAAAAAAGTCTGCATTTGAAAGGTTTCCCAAAAAAAGCAATTGTTCCAAGTATTTTGGAGACAGCCTGTTTCTTTTGTTTGACATTGTTTCACCCGCCTTAGAAAATAAACATTCACTCGGTACTGATGTAGCTACAACAATAAGATATTGTTGTGCGTATTTGTACAAACAAGGAAATATAAGTTTCATTTCTTCCCATTCTGTAAATGGGTTACTTTTTAGAGATGTCACACTGTTTGACAAATAGCGAGAAACTTCGTCAGTATGATACGTTTTCTTTTTGTGGCCGTGGGCTAGCTCCTTGTGATGTTTCCAGAAGTCATATTCCTTGGAAACGTTAGCTGAAGCAGCTTCTTCTTCCGATTCACAAGGGCTACTTAATTGTTCATGAACAATACTTTTTAGTTTTTGTATGGCTTGCCCGCATGCTACTGGATCCTGAAAATGCAGATTTTTAAATCTTGGATCCAAAAGAGTAGCGATGGCTGCATGATCATTGAATTCTATCAAACCATATCTTCTCTTCAGTTCTCTCAATAAAACATCCTTGCATTCTTTCACAACTGGTGCGTTTGGTGTGATACTGTTAACTTCTGTTTACAAACAACTAAGCATTGGTATTATTTTGGAAATTGTAACATACTTTTGTCCCGACGCCTCTCGTGTAACATATTAAAATGGTTTTAATAATGCACTAAGTTGGCTTAGTGTTTCTATCTCTACAGCAGGTAGCATGTCGGGCGCTGAAACACTTTCAATGACGATTTCAGATATCACTCTTCTTAAAAGTAAAAAGCGCTCCAGCATGAAAAAGGCTGAATTCCATCTTGTTTTCACATCAGCAACAAGTTTCAAAACTGAGCCTTCAGGAGTATTGTTTCGCATTTGAATTTTCCTTAATTTATCAGACTGCAAAACACTATTTTTTATCCAATGCACTATTTCTCGAACTTTTGATATAGCTGTCTTTACACTAGGTAATTTTAAAGCCTCTTCGACTACGAGGTTCACCGTGTGCGCAAAACACGGCAAATGTTTCTTTTCACCAATAGATATTCTAATTGCTGCAGTCATAGCACTGGCATTATCTGTTACTACGGCACGAATTTTGCTAAGTGGAATATTCCAACTATCAAGAATATTCATAAGGGTTTCTGATATATATTCAGCAGTATGTCTTTCGTTTAGCGCACTAGTGGCTAGGTATAACATACACATTTCACAGTTTTCTTGGAAATGGGCTGTCACACCCAGAAAACCTCGCTCGTTCAATGTTTCGGTCCAAATATCCAGTGTAAGACAAATATTATCTATTTTTGACAATCTAGATTTAGCAACAGCCACACAAGCCTCATATTTTTTCCTGAGTTTTCTTTTTTAAATATTTTGCTCCAGGAACTTTGAAATTAGGTTGCAGTTCTTTCATGAGAGCTAAAAAGCCTTCTCCTTCAACTATGTTGAAAGGCCGCATATACTTACAGATAAAAAATACTAAAGCTTGCAGTATTTTTTTATATTTTGCACCCCCATCTGAAATAAAGACGCCAATTAAAAAAAAAAAGAGAGAAAAATCAAATAATTGTAATGATTAATAAGTACTAAAATAATGTATTTGCCTTTATTAGACGAAACTCGTGAAAAAGCCTCTTGTAAAGTAGTTTGGAGAATAGTATTATTTGCACTTTTGTCGACGACGCAATCAGCTCGTTCTTCCGAATGTTTTGATGTTGATGGCTGTGAGAGATAGGACTCCTCACTAACCATAGTCGTTGATTTATCAGGACGCTTTTGTACTTTTTGAACTGAAATGTAAATAATAAGAGTAAACTATCTAGTACGATTTCGATAATATTGTTTTAAGGACGACACTCCCAGCAGTAAAATTATTCATATTATTTCTTTTTAAGGAATATTAATTCTTCATCTCATTATTCAAAGTTTCTTGTAACGCTAAACATTAAAGTGAATGTAATTTCTAGAAACTTTTCAAATGGAAAAATAACATATAAATAAATTCGTACAGATAAAGGATATTAGTATCTGTCATTTGCTTATCAGTTTATGTATAACAAAAGATAATTATTAGATACACACCTTTTATTAGGATCCAGAGTACTCTGTTGTTTTCTTTCTATAACAGTTCCATGAGTATTGGTATGTTTAAACAAATTGGGCGTGTTTCCACAGAACTTCACTGTTTTAAAACATTGCTTGCACTTTGCCATGGTTTCATTCACTTTAGTGTAATATGTCCACACTTTAGATTTTGGTGGTGCCATAATAATAATAATAATAAAAAACCAGTACAAGTTAACACGAAGCACGCACTACACCAATAACAAACACCACTATGGCGGGCGGCCGGGCGATTGTCGATTGCGAGCGACTAATGGGTGGGGGAGGGGGCATATAGGGTTACCAGATGGCTGGGAAATCCGGGAAAGTCCCGGATTTTTGTGTCTGGTCCCGTGTCCAGGAATTAAGCTTTACTGTCCCGGAATTCCCGTATACCAGGGTTTTTTTTCTCAAACTTAAGATACCACGGTGGCCATGCCGCGCTCGCAGAGGGAGGTAGAGGAGCGCTCCACCTTACCAACGACCAGAGACAATGTATAAAGATTGTTCAACTATGACGCAGTAATTTTCAACCAAAGTTGAGTTAATATAATATATATATGTGTGTTATGTAGCATAGTTTTTACGTAAAATACATCGGTTTTAATTAATTTGAATATTTGTTGAATCCTTAAAATACCTTTTTAACCCCAGAAATTATAATACTGTATCTGGCAACCCTTGGGCGGGCATAGCAAAATGCGTGCCAAACGTTTCAAAAAACATTTCGTTGACGTTATTGAAACAAAGCAGACTTTATCACAATGAAATAGAGACCTAAAACAAACTCTTTGATATTATATTTTCTGTGGAAGTTGTCTATTCTGAGACTGATTCTTTTATTATTATTTTTTTCAATGGTACCAGCTTGACGTCAGTGGGAAATTAATTTCGCAGGCGCGGCTCAGTGGCGCAGCAGGGATGATGCGTTCTGAATTTAACACCGGTCGCGTTTCGATACTTTCGATTCGATACAAGTACTTTTCTTCCGATACCAAGTAAGTATCGAATGAATTAATTCAAATACAAAAAGTACTTGGTATCGAAACAAAGTATCGAGTACTTACTCGTATTTACTTGTATCGGAACATCACTACTTGTGAGAAGCGACCAGTGTCCGAAAGGCAACTAACCGCGCAAACCACTCTTTAAGGCTTAAAACGGCAAACGAATCGCCATGTCATACCATGGAAATGAACCGACGCCTTTCAGAATGCCAGGTGCCAACATGCAATCACACAGGGATAGCATTTTTAGTTATAACCTTACATCTGCAGTCTTCACTAAAACTTTGTGAAGAAGTTTGTATTGCCTTTTAGTCCACCATATTCCACTCTCCCTGATGCTATATCATGACGTCAACTTTTAATCAGCCTCTAACTAAGAATAATATCGTCAGGAAACCAAACAACAGCAGCATGTATTTCTCTAATGCATATTGGCTCCTACCACAAGCGGAGCATGATGAGTGAGCGGTAACATGGTCTATAAAAATAAATGCGTCGTTGATCTAGAGCACACTCTCCTTCACCATGCTGTCACAGGTCAAATTTATGTTACAGTGATCAGAGAAAGAAATACGGCAGGTTTTCTCGTTTAAAGTAAACGGAATTTCAGCAACTGTATTATGTTGTGGGTATTTGTTGGCTTTGCCTTACTAGTCCTCTCAAACAGTGACGCATTTTATTCTTCCTGCAGTAAAATACCGGCGTCCAAACAAACCAAGGTCTCCGTCCAAAGGAAACTTCCGCTCTTATGTCGAGTCGCTGCCCGTTACTACGTAGCAGGTGACGGTCGCTTTCAGGTTTCGACTGCTACCTAACTTTCTCACTGTAGTCTGAGTCAGAGCGCCCTTTTTCAGCTACAAACAGTTTAGACGTTACCATTAGCTGAACGGCTTCCCGTATGCAACAACGTGCTCGCCGAACTAACGCGAGAGAGTCTCGCAAATAATATCATTGCACAATGTTCATCTTTACGAACAGGCTAAAAAACTATTTTCATTTACTTAGAAAACATTCTTTCCTGAAAGTTTCTTGTGTTTTTCCAGGGATGGCTAATAGGATTTGAAGCGGCATCACGCGATAACTAATTCACCATGTTGGATTTTTACAGTTTATAAGCTTGAAATCTGACACAACGTGACCGGGGAAGGGGACGAGGACATGATAATTCATTCGGACTGAGAACAGATCTCACTGCATCTCACATCAACACTCCTTTAAGAGATCTTTCTTATTGAGTAAATGTGGTTATTTATTTCTTCAGTTTTCTGAAATAGAGTACGTCAGAATACAAGCAAAATGGTTAACCAAAGATTAACACACTCACAAGCGAAATTGTGCAATTCCATTTACGGTAAAGTTTACAAAGATACTACATTAAAAACATTTATGCTTTGCTGCTAGAAGAAAAAACAAACGGCGAACGCACTACTACATACACCAAGGTCCGCGGAAAAATGCTGTTCAAACAAATCATAATGTACAAATAATTATCGGCCACGCTAATTATAGTCTACGATTGCGCAGATAGTATATTATTATTATGTTGATGTCCTGCACAAGGTTTCATACCAACTCAAAGCATCAAATTCGAAAGACCTGAAATATAAGGTAGTAGTAATACCGGAATGATACTGAGCAACATTTGTCAAGAAACGAGGAGGAATCATTCAAACAAATAACTAACTAAAGGAGTACTCCTAATTACGTCATTCATCAACCAAGGTCAAGAGTTAATTCAAATTTAAAACGAAATATTTAATAACAAAAGTTTTTAAGTTTGGTAGATGCCATTTCCTTACTTCAGATACTTTTCCTACAATTATGTAATTTTTATATAGTAATTTTGCACACATATACTGCAAAGTAAAGTGTGGGTGCCTTCAGTGTATCTCTTTAATTTCCACAAGAAGCGAAAATCCCGCGGCGTATGTTTCCGTGGGCACAGAGGATATGGTTATGGTTTGTGACAGAGTGTAATATGTATGGGTAAGCGTATCGTGCGGCACGTTTTTCAACCTAATGGATTTTCGATCAGCACACAGGGTATTTATCAAGCTCCTCATCCATCTTTTTCGACGCTTCTCATCATTCACAAAAACTGATCCACTACTCCGAGGTCCTTCATCAAATTTCGATTTAGCACCTTCCAATGTACGAAATTTTATAGTCTGCTTATTGAATGTATTTTAATCAACAGTTTCGTCCTATAAACAGCTTTCAAACAATGATGAGCATTGGCTGGTAAATTCTTTGGGCGGTTAAGCCCACTGATGACACCAATTGTGATGGCTGGAAGGTGTGTGTATTCTACTAAATCCCCATTTCTGACACCAAATGTAATTTCTACTGATGGACTACGAGTTGTATCAAAGTCTTCTGTTATTGCATCTACTTTTTTAACTACTCTGACATCTCTATACGTGCATGCATGGATTCATTTTGTCTAGAAGTGGTGACTAACTACAGGTTAAAGCATGCGTTCATCAAGAATTAACTGTCGTATAACAAAACTCCTTATGGTGACGTATGGCAGGTCGCCAAGTCGAGCAAACCGCGGCACTGCCTATCCTTTTCTCGAAAACATTCGGGGCATTTTCGTATCACAATTTCTTCGATTTTATTGATGATAGGTGCCTCAAATTTCTATTTAACATAGAAATCAGCAATCTTAACAAACATTCTAAATATTGTTTCGTGCCTGTTCTCGGTTTTGATGTTATTCGCATGCAAATTACACCGATTTTGTTTCCCATCACTCATTCACTCACACACTGATAATCATCAAAACTCTAAGGTACTTCCCGTTGTCGTAGAAGGTTGAAATTTAGTACACAGGTTATACAAAAAGTCTAAAACTCATAAATTTCCATTTATCTACCCCTTACGTACACCAAACGCGAAACCGTGAAATTGTTTTCTACCGTAATAACTTTATACTAGACTACCAGTGCGAAAATTTCGATTATAAAATGCGATGAATAGTAAGGTTGAATACTTGTAATATAATGAAAATTAGAACCGCACATTTGTAGCAAATAAATATTTGGTTAGTGTAATAGGTGCGCATCAAAACATATTACGAAACAATTAGTAAAATTTAAAACTCACTGTATGTACGACAAACTTTTATTGAACTTAACAGAATACAACCAACCTGAAAAAATGCACACAGTATAACAACATCTCTGTGATATGTGTTGCTGTGCGAATAAAATGTTTACATTGGAATTGTTTAGCAAAATAAAAATGTTTATGTAACAGAAAAAAATATCCGAAAAGCTACTTATTGTATAAAAAACAGTTTATTGACATCTATTTGACATTTGCTGCTGCAATCTAGGGATTTGGCTCTGAACTGCCTCATACGCGCGACCCCTTTAAGCATCAAATTCCAAAAAATTCTTTCTTAAATAATGATTTTATGTAAGTGCCTACCTTAATCTTTAAAACCATATGTCATTTATCGAGTTCGGTCAGATATCGATGGAGATAAATGGCTCGTAATAAAAAAAAAAAAGAATCATAATTATTTAAAAAAAACACGTTGTAGAAATAATAGATATTTTTTCCTTTTAAGGGTCAAATTCCAAAAAATTCCTGTTGTAAAATATGGTGTAACCAAAGCGGCCACCTTTGTTAAAGTGAGACCTTATTTACAGATTTCGGTTAAGCGTAAAGCGAGGTAAAAAAAAAAAAAAAAAAAAAAAAAAAAAAAAAAAAAAAAAAAGTTTTTGAAATGGTAATATTTTTGTCCCTTAAGGGTTGAATTTGGAGAAACTCCTGTATTAAAATATGATGTGACCACAGCGAGTACTTTAATATTTTAAACGATACCTCATTTATCGATTTCGGTTAGCTATCAATGGAGATAAATGGCTCGTGACAAAAAATAACATTGTTGAAATATTAATACTTTTGTCCTTAAAGGATCAAATTTTGAAAAATACCTTTATTAAAATATGGTGTAACCAACAGAAGACCTTACGAACACCTAAGTCTTTAAAATGATTCCTCGTTTATCAATTTTGTTTAATTATCAAGGAAGATAAATGACTCGAGACACAAGAAACGTATTTTAGAAATATTGATAATTTTGCCCTTTGAGGGTTAAATTCAGAAAAAATCCATTCTTAAAACATGTGGCCACAGCGGAGATCTTAATCTTTAATATGATACCTCATTTATCTATATCGGTTAGATATGAATGGAGCTAAATGGCTCGTGACACAAAAATGCGTTGTAAAACCATTGATACTTTTTCCCTTTAAGGGTTGAATTCCAAAAACAAAAACAAAAAAAAAACAAAAAACAAATCTTTCCTAGTATATAATATTTATAATCCCACTTCATTTATCAATTTCGGTTAGATATCCAGCTAGATAAATGACTCGAGACACAAAAAAAACCATTTTAGAAATATTGACATTTTTGCCCTTTAAGGATCGAATTACGAAAAATTCCTGTCTTGGTATATGATGTCGCCAAAGCGGAGATCTTAATCTTTAAAATGATGATACTTCGTTTAGCGATTTTAGATAGATATCCAGGGAGATAAATGACTCGAAACACACAAAAAAACAGCAATTTAGAAATATTGACATTTTAGCCCTTTAAGGGTCGAATTCCTTTCTTAAAATGTGATGTCACCAAAGTGGAGACCATAAGCTTTAAAATATCATCTCATTCATTGAATTCGGTTAAGTATAAAGGGAGATAATGTCTTGTGACAAAAAATACCTTATAGAAATAATACTCGTATATACTAGCGTAAGCCCGTGACCGTTTTTTGCGTATCGTCACGTGTCTAGAATAGTTCCAGTTTCTAGGATGAAATATTATGACAGGTTGACTTGATTTTACCAAGTATAAAATTGACCTGTTTTTCAGGGTAAATAAAATCTCTTGAGCTTGAAGAAATCAAAAGCATTAATAGAGGTAGGTATTAAACACGAACATGGATGATAACGCAATCGTATAATTGTATAAATACAAATTTGACCCTTAAAGTTCATTCTGCAAAATATAAAAATTTCTGTTTGCTTCAAAAGGATCACGATGTTTTTTATTGAGACTGGGCAAACGTTCATAATGTAATCATTGGTCATATATCTGTAACGGTCAGAGAACATATTATTAAACAGTTGAGCAATTCCGGCAAATGAATTGCCAGAATAGTTGATTCGGTAACATATTTGGTCACATGTCCACTTAAAATAACCTAATAATTCACGTAGAGCGAACATGAAAAAAGACCATTAACGAAAGTGGTCAGTAAATTACCTAAAAAGCAAATAAACCATAATGCAAAGTTTTAAAGAAATTGAAATTTATCCTAAGACAGAATGACAATTGACATTCGTAGTTACAACAGAGACCATGAGTAATTTAATTTTTTTAAATATTTTTTAAGTTGCTTTCATTAGCAACATGTTACTGAAAAGGAGATGTACGTTTATTCAGCCGCAAAATGTATCAATATTTTTTTTACGAAAAGCAAACTTAATTAATCTATTATGGCAATTAATTTGGTAGCATGTTGCTTAGCTATTAAATTGTGGACATAACCACGAATTTATTATAATGTTATCTCTGGTCGCTGTTTTGCGAGCGAAGGCTGGCCGATGACGTCACTATTTTCCAGCCAATAGCTATCGAGGTGAGTGAGTGACCTAACGAAATTATATAGTAGATGATACCTAGTATTTACTTTGTAGACGGAGCTTACTATGTTTAGCTAATTTGTTAAATTTTACTTCGTTTATGGGCTTATTTTGGAAGTTAGTTAAAGCCAAAACAAAACAAAAATCGACCACATCCCGACAACAAAATTACACTGTACTTCCCGTGGTTCTAGCGACAAATAACTTAGTACACGTATTTCATTTCATCCCCGGATTATAAGAAAAGTGATGATTTTCCCAGTACTTGTTGAATGGAAACCCAAAACGTGAAAAACAATTAATGTAAAAACAGGCCCAGTCTCGTGCTTGTGCAATCACAAAAGTTACGAGAACTTGATCTGAGACGAGCCTACACTTTACAGAGTATATTCACCTCACTTTCATAAACATAATGGTTTCTCTCGATGTTAAGAATAAACAAAGTTCTGGCGAAAACTCATAATTTTTACTGAAATGAAACGCACGCCCGAAAGGCGTGCTATGGAAATCTTTGCTCTTGTGTCTTTTGTAATGTATAAAGACACATTTTTAAGGTACTTATATAACCCTGCTGAAACATGGAATCCATAATAGCCAAGCCAAAACAATGTTTTTATTCTATATAAACGAAAGAACCAATCTACTTCAGAAAGTGAAGTGAATACACACCGTAAAGTGGAGACTCGGCTCAGAACAAGATCTCATAACGTTTTGTTGTTTTGGCCTATTTTTATGATAATTGTTTTTTTAATATATATATACACTTGACTTACAGATGAATATGCTCTCGAAATGTCAACTACTATGCAGCAACCTGCCAATACATGTGACTTAATTTCATAGAAGTCGCGCTAAGTGAAGTGAAGCGGGTTTTGGTAGTACGTAATAGTCAATCGGGCCACTCCGAGGCAAAACGAGGGATCTCTTCTATAGACCGAAGACAAGTGAGAGTGAATCGATCGACAGGATGTCCGGTCAGATCGCTGATTCAATGGTTTAGCTACACAAGTCATTTTCCAATGTTGGGTAGAAATTCTTTCTGACATACCTGCTTATCCATCAGAATCGAAAAAATCTAATGTCAAATAAAATACATCAGTAACGCTAGGGTTCCCTATCTCGGTTATTTTAAAAGCAAGTACACAAAACTGTTTAACAATGACACAGTAAGATTAAATAATTGTTTCAAAAAAATAAAAACCGCCTCCATAAAAACACTAAAAATTTTAAAATAACTTTATACCTTGCTTAGACGAAAATAAATCTAAATGGACAGTATTTTTCGTTACTATTATTTAAATTTTTACATTACTCAGTTATTTTTGGAGTCGTTGCCAGCTGTCACAGCGCGAAGAACGAATTACAGAACTTTATTTATTGTTCAAGACGACATAAAGAGTATGACGAAAATTCCGAATATTTTACAGCATGTTGTGAGTCAGATATTGTTTTTGCGGGGGACAGTTTAGGGGAACAAATTAGACAGTATTGTGATCTGTGGGTCAGCCTCGTTGATCGTGGAAGCATATCTCTGGTACTACATTGTCAGTTGGTACGCTGCATCATGTTGCAAATGTTTTGCGGTTAGTATATTGTCGGCGTATAATCTGTATGTTTCAGTTTTTTAAAAACATGTTTCTAGCATTAATCATAAGAAAGTAGTAATATAATTTTTATGTACTACTGTCATTTCTTGAAGTTTTTATTTTTCGTTTTTCTTGCTTTGGTTGCCACCAACTACAAAAATAACTGATTAATGTAAAAATGTCGATAATAGTAACGTAAAATGTTGTCTATCAAGATATAAGGTTATTTTAAAAATTTTAGAGTGTTTGTTTTTGTTTTTTTTTAAGGCGGTTTTTATTTTGTTAACAATTACTTTGTTATTAAATTTTTAGTGGTATTATAGTTTAAGTCTTTTAAATACATCGCACCAGTTCCCATCTTGCGAACTTCCTGGTAGCCCAATAGTTAAGGCGCTTGCTTTCCAAAAAAATGTGGCGTAATATACCTCAACAATTTCCAGAACGGGGTGAAATGAATGTTGTGTTAAGGAATATCAGTTTACATTTTGGTCCAGGCTGTGTTTCAACCTAATCAAAACATCACTTAAAGCTGCTTCTCGATTATCGAAACATTTAACATCAGGGCATTAATACATAACACATACACAAGTCTGTATCTGGAATATATATGTTTGTTCCAGCATCACACAGAAAATATAGATATTTAGTGTTCTTCACAACATGAAAGCTTGGGGTCTAAGTTAAAATCTGACGTATATGTTGAGACATTAGGACACATTTATTTTATATATTATATGCCATAAGGGGGCATCCATAAATTACGTGAGGTGAAATAGGGGAGGGGGGGGTCCGGCGAAATCTCACCAGATCTCACCAGGGGGGAGGGGGGGGTCTACGGAAATCTCACGTGAGATTTTGCGAAAAATTTGGGGATAGTAGAGCCAAAAAAAAGGTCTACAATTTGCGCCAAAGTCGATTTTAGGAGGGTATTTCGTCAAAAAAAGTTAGGGTGTGACCTAAAAAAAAAAGTCTACGAAAGTTTCGAGGGCGATTTCTGGGGGGGGGGGGTTCTCACGGACCAGATCTCACCAGAGGGGGGGGGGTCCGGCCAGATCTCACGAAATCTCACCAGGGGGGAGGGGGGGGTCCAGAAATCCGGAAAAACACCTCACGTAATTTGTGGATGCCCCCTAACTTAAAAATAGCTGGATTTATTTTGACGGGGTTTCAAACTGTGGCTATCTATGAAGAACACTGGAAATTAAAAGGTGTGGGGGTAAAGGGGAAGAGGGGTTGCGCTTCTGCAAACCAAAATTAAACAGAATTGTTCTGTATACTTTAAAGTATATATGTGAAAAGTTCCTTCAGAATCGGATAGAAACTATAGATTTGCATTTTTCTGTTTGATTGAAATATGAGTGCAAATTTCCATTGATATCGGATAAAAACTGTAGGTATGTGTAAGTAACAATCAAAGGGGTGTACAGGGGAAGAGTAGTTTGGTTTTTATAAAACTATTGTGGACAGTATAATGCTGTTTGTTTTGAAGTATACATGTGCAAAGTTCCATCGAGACTAGATAAAAGCTGTAGCTTTGTATAAAATACGGTACATTTGCAAAAATTAAATGCGGTAAGGGAGTGAGTGGTTGGGTTTTTCTTTGTTTTTAAGTAGACGTGTGCAGTGTTCCATCAAAATCTGCTAAAAACTGTGGGTTCCTATAAAGAAGATTGGAAATTAAGAGGGGTGGGGGTAGAATGGAATAGGAGTTGGTATTCTGTAAACCAAATTTAAACAGAATTTTTCTGAATGTTTTAAAGTATACGTGTGCAAAGTGCCTTCAGAATCGGATAGAAACTGTAGCTTTGTATTAAGAACATTAACAAAAATTAAGAGGATGGAAAAGGAGAGATAGGTTTGATTTATTTAAACCAGTTTAGGCAGTATTTTTTGTTTGTTTGTTCTAAAGTGTAAATGTGCATATTTCCTTCAAAATCGAAAAGAAACTGTAACTTTATATAAACAACATTGACAGTAATTAAGGGGGTGGAAAGAGGGACAGGATTAGTTTTTTTGTAAAACTAATGTAGGCAGTATTTTTCTTTATCTCTTTGTTTTAAAGTATACGCATGAAAAGTTCTGTCGAAATCGATTCAGAATGTGAGTTTGTACAAAAATTAAGAGATGTAAAAGAGAGCAGGGTTGGTGTTTGGAATTTTTTGTTCAGAAATTTTCTCCATGTAAAAATACATATAATTACTAACTTTCATGGTGATTGGTCAAACGTTGTCGACTGTAGATTCTTATAAAGAGCATTAACAAAAGCTAAGGTATGGAAGGGGGAGAGGGGTTGGCTTTCCGGTTGACAGTATTTTTCTCTGTATTTTAAATTATACATGTACAAATTTCCATCGAAATCGGACAAAAAATATCGCTGAACATACATAATAAAAAATACAGACGAATTGAGAACCTCATTTTTTCTTTTTAAGTATTTCCATCTCCGTACTGCAAGAATGACAGCTGGTCTCTGGGGTATTCTCTTCACAGCAGTTTTGAGTGCATGCTATCCCATGTTAGTTACTATATATGAGTGAAATTTTGTAAACAGTGTAATTACTTCATTTGTCAAAAGTTTCGACAGAAATAAAAAAAAACATATATCATTTTAGTAATTGAGGACAACTTTGTCAAATTCCCCTTCCATACACCATATATACAATTTTATCAGTCATTCTTAGTTACCAAATTCCAAGAAGAAAATTCTTTTACAGAGTAAAATGGGTTCTGAAAAAGAAACTCTTTCAGTTTGGACTTAAAGTAGTTGGGTTTTTGTAGATAACATTTAATTTCTGTTGGTAAGACATTGAATATGGAAGCTCCAGTAAATATTAACCCTTTCTGTACAATTGACAGTGATTTGTAATCCTTGTGAATATTATATTTATTCCTAGTATTAATGCTATATATGTCAGCATTAAGATATAAGTGTTCAGGATTTTCCACTACAAATGATAGTACGGAGTATACATACTGCGCTGGCATTGTTAGTACACCCAGGTTTTTAAATAGATTTCTGCACGACGTCTGTGAGCTTGCTCCACAAATAGTTCTTATAGCACGCTTTTGTAATTTAAATACCCTCTGTGCTTGTGACGAGTTTCCCCAGAATGAGATGCCATACGTGAGCAGGGAATGAAAATATGAAAAATATACTAACTTTCTGGTTTCTATATTAGCTATTCTAGATATTATCCTCAGTGAAAATGTTGCAGAATTCAGTTTTTTAAGAAGTTGTTGAATATCCCCCAACTCGGCATTACACCCCTCATGTACCAGCCCAGTTACAAGTCAAATACATCAGAATGAGACCATGTGTGATCAAATGCTGGATGTGATTCGTTTTACAACACTGAGAATAAACGGAATACTACTCTTCGGAAAGTATGGCTGAGGTGTAGTGATTTACGACTGGATTCATAGGTTCATGGTGTCTTTGTTCATTAAATACCGAACACGCTCTTTATTTTATTTGGATGCACACTGGAGAAAATTACAGTTCTTCAATGGTAGTAACTATAACTGTGAAACCTACCGATCAGTAGATTCTGTTAATGACTGATTTACAAACTAACTAATTATTTATTTATTTTCACTGTAGAAGTTGCCATGCTAGTTATTTTATACGGTGTGTTATTAACCGATTCTTGAATTTTGTCACATGATTCTTTTCTATATTACGAGTACTTTCTTTATTAGTAGCATCTTAACTCCACATGAAAAGCTTCATAACAGTGCATAAAATTTCAGGTACTTCATTTAGATTGCCAGTAACAAATTCGAGAAATGTATTGCTTCTAAATCTACATCTGCACTCGGCAACTCACAAATATTGTGGGTGGCAGAGGGTGCTAAGCACCAGTCCTAATTCTGAACATTCCAATCCCGAACAGAACGAGGAAAGAAATTTATATATATAAAGATGAATGTATATATGTATGTTTGTTTGTTTGTTTGTTCTTCATACAAATCCACAGTTTTCATCCGATCTCGATGAAACAAGAAAAATACTGTCTACATTTGGTTGAAAAATTATCTGTATAAATAATACATATTGTCTTATAATTTCGAAAAATTACTGAACGGCGATAGACAGACGCGTTGGATGTGGAGGTCTCTGTACAGTTTTTCCGTGCAGCGCTCATGTAGCTCAGTGGTTAAAGCGCTTGCTTACTGATGTTTGGGTCATGGTCTCCGGTTCAAATCTCCGTCGAGCCAAAGGTTTTAAAAAATTGTTTTTGATCGTAAGAGTCACGCCTGGGCCGTCGGTTATTCGGATTGAATGTTAAACTGAAGAAATCACAAAGTTTGGGGTGCAATGCGAGGTAGATCGTAGGTAGTCTTGCAATGCTGTAGGTGTACAGTTTTTTACGTTATATTGATCCCTCAGGGGTGATTCGCAGTCAGTGTGTCTGTGATCTGCAGTAATAATACTATAAATGCGACTAAATGCCTATACCTATATTGACGGAGTTTGACAAGAAAATCTGTAGGGAGGGCACAGGACATTTTTTTTTTTTAGGTATGATTAACAATTGTAGTCACGAAATTTTGAGAACTTATCTAATGGTGACAGAGACGGATGTGTGTGTTAGTCTGTAATGTTACGTCGGTTGCTCAAGCTTTGCTTCTCGCGCATTATGTTAGTGTATAATTTGTTAGTAAAATTCGTTTAGAGAAAAAACGTATTATTTAGTATATATTTTCTCTGTCCTATTACTTTGTGTCCTCTTAAATGTTTCTAGCACCAGTTTATTTTGCCTTCTTTTTTGACATGGCTTGCTGCTGTAACTGGCCTACGTTGTAGCTCTAGCAGACCACGAGCAGCTAAAGTTATTAGTACCCAAGAATCAGATGCTCATGCTGAAGAAAGAAGAAAAGACCAAGCTGAAATAAAGCTGCCCTTAGTTAACACCCGCCCCCCCCCCCCCCCCACACACACACACACATATCCCCTCACCTTCGTTTGTTTTTCTGTTTTTAAATATGTTGGAAATTGATTCTCTTCAAGAGACAGGTTTGATGGTAGAATGATAAACTGATGGCTTTCCGGTCATATTATGCCGACTCGGTGTTGTTTGGGACCAATCCTTCGCTACCAACAACTTTCTATATTCAATTCTGGCAAAGAAATTCTTAATCCTCGCGTACGAAGTCGCGGGTATCAGCTAGTAATACATAAAACCATCAGTACGCCATCCTATTTCTCTAATTTTATCCCTCCTGTCATTGCGACCTAAATAGGTTGGCGGAAAAAGTATTTCATTGCACTCGTAATTTAAAGAATTTCGCACATTGTTCAATGAATTCAAACGAAAACTACGTCGTCTGTCTGCCAAACAATCCCAGCCCAATCTTTGTATCAATCCTGAAACACTTTCGTTAGGACTATAACTAGCAGTCACGAATCGAGCGGCTTATCTCAGTTTTAGACTTCGCACAGAGCAAGCTTTACACAAATGCTTTTCCGTAGTTTTAAAGCAAATATTGTTCTTTGTTAAAATTATTACTATAAAATAATCTCTAAAAAAATGACCAAACTCTTGTGCAGCAGTAACTCGCCGTCCTTCTCAAACACATCTTCATCCTGTTACGTATAGCTTAGGGTGAAATCATTCTTCATACGATTTAGAACTTTATTAATACCTCAGTACAGTATTTCAAAACTAATTGCTCGTCTAATAGCTCAGACGATACTTTTCACTAGTGCACACAGTTTTACAGAAGAAGATCTCGAGTTTTGGTTCTCCTTCCATCATCGGTTTACTGTGGCTATATGCCAAACTTTCTTGAAAGAGAATGCACGTCGCGGCATTTGTGTCGGATACCAGTGTTCCGTTCGACTCGCATTTCTATTCATGAGCAATATTCACCAACATTTCTGTCTTTCGAGACGAGCGAGTATGCTGAGCATTACTTCAATCTCAGTTCAGAAGAATAAAAGCAAAACTTTAGCACGGATCGTATTCGCGATAGCAAGTATTCGACTCGAAGCAAAAAAACAACAACCATAACAAATCGAAAAGGGAGCGTCCATAAACCACGTGGTCTGATCAGAAAAGAGAGGGGGAGAGGAGGGGTCGGGGAGAAGCGACGCTGGGCTACGCGAGGGGGAGGGGGTGTCATTAATATTATTTGGTACAGCTAAAACGTGAGTATCCATTTCAGTAATTTTCGATACACTATATACTCACAGTGCCATGCGTGCGTGTGATTTGAAACCATATCACTCTGTTGAAAGGGGCACGGGTAGTATATACTAGCCTACGCGTGCCAGCCTGTTTAAAATAGGCGAGACGCCTGCCCAGTAGCCTGTATGCGCTAACAAGTCTCAAATTCGCTTGCGCATGTCAGACGGGATTTTTCCCACCTGTGACAGTTCGTATCGTTTTGAAAAAAAGCTGCTTTGATCCAGATCGTTCCAGAGTCACCACACTGCTCGCTGAAAAAATAATCCTAATTCATTCTGTTAATTGAACCTCAGTGCATATATATTTCTAATACTCGCGGAAGTTTTATTATACAGTAAGTGTGTTGTGGAATGACGCTGTACAGTAAACTTTACGTTGCTTATCAGCAATGTTTATTTTTGCAGAGAGTTTTCAAAATCCAAAATGGCTTCTATATGCTATGTGAATCTTTTAAAAAGCACAAAGAACTATTCCCTGGTAATGTGGAATGAAAGGCAACAGAACTGCAGGAAAAGAAAACTAAAAATGACTTTTCTTTGCTCATTCTATTTTATTAAACAATAAACAAATATAAAAAAGATAACTTTTTTAGTAACACTCAAGAAGAAAAGGATACCTCTGCTGAACCTGTGGAAGACCTTTTCCCCATAATTTATCAGTTATAAGAGAGACTAATGTTACTATTCGATTCAGAATATTTGTAATTATAAAAAGTACTCGAAGCAAATATCGGTCATGTTCATTCTGTACCGAGCACTTTTTACTACAACCCAGTAAGAGAAAACACAAATTGTCTTCTGGAATTATAAAAAAAAAAACACGTCCCACCCAAGGATGTGGGGGAGGGAGAGAGGGGGGAGGAAAGGGTTAAGGGAAAAGCCACATTACGCTGCATGGAGAGCAGAGAAAGTTCGAAGAAGATCAAATTGTAACCACGCTCCCATAACAACAAAATTGAAAGACAGCAAATAGAAAAACAAAAAATGACACGTTCGCATGGGTCTTCATCGCTAGTATCAGATTTGCTTCTCTTCAGTAATAAATCTATATGTACTCACTTACTTAAGTCAATAAAGCGAAACCGAGTAATCTTACAGAGATTCAAAATGCAGAGCATTCCACCTCTACTGTAGCTAGGCATGCGTCCTTTGTCCAAAGCGATTATGTCAAACGTCCCTAAAAACTATTGGGTGGACTGGCACTGACATGGGAAACTGACGCAGATTGAAATCTCCCTGGAGCCATCCGGACTTCGCTTTTCCATGATTCCCCAAATCACTTCAGGAGAATACCACGTTGGTTCTTTCAAACGGCCATGGCCAAATACCATCCCGTTCCTTGCCTCCAATGCTTTTCCAATTCTAACGATCTCCATGCAGACCATTCAATATGAAAATTATTCTCTCTTCTTGTTGCGTAGATATTAAAATTTGTTCGTCAAGGCTAACCTCGCATAAAATCTTTAATAAAGTGCTAAAGTAGATGAAAGTGAGCAAAAGCGACTAACAAGCCAGTCAGCTGTAAAAATTTGATAAGATGAATCCCAGTGATGCAGCGAAGCATTAAATTGGTTGAAAGGTCCGCCTACAAAGCAAGTAAACGAACTACGAATAAAACAACCTTAAAGCCGAAAAATAAACAGCCTCACTGGACTCCTCAGAAATAATATTCGTCAAAAATTTCTTAATTCTATATTTAATAATTAATGTCCTGTCTGTTCTGTTTTATTTATCCTCGAGAGGAGAGCTGACAGATTAATTTCTAATACAACGGCGCGGCCTCTCTTCCTCATTACTTAGCGTCTGAACGGAAAAGATAATTGCGAAATGTAGTAACATGGAGAGCCAAGAGTTTGCTTGGAAGTAAAAATAATGTGATGTTTAAAGTTCGCGGATGGCGTAGTATTCCTGGTGGAACAAAGAATATAGAAGACGCAGAGTCCGGGTGCAAGGACTATGGAATGTGAATTAATACGAGAAGCAGAAAGTGGCATGCGTTTCTATCTCCGTTAGTAATAGGTGAATCGTTAAATTAATGATTCTTATTTTAATTGTTTTGATGAGCAGGGTGACTAAATGATTTACAATCATTTTTCAATATACGGATGACATAACCTGACAATTTATTAACCATTATATTTATAAGCTGGTTTCTTTGTCACAAGCCTTTATCTCCCTTCATACCTGACCAAAATCGATAAATGAGGTATCATTTGAAAGATTAATGTATCTGCTTTGATCATATGATATTTAAGAAAGTATATTTTTTTTTCGTATTCGACCCCTAAAGGGCAAAAATATCAATATTTCTAAAATGCTGTTTTTAGTGTCACGATCTATTTATCTCCCTGGATACCTAACTGAAATCGTTAAATGAAGTATCACTTTTAAAGATGAAGATCTCCGCGTCGGTGACATCATATATAAAGACAGGAATTTTATGGAATTCGATCCTTAAAGGGCAAAAATATCAACATTTCTACAAAGCGTTTTTGTGTCACGGGCCATTTAACTCCCTTGATATCTAACCTATATAGATAAATGAGGTATCATTTTAAATATTAAGGTCTCCGCTGTGATCACATCATATTTTAAGGAAGGAATTTTTCGGAATTCGACCCTTAAAGGGCAAAATTACCATTATTTCCAAACATATATTTTTTGTCATGAGCTATTTATCTCCCTTGATATCTAATCTAAATCAAGAAATGAGGTATTATTTTGAGATTGAGGTCTCGGCTTTGGCCAAATCATATTTTTAAAAAGGAGTTTTTCGAAATTAGACACTTAAACAGCAAAATTATCATTATTTCCATACTTTTTTTTTTTTTTTTTTTTTGTCACCAGCTATTTATCTCCCTTGATATCTAAGCGAAATCGAGAAATGAGGTATTATTTTGGAGATTAAGGTCTCTGGTTTGGTCAAATCTATTTTAAGATAGGAATTTTTCGGATTATGACCCTCAAATGGCAAAAAGATCTCCGTAAGGTATTTTATCATCATGAGCCATTTATCTCCATTGATATCTAACCGAAATAGATAAATGAGCTATCATATTAAATATTAAGGTCTGTGCTTTGGACACATGATATCTGAAGAACGAAATTTTTCGGAATTTGACTCTTAAAGGGCAAAATTAATATCTGTGAATGTCGCGTGTATAAGACAGGTCACAGTCAAGCCGCTAAATAGCAGTAGCACATATTACAGAGATATTAATAAACTGCTTTACTGGCATCGACTTTTGTTACGTACCTATTACACTAAACAATTAAAACCAATAAGGTGATTCTTCTTTCATGCTATACAAACCAACAGCCTTACTATTCATTCTATTTGCGAAATTTTTGCATGGGTCATCTAGTTTAGCGTTTATTTGACCATTCACGCGGTGTATTTAATTTACTGAATATAAACAATCAAAATAGTTGCAGGCAAACAGCACTGCACTACATTAACCCGTCGATTCTTACACCACAAACTTATCTTGCTAAAAAATGTCATTAACAATCATCAAATTACTTTCATTAATATTTAAAAAAAAATTAAGTTGCATAACAATTAAAAAAGAAATGAAAAACAAAAAGACATGTAAAAGAAGATACAAATGGTCCGTTTCAGCTTAATTGTCTTCGAGTTCATGGGTAACAATTAACTCAGATTACTCATCAAAAACATAATAAAAATGCACACGACATTGCTCAGGGTTCAAGCTTCGAGTTTCGCACAGGGAGTTATAGGGCAAAATTTAGTTAACTATAAGTGCAATAGTGTTGACAATGGAACAGATGAAAATTATCATCTCCTCTGTTGAATCAGGCAGCAGTAGTCACTCGCAAAAGAAAACTCAGATTCTACAACAATGTATACAAAAAAAAACTCTGATTCGCAATACGACTTGTACATGTTTATAAGACTGAAGGCATGCCACAGTCTCCGTCTCCAAGAGAAGCAGCCTGGATCTCTGTCGGAGTCAGAATCATCCTTCTCTTGCTTTCCACTCTCGAAGTCACCTTCGTTCCCCTGCCATAAATACTCGTAGCGTCTGAGTGCGGCAATCACGTTGTGTTTTCTTCTCCCAACTTCTCGAGCCGTTCCAAGAAGTGAACATAATGTAAATAATAAAACAGTAACATTATTAAAAAATTCTGGTATTGGTGTATTTGCCACTCATACATACGTCACAAGCTCAAGAAGGCATTACAACTATTGGTTAGGTCTACGGATGACGTCGATATACAAAGATGACTTTCGTAGAAACTCAAATATTCCTCTCACTTTCGGCTCTCTGTCTCTCTCTCTCTCTCTCTTTTTGGATATTTCACGTCCATGCTACCTTGTTAAACTGTTTGTTTATGGGGGACAAATCACCTTAGCTTAAAATTTCACACAAAAGTCTTTATCTCTGAATAATGCAGAGGTTTGAGGGTTTCTTCTAACTAAGTTTGAGAAAATGTCAGTCTCACGCGAATGTGCGATAGCTTTTCACACGTTTTGAACCATCAGCTTTCGTTTGGGTGACAGCGGGAATCTACCTGTAGCTATATACAGGACGCCTTGTACTGCAGTTGACTATCTGAATTTGAGTTCAACGCATTTTAATCGTATATCTCACTGGATCTAGTTAGAGCTATTCTGTAGCTACTGTCCTTTAAGTTAGGACCTAACAATTCCTCTTCATAGTTGGTCTCATTGTCTGAGTGGCTTGATTCGTAGTCTGGTGCTCTCTAGTACGGAAACTCCAGCAAAGATAAGCACATTACTGTGGTGTAAGCACTCATCATACCGTCAGTTTCGCTGTTCACCTATCTTAGCATTTCAAGAATGCTATTTTAAATTGTTTCGCTATTTAGCATTTCCCTCTGTTATTTACTTCAGTGTCGAACTCCCTACCAATAAATCAAACTTTTTCCTCTCTCTTACCCCTAAAATTAAGTGTTCTTTGTGCTTCCCTTCCATGTACTACTCCAAATTATTCTACCAATAGCCATCTAAGCCTCAAAGGAAAATATACCTTACACTTTCCCAGAACTCTCTTACCCCACTTTCTGTCTTCCAGGAACTTCCATCCCAGCTGGTTTATCATATTAGTAATTGAATGCTGTCTATCATAATTTGCGAATCATTTGTACTTCTCCAATTCCCGTATTTATTACCCCTAATATGGGCCAATCGTGCACAAGCGTTTGTCTTTACAATCTTTCGTATCCTAATTCCTTCACTTCTCTGGTACATCCCTCCATCGCGATCTCAGTACAGGATTTTTGAAACATCTTTCAACCTCCTACCCAGTTATTCCTGCCCAAATGAATCTATAAGAAAATTTCATTCCGAGGTACTCATACTTCTGCTGTATTAAACATTCTTCATTGAATACAGACACATATGCACCACATTTTCCAACAATTTTTCTATAAACAGAAAAACGATTATACAGAGTAATGATGAATGTTCGATATTATTCAAATATAGAAATTAAATACCGAATGGTTAATTGTAAAATTGTCTGCCTAAACGACAAATAGCGTCCTAAATACAGCAGAATAGGTTATATGGTAGGTATCTAGCGCTGAGAGTGATGGTAACACTCGGTCCTGGCATTGGGGGGGGGGGGGGGGGAGGGGGGGTTACACAGTTTCGTATTCCCCGCGCTGCTGTTCTGTGGTGTCCCGATATCTCTCTAGGAGTGCAAGGATTTTTTCCTCATTAGCACTACGGCCTACCTCCATTCCGTTCACTGCCTATAATCATCTCGCAGTTTTAAGCATTTCGTGGTCACTCAAACTGAAAAGATTCATTGCAACTGAACTGTGCCATCTACTCACCTGGAGCACAGTAAATTCGTAGCCACCAAAACATTAACTTTTTCTTATGAACCATGTGCATGCTAACACAAGTAGAAAATTAGCTTGAAACATGTTTACCTTCTGTGTACACTGATCGGCCACAACATTATGACCACCTACCTAACAGCCGGTATGTCCGCCTTTGGCACGGATAACAGCGGCGACGCGCCTTGGGATGGAAGCACTGAGGCCTTGGTCGGTCGCTGGAGGGAGTTGGCACCACATCTGCACACACAAGTCACTTAATTCTCGTAAATTCCGGGGAGGGGGGCGATGAGCTCTGACGCCACGTTCAATCACACCCCAGATGTGTTCGATCGAGTTCAGATCTGGCGAGTTGGGGGGCCAGCACATCGATTGCAACTCGCCACTGTGTTCCTCCAACCACTCCATCGCACTCCTGGCCTTGTGACATGGCGCATTATATTGTTGTAAATGCCACTGCCGTTGGGAAACATGGTCGTCATGAAGGGGTGTACAATTGTAGGCTACATGGTCTGCAACCAGTGTACGATACTTATTGGCCGTCATGCACGAGCTCCATTGCACCCAAGGATGCCCACGTAATTGTTCCCCAGAGCATAATTGAGCCGCCGCCAGCTTGTCTCCGTCCGGCAGTACAGTTGTCAAGAACCTATTTCCCTGGAAAACGATGAATTCGCACCTTCCCATTGGTATGATGAAGAAGGTATCAGGATTCATCAGACCATGCAACACTCTGCCACTGCACCAACATCCAGCGACGAAGGTCACGTACCCATTTCAGTCAAGGTTGTCGATATCGTGGAGTTAACATTGGCACATGCATGGGTCGTCGGCTGCGGAGGCCAATCATTAGGAGTTTTCGGTGCACTGTGTGTTCCGACACACTAGTACTCTGCCCAGCATTAAAGTCTGATGTTACTTCCGCCACAGTTCGCCGTCTGTTCTGTTTTACCAATCTGCCCAGCCTACGACGTCCGACATCTGTAATGAGGGATGGCCGCCCAACCCCTCGATGTTTGGACGTGGTTTCACCTTGGTTTCGCCACTTGTTGAAGACACTCACCACAGCACTCCCCGAACACCCGACTAGTAATGCAGTTTCCGAAATACTCGCGCCTAGCCTGCGGGTCATCACAATCTGCCCGCGCCTTCCCATTTCTAAACACGGAGAGCACGCTCTCTGATTCTACAAGCATCGTGCGCGTGTCTAAATAGCAGCCATTCCTCTTCAGATAACGTTGCTATCGCCTGGACTGGTTTATATCGGTACTAGATAGGTAGTCATTATGTTCTGGCTGATCAGCGTGTATTAAGAGGGTCATTAGGGGCACTACAATATTGTAGAGGCAAACTAGGTTAAACGGTGTGTCTGTGGCTGAGAACTTTATCGACAAATACATTTTTGTGTAATATCTGTTTGTGGAATATGTTGGTGATTTTCGAGGAATTTTCCTTGGTCACTTGCTATAATTAGGAAAGCCGACACATCCGTAATGTAAACCAAGCCCCGTGCTATATGTCATTCACATACAACATGAGGGTGCAACGTCTCAGGAAGAGATGAGACCAATTACTAAATACCACACCAAAAATCTTTATGATCAATCTGAAGTTTAATGAATTGTCTAATATGCCACTGATTAGCCATAATCGCTCAATTGTCGATTAATCCATACGTTTTGAGAGTTACAGCCAACTAGAGACCATCACCATAGTACTATAGCGATTTATCCCATTCGAGGTTTATAAATATCGTCAATTTGCTCATGATAATTCGGCTTTGTCGTGGACCATATTAAAGCACATTGATTACAAATAATTTTTGAAAACAAACAAGTAGTGTCCACTTTAATAAAAATCATTGAATCTGAAGACTGGACGTAAAGTGAATAGCTCCGCAAACTTCGCGATCCACCATAGGGCTGCTTGGCTAACCAGGAAATTTCACAAAAATAACTACATTCGATTTCATTAGTACTTACAAGGGGACGCATCCAGTTGTAAAACTTCCGATTTGATTCATAGTTAGAGGTGTAATGTGGCAACGCAGTAACATGCGTTTCTTCGCTGTTGTCGAAAAAATCGGCAGTGAATATTATGTTGCGTGCAAACACTCTCTATGATACAGAGCTTTAAAGGAAGCGTGGAGCGGCGAGCAAACTATCTTTCTCAAATCCTCTCGTCACCGGATCGAACCTCGCTGCAATCAATTTTTTTTTTAATTTATTTATTCAACTGTGTATACAGATAATTTCCGCCTATTAGTTTCAGCCATTATGCACACTGATTTCCGACACTGTTATAAAATGTGGTAGGGACTTCTTTCGAAGTTAACTACGCTGTTATAACGCGCCTCGTTTTGAATCTCCCGTCCCGTTGTGCGGGAAGGAACAGCTGTCTCTCAACTGTAATAGCCGAGTATTGGTATTTGAATTTCATACTTGCCGCATCAAATATTTCCATTTTTTTTAAATTTAACTTTGTTTGCGAACAGGGGCGTAGCTACTATGGGGCTAGGCGGTGCAGTGCACCGGGGCCCCTACTCTCAGGGGGCCCCTAAGCATCTCAGGGGGCCCAAAGCGCACCTCTAGGGAGCCCCCAAGCGCAGTTCAGAGGGTCCACCGGCCTTCACGGCAAACTAGCGACCTTTTTTTTTAGCTCTACCATCGCCTAAAGGAGCCCTGAGACATAGTGAGCCCCTCACTGCTCAGGAGGGCCCCCAGCCACTGCTCCGGGGCCCCCAAGCACAACACAGGGGCCCTCAGCCACAGCTCAGGGGGCCCCTACCAGCAACACAAAGAAAAGAAAGGTCGCCCATCTGGCCTGAGGGCCCAAAATAATTTTTTGCACCGTGGCCCTTGTTGACCTAGCTACGCCACTGTTTGCGAAGACTATAATGAAGTTCGAAAGCGTCGGTTTGGATAACAATCGGCATTTAAAATTCTTATTATGTGCGTAATTGTTCAAACTGATTGCCAGGAAATATCTGTATACAAATTAGAATAAATAAAAAATTAGTTCCCCACAGCGATATTCGATGCGGTGACGAGAGGCTTATGATCGCTCGCTCGCTGGGCCACACGCCCCATAACATCTCCATAATGTAGAAAGCATTTGAGCACAACGCAATGTTTCACTGCCGATTTTCTCGACAACGGCGTAGAAGCGCCTGTTACTGCTTTGCCACATTACGCCCCTGGCTATGAGCTTTTATTACACACAATAAACTGAATCCGAATTTCACAGTTGGCGGCCTCCCCTTGTATGATAAGTAAAGGGAAGTGAGACTGGGGTGCTTCCTGTACCGAGCAAGTAACTGCACACAAATACGAAGGTAAGAAATAAAAAATTGTAATGCGGAGCAGAGATTTATGGACGATTGTTCAAGTTTACTAGTTACTATTTGCTTATTTACGATGATTAAATGCATAAATTACGATAGCATATGATGTTTACTATCCATTCTCTGTACCAGTTACTAGAACCAGGTCACAACATAACCTAAGAATTTATCCACCGGAGACAATAAACCGTAAAATTCATTAAAAAATCAGACAAATTTTACGCGACATGTAATAAATCTCAAAATATATCATACAAATAAATAATCGTTATTCGTTTGAGAAAATATGCTTTCTTTAGAACTTGTTTCATATCAATAAAACATCCGTAATTTTTATGAGATTCTTTGAAGTAATTGGAACTATAGGAAAGCAGAGATAAAAAATATTATAATCCCAGCCAGAGATGCGATGTTCCATTTCTCACTGCGAGTTTCATTATTGTGTATTCTATTTACCTTCCATTGCCTGTTGTGGAAGAAGTAGCGAAAAAACGAAGGGCAATGCGGTATTTTACGATGTAGAAATTTTTTATGGCAACTAAAAGTGCTAATAATACAGATAGAAAATAAAACGCATGAATAATGTACTTTTAAAATAAAACTGTTGTGGATATGAAAGTATTGTAAAAGCCGTTGAAAATACTACAGAGTGGTCGTAGCATATTAAAATGTTATTCCGATTGCCAGAAACTGTTTATGTAGGAACTTCGATTTCTTTTTCACTACAGAAGCTGTGGTGTATCTGACTAGCTGAGGAACGCGAGGTAACAGGCCAATGAGAGAAGGCCAAGAAATAGCTATTCACAGCGACAACTTTTATTACGAAATCTTCTTTAAAAACATACTTTAAACCCATGTAAGAACATCTGTTAACCCACAGGCAACGACCACAAATACTTAAGTGTGTTGTTCATGAGTATTACTTACTAATTATCAATGTTCCGTAACTTAAGGCGTAAGTATTAGAAGGTTACAGAAGAGTTCAAACAGTTTAAGTATATCCTAGCATCTGCAAGGAATTCTCGTTATCGCGTAGTCTTCACAGGCGTGTCCAACACTACAAAGAAAAACACATTTTTCCTATTCTAAGCCGAACAAGTCGCAATGTTTTATATTTTTAATTGCTTAGTTTACAACGAAAAGCAAGTAGCTTGTCCTGGATTTTGCCAGTCAAAAACAGCGTCGTTGGTGGTGATTATCTTTATGTTGAGTAGTATTAAATAATAATTCTCACTGCTATAACTCCTGTTATTTAACGCAAATAGGGGAAGCACAGCGGTTTTTTTTATCCATAGAGAATTTTTTTTTTAATTTTTCTGACACAACTAGTTACATTCGTGTAATCCCCACCCTCCGTTATAACATCAGTCATTTTTCAATGTAAATTTTGGAATTTTATTAAAACAATCCCAGCTTAATTATTTTAAATTATTATATTAGCTGTATAAGTGCAATTTCACTCGAATTATCCACTTTTTTTTTATTATCTCGAGTTCTTACATCATAGCTAAACATTGTCTATGGCTGTTAAATTTCAAATGCAACGATTTTTTTAGGCAGTGTAATTATAATCTTATGAATATATTTTCATCAAAATAAGAATAGGCAAAGATTTTTTTGGCTGAACTATTTTTTGTAAAAAGATGTTACATCACTAAGATTATGAATCTACCCCCCCCCTTTTTTTCATGTGACATCAGGTCACAGTTTGTGGATCCCCACCGTCCCCCACAATGCGTGATGTAGTTTATGGAGGGTCTCTTGCAGATAAATATTTAGGGTATGTTTAGAGATACCTTGGGTAAAGAAGATGCCATAGTAAAGGTCGAATTGGAAATTAGTTAGAGTAGTTAGCAAACAACTTTGAAGTAATTAAAACTCCGAGTGGTTGTCACAACGCTTGAGATAACATCCGAGAATGGTTTACTGTGTTTTACTGATGAGAGAAAGATGGATTCGGTGCATTTTATGGTCCAATTCAAGGAACCACTTTGTTTCCACTTAACTGGTGGTCGACGGATAGTAAATTCTCAAACCTTTGAAGTTTAGGGTCAAAGTAGAAAATAATAAGCATGTCCGTATATTCCAAAGGTTTATTTGTTTAAGACAAGTGACACGAGTTGAATTCGGTTACATCGACTTCCGGATTAATTTTGTAATCATCAAGAAAACAAATAAAGTTCGAGAAACGTATTAAACATAAATAATTTTAAAAATAATTTTCGATATAACGGTATTTTTCTTTTAATAAGGTGAATATGATTTACTTATAAATTGTGGAGCACAGCACTTTATGGTAGCGAAGCATGGACTTGAGGAAAAGAAGGAAAATTGAAACATTTGAAATGTGGTGTTATAGAAGGATGCTGCAAGTTAGGTGGACGGATAAAGTAAAAACGAACGAGTTTTGGAAATGATGGGTGAGGAAAGAAATTTGTGGAAGACTCTAACAGAAAGAAGAGACAGGCTGGTAGGTCATATTTTTATACATGCAGGATTGGTCAATTTGTTAGTGGAGGGAAAAGACGAAGGTAAGAACTGCAGAGGAAGACAGAGATTTGAATATATGAAGCAGATAATTGATTACATGTGTTGTAAGGGCTATGTTGAGATGAAAAGGTTAGCGCAAATTAGGAACGGATTGAGGATTGCATCAAACCAGCCGAGAGACTGATGAAGCAAAAAAAAAAAAAATTCTTTCTGATATTGTTCACGAAGTCTTAAATCTCGAATTTTGTGACATGTTTATAAAGACAAGTTAGTGATTATAATCTAATATGACCAGTTTCATACCAGGAATAGAATAAAGACAATCGCTAGTGCTGTGCTCAAATAACGGTAAGGAGTTATTAACATATACATCTCTTCACTTACAATGAAAGTTTTGACGCACGCGTGGTGGCGATAGCTTCGGTCAACTCTAAAGCCTTTAATAGACGAGGTCACTATTGTTTAACGAAGTAATTCTGTCGTCTCCGTTATCCATTTCATTGTGAGCATCTAGAAGCCCAGTTATTATGGCAATATTCCCTCCCTGTCTCGGCGTTCTGTATTGCTCAGTTTCGGACGGCGGAATTCAATTATCCGTAGTATTAACTCTGTAGCCGTGCTACATTCTGCAGACTGTTAACTACCTAACAGATTCTGGCATTGCCGCAAATTTATTTCGCGTTAGTGTTGAATGCACTTCTTAATTATTTCCTTCTACTTCAACCCTTATTACTTTTACCTGCTTCTTCAAGTGGCTTATTCGGTCCTCCACATCAAAATCTACACAGTAGTGCCAAAACTCAAGGGATAGGGAGATGTAAATAATGAGGTGGCGGTAGAACCGCGGAGAAAACGTACAAATGTCGGAGCTTTCATTTGTACTTTCGTGAGTCATGTGAAAAGTTTTTTGGCGTGGGTATGGCCCCGCATGACGTGAATTAACAAAACTTTTAAAGCGGAAGGGTAGTAGGCGCTAGACTCAAAAGCATTCCATTTTGGAAATGGTTCGTGGATTCAGCACACCTTGATCACACCGTGTGCCGTGAATATATAATTTACTGCAGTGTTCCTCAAACGTTTAGCTCAACCTACCCGCATAAAATTTCTCAGGCAATGGCGAAGCCCCTTGATAAAAACGCGACCTTTTATTTTTTTGTCTTTAGCTCCACTACTGGCAACAATGAGCGGTATTCACCATTGTGCATGTTATATGCTTCAGATAGCCAGTCCGCAATTACGTAAATCTTGTCGTGAACTCCATACGATCAACTGGCGAACCTCTTGGGGTCCGCGTACCACACTTTGAGAAACACTGATTTACTGTATTTCCTCCGCCTTGGACGACGCAGTGGCTGACCACATTTGCTTAATGACCGAGCTCAGCGACGTCTGCGGTGAGGTGCAATGTAGTCAGACAGGCGACACTCAGGGATGGACATGGGACAGAAATTTTGCGTTGATCTGAAATGGCAGCAGAAGACCGACGGGAGTGCCGCTGCTGTTAAAACGCCATCGGCTGGAGTGTCTCTCCTCGGTTGCGCCGTAGATGACTTGAGAAAAGTTGTGTGGTCAACTAAATTGAGTGTGCAGTTGGTAAGACTGGCGCAGATCCCACGAGGACGTTGATCCACGATGTCAGGGAGGCACTGTGCAGCTGGTGGGGGCCCCATCCTGGTGTTGTTATGTGATCACTTGTCGTCAAACGGAACTGACCATCGACTGGAAGTAGATACGTTCAGCTTCATGGAGAGCGTTTCAGGCCTTCACGCTGTAAAACAACGATGGACTTTTCCAGAAGGACAATGCGCCATTTCACGATTAATTCGAGGGGCGAATGATTTTACCACCTAGTTTCCCAGAAATGAATCCAATTTAATATATATGGGACATGATCGGAAGATCAGTTCGTGCACAACGTCCTGCATTGCCACCACTTTCGCAATTATGGACGGCTGTGAAGGAATCGTGGCTGAATATTTTTTTCACGGGAGTTAAAAAACTTGTTGCGTCAATGCCATTTAGGGTTGCTTCACCTCTCCCGGCAAGAGTTGGTCCCGTACGATAATAGGAGGTTATAAGTTAACAACATTAGTTTATGTCTCTGTATTTGTTTACGCGTAATTATAAAACTCTTGCATTTCCAATATATAGTCATATAGAAATGTATTTGTGATTTACTGCCGCCAGTTGGTAAACTCCGTTTGTGAAGAGGATAGCATTGCGTATAAGGTTTATAATCACCGCCGCCCAAAGTACGTCCACAGTTAAGGTAAAACACGATTTATTTTTCCAATTCCAATAAAACATTTCCTCACAGGAGTCACCAACCAAAATCATACTTCTTCACCTGTAAGTTCCAGCGTCCGTGGAAGAGAAACACTCACTCATTACTCTGACTGAGGTCATAATTTGCACGACTGCCACGAACGTTCACCGTTCAACTGTCATTTCACTACTGTTTCTTTCCCATCAACCACTACACGATTTCACAGAGACATCTACAGTAGAACTCCAACTATCCGAACTCCGATTACCCGAATCGCTTTTTTAATTAAGACTGAAACGTACTGTAAAACAGCATACCCTCTTTTATAAAAACCAACCCAAAGTTCGGATGACCGCAGCATTGTTTACCGAGTGGTACGGCGAAATTTTCATCCCTGAAGTGCAAAAGCACCAAAAAACCCTCGGAAAAGAAGGCATTTTCAACATACATACAATAATTAATTGAAATAGACCCTTTTCGGAAACAAAATCGATTATCAGAATTTTTGATTATCCGAATGAGGTCCGGTCCCAATTGATTCGGATAATTGGAGCTCTACTGTATAGTTATCTTTGCTGCTGTACTGCTACAAGGTATCTCATGACTTGCGCCACTTTCTTTTGCTAGACGAAACAGCTGCTCTGTCGTTCAATCCTAGCCAGGATATCTTCCAACGTCGATCTATCATTTAGATGTTCTACTCTCTTCACTGTGTGTCATCTTCTCTGTACAAGAAACCTGAAGAAACCTCAAGCGTTCTCGTGTTGCAGGTACCCCGACCGCGCCAGGACGCTGTGCACGCACCGCCGCTGCTACGTGGCGATCTCGCTGTGCTACCTGCTGCCCGTGCTGGCCTGCAGCCCTCCCGTCGCAGTCTTCGAGGTGAGGGAGACGGTGGTCCGCGAGCGCTCCGGCAACGTGTCGCTGTACCACGTGGGGCTGAGCGACGCGGCAGAGAGGGACGACCGGCTGCTCTACCACGCCACCTTCTGGCTCTACTCGGTCAGTAGAAGCCGCAACTCAGCGAGTATAGGGTGCTTTCACACCAAACGCGTCCAGTCGCGTCTAGCCCGTCCAGTGCGGTCAAGAGCGTCCAGCTGAGTCAACAGGGAAATCCAACATACCTACTCCCCTTTGTTCATTCACACAGGTAGCGTCTCAGTCCCGTCGAGTGGAGGGGGAACCCAACCTGTCTTGATTCTGGTGCGTCCAGTCCAGTCCAGTCTCATTGTTACCGACTTGGTGCAAAGTGCGTGTTTTTTTTCCATAACCCTCTAAAAATGGATGTTGAAAAATTAATCGAACTGGTTAGAGAACGAAAGGAGATCTATGATGTTCAGCATCTGAATCACCGCAACAGATATTTAATTGCTGCCATTTGGAATTAAATTGATCAATTTAAAACATCTGATCAATTATTTTCATTGTAAATTTTATTTTTAACAATTATTACTCTAATTCATACCGAGGCACGGATCCTATTGGCGAGATGAAATAGTTACTTAATGATTCCCTGATTCTGATGGCTTCACAACTACCTCTTCTTTCAGAAGTTGGTGGGATAGGGTGAAGCTCATTCATTTCTCTCATCTCGTCCAGAAATCGCTTTTCGAATGCATTATCCTCTTCATTTCGTAGAATGTAACTATGCAAAACACAGTCACTACGAATCGTATTTAATTCGAAAATAATTATAAAACTTTAACGGATCGTTCACCAAGTCCGGAAACAAATGAATAAATACGCCATACATATCTCTTCTTAAATTGATTGGATGAACACACAATCGATACCTTGATTTATTTATTTTTTTCGGTGGTCTACCGTCGCAAAACTATAAATTTAAGCAGCTCAACCTCCATCACAAAAATTTTGCTACAGCTGACTTGTATCGACTGGACTGGACCGGACGCATTTGGTGTGAAACGACAGGACTTGACTGGACTGGACTGGACGGGCTTGCACTTGACGGGCCTAGACGTGACTGGATTGACTTGTAGAGACTGGCTTGGTTTGAACCCAGCCTTAATAAAACACCTGAAATACGCTACGAATAAATGAAACAGTCTTCACCTGGCATCCAACCAGTAATTTCATTGGTATCAAAATAGAAAAAATTGAAACTTCTTGGGCAGCATTATTCAGTCCGATTACTGAAATACATAACACTATTGTCCGTACTCTTGCTTTTTAATTAGTCAGATACTCTTAAAAACAAGAAAAAAAACTGTTTTTCTTAACACATCTTCACCAGTTTTACTGGTTTTTTTTATCGTTAACTCAGTCCATAAGACACTTATCAGTCCTTAATTCTATCAGTGCCGTATCAAGTATGCAGGAGACATTACAGGATTAAACTCAGAATCGAATCAAGCTTATTTCAACCAGGATTAGTGAGGTACACGACCTCACAAAACGTGTAATTTATTACTAAAACATATTTTTGTCACCACATAGAAGGAAGAGAAGGATGATTTCAGGTTACTAAAGCAGTTGATGAAAAGAAGATGGCTTCAGAAGCTGAAATTTATGAGACTAGCCAATCCTGGCAGGATGGAAACACAATTATAATATCGATATTCAAGAAAATAAACTCGAGGTAAATGAATAAGGAATAATATAAATGAATTTCAATGCTAATGTTCTGAATAGAATAATGTATTGTAAAAAGAAGAGATAAAGTAAATAATTATTGTTTTCATTTTGTGAAAGTTAATGAACCTTGTGTGTCGATCTTAAACAAGTACTTTTACTTTAATTGAAAGACAATATATTTTTAGCAGTGATATTAAACCTGGTATTGGGTATAAAGGTAAATAAAAATACTAACCCGACACCGGATAGTGGAAAGTATAGGTAATTATTATTATAATAAATAAGTAAGGAATTGGCCCCTTACAAATATGACGACAAAATTAACATTGGCGTTGAATAGAAATAAAATTGCATAGAAGTACCTAAAATTGTTTGTTTAGTACCGGACTGAAAGGGGGAAGTAGAAAATTTATTTTAATTATAAATCGAAGTTTTGAAGAAATACAGAGAGTAATAACCATTGCAAAATGTTGGAGAAAAAATATTAACTTATTTTGAACTCAAGGGAAAAACGATATTTGAGTTATAAAAGAACAGTTAATACGTAGTGAAAAGTAAAAAGTATAAATTAGATTTTGAAGGCGAGTGAACTGTTGAATCTATGTTTGTATCGCTACGCCAATACAAAAATTGTCGTAACGCTTAATTATTTGCAAAATCTGTGAAAATTAATATAAATCATTAATAATAATTGAGTAATAAGTGGAATTTTTATTGATTACTGATATTCCTGTGTTGCTAAGTAAAAATAAAATAAATATCGCGATGCCAACTGTCACGGATTTAATTTGACATTGGGAGTATAAAGATAACGGTTATCTTTGGTTAGTGTTCAAAGATACTAGTAAATATCTTTTTTTATTTTATTTTATTTGGCCTGAGCTTTTGTGAAATAAAAATGACGGAAATCAATACAAATAAAATCTGTGGGAAGATGTCTTAAATAGTGATGAAAGTGATTGGAATGATAATGAAATAGTGATAAATAATGACGGCTCATGTGTTTGCTGACAGCGGGTTAGCTGGGTCGAGTCCTAGAAGAAATTTTCTTCATCAGGACTTGGCTGACAGGGTAGGAGAGGTTATATTATTCAATTCTCAATCACCAATGTCCAAAGTCCTGGGTTAAATTCCGAACCTATCAGCATTGCATGCGGCAGTATTGATGGTGATTCGTCCGTCGTGGGGACGTTGTGTCTGGGATCCTCCTTATCTTCCAGACATTCAAAACTCAAACACATAACAGACAGACACAAAAAGAAAACTATAAAACGTATGTACAGTTGCATGCAAGGGAAAAACATCGCAGCTGAATTTCCCATGGAGGAGTAATTCCTACCAAGCCTGAGGAAGTGATCGTGATATTCGTCTATTGTAATGATACAGTACTAATTTTCTGGAGATACTAATACTACATGTTGAATCAATCACTGTGGGTGAACTTTCGAGCGTGACTTTTGCTAGGATGTCGTTTGGGTCCGCTACGGCCATTCAACGATCGGTTTTTATTAGTGTCCAGAAATCACTCCAGGCGAATACCAGTATGGTTCCTTCACACTGATCACGGCCATATCGCTCCAGTTCCTTGCCAGTAACTCTATTCCATATCTCAAAAAAAAAAAAAAAAAAAAAAAAAAAAAAAATCTTATTAGAAGACTGTTATTCTTATTATCTTCTATTATTAGCCTGAAGGATAAGCTTTTTTACTTGTTCCAAGTTGTTTGTGATATTGTTTTTATGCTTTCTGAAAATGAATGCCTGTTAAGTATTTTAAAATGATGAGAGTCTGTCTTGCTGTATCTAGATGTAGTGATTAATCTGTACACTGTTTCTTCCTAATTAGCCACGAACATTAGGATAGGGCAATACTCTGAGAATACTGTTAAGTAATTAATTAAGGTTATTTGTCCACCGATATAGTTAACACAATACCATGTGACAGTGCCCAGCTCTCGACACGACAGCCCTGGAGGAGGAAGAAATTTTCCTCATTCTGCACTTGCCCAACAGGGTATGAGAGGCTGTGGTCACCAGATTCTTCGAAGTCCTGGCTCAAATCCTAGACCTTTCTTTACGCCTCGTCGACATCTAGGTCATTAGAGGCGGAAATGACTGAGGGCAAGGAACGAGAAGGAATTCAGCCATGGCTCTTTGAAGGTATTCACCGGGACTGATAAGGGAAAACCATAGAAAACCCAAATCTGGATGCCCGGACAGGGATTCGAACCGGCGTCCTCCCGAATGCGAGGCCGGAGCGTTAACCGCTCACCCACCACGCTCGGTCTAAACCTTTCAACAGTTGATGGTGATTGCTCCACCGGAAGGGGACTTAACATATAGCACCCAACCTGGTATCCTTGCCAAGTTTAGTCACAATGGGTCAGCATCGATTTTCCCACCTCCCCTCTTGTATCTTCACAAAGGTATTTTTTTGTCACAAGCCTGTATCTTCCTTCATACTTAATCAAAATCAATGAATGAGGTGTCATTTTAAAGCTTATGGTCTCCACTTTGGTCACATCATATTTTAAGATATGAAGTTTTCGGAATTCGACCCTTAAAGGGCAAAAATGTCAATATTTCTAAAAAGCTGTTTTCTGTGTTACGAGTCATTTATCTCACTGGATACTGGATCTGAAATCGTTTACCGAAGTATCATTTTAAAGATAAAGATCTCCTCTTTAGTAACGTCATATATTAAGACAGATATTTTTCGGAATTCAACCCTTAAAGGGCAAAAGTATCAATATTTTTGCAATGCGTAATTGTGTCACGAGCGATTTATCTCCTTCAATATCTAACCGATATAGATAAATGAGATATCATATTTAAGATTGAGGTCTCCGCCATGGTAACATTATATTTCAAGAAAAGAATTTTTCGTTTTTCGACCCTTAAAGGGCAAAAATGTCGATTTTTCTAAAATGCGTTTTTTGTATCTCGAGCCATTTATCTCCCTGGATATCTAACCAAAATCGATAAACCAAGTAGGATTATTAGGAGTAATGTCTCAGCTTTGTGACATAATGTTTTAAGAAAGAATGTTTTTGGAATTCAACCCTTAAAGGGAAAAAGTATAAATTTTTCATCAATGCATTTTTGTGTCACGAGCGATTTATCTCCCTTAATATGTAACCGGTATAGATAAATGAGGTATCATATCAAAGAATGAGGTCTTCGCCGTGGTAACATTATATTTTAAGAAAGGAATTTTTCGTAATTCGGCCCTTAAAGGGCAAAAATGTCAATTTTTCTAAAATTAGTTTTTTTTATCTCGAGCAATTTATCTCCCTGGATATCTAACCAAAATCGATAAATGAAGTAGGGTTATGAGGAGTAATGTCTCAGCTATGTGACATAATATTTTAAGAAGGAATGTTTTCGGAATTCAACCCTTAAACGGAAAAAGTATAAAATTTTCAATAATGTATTTTTGTATCACGAGTGATTTATCTCACTTAATATCAAACCGATATAGATAAATAAGGTATCATATTAAAGAATAAGGTTTCCGCCATGGTAACATTATATTTTAAGAATGGAATTTTTCGTAATTCGCCCCTTAAAGGGCAAAAATGTCAATTTGTCTAAAATTCGTTTTTTGTATATCGAGCCATTTATCTCCCTGGATATCTATCCAAAATCGATAAATCAAGTGAGATAATGAGGAATAATGTCTCAGCTTCGGTGACATCATATTTTAGGAATGACGTTTTTGGAATTCAACCCTTAAGGGGAAAAAAGTATGAATGGTTCTACAACGCATTTTTGTGTCACGAGCTATTTCTCTTCCTTAATTTCTAACCGATATAGATAAATGAGGTATCATATTAAAGATTAAGGTCTCCGCCGTGGTAACATTATATTTTAAGAAAGGATTTTTTCGTAGTTCGAACCTTAAAGGATAAAAATGACGATTTTTCTAAAATGCTTTTTTTTGTATATCGAGCCGTTTACCTCCCTGGATATCTAACGAAAATCGATAAATCAAGTAGGATTATGAGGAATAATATCTCAGCTTTGTGAAATGATATTTTAAGAAAGAATGTTTTTGAAATTGAACCATTTAAGGGAAAAAGTATAAATTTTTCTATAGTGCATTTTTGTGTCACGAGCCATTTATCTCCATTGATATATAACCGATATAGATAAATGAGGTATCATATTAAAGATTAAGATCTCCGCCATGGTCACATTATATTTTAGAAAGAATATTTCGTTATTAGACCCTTAAAGGGCATAAATATCAGTATTTCTAAAATGCGTTTTTTGTGTCTTTAGTCATTTATCTCCGTTGACAATTAAACAAAATTGATAAACGAGGTATCATTTAAAAGCTTCAGGTCTTCGCAATGTCCTCGGTTCCGTTACCACATTTTAAGTAGAAATTTTTAAAAATTCTAACCATAGAGGGCAAAAGTATTAATAATTTTACAATACATTTTTCTGTCAGGAGCTGTTTATTTCCCTTGATACCTAATCGAAATCAATAAATGACGTATCGATTTAAATATTAAATTAGCCGCCATGGTCACATCATATTTTAAGAAAAAACTTTCTCCAAATTACAGCCTTAAGGGGTAAAAATATCATCATTTCTCAAAACTTTTTTTTTTCCCTTGGTTGATATTTTATAAAAGGAATTTTTTGTAATTCAACCCTTAAAGGGCAAAATTATCAATATTAGTTATAGAACGTGTTTTTTTATTTTTTTTAATACAAGCCATTTATCTTCTTCGATACCTATCCGAAATCGATAAATGACATATCGTTGTAAAATTAAGGTCTCCAACTAGGTAAAATCATAAATTAAGAAAAAAATGTTCGGCAATTGGTGCTTAAAGTGGTAGCGCGTATGAGACTGTTCAGAGCCAAGTCCCCTGATTTCAGCAGCGGATATCACAGATATGTCAATAAAAAAAAATTTATTCAACAAGTAGCTTTTCTGATTTTTTTTTTTTTTTTTTTTTTTTTTTATTACGGAAACACTGTCGTTTTACTATACAATTCCAATGTAAACATTTTATTGGCACAGCAACAAATATTTCAGAGATGTTGATATGTTGTGTGCATTTTGTTAAGGTTGGATTTATTCTACTAAGGCCAGTGACAGTTTGTCATAAATACAGTGTGTTTTAAATTTTCCTAACTGTTTCGTAATATGTTGTGAGTATTTTGAGGCGTACCTATTACACTAAATGAAATATTTGCTACAAAAGTACGGTTCTACTATTCATTATATTACAAGCATTGAACCTTACCAATCATCGCATTTTATTCGCGAAATTTTCGTACGGGTCCTCTAGTTCTAACTGTAACGATAAATTGCTAGTTTTATATCTTATTATTGGTTTTTTTTATTTCCACTGTTTAACCTTTCTTATAATAAGATCTTGTCGATTCTCTGAAAATGAAAAATGTTTTAGAATTCTACTTAAAACCCTTGAAGACTGCCAGCAGAGGCGGCCTTAGGGGGTGGCGAGCAGGGCAATCACCCAGGGCCTCGCTCTTGCAGGGGCCTCGCGCAACAACCCGACTAGAAAAAAGTTTATATTCAAAACTTTTGATTTTATTCTTAGCTATTAGTTACATCCATAAAAAGTTGGTTTATTAGTAGTAAAGTATATATTAGTAGTAATAAGTGCATAAACAGAATTTCTCATTAAGATTTATTCAATATCACATTAGTTACAACAGTAAAAAAGTTGGTAGGGAAATTTCATAGGCGTACATAGAACTATGAGTTTGAGAAACCCTGCTATATAATGATGCAATCTATATTCTACAATCATCTGATCAACATGGAAGTGAGGTTGAAGAAAATACATTTTTAAGGTAATCGATAACACGAAAAAAACATTTGGCCATGAAGGACCGGAAATTTCTGAACTGCTTCCTTATGCTTCTCCATATCCACCAGCCCGACACCAGACAACCCCGTCAAAAAGTAAACCATACCAATGACGGCGGGATGTCGGCCAAGTGTCGAACCACATGCAGTGTCGTTTGAACTAACTTCAGTTGAGTGACCGGAAGTGCAGAGAAGTGTCGTTGTGATGACTGTACGGACCAGTATTATTAATCCAGTGTGTCCCGACTTGAATGCGTTATAAAATCGTTTGTGGGGCATATATCTTTCAGTAGGTAAATAAAAATTAAATGATATTAAGTTTTAGTGAATCTTACGTTATTAACAGAACTTCTAAAGTTTTAAAAAAATCTGTGTAAAAGCACTTATTTCTGAGTTAGCTTTATGTGCAAAACAAGGTTTATGAAATGAGTATGCGTTATCGTGATGCCGGTAGAAAAATTGAGTCGGGTAGTTCAAAAAGAAAACGAGCTATCAAAAGAAAGCTGGTGCTTTGATTAAAGATTTTTAATCTTAGGAAAGGTCACAAACATTATTTTTAAATCCCTGCGTGCATCTTTCAAGGCATTTATATATGTTAGTTTATCATCATTACTAATTTGTCGTTTAGTTAATCTTCTAATATAATATTTTAAAATTCAAAATTTATTTATTTATAAGTTTTGCGTTTCTCGTCGGTTATAAGAAATACCTACTTTCGATTCATATACTTTGCACAAAGGACAAGGGCGTCTCGAAAATCTGCCGCCCGGGGCCTCGCAATGGTTAAGGCCGCGACTGACTGCCAGACTTAGTCTTACATACTTGATCTAATATCAAAATTCTCCACACATCAAATCTTTCCTTCATACTTAATAGTAAAATAAACTTTACTTTTATTTCAAACCCCTCTCCATTAGCCAATATTTTCATTCACACATAAATTACAATGTTACTGTAAGTAATAATAATAAACAAAAAACTAAAAAACATGTGCTGTGTTTCTTCTGAAGACACAAATTCGATATTAAACTACTGAATTCAGTATAGTGGGCTTGCATTTCTTGCTAACGTAAGAACTCATCTCTACACCAAAGATCCTCCGCCACCATCCAGCGATGAAGCTTATCCCTTTATCGTTCACTGCATAGAGGAAGGAAATATATGGAGAAGACGCAAGAGAGCTTCACCATGCATTGAAGTGAAGCAGGGCGGAGGAGGAGTGGGGGGGGGGGGGGGCATGGCCGGAGTGGAGGGGGCATGACCGCTTCCATACAGACACGGGGAATATGTACAAAAACCTCAAGGGGACTCTAGGATAAAGGTGACGCCGATATCTGGTGATGGATTATTATGTAACTCGATATGACAAATAAAAAATGAAGAATAAAATGTTTTGATATTCTACTTAGTTTTCGAGATATTCTGTCCAAATGTGAAATGGTTTTGGTTGAAATTCAGAAGAAAAAATTGGTTAAAGTCAAATTTGATGATGGATTCTTATTTAAAAAGACGAGACAAATGAAAAATAAAGAATAAAAATTTTCGATATCTCACCTAGTTCTAGAGATATACTGTATCAAAAGTGAGGTTTCTTGAGTTGAAATGGAGAAGAAACATTTCGCAAAAGTCAAATTTAATGATCGATTCTTATGTAACACGACGAGACAAATCGAAAATAAAGAATAAAATTTTTCGATATCTTGCTTAGTTTTCGGGATATACTGGGAACATCGCAATGTTTGGAAGCGCAATACCGCTGCTGCCGCCATGCGGGAGATTTTAGAGCCTGCTTCACCGATTTAACGTCACTTCTCCTCCATATATTTCCTTCCTCCATGGTTCACTGTTACCGACTTTCAGCAATTACTCGTATTGAAACAAAAACTCAACTGAATTGAATTTTAATTGTGATGGAACGCATACACCGGTGGCAATTTTCCTAGTCATCTAATTAGCCCTTTATCATTTATTTTTATTCTATTATAATCTAATATACTTTGAGTGTTAAATTCCTCCACACATTAACTACACATATCCCATATAAATATAAATTATATGTAAACTGTTGTCTTATAATAGTCTCTATTCTGCCATTTCTTTTTTATATATAAGATTTAAATTTTGACGAGAAACACTATGGGCAAAGCAGACTACTGCCCTGAAGCAAACTAAAAATAAGAGGTTATGGCACGGCCGTAATCTAAGAAGCAGCCATTGGTGCAACACATTTCCCCGCTGCCCTGATTTCAGCGGCGTGGCTGCTTTGATCAGTACCTCCGCCACTGTAATTATCGACTGTCGCGTTTCTACGTAGTAATTAATCCTAACCGAATAATCGCAATCTATACAGGGTAGCACAAGCGTATCAAAAGTCAAAGAATCGACAATTAATTACATGCCAAAGATCCTTTGTGTGGATGAAAGCAAACACTTTCTTATATTTCTGCCAGACACTACGGCGTTTGTGTTTCAGGAAAAAGAGTAACTGTGACGAATTCATCTTTTTCGTTAAGTGTGTTCAAGGAAGCGATGGAATATCAGAAATATTGCAATCAAGGCTCTGGTTAGATGTTTCTGTAATTATTAAAAAAACATTTCCATTGCTGATGTTAAAGATAAATTGTCTGAAGGTTTTTTTACAGTATTCTGTACACCATAAATGAATGACACTCACTAACAAGTCATGTGTGGATCAACACAAGCATTTGAGCTATAGCCTGTAGGAATTTAGTACGCTCCTACTGCAAAAAAATATTATTAACTTTGTTCTTGAATTTGACTAACATAAGGAAAATTATGGAATATGTAACGCTACAGGGGGTTTATAAATATGAGTTATTAGGGATTCTGTAGATTGCTGTGTAACTTGCTCAAAGTTATGGACAGGGGGCAATAAAGACACTGAATGACGAATGAACAGCAACGGTCCCAAAACACTACCCTGTGGCACTCCCACACTTACGTCGGCCTCTTTTGATAATAACACTTTGCTTTTAAGAATTCATCCACCCAGCAAGTAACTTTTTCATCCATCGCAATAGTTTTCAGTATATTTACAACCATTTTATGACTAATTTTGTCAAATGCCTTACAAAAAATAAGATAACTTTATTGAGTTTGATCTTTCACTTGTTCATCATGTTGACAGTACCAATAATCATACAAAACTCTATTTCATGTAGTGTACCTAACAAACTTTTATCTTGATTTCATATTGCTGTACCGAAGAAGATCTGTTCAAAACGCTTAGGTCGATGCAACGGACGCTGGTTCAAATCCCGGGACACTGGCGCACCGACCGTTCTGATTACGATTTCCGGAAGTCACTTAGGAGAATGCTGGGATAACCCCAATACCCTCCTAGTAAAGCACACGTTTCGTAAACAAAAACACTGTCGCAACCCAAGCGGTAGTAACGCTAGCGTAAATTGAGGCTCCCATTGGTCAACTTGCTTTTGACTTCATTATTACTTAAAAAATGTGGTTCATTCTTGTTTATAACTAGCAAAGTGAGGATGTAATAGTATTAGTAAATGAAAGCACGAAGGAAAGATTGAATTAGCTTTAATGAAATAAAATTAACAGCTACACAAATTGATTGGATAAATACTTGAGGCACTGTGCGAAAATGGCTCTAAATCAGTTCAAGAATACTTTTAGTGAAAATCTTAACTAACTGGAGTATCCTTTCTAGCCGGCAGAGAGTATACTGAATGCACCAGCCAGTACCTACTAATACTAATTCTGCCTGATGTCATACTGTCGCATTTTCGAAAGGCTGGAATCAAGTCCTTGATGGCAGTGCGACAAGTACGCTCCCCGGTATTGATCATGTGGGGGGGAGGGGGGGGTCTTTGGTCTGGTTGGCTGTATACCTCGCATGGTTACCCTCTAATTGGTTCGTCAGAGCATACTAAGGACTCCCACGGAAAAGGGGTGGAGACCAAAGTTCCCGGTGAAACAACTGACCTTGAAGTAAGCTGAATCGTCAACGGCTAATGTTGCACGAGTCCGAGTGAAAGGCACTCCAACCGACTATGTTACCGTCTAATAACTTAAAATATACCTATCCGCGAACACACATTCATCATACAGACAGATGGTAATACTTTAGCTTCCAAGTTGCTCAATTAGAATAAGTTCTCAGGATAGAGTCGGGCAACACGGAGAATGAACCTACGTCATCAAGGAGTCAAACATCCAAAAATGGATCTTCTGGCACTAAAGGCAGAAAACAAAAACAAAAAAGCAATTAATTTTAAATATATAGATATTCGAAGCAAGTGGGTGTGAAACAACTTCTTCTTGTGAACCGCTTCCCTGCTTGAATTGTCCTTGGAGTTCTTGAATATACTCATTTATGAACATTGATTATCCAATTTCAACCAGTGGCGTAGCTGGGTCAACAAGGGCCTCGGTGCAAAAAATTTATTTTGGGCCCTCAGGCCAGATAGGCGACCTTTTTTTTACTTTGTGTTACTGGTAAGGGCCCCCTGATCTGAGAATGGGGCCCTTGAGTTGTGCTTAGGGGCCCCCTGAGCAGTGAGGGGGCCCTTAGTGAGGGGCTTCCTGTGTCTCAGGGACCCCCTTAGACGACTATAGAGCTAAAAAAAATCAAATGCTCGTGGGCCTCTGAACTGCGTTTGGGGGTCCCCAGAGGTGCGCTTTGGGGCCCCCAGAGGAATGCTTGGGGGCCCCCTGAGTGTAGGGGCCCCGGTGCACTGCACCGCCTAGCCCCATAGTAGCTACGCCCCTGATTTCAATTTTCAACCTTCTGGGTAAAGTTCCTGGTTTAATGCTCTTATCGCCAAGTGTCTTACCACACCCTGAAGTGCCTTTACCTCTTAGGCGTCTCACCAGCCACCATGTTATTTCTGCAGGTGGTGCTGCGGCTGATCCCGTGCGTGCTGCTGTCGGTGCTCAGCCTGTGGCTGGTGCGCACTCTGCTCCGCAGCGGCCGTCAGCACGCGGCGCTGACGGGCCGCGGGCGTCGCGCCCACCGCACCACGCGCATGCTGGTCGCGGTGCTGCTCCTCTTCCTCGCCACCGAGATCCCCAGCGGCGTCCTAGGACTGCTCAGCGTCGTCCTCCAGCCCTGCTTCTTCCAGAACTGCTACAAGCTCTTCAGCGAGACCATGGACATGCTGGCGCTCTTCAACGGCGCCGTCAACTTCATCCTCTACTGCACCATGAGCAAGCAGTTCCGGAAGACCTTCTCGCAGCTCTTCTGCCCGATGCTGCTGCTGAGTCGCAGCCGCAAGACGCCGCCGATGTCCCTGACGCAGTCGACGTGTGTCTGATGGCGCGACGGGGCGGCGGCGGGCGAGACGTCTGCGGGCGTCTCGACGCCGCACCGACAGCCGCTGTTCGCGGAGGATGCTCTCTGAGGCCCCCGCAACAGCCGCCCTTCTGGAGGTCGGTCTCTGATCGACAGCCTCCGGCCGCCGCCCCGTGCACCGCCCAACTCACCCACTGATATCACTTGGAACTCAATCGAAGTCGCACCTCATCCTTTTCTCGTGTTGCATACATCTGCGAACAGATTCGTGTTGAGAAGGAGAGAGAGATAAGCGGTTCGAAGAGGAATCTAGTGAAATATATGCTGACAGCAATGAAACAAATCCTAGCTATCCTTATGAACTATGAGTCTATAAACGTAACAGTGACTGTTTTGATCGAAAACAATTGTTTTTCTCTGTAACCCACCAGGCCTAATAGGGATACATGCTTCATTCTCGAGACAGATCTTAGCATTCTTATCCTTCACTTTCCAGCACTAAGTGGAGATCAAATAATCTGTACGTACATATTGTCGTTGTTTATTTCTCCGTTGGTACTCAATGGATAGCAGGCTAAGTGAAGTTGAAGAACCAATCCGTACGTTCGACTTCGAAGATGATCCTTAGCTTCACCACATCAGCCTCTTTTCTAGTTGAGGTGCGCAGTCACTGCCAGAAATCTTCTGGTGCATAAACGTTTTCTCCGGTCAAAGTATTACTCGTCATCAGCAATTTCAGACATCAACAAACGATGTGGGCTCCTCAGACCATTAGCACAGGTAGGAGTTCACCAGGATTACGCAATTCTCTGTTGACTAACATCAGCTGCTTTCCTCGTGACCGACAACTGAAGAGTGCTGCTGATTAAGCTTCACGACCTTTAGGTCATTACCATCGGAAATAATCAATTGACTTCGAATGTTCACAACATTCTCCCAGTGGCATCGAGTTCGCCGTGTAGTTGTGTATGATGACCAGCTCCAGAGCTGGTGCTGGAAAGTTGAGTACTGTTGATAAACCTAAGTATGCCGTAATAATATATCAAAGTGACTATACCAAATTGTTTATGTGTTTACCGTGGTTATTGAGCCGCTTGTCCGTAACTGTTTGGTAGTTCTATAGCGTCCAATTATAGACAAATCTCAGTGTTTACATCAGTGTACATTTCGCTCTTTCGGTGTCGTGTTTTCATGTACTGTCGTTCTCTAGATTTTAATGGAAGATGGACAATTTCTTATAGTGCAGGTTTACACTGGCAAATCTTTCAAGTAGACATTACTTTTTTTTCTGTAGTGAGGCCGTATATACTCCCCATGCTTGAGTAATCAAAACATTTTGTACATACTTTTGACAAAGGGTCTTTACTGTTAGGAAATCCACAAGTGCCTTATCCACCGAATTACAACGAAACGAATTTAAAATTTCAACGTCTGCGTGACCTTGTTGTATGTGCTTCAGATTACAAACCTCACCACTCGCAACTAGCGAAATATACCAAGTGTACGCGTAAATTAAATTTAAATTATCTAGCGAGCTCGTAGTAATTGTTTACATGCATACTATAGTCCAATATATTCCAGAAAATATCAGTGTTTACTACCTATGTTAATCTTTAGAGAATTCCTGTCAAATGGAGACGTGAATGAATGTCTGTGTGGTGACAAAGTCGTGGCCAATCTTGTCAGCCTCTTGCTGCCTCAGCAGGTGGTTTCTTTTCAACGAATTTAGTAATCATTACCGTCTCCGACTATGAGCCCTAATCGGAGACAGTCTATTGTTTTACTAACATTCAAAGTACAACCAAACACAAGAAGTAATTTGTGGGTAGTCAATATGTTCTCTTACTTGTTGATTCAATCCCAGAAGGAATTTTTTTTTTAAAAAATCTTATAACAATCCTATTCCAAAACTCCACAAAGTCATCGCTTAAGTATGTGTAAATGTCATAGTATATGTATATACTCATCTTCCCCACTTGCTGGTACAAGTGACCTTATTTTATTGGAAATAACGTACAGTAAATAATTTTATTTAACGTATTACCTTATTGGAATGAAGATTATCTTCGAAGTGAATATACTGTTTTTGTTTAGAACAATTGAGTGTATGAACTGTTTCTTGCATCCTTTGTGTTATACTTGACTATTGCCAGTAACACAAAAACAAAAACCCATACCTATTCATATTAAGCTTAGCCTAATGTTCCAAGATGAGTAATGTTTTTCAGAGAATTGAGACGGAAAAAAAATCTGCTAATGTTGAGCTTTAAATAAATATTAATATTATATGACTGATTAAGATGAGTACCTGAACGTTTGTGTCCTATATACCTAAGTGTTATAAAGTATGAAAGACGTCCATAGTGGAATTATACTAGATCTCTCAGTCACCTTGTAAAAATAAACTATCTACACGCTTCTAACTAGTTGTAATTAATAACTACATAAACATTTAAGTTAAATTTATTGCTGTGAATAAGTGTAATATATTCAACAAAGTGTAAATATTATTTGCAATAAATGTTTTCTTTTGTGTACTAATACGCTGAGTAAGAAATGTTATATCTGAAGTTACAGAATTTAAGTATTTTAACCTCTGAAATTTCTTTGATTCAGTGAAAAGTAGTTACACGTTGATTTTAAATACAAATAATCAACTTATATCTCATCTTCGAAATTCATTTTTACTTTCTTTCGTTCTTACCTTTAACAAGAATTGATTTCGGAGGATATAAGAGTACTTCAGGATAAAATCACTTGACCAGCGTGAGTCTTTTATAGGATTTCATTTGTAACCTCAATTTAAGACAGGTTGTTATTTTTAAAGGAGACTTCCAATTTATTTCCCCAATGTTTCAGTTTATTTAGATATCGAAATGTATTCCTAACCGTTACCCAGCCACTATGTTTCGTTTCAACACTCGAGTCAACTACTTTATATTGCTTATTTGAGTCTTTTAAATTTTATTACATTCTTGTACAACTCACAATAATTACTTAACATCACTTCTCTTTCTTAAAATGCAGGTTGGGAGAGTACGAACATGATTTAAATACTTTCCTTCCTCTTCGTCACCGTCTCACTCTTCCCGTGAAATTTAAATATCTCTTTACTCATATTCCTGTCATAGTTACACGATGCAGACTATTTCATACTAGCGTGTCCTCATGAATCTCGGTTATGATTGCCTTGTTGACATTCTGTTATCTCTTTTAGGCCGATGAAGTAGTTACTATTCGAAACTCGCGCCCCTAAAGTTGTTGGCTCTTAGATTCCTCACTAATGAGTAAAACAACTAGGCAGTGATTTTAAAAAAAAAATTAAATAAATTAAATAAAAAAAACAACTACCGAAATACTTTAAATATAGCTGAAATCAGTAATGGAAAATAATTAGAAAATTAATCAAGATTTTATAAGCTTCTTCAAAATGAACAGAACATATAAATTTAGTTCAAACATAACTGACGTCCTAGCCATCCGGTCTTCTACGTTGCACATAACTATCCTACTATCCGAGATTATTAGAGCTTTTTCACATTACCATTTTAATTTCGCGCGGCCCAGTCTATCTTCCACTGTGAGTGTCACTTTTAAGTATTTTCTCAGAAATTCATTTCGGACTTCATATTATTTGTATCGTTGATTTCAGATACTTCATTTAGCAGACCTGTACATTACTTCTAACTCTTGTGTTTACATCACAACTCTCAGAACATCGTGTCATGAATATACAACAACTTTTAGTGATCTCGTCCTCATCTAACATTCCTTTATGACTTCGTTATTAAATATCCAGTGGAATTCAGAGACATTCCTCTGGTCGTACGCTGTGGTGTTTGTTTTTCCGATGGACTCATTTTCGAACATTGGTGTTTTATCCTGGATCCTCGGCCTGGGAGATTCTGAATATATGGTGGGTGAGCGTTTAAAAATTTAGCCTGACATTCGGCAGGTTGCGGATTCGTTGATAGGTCCAGCCAGCCTGATTTCTGTTTTACACCTTTTGCAGAAACCATTCCAGGTGGTGATTCCTTGAAATAGCCGTGGCCGAATTCATTCCTTCCCATTCGTGACAGTATAGACGTATATACAAAAATAAAATAATCCATTCAGCGACCATGTAATCAGAGACCCTTAATCCTACAGCGAAAATAATATGACAAAAGGATGCCCACGGGCTTGGAAAAATCTGGAAGATACATACAGTTCTGGTTTAAGAAACATCCTTCAAACATTAACAAAATGAAGAGGTAATAGCGGTCCATGTAGAGGTGAAGTGATATTTAACAGCCTACTGAAGGTAAGTTTGCCACTTTATCCAGTTGTGTTTCTTACTTTACGCGTACGAACATTTAAGCGACATGAAGACTAATTTTGTCACACTAATGCAAGCGAGATACATAATATTTCGTGTTAGCAGTTACTTCTTCACTTACAGTTCAGTTTCGATTTATACGAATAGATTTTATTTTGTTGTGTGGTTTGCTCACTGACACTGCATTTCTTTATGGAATTTTAAGAAGTTAACGTGAATGCCACGCTTCATCCACAGGTCATACAAATAATATATTTTTCATTCTTTTACTGGCGGAAGGAAAGTGTAGCACACTTTGTTGATTCGTTATACATACTTTGTTACGATAAACTCCTTTTCTCAGTATTTCATATTGGTATATTAATAAAAGGAATTGGGTTACAAAACTTTCCTCAGACCATTGCTTGAATATGGTAGTGTAGTATGGGACCCACATTTAGAGTATCAATCACAGGCATTTGGATGGGGTGCAAAGGAGGGCTCCTACATTTGTTTCAGGAAATTATCGTAAAATGCAGTCAGTAACAGATATGATAAAAGAGCTGGAATGGGATTCATTGCAAGACAGGAGGAGGATGAGGAGGGTCATAGGAGTGTACAAGGCATATATTGGTGATGAGGCATTGAAGGGTATTGGTGTAGGGATTAAAAGCTATGCAAGGAAGGGAAAAGATGACCATGACCACAAGCTGGCACTCGATTTCAGGCACAAGGGTGTAGGAAGATTCTCTTTTTTAGGTAAGTGTCAGGGATTGGAATAAGTTACTAAGAGTAATGATGAATTGCACATTTCTCCTCTATTTTTCAGGTAAAAAATATTTTGGAGGAACGCAACCGGGATAAGACCATCGAACACAGATGGAGGCAATATTAATTTCTCTCAACGACAAATACTTTTACGAAATCACACTCTCAGGTTATATAAAAATATATTCACTTTTATTACTTAATACGTTTGTTTCTCTACACAAAACAAAAATATTTCTGTTATACAAAACAGCACCACTGCGTAACGAGTTCGGTTATTACTTGAGATTTAACGCTCTGGTTGTACCAGCTTAATCACATTAACGCCTTCTCCCTCTCGTCTGGGTACTCCACGCGGAACCCAGCGCAGCGCGTCTACCACTGTTAGCAGTGTTACCAACAGCACATTAGTTTCAAACCCGATAGAACAAAAATAAATGATCATTCATATAAACCAATTGACGGAAATAGTCTCTCGTAGTGTATCTTACAACAATGGTGTCAACTATTGGCATAGGTGGGCACGGTTAATCGAAAAGTTAGCTTCGTTAATAGTTAATCCACTACTTAAAAAGTTAACTTCGATAATCGTTAAAGTGTTACATTTTTGCAAATTTAACGCACGTTAAAGTTAACCATTAAAAGTTAACCATCCAAAAGTGGAACTGAGTTTATGTATTGGAATAGGTATTACCATGCTATGTACCGTGAGTCATAGGAATTGAGTTTTCACTGAGGTTCAGCGTTTCAACCAGCTTCTCAAACTTGTCGGATTCTTCAACATGTAGTGAAATCATATTGGCAACGGAAAGCTTTACAATATATCTGTACAGACCAGCTTGGAATACGACGGTGTCAGTAGCTACGATGCCAAATGTGTTATTGACGTAACCTTTTATTAGCAGATGGGGGTGAAATCAAATCAATTCAGCTTCTATCTACATCAGAAGAAGCCACAGCCCTTGAAGAAGGCTTATAATTTCCCACGAGTTGATCCTGCTTTTACTTTTTCTTCAAATTTGAAAATATGCATCCTCTTCGTATATTGTGTAAGATTAGTAAGGCTAGACATGTGAGGCTTGATTCCAGAAAGTTTAGGCAAAAACAGTTTGTATTCATAAATCAGTTGTTTTCCCAGTTTTGATTTAAAGTCAACATAATTGCATAAATGCCAAAGATTTTTAATATTCTCGTTGCTATTATTGCCGTTACTGCTTTCACTAACGGATTAAAGAGTTCAGTTTCCATGACGTAATCACGTAACGAATGTCAGTTTAATTAATTTCACTAACGAACACCAAACCAATACCAACTAAAAAGTTATATTTTCCAGGCGGTAAAAAAAAAGTTAGATTATAAAAATATTAAAATCAATCAGCGATCGGATTAGAAACGAGTAGTGAGCGCCGGTTTGCAGACGTAAAACAGAAACTCACCAAAACTCTAGCTTTCCTGCTCATACCCACGCCATGCCTAGCATATGCATTACATTCGCACTTCATATTACCCAATCGTTCGCCATTCGACTCGCCGAATGGTTGAGCGTGGCGTGGCGCACAATTCATTAACTACCAATGTAACAGACGAAAGTTAACGGTAGTTCAGTTTAACGGAAGTTAGAAGACCGTTACCGATTTTTTAGGTTAACTTAAAAGTTAAATTTTTGCAATTTTGTTAACTTCGTTAATTAACGATTAACGTATTAACGGTTTTCTGCCCAGATGTGACTACTGGATATGTTTAACAAACAATAATTTTATTGATGGACGTTCCCAGCTTGTAAACCTGTAAACCTAGAGAACTGTTGCAGTTTCTCTAAAGCCATCAGCATGGTTTAACATTCAGCATCTGATACTTCCGGAGGACCAATAGAACTGCGAAAAGTGAAAAAGAAACAACGAAATTACTCAAGATACTTATCGCCTAAAACTCTGATAAACAATCTTTAAGATATCATGATCCTGGCAGAGGTGGCCAATTGTAAGTTAAGCACCCAATTAGCTGCCAATAAACAACAGACAGCCCCCGACGAAACACGTAACTTGCTTACAGTTTCACACTAATTGTGACTACAGCGTTTTATTGGACGGAACGGCCCAAGTTTCCATCTTTCAACACTTGCAAGCTGCAGCGCTCATCATATTTTGATTGAATACCATCAATGACATAGTCCCCAACATTTGACAGGCATTATTGTCGATTAAAGAAACAATACAAGTGGTTATAACCGAATTACCGCAATATTTATTACAGGTAATTACATAAATATTTACATGCCTGCGATACACTGACACAGGCTACATACACTTCAAATAGAAATACAAGTTTTACTTCAATATTCCAGCCCAGGCAATGGTTCTACACAACACACCCTCGCTCTGCCATATTTACAGTACCAGCCGCTCTCTCAGCTGTCGAGAGCCAAAGTTCTCCAAGATTCTCAATAATACTCTAACAGCCTACCCCGTTTACGATACAAACTACTATTACCTGTGCAAACCTGTAGATAATACAAATCATATTACAAACATTAATACATTATTCATGATACTTATAACAAGGGTTCGGATCTTTAGGTCAAGTCATATTTTTATCCTGCCTTCTTTTTGGTCTGAAATGCTGAATTAAACACTTAATAAACGTTTCTGATTGTATTTAAATGTATTTTATAGAGCATATAAATGCATATTCAGACCAAATTCCTAGCTTTGGTCATATTTCGATAATGTTTATGGTCATATATTGAGGAAAAATCTGGTAGTTTATCAATATTACCGGGAATTCACAAGATATAGATGAGAAGAAATTAAGATAATTATTCACAGAACTGTACTTCTGCTATGCAGGTGGGGGAGGGAGGACTAATTTTCACTGCAGTCAGAAATTACCACTCAAGAATTAAAGTTGTACATTATTGTCACTCTCTAAACATAATGTTCCGCCCGCCTTTTAATCTCTACAGTGCAGCAGAAGCATTCCTATGTCGATCCGCGTTTTCAATATCTCAACGAAATATCCTCAATCATCGTTAAATCTGCAGTGGATCAGTGAGTAGACCTACCGCCATGCCGAAAGTAAAAATTTCTGAAAATGTGAAGTTACTTAAGAGAATTTAGAGATGTTGCTGACCCTATATGTATACATATAGGATCGTGCTATGCCTATTGAATGGGTGTGCCAGGATGATTGACACGTGGGTTCTAAATGGTTAACCTACGATGCCCTATGACTTGCGCCGACTTTCTTCGTATCTTCTGCTGTTGACTTCTTCTCTCTTGAGCCTATCCTCTTCTTCTCTTGCGCTAGTAAATAAACATGAGCATCGGAGGTAACTTGTAATTAGGATAGGGAGCGGGCAGCTACGAACTACTTGAAATAAAACAATGTCTCTGGAAACCCAATTTAATTGCACTGGACCATAAATCAACTACAGCCGATGTTGTACAAATTCAGAGGTATCCCGTAACCCGTAATACTGACCCTAGGGATGAAACTTAGCCCTACAGTTCACAACTAACACAGAATGGTGAGGTTGGTGCAGCGAATATCTACCGTATCTCCGAGGCCTAGATGTTATCTTGTAGATCGTCAGTCAAGAAGTGAGAGTGATGTATTCTAGCTTGCTGGAAAAGTATTGGCTTGCATGCTCAGCACTGCACATGTAGCTTGTAATCCGAACTGTCGATCGGCAGAAAGTCGAACAACAGGACGTGCTTACTCGACGTCTGGCTGTAGTGAATCTTAGAAAACTTACATGATTTCGGTATTAAAATATTATAATAAACGACGTCCCGTCACAGAGAGGAGCATTTTAGTACAGATGAAAGAGTTCTATTCTGTAAATTATTTTAAATTAAAGAGACTTCAACAAAACAATTTAAAATTTAATTTCACAACGGTGCAGCGAGTGCACGGAAGCAAATTATGCTGTCTACATGAAAGCGACATTAATAGATAAAATAAACGACGTATAATTGTGCACATTTTGATGTATAGTAGATTTAAATGTTAAGTCATATTTTGTCAGTTTTTTGTCATATTTACCCATTGTTAAGGTCATGTTTTCCTGCATATTTCTCTATTTTTTTGTCATAAAGATCCGAACCCTACTTATAACTCATAATTCTATAATGTTGATAATAGTAAGATTAATGATATAAATGATTGGGAGGTTGTAAGAATGTTGTAGTATCACAGGATACGTTACGTTTTGAGGGTAGCCTGCTTGGTAACGTGGTCCGTCTCCTCGTGTGCGTGGTGATTAGGGGCCACGGTGTTCTGATTATGACCACGCACGGCAGCACAGGTGCCACGGCTCCCACAAGGCTCTGGGGAACCTCCTCTCCCAGTACGTACTGAGACCAGTCACCTTGCATAAATCTTCATACATTACCACAATCGATAAATTTTAAAGATGAATGGTTAATTTGGAACAGCACGGTGTATTATTTGTTTATAACTCGAAGCTTTACCCCTAGAGTTTCCACCTGGCTGCGCCGATACAGCATAGGTGTCACCGTGTATTTTTGTCACATTACAGTGGGCTTGCCCCCTTCAGTAATTAACTTATTTTAGTTATTATATTTATTCTATGTGTATCGGTGACTGACGAGACTGACAATCGATTAGTAGATCAGAGAGTGTGTGGAGTCTGGAAGAGAACGTCGTGAGTTATCATGCCTCTGGGTCTTGTTGTAGTTCGGTGTAAGTCGTGGCCGAAAATAATTAACAAATGATTTGTATTGAAGTGTATAGGTCCCCGTGAGTTACTAATTACGGGCTACCGCGTCGGGAAAACGTCTCACTGACAGAAGGAAATTACGATATTACGTGGTGGATGTTGGTGAACAGTATAGGTATGAACAGCTTTGTGAAAGTGATTGAATGTATTGCTTTTCACTCTTAAGAACTTGCATCTTCGGATTATATAGTCACTACTAGTAATTTTACTTGTATGTGCTTTAATTACTTTTTTCCATTGGTGGCCTGGTACATTTGTGCAGTACAAAACTGTGAATAAATCTTTAGCTTGTGTTCTGCATGCACGTGGATTTATTTGAAAAAACTTTCTGTTATATACGTATTGATTTGTACCCTAGCCAGCCAATGGTGGCGGCCGAGATTAATTAATTAACGAAGTCTGATGGACCTTACCTTAGGTGGTCGAAATAAACTTTAAAAGGGGACTAATTTGTGAGTCGGAAGGAACTGTTATTCTCAATCCCGACGCACTATTCAATCTGTTCTCCGACAATTTTCCATGGCTGCTCGATTCAACAGTCCAAATAATGTTCGAAATACCTAAATTGATACTCCAAACACGTTCAGAAACTTGGGAAATATACACCAATTTCAGCAGAAACATGTTACTGCATCTTTTTTCCGAAGTGCGAAATTTCAGAATTGGTTTCTAGTTTTGTTTATTGTATTTAAATAAAGGCTGTCACTCCATTTTTAGCCGACAGATGGCTCAATCCAGCCAAAATCTTAATCATCTCCTGCTCATTTTTGGGGTTCCGTCTATTCTGAACGAAAAACGGAAATCTTTCCAGTCATTCATTAGTCCGCGTGTCACAGCTCAAAACCGTTTCTTTATCTTGTCTGATTTAAGTTAACAGTAAAATTATTAAAATCAGTTTGCAACAAAATTATCAATAATGTTGCATAGTTATTTATTTTTGCAACAAATATCACCGTGCACTTTAGCGGGCGTGGAGGTGAGAAGGAAAGTTCTAACATTGAGTTTGGGAGGACTCGGGTTCAAATCCCCGTCCGGCCATCAAGATTTGAGTTTTACATGGTTCCCCAAATCAATCCAAGTGAATGCCGGGATAGTTTATTCCCTTTCCTTGCCCCCAGTTCACTCTTTTACCGGATCTTATGACCTCGACGTCTACGTTGATGTGGCAAAAAAGTGACATTTTTAGATACATTTTATACTCTTTAAGCACATTAGCATTTTTATCAATACTGCATATTTTACAGTGACACATTATTTTAGAACAAGCTTAAAATTGAAATTTAATTTTAAAAATTATATTTCAAGAGCTCACAAGTGTCTAGAATGTCATGAGTATTTTCACGTTATCTGTGGAGAAAGCAACGAGAATGAGGGGTTTGGTGTAAATGTTATTTGAAAGCTTAAGAAAGAACCGCATCAATGAGTGATAAAAAAAATGCAAATTTTGCTAAAATAAATTAAAATGTAACTCAAATTATCATGGCAATACTCCTTATAAAAGTTAATAACTCTGCAATATTAATGGTAATTTTGTTACCAACTTTCCTTATTTTAGTAATTTTATTGTCATATTATATCAGACAATGATTAAAGATAAATAAATGGTAATTAAAAATAAAGAGTATTTTATTTCCTTAACATCAGCTGATTATAATCATATGTATTTACAAGCTGCCCGTCGTGCGCGGTTGCATCAGCTGACGTCCTGAACGCGTAGTGGTCAGACGTCATCAGAGCAACGACGCGATTTTCGTGCTGTGTCCTTCTTTCTGGCTGTTTTCGTCAGTGCAACAACGCGAATAATGTGTTGTGGCCGTTTTAAAGAAACCACAATGGGTTGTGGTCGTTTGTTTCGCTCACTGAGTGTTTTCAGTCTTCGAGAGATTAACAGACCTCCACACCGTTTGACCGACCACCACGAAAGTTGGCACATACATGCATCTCTTCATGGAGAAGGTTTCTGACGAAAAAAACCACCGCCTCGCCCCCTTTTACACATATACTTTAAAACAAAGAGTAAAGTAATGTCCACATTAGTTTTACCAAAACCAAACTACTCTCCCCCTATAACCCACATTATTTTTTCCAATGTTCTTTATACATAGCCACGGTTTTTATACGGTATCGATGGAACTTTAAACACGTATACTTTAGATCAAAGAAATAAAACTATCTACATTTGGATTATAAAATCCCAACCCCTCTCCCGCTTTACTCACACCCTTTTTAATTTTGAATGCTCTGTGTAGAAACTGAGTTTTAAATATCGTCAAAATCAAGTCAGCTGTTTTTAAGTTATGGCAAAATATTCATGAATTAAATGTTTCTTAATGTCTCAACATGTAGCCTACGTCAGATTTTAACTTGGACCCCAAGATTTCACGTTGTGAAAACCCATTAAAAATCTGTATTTTCTGCGTGATGGTGGAACAATCATAAATATATTCCAGATACAGATTTATATACGTAGTAATGCGCCGATGGTACATGTTTTTATCGTCGAGCAGCAACATTAACAGGTGTTGTGATTAACTTGAAATGCAGCCTGGGCCAAAATGTAAACTGACATTCCGTATCTCAGCATGCAGTTCACACCATTCTGGGAATTGTTCGGTTATATCAATGTTTAGTTTATTATTACAAATGGCTGGTGCCAGATTAATGAGATATCAGAAATATAAAAATAGTTTACGGGTGGTAACAGAAATCCGCCCCTTTAAGATATAAATTGTTAGAAAATGAGATAAAAAAATATTTGCTTTGTACGTACAGAAAATATAAAGTTAATGTTAAAAGATGTTACCAAGAATTTTATGTTAAGATTCTTTGCTATGTGCGGACTAGCCATGGAAGACTGGGTGACGATTATTACGGAGAAATTGATAGAAGAAGAATGTAGAGCATGAAAATGTATGGATGGAAGGAACATAATCAGGCAGATCTGGCTGAAATTAATTGGTACGGAACTATTGAGAAAATATTGATGTATTGATGCTTAATTTGAAAGTTGTGAGATGTTAAATATTAATACTGGGTAAAGTTTGTTACAATACATATAGAATTCTAAAAAGATTTTATAGTGTTATTGATCATTTGGAAAGGAGAAATTGAGACATAATTTTAGGTAACAGTATAAGAGTTATTTTTTAGGCGATGAAAAAGATTAATGGGATTTATTACCGGAAAGGCTAACGTGAAAATACATCTTGATATAAAAAGATTTCAAAACACGTGTGGTATAAAGGATCACTTTAAGGTAAAGATAATGTTGTAGAATTATCTGTAGTTGTCGTTATCTGACCGAAACTAAAAGTAACATAATTAAAAGATCGCTTCTGCCTCACTCAAATATCGGGTTATCCTCCGCACACGTCTAGACGCTTCGTTCTCAATAGCGAGCTCTCAGATGTTGAGAAGAGTATTTCCAGCTTTACGAGAGAAGGACCACTTTGCGGATACATGCAGTATTTATATGTTTGATGTCGGCTTCCTTTTTGGATCCATCAGGCACAACGGAGAATGGCGACTCCGATTTTATAGAGGTGGCTTGGATAGCATCTGTGTCGCAATCTCAATCGTATTATGGCCGTTTGATGTCTTTTGCTTAATTTGAAAACTTCAAAACAAACTTTTGAAAGGATGTGGGGTCGTATAGATGCGAAGTACTTTCCTCTTGTGTAGTGGTCCATAAATCTGACCATACGCTATAATATTCTTTCCCAATATGCGTACATACGTCGCAAACTCTGTATGGGGCAGCTGATTATACTGCCATTCTCTGTCCGATATGCTTTCCTTGACTAACTGGTCGACCACTTTATTACGATGGATAGAAGCATGATCCTTTATTCATATTAAGTGAACTTCTTTCCCCACTGTAGCAGCTGAAAACATCATGTTTAAAATGTCGATTAAAAATTTGTCCAACCCGTTTAAACGCTTCAGCATTCTTATAGGTTGCTTCATAAGTTTCTCTGGGGTTTATTGTGCAGTGACTATGATAGACATAACTAAAAACGCACATCTGTATATACAAAATATGTACAAGTTTCTGATGTGTCTTATTGGTGCCGAGAGGTGCTCCCGTGTTGGCATGAAAGACATCTCGCGGTGGGTTCCAGTATCTTTAAACCTGGTGTCTGTAGGCTGTTCTGTTTGATATTTGGTAGGAAATTTTGGCTGCACCATCACAACTGACTCATATTTAGCGAATTCTAACAAGGGGAGGCAGCCCACTGCAAAATTGAGATTAGATTCAAATTGTGTGTGATAAAAGCTCAAAGCCAGAGGTGTAGTGTGGCATAGCAGTAACATGCACTTCTTCGCTGTTTTCGAGAAAAATGACTTTAAAATATTCCGCTGCGTTCAAATGGTTAAAATGCTTTTCTTCGTGTATATTAAGGGACTGTCAAGGGGCGCGTGCTTCTAAGCCCGTCCTTCTGCCATATTTTTTTTAAAAAAATTTATGTCTAGATGTTTCAGGATGATAAATAGTTGCCAGCTTGCAGTGTGAAGGTCATTCCTGCAAGGTGCACTCCTCTCGTCCAGTCTTGTGACGTGTACTTTTACGGGCATGTGAAAAGCTAATCAACCACCTCCAATTTGACAAGGAAATACTTGGTATCTGTAAGATGGGCACATAACATTTTTTTTCGTTATTAATAACAGTTGTAGTCACGAAGTTTTGAAAACTTATCGAATGGTGACAGACAGACGGATGCGTGTGTTAGTTAGTCTGTAATGTTACGTCGGTTGCTCAAGCTATGCTTCTCGCGCAGTCTCTTAACGTGTGATTTGTTAGTAAATTTCGTTTAGAGTCAAAACTTATTATTTAGTATAGATGTCGATTTGCTCTGCACTGTACTATTACTATTACTTTGGACCGAGCGTGGTGGGTGAATGGTTAACGTTCTGGCCTCGCATTCGGGAGGACGCATGTTCGAATCCCCGTCTGGGCATCCAGATTTGGGTTTTCCATGGTTTTCCCAAATCACTCCAGGCTAATGCCGCGATGCTTCCTTCAAAAACGCCACGGCCAAATTCCTTCCCGTTCCTTGTCTCCAGTCTCATCCCGCCTCTAATGACCTCGACGTTGACGAGACGTAAAGCCATAAGGAAAAAAATATTACTTTATGTCTGCCTAAAAGTTTGTGGTAGCAGTTTTTTTTTTCTGACATGCCTTGCGGGCGTATACCTGGCCTAAGGAGTAGATCTAGAAGAGCACGAGTGACTAAATTTATTATAACTCACGAATCGGATGCTCATGCTGAAGAAAGAAGAAAAGACCGAACTAAAATAAAGCTGCCCTCAATTTAACCCTCCCCCCCCCCCTATATCCCCACACCTTCGTTTGTTTTGGAAATTGGTTCTCTTCATGAGACAGGTTCGACGGTAGAATGATATAGTGATGATTTTCCTGTCATATATATGTTTGGGACAAATCTTACGTTACTAAACTCGTTAATATCCACTTTTGGCAATGAAATTCTAAGTCATCGCGTACGAAGTCGCGGGTAACAGCTAGTCTTATATATGAAAATGAATGTTTGTTTGTTTTTATAGTCGTCTTCTATGCGTTTCTATAACATTGATCCGATTACGATGAAACTTTGGTGAGTTATTATGTGCACACGGGAAGGTTTCTGAAAAAAAAAAAAATACCCCCTCTCTCCCTTTACAACCATTAATTTTATACGAACCCACATTTTTTTATCGGATTTCGATGGAGCTTTGCACTTGTATACTTAAAATAAACAGAAAAATACTGTCAACATTTGGTTTTCAGAAACCCAACCCCTCTCCCCCTTTCCAAACCCCGAATTTTTGCCAATGTTTTTTATACACACCCACAGTTATTATCCGATATCGACGGAACTTTTCACATGTATATTTTAAAACAAACAGGAAAATACTGTATACATTTGATTTACGAAAACCAACCCCTCTCTCCCTTTCCACCCTTAATTTTTGTCAATATACTCACAGTTTTTATCCCCTAGCGACGGAACTTTGCTTATGTATACTTTAAAACCAACAGAAAAATACTGACTACATGTAGTTTTCAAAAACCCTATCCCTCTCCCCCTTTCCATCCCCTTAATTTTTGTAAACCTTTTTTATACCCACAGATATTATCCGATTTCAATCGTCCCATACAAACGTATACTTTAAAACAAACAGAAAAATACTGTCTACATTTGGTTTGCGAAAACCCAACCTCTCTCCCCCTTTCCTCACCTTTAATTCTTGTCAACGTCCTTAAACATACCTAAAGGTTTTTTTTTTTTTTTTTTTTTTTTTAATATCGAAGGAACTTTGCACCCGGATTCTTTAAAACCAACAGAAAAATTGTATCTACATTTGGTTTTCAGAAACCCTATCCCTCTTCCGCCTTTCCACCCCCTTATCGTTGTAAACGTTCTTTATACATACCCACAGGATTCATCCGATTTGATTGGTCCTTTGTTGACGTAAACATTAAAACAAACAGAAAAACACTGTCTAAATTTGGTTTTCAGAAAACCAACCCCTCTCCCTCTTTCAACCCCATTAATTTTTGTCAATGTTCTTCATACAAAGCTACAGTTTCTATCCGATTTTGAAGGAACTTTGCACAAGTATACTTTAAAGCAAACAGGAAAGTACTGTCTACATTTGGTTTACAAAAACCCACCCAGTCTCGCCCTCCTTAAACTAAATTTACACATGAAACCATTCAGTTCTTCGCAAATATCTCAAAAGTGGGTGGTGATTCAGAATGTTTACGACATTTCGATCAAAGGGTATAACACATCAGAACATTCATATCCACCTGGCGAGCCACGCTGGGTACTCTACTTGTCAGTTATTTGGTACATGTTAATGTGTATTTTCTATATGCGTACCCACTTAAGAAATAAAAATAGGCATCCCGGGCATAGCTAGATAATTAAATAAAAAATCTCAAACCCTAAATCCTTTGTCACCCAGTATTAAAGCTACTAGTAGTAGTGGGGATGTATTGACGCCGCTGAGGCAGCGGGGGGGGGGGGGGGGAGAGGGGGAGGGGGGGGAGATCTATCACAACCACGGCACAATAACTGTTCAAAATCTCGGAAAGACTTATTAATCGAGATGCAAAACTACAACATGAACGAAAATTCAGAATATCGTTCTCAATTACGAAATACAAAGAGCTTTCGCTTTCCGTTTGTCTAAAACGACGTAAAAAAAACATGGCATTTTGCAGAACCGTACGTCATCCTGAGCAAGAATTGTCTCCATGTAGAATCACTGAAATCAAATAATAAAAAAATTTTAACCCATATAATAGTAATAACAGCCCCTACTAAAAGATATACTTTCATCGACGATTGGGAAAATGGAATGTGACTGAACTGACGGCTCAAAAAAAAAAAAAAAACTTTTTTTATATTTGTTAGAAAAAAGTATAATATAAAATCCAAACAAATTAAGTCTAGTATCAGTTATCAGAAGATAACAGAAGAAAATTTCGTTTGCTTGTGTTTGTTTCCAGAGAGCGAGAAATCAATCGAACATTTCAAGATAATTGTGATATATATTTGTTCATAATTTCTCTCATAATTTACGATCAAGGTCCGGAAATTTTTCAACATATTCTACATTGACCAAGAACAAATAACATCTGGAAGACTAACTATTAAACTACAGGCGACCTCCTGAGCGTCTTCCAATAAGAATTTTGAAACTGTGACTTTTTCTAGCATCCTTAACAGTCAAAAGTATCGAAATGTAAAATTTCGAGACTACACTAGTGTTTTAATAATTGTTTAGGGAACAGGCATTCTGTTGTGATTAATGGAACTAAAATTAAGTGGGTTCAAAATTATAAATATCTTGGTGTAGTCATTGATAATAAGCTTAAGTTTATAGATTATGTAGATTATATAAACAAAAAAGTATCAAAAAAGATAAATTTAATATACAAATTAAGAAAAGTGTTATCTAAACCAGGTAAACAGCTATATTAAAGCAATTGTGCTGCCTCACATAAGATACTTCTCCATAGTATTAATCATGGCAAGCAAAAGATAAATTATGAAATTGCAAAACAATTTTAATAAGGGAATGAGGGCTGTTCTAAATAAAAGACGAACTGAAAATGTCAGTAATATGCTTAAGGACTTAGGATATTTACATATTGAAAAGGAAATAATTATAGATGTACTGACTTCATTATGTAGGTTGGAAAGTAGATTATTACCAAGATATGTGACTAGATTAGTACAAAAGAATAATGATGTACATAATTATAAGACAAGGCAGGCAAATCATTTCCATTCGACTTACAATAAAAGTAGTAAAGCACAGAAAACAGTGTTGCACAAAGGTTTAAAAATATTTAACAAATTAATAAAAAGGACCAAAACTGTTGCAAGTTTAAGTGAAAAGCTGGGTAAATGGTTAGAGGAAAGAGATTGTAATATTTTGTCATGAAGGAGTTCATTGAAATTAACACTTTGTTTATATTTGATTTTTCTGTTTAATATGATGTATGAATTGTAATTCTATATATATATATATATATATATATATATATATATATCAGTCATAGGCTATTTGAAAATAAATAAATAATGTTTTAAAATATTGTATTTCTTCAATTTGGATTCCTGCAGTTTCTCTCCATCAAGCTACACTCGCTGTATCGCTGGGTTCAACATTTTTCTCTAGTTTCGCGATGTTTCTTGCTTCCTTTTCCATACTGATAAAGGTCGGGCACTGGCACCTTTGATGTCGCCTCAGCCTTATTCCCAGTGGTTGTCTCTGCCCAGAGGATATCTGGATCCGAGCGTCGCAGCAGAGCCGGAAGCGCCTTTATATACCCAGCGACTCCAGAAATAAAATGCAGGCGAGTCAGCAAACAGACAGTTCATCTTGTATCCAGCAGGGGCATAGTTTAAGATCTAATGTCACAAAAATTGTGGGACAAGATGTTAAGGATTTTTAATAAGTGCACCGAGAACAAACTTAAATGGGAAATTTACCGTATGGCTACATTCGATGAACAACAATATACATATTTGGCAACATAACATTACGGAAGAGCATCATATATATTATTTCTTTAAGCTGTTTCTTGTGACGAGCCGCTCATCTTTGACCATACCTGACCGAAATCGATAAAAGAGACATCATTTTAAAGGTTAAGGACTTCGCTTTAGAAACATCACAAATTAAGAATGAAATTTTGCGGAATTCGACTCGTAATGCGCAAGAGTATCATTATTTCTAAAAGACGTCTTTTGGTGACGAGCGTATATCGATAAATGTGGTATCATTCAAATATTCAGTCTGACTGTGACACGAACGTTCTACTAATTCTTCTAATAAAATGTAAAATTCACAGCAAACCAAAACAATATATTGCATATTTTTCTAATGCTCATAAATAAGTATAACATCCAAAGGAGCACAAAAAAAATTGGAGGAAAACTTTTTTTCAAAACATGCTTTTCAGCGTTGAATAAAGAAGACATCGATGACGAACAAACTTCTGAGGGTAAAAATGTAGCAGCTAAACTTAATTAAAGTTAATTTCCGGCAGAGAGTTCTGGCTGAATCTATTATACAACAAGTTTTAATGAGAGCTTTTGTTAGACGAATTAATGAGAAACACAGCTTTGGAAGAACATAGTATTTCGAACAATCCGTCTACGTCTTATGCATCGAAAATTGTACGGTATCAGTGTAGAATCATAAGTAATGACCACGAGAATAATACTGCAAATTATACCACGATACAGCCTTATAATGACTATATCTAACAGTTCGAGAAATTTGTTTTGTATATGCCATTATGGAAGTATATTTTGGAATAACCCATGTCAAATTCTATTTGCTGTTTTTCCCTCCTTAAAATAAAATAATTTCTTTGACAAAGCACATATAATGTTATATGTATATACTCTCTTTATATATATGAAAGTATGTGTATAAAGAACACTGACAAAAATTATGGGGGTTGAAAGAGGCAGAGTGATTGAGTTTCTACAAACCAATTGTATGCAGTATTTTATCCTTGTATTTAAATACTTAAGTATACACACGCAAAGTTCCATCTAAATCGGATAAAAACTGTGAGTTTGTATAAAAACTGAGGAATGGAAAGGAGGAGTAGGGACGGTTTTTTTTTTTTTTAATTTTTGCTCAGAAATCTTCTCCGTGATAAAATATACATACGAGTGGCAACTTTCGTGGTGATCGCTCAAATGGTGTCAAAGTATATAAATCTCAGATACACCAAAATCTATTTTTATAGATATATATGAATATGTTTACATACATTATCTTCATATAATCATTCCTTGAGTAGCTCGTACAATATTAGCAGGTTTAATGTTTAATATGTCCCAAAGATTGAGCTGAAGTTGCAGTTGAAAATTTAAGATCTTCCAATAGTCTAAAACCCCTGTGTTGCAACAAGACGTTCATGTGGCGGAATGCACTCTTTCATTCGCGTGTTACGTTCCGACAATCGATGTTCAACTATACTTAGTAATTTGGTAAAAAGTGTTTCATCCATACTGAAATAATTTTATAATCGCCTGACCCAATTTTGTGCTTAATTCTTGCAAAAGAGGCAAATGGCTGAAAACTTCCGTTTTTGTTAGCAAAACTTTGCACTAAACGGAAAGTGTTTTACATTTTAACTTTCTTTTAAATAAAATATAGCTAGCTGCACACAGAACAGCCAGGCTTTTAGAACTCATGGCTGACAACTTATCCTAGGTGGCCACAGACTAACATAAACCGGGTGACAGTGTTCCCGAAGTATGGGGAAGTTCTTACTGTTAATCGTATCTCTTTCCAGTTCGATTATATTCAGGTTTCATCGTGGGTGTAGTATAATGGTAGTAGTCAGCTCCATGTTGATCATTGTAATAAAATTTGTTTTAGCTTACATCAGTAACAAGGCTTACTGAAGTATCTGTATATTTGTGTAGGTGCAGTCTGTCAGGATACTTGATGTTGTTTACAGACTGCTTTGCCGTCGCGAGTCGCTCCTGTTATCCGATACTGCCGTCGCTGTTGGAATGCCCTATTTTGGATGTCTTCTGAGGCCTCATCTTCTTGTTTCCGTGGGTCTTCTTCTAAGTAATTCTACTCTCGTAGCAACTAGTAGCAGTGTTGAATCTGCTCAAATTTGTTGCAGAAAGACATCTTTGAAATTAATTGAGTTAGTAGCTGGGCGATGTTTTCAGCTCATCTTCATGTCGAAGCTGTCCTTGGCAGTTATGTCTGCAGCATTGTCCTACTTGTGCTTGGTTTTTTGTTATTTTTGTCTTGTGATAGCTTAGATGATCTTCTTTGCTTGGTACTTGGGGTTTTTGTGCTGAGAAGCTTGGGAGTTCCGTTGTCCGTTTATTTTCTTGTGCTGGACGAGTGATTTTTGTTCGTGTCAGCCTATTCGAGGAGTTTTGAATCTTTTTTCTCACAGGGCAGGCACCGTAGCAGGCTGCATGGTCACTGCCACAGTTTGCGCAGGTCGGGGTGACTTCATGCTTACGTGGGCATACTAACACGCTGTGTCCCTCACCGCAGCGGACGCAGCGGACTTTAGATTTGCAGTCTTGTGCACGATGTTGGAAGCCTTTGCAGTGATAGCATTGTAGGACTCCCGCCGTCTTCTTCTTCATTCTTGGGTTTTCTTCATATCCTTGGTTAGCATGGCTCTTGATACTTTGTCTTGGACGCGGTGATTTGGGTGGCGGCGTTTGTGCCACAGCTGGATCTGGCTGGGATGTTTGCGCCCCAGGTGTCTGATCCTAGGTGGCTCGTCAGCGTACAGGTATGTGTGTTGGCGTGTGAGGGGCCAGGACTGACGGGAGGACCCCGCCACTCCTGGCCCGTCGCCTGTCCCGCTAGTGTATGGTGTCTAGCCTCTGTATTAACTTCGACACGGCTTACGCTCCCGTGGTAATCGCTTACTAGCATTCGCCCGGAGTGTGTGGAGTAATGTGTTAACCATTTGTTTTGTTATCGATTTCTTTGGAGTAGCAATTATTTTCCTTAAAAAACGTAAATGTCCTATAAGAAATTCGTTTGTTTAATCTACTTTCTTCTTTGTAGTGTTCCCCGAGATATCAGAAAATTTTGATCATCGTTTTCAGTGTATTTTTACGAATTGTAATTTTTTTAAAATAGAAGAAATTAACTAATTAAATGTTCGTAAAACTGCATAAAAATTAGGAATTTTAATACAGAGAGGAAATATCTACACAAATATTACCCTAACCCATGGAGAATGTAATGTAATACACAAAAAGCACCTAATCAATGTTTTTTTTTTTTTTTTAACTGCTTACCGTCTCCTATAACAACTAGGTCTTTAGAGACGGGAAAGGATGGGGGCAAGGAATGGGAAGGAATTCGGCCATGGCCTTTTGAAGGAAGCATCCCAGCATTCACCTGGAGTGATTTGGGGAAACCATGGAAAACCCAAATCTGGATGCCCGGACGGGGATTCGAACCGCCGTCCTCCCGAATGCGAGGCCAGAACGCTAGCCGTTACACCACCACGCTCGGTTAATCAATGTTTAAAACAACGTGAAAATTAGACATTTTAATACAAGCAGGAGATAATCTACATAAATACGACCAAGTTTTAGTACCGATATTAAACAGAAACTGTGGTTAGGATTCTATCAGAGTTTTGTAATATAGTATTGTTCTAAACTTAACTGCAATGTAAATAAAACAGTTACTGGACATCTACTCGTAGATGTAGGGTTTTGATTTTCGTTTTTCGTGTTTTCTAGCTTACAACATTTCAGAAAGCTAAAGAAATAAGTAACAAAAGTTACGTAGCAAAAACAATATTAACAGAATCCAAAGAGTGGAGTGTGTATCTGAAATGTAGAGTAATCTTTGGTGGGTATCGTTTATTTATTTATTTATTTGGCCTTTTGTCTGAAACCATTTAGCCAGCATTCTACATTAACGTATATTCATTGTTGTCTTGTTTCAACATATTAGAGGCTTCAAATCTTGATTTTCGTGTCTCGAAGGAAGCGAACGATTGCCTTGTAGATCTGCACATTTCTTGATTGTAGAATGGTGGTGACGCTCGCTGGAAATTTGGCGGAAAGCTGTTCTAGGCGCCGGTAGAAACGCTTGCGTTGTGACTGGAACCGCGAACAGGAGAGCATGATGTGATTGAGGTCTGCGATCTCTTGGTCGAAAGTGCATGTAACAACCGTGTCCTAGTCTGATTCTAATAATGGTTGTTACGTGTCTTCGTGCTATTTTGTGCTCTGCGAACCAGGGTGTCTTCGGTATTGTAGGCTGTACTGCTGCATAGTGTCTTCCTCTGAGTAGCTGCGTCCGGGACCAGTCTTCATTCCAATTGAGGTGTGTGCCGACCCCGGTAGCGCGGGGCTAGCGAGCTGGCTTCACGTTGTAGGGGTCGCCGGTTCGAGTCTGGCCCAGGGCATGGGTAGTTTTAATTAAGTGTTGTGTTCCTCCTGTGTTGTCTAGTCACTTGTGATAATCAATAATATGAGAAGATACTATGAACACAGTTGAAGAATGATAGAAACACAGTTGCTGGCTGAATGGCTACAAGGCCGAACGCCATTCAAAAAAAAATTGAGGTGTGCCTTCCTAGAGACTATTGGGATGAAATCCCTCCAAGGTAGCTGGATGCCTGCAAAGTGCCCTTCGTTGATGCTCTGTTTCGCTAACTAGTCAACGATTTCATTGTGTACTATTCCTATGTGACCTTTGATCCAGAGAAAGTGTACTTGTATGCCATCTGAAGAAGCTTCTGAAACTAATCTTATTATTTCATAAAGGTATTGGTGCGTTTTGTTACTCCATACTGGGTTCTGTAATTTCTGGAGAGCCCTCTTAGCGTCAGTAAGTATTAAGATTCTTGGAACGTGCTTGTCTAACCCGTACTTGATGGCTGCGCACATGGCTATAGTTTCCGCTGTGTAAATGGACGTCTCTGCAGGTAGTAATGTTTGTCCGAACTCGTTAGTATGTGGGCAATAATAAGTGTATCCTACTCCTTCCGTAGCTTTAGAGCCGTTGCTGTAAATATGAATGTAGTTGGGCCAAGTTTTCTTCAGAAAGTGAGAGGTTGCTGTGTTGATGTTGTTACTCCGGATGACATTTTCTGGTAGATAATATATATGTAGTTTCAAAATTTGAAGTTCGTATGGATACAGGAAGCATGGAATAGTGCGGCTTTTTAATACGAATGGTTTAATTTTTTCGTATTCCTTGTATCCTTTTGATAGTAGGGGCACTCTTCTCACTGGCGGTGATACGTTCTCTGTGAGTCTTCTGTTCGCTACTGACAGCTTCTTTAGTAAAGGATGTTCCTTTATAGCAAAGATGCGGATGAGATATTTGTTTGTAAGAAGTTCCCGGCGTATAGAAAGAGGCATTTCTGTTGCTTCTGTCAGAAGAGCATTGGTAGGACTAGACCTCATTGCTCCTGGGCATAATCTCACGGCCCTATGTTGCGCCCTGTCCAGTTTTTCCAGAACGTATTTTGGCGCGTTTCCGAATAGGGTGCTTCCATAATCTATTACTGGGCGGATTAAGGATCGGTACAGGATAAGTAGAGTAGAAGGATCTGCTCCCCACCATGTTCCTGTGATGGATCGGAGTATGTTTAGCATTTTTCCCACCTTCTGTAATATGTAGTTTATATGACGGCTCCATGTTAGTTTGCTGTCCAGGTATAGGCCCAGTAATTAAGCCGACGATTCTATTGGGAAGGTATATGGTCCCAGCCGTATGGTACGTTCACCGAATGTACAGCGCTTCCTTGTGAACACCACGACAGTTGATTTAGGTGCTGAGAGTGTAAGTTCACACTCAGATGTCCGTACAGATAAAGTTATTGCAGCGTCCGATAGCCATTTGCAGGTTAATTATAAAGAGGAAGACATGGTATATATGCAAATGTCATCAGCGTACTGTAATACTTTTATATACGTGCTAAAGGTTTTTTCAAGATTGGCTGTATATATGGTATATAACAGCGAACTGAGGATTGATCCTTGAGGTAGGCCCTTCGATAGGGTTCTAGGTCCGAGAAAGGTATTATCTTGCTTTCGCATATATATGGTACATTGACGAAGCAGATTGTAGATATTTTGACAGTACTGCGCTGGGATGCCAATTTCTTTTAATTTTTTGATGATCTGTGACATCGTAGTGTTCTGATTAGTGATAACAAACAGATTATTATTTCTTGAGATAAGATTTACCGCATATTTTCATCTAGATCTTAAGTTTTCAGACTGAAAATCCCATCCAAATCGGTTCTCCATATTTTGCGTGATGCAGTAAACACGGGGAGAGACAGACACAGTTCGCTTACAGGTTTATGCTGAGAAACGATATGGATATTTATTTCCAGTTCTTTATGCTTGTCAGTTATACTATACAGTACATCCCTAGCCCTCCAGAGATGTCATGCCGATACGCAACCTCAGCGCTGATGACTCCTTTAGACGTCCACTGCAAGTGTTGTCTGCAGGGGCCAGTATTCGTTAAGTTCGAAGTAGATACAGCTGTTCTTATCACTTTACTATAGTGTAAATAAGCCTATTTATAACACAAGAGCGGTTTCATAAGGTGACTGAACCTCATTACCAGAGCCAACAATAATGAACAGTTCGTAAATCAGTGTGTGATGTTGTTAGTGCGCTGATCCAACTCATGTTAACATTTCTTTTTATATATCTCCTTAACGTCTCTCTAACAGCGAGGTCTTTAGAGACGGGAAAGGATGGGGGGCAAGGAATGGTAAGGAATTCGGCCATGGCCTTTTAAAGGAAGCATCCCGGCATTTGCGTGGAGTGATTTGAGAAACCATGGAAAACCCAAATCGGGATGCCCGGACGGGGATTCGAACCGCCGTCCTCCCGAATGCGAGGCCAGAACGCTAGCCGTTACACCACCACCCTCAGTCATGTTAACAGGTTCAAGAAGTAGTGCAGATATGCGCGCGTAGAAACGCATCTTCTTAATGTTATAATGTGTTATTTACTAGGCGTGTCTCGTTTCGTAAAATAACTGAAACTATCAAAACATATAAACAATAATAAATAAATAAAAGACAAAAATATGAACCTTCTTACGCTACAGTACAGTTAGAAATGATACTGTATGATTTAGATGTGTTTTTAATGTGTGTATTTCTGTGATAAAAAAAAAAAAAAACTTAGCCTATTTTCCTGTATATGCTCTCGTATTGATCATTACTGGAGGAGAAATTAGCATGGCAGGTGCACATTATGTCCTTAGGCGTCATTCGCTTTTTATGCTTATATTAATATTTTTTTAATACTAACAATAAAGTGATGTACTGCAAGTAAGTAAACAAAAAAAATCGTTCAGCAGTGTCTTGATACTACGCACGCAGCTTTATGAATTGACCCTGAGAGTTGATGCGGCACTTCAGTCGTAAACTGCAGTGGTAAATCGAACATGTTGTGTTATTCAACAAAGCCGGTGGCTGGCTGTTTAATGTCAGCAGGTAGGTAGTCAGCACTTTACGAGCCCTCGCTGACGGCGGCGTTCCGCTACTCTGCATCATACATGCTATCGCTTGTCCCGGCAGCGCGTCAACAAACAGTTACAAGTACCACACACACACTGCTTTGGAACTATAGGCCTACTGCACGCCACTGCTTACATGAAGCCTGCTACCTTTGGACTATCATCATCATCATCATTAGTTTTCTGCCGTCGGGCAGGTCTTCACTTGGCTGCTCTCCATGATCTTCTATCTTCTGCCTTTCTCTTTAGAACCATGTAGTTGCCGTCTTCCTTGATGTTATCTATAATTTTGTACCTCCATCTTCCTCTTATTCTCCTCCCACAGACTAGACCTTCCACAGCGTCTTTTATCAGGCACTCCCTTCTCAACAAGTGTCCCATCCAGTTTTTCTTTCTCTCCTTTATAACTTGGAGAATTTTTCTGCTTTCACTGACCCTGTCCATCACTTCAACATTACTTATTTTATCCACCCAGCCCTCTTAAGGAGCCATCCTGGAGTGATTTCTGGAAACAATCGGAGATCGAAATTCAGATGGTCGGAAGGCTATCCTCCCGAATGGCAGGCCCTCACACGAGACTCGCCTGTTACCACTCACCCTCCTGGTTTGCTGATGATTATTTTCGTCGTGACATCCAAAAATTCAGTAGAAGTCCAAGCGCCGGGACTAAGACTTGGACGATCAGTCTAATGGCTGCAGAGTAACCACGAATTACTTGAATTCGCTATTTTAGCGCTTTGGAAAACTCTTCTTGTTTTTTCTTGTCTACTGCCAGGTGGTGCGACTGATAAGAGTGGCCCTTGTATGCACAGACAAACATTCTACAGGTTACGGTATACTGGTTAATGTGTATTTGACTCCTGTTTCCAAAAACAAACTTGACGCTATTGATAAGAAATGTAGTAGCCTTTTCAAGTCTCTCCTGTTGATAAGTCGAACGCACACGTCGAAGACCTGTCCAGACTTTAGAAACGCCTTCTTGAAGAACTGATTTACATTTTTACATCTCGATTGTAAATCTCCCGTGTTCTGAAAAACGGAAATTGCTGGCGGGCGCAGCGTGGCGGTTTTTGGTTTCGTTTCCAAAACAATATCTCTGTTGAGTGATTCATAACTGGAATGTAGAACCGCGCATGGTGGATGAGCGTTAACGCTCTGACCTCGCATTAGGGAGTTCGCAGATTCAATTTCCCAGTCCGGCCACTTGGACTTTAGTTTTCCATGGTTTCCCGATATCACTCCAGGTGAATTGCAGGATGGTTCCTTCAAAAGGCATCACGTCCTGTCCCGGCTGTAATGACATCGACGTGGATGAACCGTAAAGCCAAAAACAACGGAATGTATAGGACACGCCGCCGCACAAGTTTTCATATAATGCACACACTGCGTAATCTTCGTATGGCATGAGTTTTAAAAATTCCAAAACAAGACGCATTCGTTATGTTACCTATATAAATACAGGGTGTTACAAAAAGGTACGGTCAAACTTTCAGGAAACATTCCTCACACACAAACAAAGAAAATATGTTATGTGGACATGTGTCCGGAAACGCTTACTTTCCATGTTAGAGCTCATTTTAGTTTCGTTAGTATGTACCGTACTTCCTCGATTCACAGATTTTCTGTGAACGTGTGGGCAGGAATTGTTGGTGATGTCTTGATTGGGCCCCATATTCTTCCACCTACGCTCAATGGAGCACGTTATCATAATTTCATACGGGATACTCTACCTGTGCTGCTAGAAGATGTGCCTTTACAAGTACGACACAACATGTGGTTCATGCACGATGGAGCTCCTGCACATTTCAGTCGACGTGTTCGTACGCTTCTCAACAACAGATTCAGTGGCCGATGGATTGGTAGAGGCGGACCAATTCCATGGCCCCCACGCTCTCCTGACTCAACCCTCTTGACTTCCATTTATGGGGGCATTTGAAAGGCCTTGTCTACGCAACCCCGGTACCAAATGTAGAGACTCTTCGTGCTCGTATTGTGGACGGCTGTGATACAATACGCCATTCTCCAGGGCTGCATCAGCGCATCAGGGATTCCATGCGACGGAGGGTGGATGCATGTATCCTCGCTAACGGAGGACATTTTGAACATTTCCTGTAACAAAGTGCTTGAAGTCACGCTGGTACGTTCTGTTGCTGTGTGTTTCCATTCCATGTTTAATGTGATTTGAAGAGAAGTAATAAAATGAGCTCTAACATGGAAAGTAAGCGTTTCCGGACACATATCCACATAACATATTTTCTTTGTTTGTGTGTGAGGAATGTTTCCTGAAAGTTTGGCCGTACCTTTTTGTAACACCCTGTATATAAGAGATTTCGCACAGATTGACAGTCGTTTGATGTTATCCCGTATTTCTAGAACTTTTCCATTCCGGTCAGTGGTGATGTCTGCACTGAGCTTGTTAGCTCATCTTTAAGGAGCCTGAATGGTGCCTCAAAGGAAACTGCCCAACAAAGGCTGCCTCCACAACGAGATAAGGGCGCCCGTGTTGCTATGTCGGTTTGGATGCTGCCGACCTATATTAACGAGATTCGTTATTCGTTCTTCTCGCTACAAACGAGTTATTGGTTGCTTTCAAACACTAACACTTATTGTCTCCATTTCACTAGTGTTCCACATGGTTTTCGTAACATAGTGTCTTTGCTCTTTCGTCACATTTCCCAGTCCTTTCCCGCCTCTAATGACTTAGGCGTCGAGAGGCGTAAAGACATATTCAAAAAGAAGAGATGTTGCCTCGGTTGTTTGCAGCATTGTGTTTGTGTCCGGCGCTGACACGGGGCTACGTGGTTCGAGTCCTTGTGGTGAAGGAAAGTTTCATGATCAGCACTTGGTCGACAGGGTAGGAAAAATGGTGGTGCACTATTCCTAATCACCAGATTCTGAACCACAGTCTTGGGTTAAATTCGAACCACTGTGCAGTGCGTATGGAACCACTTCAAGAAAGAGCTCAACCTCGCGTACCCCTGACGCCTGTACAGGTGCGCTCATCCCAGTTAAATGCTTCTTTTTTTTTTTTGCTTATGGCTTAACGCCTCGTCGACGTCGAGGCGGGAAAGGACGGGGGACAAGGAACAGGAAGGAATTCAGCCATTACCTTTTTAAGGAAGCATCCAGGCATTCACCCGCAGTCATTTGGGGAAACAATGGAAAAACCAAATCTGGATGGCCGGACGGGGATTCGAGCCTGCATCCTCCCGAATGCGAGGCCAGAACGTTAATGCTCATATTTTTTTTGGCAATAGTAATGTTTGCCTTTTTTCGGGTATCTTAGTGATTACCTTAGCCAAAGCGACTGCCGCGCGTATGCCTTGAAGTAACCTTACGTATTCCTGTGGGTTCGCGTACCTCTAATTGGGAACCACTGAGTTAGGGCACGCGACACTGTTGATGACGAATCGTCCGTCGGATGGAAACGTAAAGTCTGACGGACAGTCGATGTGTTTTGAAAGAGTAGGCCCGAACGGCATAGCAAGGGGTGTCACCCTCTCGTTTCTCTCATCTCTCATCCATTACCTAAACTAACTACACTCTACACATAACACAAACACACACACATACACTATCCACACTTACAACAACACTAATGAACACTGTCACACTGGAAACCACCCCAGTTCATCCTCCCAGATCTTCACATGGACGGGATGCTTCCTTTAAAAGGCCATGGCCGAATTCCTTCCCATTCCTTGCACCCCATCCTTTCCCGTCTCTAAAGACCTCGCTGTTAAGAGACGTTAAGCAATTAAAAAAAGAAAATTCACATGGAGGGGTAAATATCCCCCATGGTAATAGCCTACGCTTGGACATAGTGAAGGAATAAAGTGAGGCAATAGAGACATCGCTAACACGTACTGTTACACGCATTCCTGGACCTCACATGCTCGGCGTGTGTTAACAGCATCGGAGGTTACTACACTTAATTCGTACGACCCACAAAGTATATTGTACGAAGAGCTTTTACTATGGGGTTTACTCTAAATCTTAATATTAAATCATCTTAAACACCGATGAGCGGTAAATTTTATGGAGACTTAAACTGACATTTAACTCCGACATGAGTTGGCTTTTTGGATGTAAATTGCATTCTGACTATTCGTGGTCCCAATTGTCTTTTTAAAACACTGAGTTTGATTCAAATGGTAGAATTTACGTCGCAGGTTACGCATGCATTTGAAACAGTCAATTAAACTGCTTTGGGGTGACCCGGCCAATGTAACCACTTGTATTTACTCATTTATGGTACCCAGGTATGGTTGAAATCAGGTTTGCTGTATGTGCTGCTTCTGCAACCGTGACAGAATAACAGTAATTTTGCTATTATCAATTCATTCAAAGATTGGCAAAAAATTGTAACGTAATAATGACCTTTTTCATCCTGAATCTAGAAACCTTTTAATTAGTTTTACGTGTAAGAATTAAAAAATTCGGTGGGTAAAGTTTTTTTTTTTTTTTTTGCTAAAATGTTTAAGTATCTTTCAAATATAATGTAAAATGGTTATAACAAAATTAATGAGTGTGTGTAGTTGTTAATATCGGATATTTTAGTTCTAAGGAATAGGATACACTAATTGTGGCTCTTTTCTAATAACTACAAGCTATTTATTATGTTTAAAGATATATTCTGGTCTTTAAATTATCTATAATTTATTTTTCTATCGCTATCATGTAATCTGCAGTGAAATTTATATCTCTTAGACTGTTAAGAAGTTAATTTAATAACAACTCATTGTTTGCTATGGTATTTAACCGTTGTTTAATTTTTTGTTCAAGAAATTTTGCTGTATGTAGATATAGTAGTTCTCTGTAGACCATAGCGGTGCCAAAATGATGCTCTGTGAGGACCCACAGAATGCAGTCTAACAAGCACTTTTATATGGGCTTTAGTCACTCGGCATAGACGTAAATGTTTTATTGTGTACAGCGACGTCGTTCTTGAATAAACGTGAAATCAAAGTTAATCTTCGATCTTCATCATTAAACAAGCTTTCTTTGATTGAAAGCAGCTAAATCCGCTACTTTAGTGGAAACCAACCCCGTTGGCTCAGGTGATTGAGGCACCGTAACGGCGTCCGGCGTTGACACAGAATTTGAGTCCTGGTTGTGGAAGCAGTTTCCATCCGCAGGACTTAGCCAGCAGTGCAGGAGAGATGGAGCACAACTCCTAACCTCCAGGTTGTGCACGTGCGTATGGACTAAAGATGGTGATTCGTCCGTCCAATGGAGACGTTAAGCCGGGTGTGTTTCGGAAGATTAGGCTTGAATGGCTAGCACTAGGTTTCACCTTCTCCCTTCCTTCAAATTATATTCATTCACACTGCAAACCCCGCATTACAGTAAACATACATACCCACACAAAACAGTAACACATAGACTACATACCCTCCCATAATCGGAAAATACGAGTACCACAACGATGGTGATGATTTCTTAAGCCAAATTGTTACGGGCGATGAGACATGGGTGGCCTACGTCACACCTGAATCAAAGCAACAGTCCATGGAATGGCGGCATTCAGATTCACCCAAAAAAGTGAAGTTCAAGCAAACGATTTCTGCCCGGAAAATCATGTGCACAGTTTTTTGGGACAGAAAAGGAGTATTGCTTGTGGAATTTCTGCCTCGTAATGAGACAATCAATGCAGCAGCTTATTGTGAGACATTGAACAATCTGCGCCGTTCAATCCAGAACAAAAGACGTGGCAAGTTGAGCAGGAGCATCGTTTTTCTGTATGACAATGCCCGTCCACATGTGGCTAATCAGGCCAAAGATCACATCACATCTTTTCGATGGGGAACTCTAGATCATCCTCCGTACAGCCCTGATCTGGCACCCAGTGACTACCATCTGTTCCTGCACTTGAAGAAAAACCTGGGCGGTCAGCGTCTTGAAGACGATAACGAAGTCAAAACAGTTGTGATGCAGTGGTTAAGTCAGGTGGCAGACTTGTATGAGGAGGGTATTCAAAAACTGGTACTAAGTTATGACAAGTACCTCAATATCGAAGGGAATTATGTAGAATAGTGGAGTAAGGTACAGGCTTTCATGTAAAATAAAATTATTGATATATATTTGCACGTCTTTCTTTTAATTTCAAAACGGTACTTACTTAAAAATAACATACCTCGTACAAGAGGACCCACTCCAATTAAATTTTCCAAGAAAGCAGCCCTGGAGATCGGCAACCACCAAACATGGGTCTCCCGGTAGTGGAGATAACCAATCAAACTCTAGAATAAATATCTTGATGACACGAAATACTACCACTCTTAGTGCATACCCTAGCTACAGAGTTGAAGCACAGTTCACTATACGATATTGAACCGCCGCAGATTAAGGAGCTAGGCAAACAAACGTCTGTCTCCCAGTAATATTCCAAACTGTTATTAGAAAATGTGGTATGATTTTCATATTTTTTAAAGTGAAAACTACTATATGCGCGCTAGGCAATGTTTGAACTGTGCTAAATCTATGAGTTTGTGACTTGCAGTCACTACAATGCTATGATGTGTTCCGCGTATGGTATGCGCGTTCGAAGAAAAAACCTTACGAGTCGGCGTCACCAACATGCTGTGATAGCAGTATATCTGTAGCTAGAAGCACGACGTATTGTGCTTGGACAGCAATGAGAGTTTAGATCTTGTATCTGATATATAAAAATGAATGTTTGTTTGTTTGTTTTTTCTACCAATATTTTCCATACAAACTAACAGTTTTTATTCGATTTTGATGAAACTTTGCATACGTATACTTTAAAAAAATATATAAAAATTGTGTTTACGTTCGATTTACAAAAACCTAAAACCACTCCTTCTTTCCCCCACACCTAAGGGGGACGTTCATGAAAAACACACACAATTTCAAAAATGCACCCTATCCACAGTTTTGAAGATATGGAAATGAAATTTTTTACCACGCTTTACATGAAATGAACACATTTACCTATAAATTCCATTAATTATATATACTGAACTTTTTTTAATGAATTTTTAAATTTTTATTTTCAAAAAATAATGTTCCTTTTTCTCAGAAATTATTCAAGAGATTTCTACCAAATTTTCTCTGTTTCCTCTGTTTACATATAGTAAGCTTCTCTCATGAGGTTTTTGAATAAATGAAATAGGAGAATTTTCATAAATTTTTAATTATAATTCTGCAAGTAAAATTTTAAATTCATGCAGAATTCCAAGCTCTTTGCCCCATATCTCAGCTGGCAATAAGAATTTCAAAATTTGATCTTGAGACAACATTTATTAGGTATATAGGAATAAGTGTACAAAATTTCGTAATTCTAGCGTACTTAGATTCTGAGGAAAAGGTACATAAACTTAGAAAAACACATTTTGAGGAAACGCAATTTAAAGTTCAACCTGATATTGAAGTGCTGCTTCAAAAAGTGGGTGTGACAGGGATGTTGCGTCACACGTTTAATTATTTTTCAGGCACTTCGGATGCGATTTCATCATTGAAACTTTGGTAACTTATTGTCCATGAGTTGTACTAAAAAAAAATAATTGAAAATTGACATTTTTGGTCAATTTCACGAACGTCCCCCCTTAATTTCTGCCAATTTTATTCATACAAACCTATAGTTTTTATCCGATTTTGACAGTAGTTAAGACACGTATATTTCAAAAGCAGGCGGTCTTGTAGCTCACGCTTACTTCCGAAAGATTCTCTCTCCAGTCACGGGTTCAAATCACGTCGTCAACTGGGATTATTAGGTGTTGTGATTGATTATATGAGCTACGCCGGGACGATCTGTGGTTCTGATTTCACCTTAAAACCACTTTAACTCCGAGGAAAGGAATTGACCTTCTTTCCCTTGACACAATATCTTGGTACATCTGCTTTGTGAAGATTCGACCAACCTTCTGGTTGTGGAGTGAGTTAGGTTTCTAGTGTTCAAAGTGAAAACTCTTCCGGCACGTTGGATGATTTTTGCTAATGTTAACAGTATATCTGTTGCTGTCAGGCAGGTGACTCGGTGGTTAAGGTGTCTGACTGAGGAAAGAAAGGTCCCCGTTTCCAATATTTATTTCGCCGCAGGTTTTCGTAGATCCTTAACCCGACCTTCACTTCTGCCACAGCTTGCTGTTTAATTTGAAGTTCGCCAGAACGCTTCCGGATTCCACGTTAAACTGTAGATCCCCTGTAGCTGGTAGCACCACCGTGTTAGGTTAAGGCAGCTAAGACAGGGGCGGAAAGCGCAGCAAGTAGAAACCCTGTCACCAAGTCATTACGACAACACGGAATTTTTATTATTTAGTATATCCTTAGCTATAAGTATGACAGGCACAAAGAACCATGAGGAGAGGGTCAAGTTACATCCAGTGGGTAGGCATCACATACAGCATATGTCGATTCTGCATTTTGCTTCCTCTCGTATACAATATGTGAACTGCATAATGACGTCACGAGCTTGCTAGCCTCTCATGGAGGACCACGGACTACACAATACACGTCGCTCCTCAGTTATAGTACCTCCATTCATTTCTTCCGTAGAAGACCAGGGACAGAGACGTATCGGTTAGGTCTCGTTTGGGTCTCGCCCTCGTGCTCCTTGCTTTGTTGTAATTTTTCTAATTCCTTTATGTCTCGTCGACGCTGAGGTCTTTGGAGGGGGCGGGGGAAGATGGTGTGTAACAAGCAACGGGTAAATAGCAGGCCATAGGTTTTTGAAGAAACCATCCTTACATCCACATGGAATGATTTTGCGAACCATGAAATACCGATCTGTGGATAAGCCAGATAAGCCAGACAGGACATCGAACCCGCGTCCTCCCGATTGCGATGCCAGAGCGCTATCGCATACCCACCACGTTACGTAGAAAATACAACTTCAGTCGCTTGCACTCACTATAAACCCTGTGTGTGGAAGCCATACTAACCCACAAGATTCTAGCCTGACCTGGATTTATAGTCCAGTTCTATTACTTCTTTAGTATTTCCACCAATTTCTATCTTCAGTAATATATGACCTGGAAACGTTTCACTGCCATTTATCAAATATGTCTTACCAACTGTGATTATTTCCGAATGATATTCCCAGACGTTTACGTTTTGCACCTTACGCCAGCACATCGTATAAACATGCAAAACATAAATCTTCGTTTCTGTGTACCTAACAAGCTGACACATTTTGGAATTTATATTCGTTCCCTACTGGTCTATACAACCAGATATCGCTGTCGATAAACATCCGCATTCAGAGAGCGTAACGCACTGGTCTCGAATTCGGAAGGACGCAGGTTCAAATCCTCGTCTGGCCTCCCAGACTTTTGGCTGTCCACGGTTTTCCGAAATCTAACCAGGTGAATACCGGGACGGTTTCTTCAAAAGGCCATGGCAAAATTCCTCGCCTACCACCTCTAATTATCGCGACGTCTACGAGGCGTAACGCCATTAGAAAAAATCTTCGTAATGCTACAGCATAGATTTTTTTTTTTTTTTTTTCCTTATTGCCTTACGCCTTGTCGACGGCTAAGTTCATTAGAGGCGGAATGGGACTAGTGATAAGGAACGGAAAGGAATTCGGCCATGGCCTTTTTGAAGGCTGCATTCCGGCATTCGCCTGGAGTGATTTGGGGAAACCATCGATAGCCCAAATCTGGCTGCCCGGACGGGGATTCGAACCCGTGTCCTCCCGAATGCGAGGCCAGAACGTTAACCGTTCACCCACCACGCTCGGTACTACTTCACAGAACGTCAGCTGCAAACACTGTGGCTTCTCATTATAACCCATAAAGGGAATCAAACATTACTAAATATTAGCGGTCGCAATTCATTGCCGTGTTGCACACCCGTTATCGTCACCCTCTGATACCACGTGTCCTATAATAATTCTTTACTTCTTACCACTTAGTAATTACTATAGTAATAAACAATATACTAATTTACCCCAATCTTTTAGTTGACTAACCAACATTCTAATTCCAACACTATGAATTTTTCTGTCTGAATTATTATCTCACTATAGCTTTTGCATTTTTGATACATATCTATATCTACATATATACTCTGCAATTCACAAAATTGTGGGTGGCAGAGGGTGCTCAGCACCAAAGCTAATCTCTTTGTTGTGCATTCCAATCCCTAATGGTACGAGGGAAAAAAGAATTCATATAAGAATCATTGCGGCACCTTATTTCTCTAATCTTATCTTTCTTGTCATTCCGGCTCAAATAGGTTGGTGGACGAAGTATTTCACTACACTCGTGAGTGAAAGTGGGAGTACGCATGTTTACCAAAAAGTTTAAACGAAACGTGCGTCGTCTATCTACCAGAGACTCCCAGCCTAGTCTACTAATCAGTTCTGTGACGCTTTCATAAGGACTGTAGCAAGCGGTCACGAATCGAGCGGCTCTTCTCTGTACTTTCTCTATACTTACGAAACGGATCCCAAATGGCACAACAATAGTCCAAATGTGGACGCACAAGAGATTCGTACGCTATCTCCTTTGTTTGTTCATTACAATTTTTCAAGATTCGACCTATGAATCGCAGCCTAGAATTAGCTCTACCTAACAACGAATTAATGTGTAAGTCCCATTTCATGTTCCTTTGTACTGTTACTCCCAAATATTTCATAGAATCGACCATATCAATAACTGAATTGTTTAACTCGTATTTCTGAACAATTGGATTCTTTTTGTTAGTTATACTCATTGTCTTGCACTTTTTACAATTTAGCGTAAGTTGCCACTCAGCGCACCATGCCAAAATAATATCCAGATCACGCTGAATTTCTAAGCAATAGGCCAAATTCCTTACTTCCCTATAAATAACAGCATCATCAGCAAACAATTTAAAAAGACTTTTCACTTTGTCTCCGAGATCGTTTATAAAAATTAAAAAAAGAAGTGGTCCTATTACACTTCCTTGAGGTATCCCCGATGTAACATCTAGACTAGAAGAACTTTCTCCTTCAACGACGACATACTGCGACCGACCAGTTAGAAAATCCAATGGTTTCTTGCTGCGTTGTGTTCACAAATGAAATTAATTACGAGTATATATGGTTCATCCGCCAGTAGAAGCTATTTCTAATATTAATAAACCAACACGTCGGGAACGAATCAATTCTGACACACCAAAACTTCATCGACCTTTTAACACGGTGCAAGCAGTAGCTTTGACTGAAGTAATTTCTTAATAACAGTATCTTCCACGGAATTGGGGTATATCTTGTGAAACAGATGTAAAACGCTTATGTGATCGCATAGGAACAATTCAATACCAATACATACAAACGATAAAATTTACGAGAAATTTCAGAATAAATGGACAGCTTGAGATTGTGATAAAATTAGCGATAGATTAGTTTTAAATAAGTAGAAACCACTATGGTGAATCATGAAATATTTTTCTGAGTAAAGAAGATTACAAAAGATAAGAAGAAAAAGCAAATTCTGTATCCAGAGAACTGGATGGTTGCTCATTATTCTAATAAATGCTTTTAATAGCGGTTTATACTCAAAAATTATTGTATATACGGATGCCATAGTATTGTATGGTAGGATTAAATAAGGAGGGGATTGTGAACCGCTTCAAAAGCATCTGAACAGCATATCTAGTTAGTTAGGTCAATACGAAATGACGGTAAATAGCAAAAAGATTCACTTGCTAGGTACACATGGAAAATAATAAAAGTTTATTGTGGTCATGTGGTGAAGGATGAACTGCTTGTTAAGGTCGTAAAATAAACTGGTTTGGGTAGGACTGATTGGAGAGGTAGTAAGTACAAGATTCCAAGTCCTACATGTATGGGATCCACTTCCTGTAAGATGGTACGGGTACGAAGAAGGGTAGCAAGAATTCTCTGTGCAAATTACTAAAGAACAGACCCAGTTACAGATATGCAAAAGTGTTGGGAATCTTTAGAAGACCGAAAAATATTTCTGGGTATACGTGGGAGGTGAGGGTGGATTTGGGACGAATAATAAGGAAAAGTATGAGGAAAGGAGGACATTACAACTACCATAAATTACCACTTTATTTCAGGAATAAGGAAGTTGAAATAATTTGCCTCAGCCAGTGGAGTTTAAAATAAAAATTGCCGCTATGCAAAGGTAGATGTATAGGAACATTGCCGCCCATGCTTAACCACGTTCAGATTCCAAGAATCTAAATAAACTATAAAGAGCAAATTAACATTCCTTCCAATGTACTACACTCAAAGGTGTTATGTCGTCAGTGAGGCATGGGCAACTGCACGGCGCTAAACTGACTTCCTTCGTCACTAGCCACTGGCAAATTCTTAGTTACCCAAATGAAAAATAGTATTTACAGTAAAGTTTGTAAAGTAGAGTTGTTATGCTGAAGACAAATTTTATTATTGCTGTAACTATAAAAAGGACATATTTTCACCCTTGAGGATCATTGCATAAATTCGTGGTTTTGACAGTGATGAAAATGATTTAAAAGAAAAGTAGTGATCTATTTTCAGCATTGCTCTGAGCTCCCCGCATTTCCTACATAGACGTTCCAAGAAAAAAAGAATTTTTCAAGGGTGTAGCAAGAAAAGGTGACAGCACATGCTACGTCATCATCTGGCATGCAGTGTGTGTCAGACAGGAATATTTTAAGTTGTGGAAACAGTCGGAAGTCTCTCAGCGTTTCCCCTTCACTACTCCGCGCATTTACTTCATAAGGTTAACAGGATACGACTCCCAGATTATTTAAATCATTTTTATTAAATTAGAAGCAGTATATCTTCAAAATCACCCACAAAATAGAAACGATCTCTTTCTCTGCAGAAATGGTATTTTTGACATTCTTAGGAGGTGGAAAATTGGTGTGATTCTATTGCGTTCAGTGTTGCTTTGAATCGGGGGTAAATTAATGGAATCTCATATATGGCATGTCACCAAAATCTACTCGAATGGAGTCGAAGAGGGTTAGAATTTTTCTCGTACACACCTTCTCAATGCCTTTTAGTCTCCTGTCAAAGTTCCGATACCAAACGGACAGGAAATCTTTGTCATATCCTAGTATTCCGTCATAATCAAATTTATTGTAGTTCTTGCGATACATAACATCTGTTCAATCTGCCGAACTGCTAACCTTCTCTCAGTCAATACAGATTCATGTATCCTGTTCACATTTTCCTTCTTTAATGCGCGGAATCTTCTTGAGAGCGTAAAAATTTAGCTGTCTTTCTTTACCATGTAGCAAGTAGGAGCACACTACATTAATATCGCTACCATATTTTTGTAAATGGCATTTGGTGACATCATATTGTCATCCAAAACTTTTTTCACGATATCAATTTGTCTATTCTACATTGAAATAAACAATCACATGAAATGGTAATACGAAAATGGGAAAGCTTCATAATTGCCATTTATTAATTTTTTACTAATATCTGTTTCAAGGTAAACATTTTGACACTACAGATTTTTGTTTTATCTTGAAACAAAATAGGAATGGTTTTATGAGTTTGAAATAAATTAAATTTAAGAAATCACAGTCAGTTTGAATTGAATTTAGAACCTTGTCTCGATATTAATCGAAATGGTTGTTTGGTGATAGTATTTGATGATATATTTAGCAGTGTGCCATACTGGTGCAGCATATCGGCGAGAAGCTGCTGTTGCAGACAGATTAAAGGCAGTCCAGACAACAGGTAGTTGCATTGCTAGCCGGGAGACCGTGAAGGGTTGTTGGGTCGCCTGCGCGCCAGAGCTTCTATTTGCCCCGCATCCCGCCTCTGTCGGGGCTGGACCTTCAGTTCAACGTGGGACCTGCGGTGGACGGCAGCAACGCGACACAGCATTGCGGCCACTTCCTCTCCCCTCTGGTCAACCTCAGCAACATTAGTAAAGTCTTCGAGAAGTTACTGCTTCGGCAACTGTATACGCACATTGAAGACAACAACATCATCCCAGATCATCAGTTGGGTTTTAGAAGAGGTCACTCTACCACGCAGCAACTCATGAGGGTTGTAGAAACGGCGACTAGAGCCTTCAATTTCAAAGAGTACTGTGGACTGGTAATGCTAGACATATCCCGCGCATTTGACTCCGTGTGGCATTCGGGACTTTTACTCAAGCTATATGAGCAGGGGTTCCCAGGGCCTTATGTTAAACTTTTAAAAAGCTACCTCTCCGACCGTTCCTTCAGTGTTCGCGTAGATAAAGCATTCTCTACCAGCAGACAGATCAGGGCTGGGGTCCCGCAAGGCTTGTCCTTGGACCTGTTCTGTACTTGCTCTACACTGCGGATGTTCCTAACAATCCTGGGGTAGAGGTCGCGACGTATGCGGATGACACGGCATACTTCACCTACAGTCGCAGCAGAGCTATTGCCACTAGACGCCTCCAAGAGGTACTGCAGAAAACTCTATCCTGGGCGAGGACGATGGAGAATCGAGATTAACGCGACAAAAACCCAGGCCATAATGCTAACGCGTAGACTTGACACCCGGTTCCAGGCAATACCAGCGCCTAAACTACAGTTGGATGGAAATGACATCGCCTGGTCGACGACCACTCGCTACCTGGGCGTCACGCTCGACAGGAGACTCACGTGGGGCCCCCACATTGAGGACGTTCGTCGACGGGCAAGTGCTAGACTACAAGAATTATACCCCTTATTAAACAAAAACAGTCTCCTTCCGCCGCCCGCAAGAGTTAGAGTCTACAGAGCCCTCATCAGACCAATAATTGAATATGCCAGCCCAGTGTGGGCATACGCTGCTGATTACCACATACAAAGGCTCCAAGTCATCCAGAACAGAGCATTAAAAAGAGCCCTGCACTTTCCGAGCAGGTTTCCAACCGACCCTCTACACGAGGCGACATTACTGCCTAAACTCATAGAAAGATTTCGACAAATCGCAAGGAACTTCTATAAAAACACCATAAAGACAAACAACCCAGTGGTACGTAACATCGGACAGTATGACCCTACTATTGGCCGTCATAAACGACCTCTGAACCTCCTCCATTAAACTCACCATCATGAAGACCCACCATACGTGAAGTGAAAGATAAAACCATTGTTAATAGGAGAAAATGTCCTAGGACAAAACTCCAAAATCACTGCCAACAATGGAAAGGTAGAGACTGGTGAAGTCGCAACCTCAGCAACATGCTGTGACGAGACGTGACGAATACCAAAGACCCACGTGATGCAAAGCTCTCCCAACTTGTACACTTTCCGTGGATGGGTAAATTTCAGCAGACCCCTTTGGCAAACATGTAACAGAATCAACAGTATGTAGGATCTACGGATTGTTCACCAAATTGGCGGGATTTCTCAGTGGGCAGACAAACACATGTCCCAACAAATGTGTTTTTCATTCGGGAGGACGGCGGTTCGAATCCCCGTCCGGGCATCCAGATTTGGGTTTTCCATGGTTTTCCAAATCACTCCAGGCAAATGCCGGATACTTCCTTAAAAAGGCCATTGCCGAATTCCTTCCCATTCCTTGCCCCCATCCTTTCCCGTCTCTAAAGACCTCGCTGTTGAGAGACGTAAAGCAGTTTAAAAAAAATTGTGTTTTTAAGCAAATCTCCAGGATCACTTGCATCAAAAGTTCATTGTTAATGTTACACGTCCTTGGTCAGTAAATAGACCCAGAATTGATTTGCAATGTCTGTAACTGCAGCTTGCCGAAAGATCCCATTTGTCAGATAACATTGTGAAATCTCTTCCCCCGTCTCTTACTTGGAGACCATCAGACCTGTTCAGAACGGATTTCGATCCCCCGAGTATATGTTGAAGGGTAATTACTCCATATGTCTGTGTTACAATTATTTCTTCAAAATGAGCCCTAGGTATCGAGAAATTAACGCGGAAACACTACCTGAATATCTTTTAAATAATATAATTTTAGTACATTGTTTAAAAGTTTCAGCGTAGTGTATCCGGTAAGGTACTAACTTCGCATTTTGCGAACCCGGGTTCAAATCCCGATACTGCCAAATATTTTTATTTCTTTTTTTATATGCAGTCATCATTGAGCATTGATTTTATTTCATTTAAAATTCATTTACGAATTTTTATTATGCAAAATAACTTTTAAAACAAAATATTACAGAGTATACAGTCCCAACTTTTTTTTTTTTTTTTAGAAAATCATTATTTAATTGTTTATGTGTTTTTTTTTGTTGAATGAAACAGGTATATTTCATGTTCATCGTTTCTATACTTGTATCTCTACAATTAATATCGAAAAGTAAATATATTACAGCCATAATGTCGGGGTTTTCCCCTCCCTACCACAGTTATACTTATTTCCGTTCAGTGGTGGTAGTATGTAAATGTTTGAAACTAACATAATGTCTGTTATTTCGTATAATAAAAATTCGTAAATGAATTTTAAATGAAATAAAATCAATGCTCAATGATTACTGCATATGAAAAAAGAAACTAAAAATATTTGGCAATAGGGGGATTTGAACCCGGGTTGGCAAAATGGGAAGTTATTGCCTTACCGCATACACCAGGCTGAAGATTTTAAACAATGTACTAAAATTATAGTATTTAAAATATATTTACATATGTTTCCGCGTTAATTTCTCGATATCCAGGGCTCATTTTGAAGAAATAATTGTAACACAGACATATGGAGTAAATACCCTTCAACATATACTCGGTGGATCAAAATCCGTTCTGAACAGGTCTGATGGTTCCCAAGTTAGAGAAAAGCGCGGAGGTATTATAGCATTCGTCGTAAATTATCAATTCCGGCAAATGTACAGCGCCCAAGCTTTCCAAGCATATCCACCACCTACATTATGACTGCCTGGTATTCGTCACGTCCTATCCATCTCAAACTTCCTATCTAGAAATGTTTCCGGATGTAAACAACAATACACACTTCATCCGATTTGAGAGGAAAAAGTCCGAGTTGCGTGTACGGAGGCACAAATGCGGATATTGTTTGTAATGAAGCAGATGTTGCATTTTGTTATTTACTTCGTTCAGGGTTGGTATTGAAACACGCGTTTTGGTAATTCTCCTCGCGTGACACGAATATCCTAAATTTCGGATCGGCGACAGGTCCCAAATTTAGTGTAGCGTAATTCAAAGGAATACCGATAATGTTGAGCGGAATGGCGAAATGATCATGCTTAAGAAGGATACGTGTGTCGATAAACCTTTGATTTGGGTACTCTGTGGTGCCTAGTGCAGTAAATTACAAAACGGTTTCAAACACTTACCTTCTACTTCTGTGCAGAGTTTATATCAAGCGCATGGTCAAATACACAATATCGTGTGCTGAGTATTTCAGTCGCTGCGTGTATTCGTGCGATAGAGCCCTGTTGTGATCTTATAGGAATATCGTACACTATACTGTGCACGCTATCCCAAAGAAAAAAAAGATTAGGCGCAGTTTATCTATCGGTCATACGTTTATGGTGTCACATTACAGTAGGCTTCCCCCTTCAGTAATTAAGTTATTTTAATTATTAAATTTATTCTATGCCGAGTATCGAATGCTATGTGCATCGGTGACTGGCGAGACTGACAATCGATTAGTAGAGCAGAGAGTGTGGAGTCGTGCAGAGAACGTCGTGATGTTATCATGCCTCTGGGTCTTGTTGTAGCTCGGTGTAAGTCGTGGTCGAAAATAATTAACAAATGATTTGTATTGAAGTGTATAGGACCCCGTCAGTTACTAATTACGGGCTACCGCGTCGGGAAACGTCTCATTGACAGAAGGAAACTACGATATTACGTGGTGGATGTTGGTGAACTGTGTTGGTATGAACAGCTACGTGAAAGTGATTGAATGAATTGCTTTTACACTCTTAAGAAATTATATAGTCACTTGTATGTGCTTTAATTATTTTTTTCCATTGGTGGCCGGGTACATTTGTGCAGAACAAAACTGTGGATAAATCTTTGGCTTGTGTTCTGCATACACGTGGATTTATTTGAAGAAACTTATAGTTATATTTGTTCTTGATTTGTACCCTAGCCAGCCAATGGTGGCGGCCGATAATTTAATTAATTAACGAAGTCTGATGGACCTTATCTTAGGTGGTCGAAACTAATCATAATGGGGACTAATTTGAAAGTCGGAAGGAACTGTTATCAATCCCGACGTACTTTCAATGTGTTCCCCGACAATGCCTATGTAGTTGCATAACAATTATGACACAAAGAAAAATAAAAGTGATCAAATTTTGATACCGCACTTGTCTTGTAATCTGCACGTGGTTATCATAAGAGACTTGCCATCTGCAAAAGAAATTTAAACGAATTAATACTAATTTCAGAAATGCAAATCACTTTTACGGACAAGGCTCCGCTTATGATCTGTTACATACTAAGCGTTGTCAGTGCTGTCTGGAGACCATTAAGACTACTTACTTAACACTTGTAATCAGCTTTTCATAATTGTCTCTGCTTCTCGAGTTTTCCGAGGTTCTATTTCGACTGGCAAGCGCTCGTTCGCCAACATTTGTGCAGCTGCTGGTATCTATATGAGGATAATTTTTTCAGTTGTGCTTTTAAATTAGTATTACTTTTAAAACCACATTTTTTCAGTTTGTTACACTTTTCTCAGACATGTAAATAATGTAATTATAACCTTTCTGAAAAACGATTTCCTCCTCTGATAGCTGTTTGAATGACCCACAAGTATTCTGCTATAGCTAAGCTATCAATCTTGTATATTCCGGCGTAGTAAAAAGAACCATGACCAAATTCATGAGACTGTGTATTTGGATAAAATTAGGACACCACGACAAGTATTGGAAACCGCATAAGGCTTGTAAACGGAACATATCAAGCTGGTTTGGAGAGAGCCAAAAAAAAATATTATCGTGACTATTATTTCGGTGGACTCATCGTCCAAAATTTTAATTGGTACAAGATGCAGAAGTATGATTACACTGACGTAGAAAAAAATAGGAGAATTATATCTCATGGGGAAGATGCTTCTGTGGCTCTGTTTATCACGTTTCCAACAATATCCGACGGTGAAATAGATAGCTTTGGTAGTGCTGCAAATAAATTTGAATTATGGATGTCGAAATCTCAAACTTTCTCTCAAAACAAACAGAATGATGTGGTAGGAGATTAAAGTCTTTTAAAGTAAGCACCTGAATATTCAGCTTCCAGACTGAAGGAGAAGGTTTGTCTGAAACACAGTATCACCACACAAGAGACAAGGAAGGACCTCTTCCCATATTTCAGCCAAGATGAAGATCTTATATACTACAGATACCCGTGCAATTGGGACATTCATACTGTATGATGACAAACTAATCAGGGACCTGCTTCGGGGATGTATTAACTTTCAGTGCAAAATAAAATCCTCCAGACAGCGTTACTAAAAGGAAGATAGAGATTGATAGTTAAACATTATATTTAGAAAGGCTTTTGTACATTAATTTTTATTTTTTTATTGTTAATTGGAAATTACAATACTACATTAAAGAATTTTTTAACAATTGAAGTGTATTCATATTGTAAAGTTTGTCTGTACATTGCAGTATAAATAACAATAATTATTATTACTTTCGATTACAACCATATAACCAGCGGTTATACGCTGTCCGTAACGTTTTCTGGCGTTTTGCCTGTCGGCTATGGAAACGAATAACGTCTCTGCTCCACCGCGGCCCTGTATATTTACCGTCGCGTCGGGTAGTAATCTTATAAAACGGAGTTCTTCTACCATCGTTTCTTCTCTGTCTAATGTTTCATCTGCTTTCCTTACATCTTTCTTTGTATTATCACTGTTTATAGTTTTCCACCACGAGATAACAAATAGGTAGGTACTGGGTACGTAGGCATCATGCCATCTTGTATGTTGTAAATTTTGAGGGAGGTGACTTTATCATAGCATATCTCTATCTTTTTCGAGTTCATCTGTTTGAATTTTTATGTTTTAAAAATCTATAAAAACCTACTTTTCATAATGGATCTTCAATGTTGTGTCTAAAAGCTGAAAAATGGCGATTACAAAGGCCGTTTACACTGAAACAGTTTCAAAATTGGTACACTCATAATTCGTACAACATAAAGACGTTGTACTCAAGTATTAAATTATTTCAAAAATGACACTAGTGGCCGAGAAACACCAATGGGCGGTTTTACCACCAAAGTATTTTCAACTGGCCGCGCAGTCTACCTCTGCTTTAGCTATATAACATTGCTTGATAACTTATAGGAATCAACCGAATTAATTTGCACAAAAGCGCTTTTTTTTAATTTCTTCTTCATGTTACTTTTTTTTAACAAAACCGATTGACTTTATAGCTACTCTGCCGTTCAAATTGTAAATTATTTGTCTAAAGAAAAATATTGAATAAATATTATATATCTTTCTGCTGCACAACATTTAAAGCAGAATTCAGTATTTTTTATATTGAAAGCAACATTAAAATCAGGCACTGATAACCAGTGCTTGGATTTTTGACACATGAACTGAACTACAACTAAATCATGTTGATTACACGATTATTATTTAACTGAAGCATCGGGTGCGCCTTTTTAGTCACGACTGGTTCAGTCGTATTAGCAGTAAATACTATAAAAAAATCGAGTATTATTTTCCGAAACATCTATGAACAAGAAAATCGAAAAGAGAATCGCTGAGAATATTGTTAATCAGCAAATTTTTATTCATATGTTAAAAAATTATGACAGTTTAGTCTGATATTGCAACTTACTACAGATTCATATTTTAGACTAAGAGGTTTATTCCTTGGATGAAAGATTCACTGTTCAAGCTGATAATTAAAAAGCCTAACTCTGTAGAAGAATTTTTAATTAAGTATACGAGACCTTCAAAACAAATAGAACCGACACTTTTTTGCAGTTTTAATTAAATCTTCAACTTTCTTAAGTCTCATAAGCGAAAATTCATCAAATTAACTTTAAAATGCTGATATGAAATAATACAAACTTAGATGCGAAGAAAAGCTTAAGGATAAATCGTCGGAAAACAAGAGGAATTATATATTACTTTCAGTTCGTTACCTGGAGATGAGTTTGTGACCTTTTGGAACTAATATCTTTAGAATTATTTCATCTCCTGTACTCTCTTTAAATTTTATTTTTATTTTTGTACAACCTCTTGGGAGCCTACAGCTTCTAAGTATTGAAAGAAATTAAATATTAAGCTATACAGTATACATTGAATTGAATAACCCTCAGGAATATTCTCAAACAATACATATTAGTTTTATTTATTTATTTCGTACCAGAAACATACATATTTACACAATAACAAATATCAAATTGTACTGAATCAAAACTTGGCCACTTCCAGTGCATTTGCCTCATATAAGCCAGCTTTCATGCAGGAGGCTGGACACAGTCGACACTGGAGATGGCTACGCTAAGCGAACAAGCTGATAACAGCTACCAGACGAACCCGAGGCGGCGTCACATTAGCCTTTCACTCCACAAACATTGCTGTCTGCACCACTCTCACGGCAACAAGTAGCAAATACATACGAGTATCAGAGGTGTATCAAGGGTTTTGTGAATAGGACGTGCTGCGACAGCAGACTTAATATTTTGCATAGCCCCAAAATAGAAAAAAAAACAATTTGTACGTGGCGTATTCATAACATTACGCTAGAACTGCACGAATATATGATCATATGAACCCTGCGTTAGTGACATTTATATCATTAATCATTGGCAACCGTATCTGTGCTTGCATTAGAGACGTTAAACCGAGGGGAGGGCAAGGAATGGGAAGGAATTCGGCCATGGCCTTTTAAAGGAAGCATCCTGGTATTCCCCTGGAATGATTTGGGGAAACATTTTTTTTTGTTTGGTCATCAGTCTCTCGACTGGTTTGATGAAATCCTCCATCCCTTCCTATCTTGTGCTAACCTCTTCATCTCTACATATCCCTTACAACCCACGCCCTCAATAATCTGTTTATATATTCTAATCTCTGTCTTCCTCTGCAGTTCTTACCTTCGAATGTTCCCTCCACTAACAAATTAACCAATCCTGCATGTCTTAAAATATGACCTACCATCCTGTCTCTTCTTTCTGTAAGATTCATCCACAAACTTCTTTCCTCTTCCAAAACTCGTTCATTTCTTACTTTGTCTGTCCACCTAATTTTCAGCATTCTTCTGTAGCACCACATATCAAATGCTTCAATTTTCTTTCTTTCCGGTATTCCTAAAGTCCATATTTCGCTACAGCAAAGCGCTGTGCTCCACACATACAGTTTTAAAAAGTTTTTTTCTAATTCCTAGATCAATATTTGAATCAAAAATATTTCTCTTTTTCATGAAGGCTCCTTTTGCTAGTGCTATTCTACTTTTAACATCATTCCTGCTTCGGCCATGGGTTGTAATTTTACTTCCTAAGTAGCAAAACTCATTATCTTCTTCCGTCGCATTTTGTTTTTAATTTAATCGACTAGTTTTGGTATCATTTCTGCTACATTTCATCACTTTTGTCTTGCTTTGGTTTACATTTAGTCGAAAATCTTCCTTCAATGTTTTGCCCATGATATTCAATAACTTCTCAATATCCACAACTTGTTCTGCAATGTTCAACAAATCATAGCATACTGATTTTTTTCTCTTTGATTGCTTCTTCTACATACAAGTTGAGTATTAATTAGGATAGACTACAACCTTGTCTCACACTCCTTTTTAACTGATGCATGTCTCTTATGATTCTCTATTTTTATTATAGCTACTTGATTATTATAAAGATTATAAAGTATCCTTCTATCTCGGTATTTTAGACCCGAGTTCTTTAAATTTTGAACACCTTGTCCCACCTAACATTATCAAAAGCTTTTTATAAATAAACAAACGTCATAAGAGTATCTTTGTTTTTCTTCATCCGCCCTTCGAGTACTAGTCTTAACGCCAGAATTGATTCTCTTATACCGTGGTTTTTCCAAAATCCAAACTGATCTTCATCTACTATACCTTCTACTACAATTTCCATTCTTCAAGAAAATTCAAGAGATATTTTGTTTTAAAAAAATTGATAATCGTATTAGGACAAAAGAAAGAAGTAAAAAAAAATCATTTTATTTAAAATTTTAATACATTTGTGGTAGATTTACTCTTTTTGGAGGACAAAACATTTAAAAATTCTTTCTTGTTTGTGAATGTTGTTTAATTTTGCCTCTGTGATGCGCCAAGTAATTATATACTAAGCTGGCACTACTGCAATGCAATCACAAACATAAAATCAAGATGAAACAAAACAAGAAGTGTGTGACGTGTGTAAATTGGATTGAAAACGTTTAAAATACCAACAAGTAAGACTTGTAAAACAACGACTGGAAAGTACATATGTAAAAACATACATTTACAGCCAATGATGATGCCCAACTCCACAAAGTGAAAACGCTTCTGGGGAACAATAAATAACAGATGTGTGTAGAAGTAGTGTTATTTATAAAATTTATTATTCAACAACTACGGGAAGATGGTCTATTACAGAGTTAATATTTTATTAATATGCTGGTTATCTCGACGTATGTAAGCATACAGTAATTATACTAGAAAAATAGTTGTTATTGTTATAATGGAGCGAAAAACAAGTATGAGTGAAACTGTAGTTCTGCTAAAAGTCAATAATCAGAGCCTCCATTTTGTGTATTTTTCTATAAATACGAGGTTTGTTACATTTTCAGACGTATAACTGGTAATTTGTGGTGCGGAAGCAGACCGCTAGGTTCATGAACTGTGGGCCGGACTGAATTGTATAGTGTCTTAGCTGGATTGCTGTTTACTGCTGAGAGAAATGGATGGATGCATTAGACTGAGTGCATCCTGTCTGCGGTGATCTAGCAAGTGAAGGATGAATCACCCCAGTGAATTCGCTGAACGTCGCTTCTTGAACATACTTTGCCACTACGCAGTAAATACAATTCTGAGAGTGATTATAGAGGAAATTCTATCATTACTGATCGTATTGATCACCGTTCCTACTAGAGATAAGTAAGAACTCGTAAGAGTAGCTTACCCGATAGACGACCTAAATGCACATATTCCATAATGACAGCTTTCTGAAACAAATGTTGTTAGTCTCAGTAACATTATGGAAGAATGCATCTCGCTATATGCCAGAAAAGGGGTAGTTAAAAAGTGATGGATAATGTTGACGTCCACACTTTTATTTCCGAGTATTTTATTTTGTTTATATTTAAGCTCGTATTCGTATGTGAAGCATCAAGAAGTAATATTGTTTCTATGGCCAAAATAATAGAACTTTTTTCATTCCCTCCTGGTCAGACGGAGTGCTACATGGACCGTTTTAGCCAAGGATACAGCATTAACTTGAAGTGGTGAGACACGGCGAGGACCACGTGCCTACTTTAATTCTTCATACTTTGTTGTTGTTTTTTTTCTTCCGATTAATCCATTATTCAATCAGCATTTCACTGTGTTTCTTCTTTCTCTCTTCAGACCAATCCGGACAGGATTTCTTTCCTCTTCTGCCTTGGAATCATTCCATATTTAGTTCCTTATTTCCAATGATCTCTCGTTCCATAATTTCTGCTTCTATTATCTTATTTCTTTCTAAATCTTTCTTAACCTCTTGAATCCAGCTCGTTTTTTAGTTTTTCCCCAAGGTAACTGAGTATTTTTTTTTGTTAATCTATTATCACATATTCTATAGATAAGCCTAAAAAAACATCTTTTTCCTATTGGCCCTGTTGTATTTTCCATGTTCTGGTATATTTCCTTATTACCATACTTCTGTTGTTTTCAGTGGACCCCAGATTTTCTCATGATTCTTCTTTCTAGTAATTCCAATTTATCTAATCTATAAGATCAATACCAGCCATTCACTCGCGTATAGGCATTCTGGTCTCACGACCGAGTTGTTGCTCCTTATTTTAAGAATTTTAGGTTACCACTTTTTGTTACAACAATTCTTGGTGATACCTTACGCTTTATCGATCCTGTGTATTTTTTTTATTTTTATATCCTGGTACATAATAGCCCAGCACCTAGTTTCTACTTTGGACCCATATTTCCAATATATTACAACAGGTACATAAGATAAAATTATAGTTTGCAGGTAATAGCTAAATATTGTTCAGGATGTAAAACTAGTTTGTAACGCATAAACTTATCAAATTTCACAAAGATTAGTTACATAATTAAATTCACAATATGTAAGAATGTATATTATATGTGTTAGTGTTTTTATATATATATATATACTGTAAATTAGTAATTTGAATAACATACGTTCACACACAGATACTACTATATAATATAATTAAACAAAGAAACATTCACATACACAAATCACTTACTGCACTGTTGTCTCACTGTTTCTCACTTTGTATATTTACGACACTTTTTCACATTTTCTCCCGGCACAGCCACTTCGGAGTAACTTACCTCCCTCAGGAGATGACTTCTGGAAGTAGATGCGTCCTCCTTCGACCCATCGGGAGTTTCTTTCTTCGGGAATTAACACTGCTCGGTCGCTGGTCGCTGTCGGTTTCTAAGTTCCAATAACCTTTCTTTGGCTGCTTGTGAGGCCAGATTGCAAGCTGCATCAAGAAAGTAGCACAATTGAAATACATCATGTTCCGGAGTGCCCTCGTTTCCGCAATCACTTCTTCTTTGCAATTCACTATTGTAAGGGCCATGGCCCGTTATGTAATGTACCAGCCCAGGCGATGGGAGTAGATGCGACATTTTGAGTCTTTCACAGACACTTGGAAAGATATCATATGTCCTTCTTCCTGTTGTGCTAACATTTCACCGTTGCTGCCATTCTTCCAATAACAATTTGTTTATTTCTGCAGCTGTTGTTGCTGGTGCTCCCGTGATTTTCTCTACCTGTTCCGGATTCCCTTTCCTGAGCCAGTATAATGCTCCCCGCATGCGAACTTCCAAGTCCAGTGGCCACACCCCCAGTGCCACGGTAAGGGCATCAGTTGCTGTTGTTTTATAAGCACCACTCAGCCTGATTAGAATACTTCGCTGTGTCCTCCTCAAAAGTTTGCTGGGTTTCGCCCAGACGCTGGCTGCATACCCTACAATTGATGTTAATATTGTACTGTGGTATATTCGAATAACAAGCGGTGGAAGTTGGAAACGTCTTTGCCCCATACTGATTAGTTTATTCATGACTGAGATGGCTCTCCCACATGCTTCCCCCATATGGGCCATAAAGTTTAAGCTTTCGTCTAATTTCACACCAAGATATCGACTGAAGGGACTTATTCTTATTCTAACTCCTTCTATTTTAATGGTTGGTTTGCTCTGTAATCTACCTTTCAGTAACATATAATAGGTTTTTTGAGGTTCTAATCTTAGTTTGACTTGTCTGCACCATCGACTGAGTTCACGCAGAACCTTTGCGCTTTTAGCCTCAATTTCGGCTCTGGTTTTACCCTCTGTAATTAAGAATAGGTCATCTGAAAAGGCAACAAGTCCCAGGAGTTCCGGCATTCTTTGCAACCTTGCCATTCCCGGTTCGAGCCCAATGTTCCAAAATATCGGACCAAAAATGGATCCCTGTGGGTAACTCTTTGTTAACTTTTTATCAATGGATACTCCAGGACACCTAAGTTTAACATATCTGTTCTTACCTTTAAAGGTTTTATACAAGGTCTTTGGACGATTAAGTTCCTTAAGCCGTGCAAAAAGTGCAGGCCACCATAGATTATCAAATGCCCCAGATATATCGACCAGAATCCCTATCACGTAATTCTGATTTGAGTTCTGTATCAGATTCATTGTCCGGTTGATTGCATCCTCTGTAGATGTCCCCGCTCTGAATCCATATTGGTTTGGATTCATCCCTTCCTTCTCCCATTGTTCTTGTAACCACTTGCACAGCACCTTTTCTTGTATTTTTCCCAGCACGTTTAGCAAGCAGATGGGTCGATATGATTTAGACAATTTTGGATCTTTATCATCTCCTTTCTTGATGATTAATATCTCACTCTGCTTCCAGATGTTTGGTACTCTTCCCTGATGCAGGCATGCATTATAGAGCTTACACAGAGTGGGGGCTACTGGCACTACCAGTTCTTGTACTACTTCAGCGGGAATACCATCCGGACCCGGCGCTTTGTTCCTGGGCATGGCATTTATTGCTTGTACTACCTCCAAGATGCTAATATCTGGAGTGTCGGTGGTACTTTGCCTATGTTGGTCAATTTCCGGACGGAATGCTCTGTGTTCCATCTCGTCATCTTCCACTTTATCATCTGGAAGGAGTTCTTGGAGTAACACTTCTGCAGTAGATCCTGTGTATCCTTTCTTCTATGGAAGATTTATCTAAACCATTTTCTTCAATTATTTTCGCCATATATTTAAATTTCTTTACTTTAGCTGTTCGCCCAACATTTGTGGTTAAAATTTTTAAAGAATTTTTAATGTTTGTACTAAATTTTGTTTTTTATACACAAATTCTCAAACTTGTTTTATTGGATGTTTGTTCCAAGGAACTGATTTGTGTTGTCGCATTTGTAATACTCTTTGTGAATATAGCAAAATCATCCATAAATGGCAGGAAATTAATTTCAACACCGTTGTTCTTTTTCCACAAAATTATTTGTGAAATTATTCGTTCTTTAATATTTTTGTCCTAAATTCCTACAATTTTCTCTAAGACACAGTTGAACAAAATACTTTTTATTCTAAGCGTAAAACACTTTGACTTCAATAAGTAACTTAAGTTTCATCAATCATGAATCCGTAAGATCTATTCGATGGATTTTCGTGGTGTTTTGAAAACTGTGCATTCCAAGCTCGCAGCAGTAAAATCAGGTGTGTAATGTCGGTAAGTGGAGGAATAAATAAAAAAAAGGCGTTTCTCCATCTATTTCTTTCGTTGAAAGCGATTCGGGCGGAAACTACTGAGGCTTCTGAAAAACTACAGTCCTTGGTAAAATAGGGTATAATGGATTTTGCGAAAAACTATATAGTTAAAAAAAAAAAAAAAAAAAAAAAAAAAAAAAAAAAAAAAAAAAAACCAGAAAGGCGCAGTTTAGGTTTACGCCATAGCTTTTTCCGTGAAAACGTCGTGTAAAATCATAAAAGAATTGATTGGAAATAGTTGGAAAATAGATAACAGGTCAAGATAATTGTGGACATATGCAGGGCATATACTGATGATCAGGCACTGATTAATATAGAGGGAAGATTTAAAACAGCATGTGCAAGGGAACAATGATAAATTAGCATCTGATTTCAAGCGTAAGGCACTTGTTCATGTAGCAAGTTAAGGAACGCAGTAATGAATGGAATACCTCAGACTGTAAAGGATTTTAAAGTAAAAATGTGTACATATTAATAGTAAGTAGATGTGTAGGGAAATTGCCACACGGATATCAGATCGATAACAGTTAATTAATTATAATAATAAAAGTAATAGAAAGGATTTAAATGTTAAAAATTGACATGGTTCATAAGTTGTAATGTGTGGCATAAGTCCAACGGGTAGAGCCTGTCTGTGCGAGTTCGGCGCGCAGCCTTTGTATTGTCTGCGACGTCGTCGCGCAAGTTTGAGAGCATGTTGGGTTTTCTTTTCCACACTGTCGTAGCTCTCGCATTTGTTCGGTTCTGAACTTTCACCTTTCGTGGGTTCCTTTTGACGCGTGCTTTCTTTAAATTTGCATTTTCTATAATTCCAAGCACATTTACGACTCATTTGAGACATTCTATTTAATATCGGTCTTTAGTTCTATTCCAACGAATATTTTTATTATATCATTTTGGCACCTCGTTGCAGCGACACTTGAATCAACGGCTTAGCTGAAAGCTTTTCACGCTACACTAATTTCTAACTTCACAAAACGCTAATTCGAAACAATCGCCAACATGCACTTACACTAGTCTTGTGACGTCAGAGGGAAAACAAATGCTGCGCGACGAACTCGTGCAGACATGCTCTACCTGTTGTGGGCTTAATCGTTACTGACTCGCGTAGTTCTTAGCGATTCGAATCTGACGGTAGTTTGTAACACAAGAAAGGCAGTCACTATACTTAACGAGCGCATAAACGTTTGCACGTCAAAATTGCCCATTTATTTATTTAGCTTATGGCCACTGCACAATAATAACACAATTTAACATTAAATTATAATTAAAATTCAAAATTAACATGGTGTAGCCAATCTACACCTTCATTTGGTATATTAATAAAATCTATCGGTGATCCCCTGAAGGCTCGAAGTGGACAATCAAAGGTCACGTGACAGATGGTTTGTGTTTTCTCACCACAGTCGCATCTCGGTGAATCTCTCATTCCTCATGTGCACAAAGATGAAGCAGATCTTCCATGACCAGATCTAACTCTGTTAAGAGCTGCCCAGGTCTTGCGAGAAAGATCGAGTCCCTTTAGTGCAGTGTTTCCCAACCTTTTTGGGTCATGTCCCACTTTTAATATTTTTTTGCCCCCCATACCTAATTTTTAATTAAAAAAATATTTTGCTAACATCAAACGAAACTATACCTAATAATTATTTACAGCACTGTTTTAAGAATTTGCTTTTTTGCTATATTTTGTATCTATATCTAGCATTGCATTTAAATAAACCGAAGAGAAAGCGGTAAAGTCGTATCAAGTCAATTTCTAAATTGCCCCCCTGAAAAAACCAAATTGCCCCCCTGTGGGGCGTGGGCCCCACGTTGGGAAACACTGCTTTAGTGCCTGTTGACTGTCAAACAGGGAGTGCCATTCTGGTGGGGCTGAGGCTATCCACTCCAATTTCCAAGCTTCTCTCCCATTAAAATTATCAGATATAATGTGTTTTATAGTTTTTGCGCTTAAGTCTCTCAAACTGAGTATCTATTGTTCGTTGAAACCATCATTTTCAGCTTTCTGTCATATTATCGCGGTTTAAGGAATCATTTATTTTAAGAAACCACCTTTTTTCCCATATACTATTTAACTCAGCAAAAGCCATCTAGATTCAAATCCTCTATTTTGTTGTATTTTACCTATTCTCTATATTTTCTGTTTTATTTTTCGACTGGACGATAAGTAACTGATTTAGATTAATGGTCTATATTAGGGATGGCCAAACCGCGGCCAGCCGGCCACATAAGGCCAGCGAGATCCATCACACTTTTACAAAAAAAATATTTATATTTCATTTTTAGTGTTTATAGTTCTTTACAATATGCGTTTAGTGTCATTATTTTTATATTATCTATGTTTACATGTAAGAATAATAGCAAACACATTAATAGTAACTCTTTATGTTTCAATTTTTCACACCATATATACAGGGCGTTCGCCGGGAAACGCAACCCACTGTTAGCGCTACAAGGAAGAAACTGCTCCCGGCGAGCGAGCGATCAGCTTCCGGCATTGTTCGACCGTCGGCCGCGGACTATTTCACAATAATTACGCTTCATAAACTTGTATGTGCTAAGCATTTAAATGTGTCGTAATTCATTAACTTACCTTATAAAAGATGCTGGAAGTGTTGACCCTCTTGTGTAATGCACATTTCACATCTTCTGAACATATTTCGAGACACACGCTGGATTTCACCTTTGTCAATGGACATTATTACTTGATAGATTTTTTCCTCAAGTTCTTCCAATGTGTGAGGATTTCCTTCGTACACCTTACCCTTAAGTTTACCCCAAAGGTAGAAGTCACAAGGGTTTAAATCCGGTGATCTGGCGGGCCACAACCCACGGCTGATTACACGATCATAAAACACTTCGTCAAGTGCAGCAAGCGAATTTCTAGCGGTGTGAGCTGTCGCCCCATCCTGTTGAAAATAGCCGTACAATTTTTCTTCTTCAGTAAGTTTCTCGAAAAAAGGTTTCACAATATTTTCGATATATCTTGCGGAAGTAAGAGTTTCACGGAAGAAAATTGGACCTATGATTCTCGAAGCACTAATCGCACACCAAACACCCACTTTTAAGTCATGCAATGGCAGTTGGAGTAGAGTATTTGGTTTTTCTGAACTCCAGTGTCGACTGTTTTGAGCGTTAACATAACCACTCAGATGAAACCAGGCCTCATCAGAGAAAAACGTCAGTTGCGGATCAACAGTGCCATCGTGGACACCCTGCAGGTACCAGTTGCAAAATCTAATCCTAGGCCCCTGGTCTATTTCTGTAATTTTATGCACCACAATTGTTTTGTACGGCTTTAAGTGAACTAGCTTTGTTACTTTCCAAGCTGACGTCTTAGATACGCCTGCCTGCTGCCCTAACTGACTTAATGATTTTTTGGGTGACTGTTCTAGTCGAAAAGCGATATCGTCAATTTTCTCCTCTGTGAGAATACGGTTGACCGACAGTCTCTTTTTGTTAAAAAATGAACCCGTTTCTCTTACTTTTTTAACCAGACGCAGAATTGTTGATTTAGCTGGCAGTAAAGCGCCAGGATATTCGCGACGAAATTTACTGCGACACTTTTTAAACGACTTCTTCTTCACATATGTATCGTAGAGAAATATTCTTTGTTGCAAACTGTAACGTACCATAATTTTACTCACACTCAAACACGGTACAGATTAGTAAGAGTATGAAGCCCTAAACCAGCCAAACCGCAAAGAAACGTTTATTCACAACACTGATTAATAAGAGACTGAAGTCACAAACTAGCTACAATGCAAAGAAACCGTTCTTAACCATGTAAGGGTCCCATTATACTGTGCCACTGCACTGTTGGGGCAGCGGAGGTGTTAAACAGTGCGGTGATTCACGGTATCGTGTGGCGGGAACCGCTGGCCCCGCTGACCGAGCAAGTTGCCGACGGCAACAGACTGGGAGGGTTGCGTTTCCCGGCGAACGCCCTGTAGTAGGTCTAAATCTAATATGGGGATAAATAATTTTATATGCGGTCCGCGAAGCTATAATGCATTTCAAAAGTGGCCCACAAGATCATTTGAGATGGCCACCACTGGTCTATATAGTACGGATATCTCCACCATTGTGCATCATAGCAGCAGTTGAATCAACTTTAAAACAGAGATTTTGAGGGTTACAAGTTATTCCGCTCTTCATACGATTCTCATCACGGTACTGCATTCACTGCTAACTACTCATTATAGTAGCTAACGTCTATGACTACGTAATTATCCTCATTAGCCCTGGGAGAACCCTCAACTGCTCCATTAATTAGGCCTAGAGTATGGCACGCTAACAACCACGACCTGAATAGCACCAATCAGTGCAAGAGACAATGTTAAAGGCTGTGTCGCCGATGTTCTAATCATAGTACTCAAAAGCAGCCATCGCTCATGGTATCGGTGGCGGGAGGCATTGTATATTATTTTCATTGTCCGTTAATACGTCTTTTCATTACTACCACAACATCATGCTGATACTTGTTAGCAATATTCGTAGCTCCGAAGTGAACAACAGCAGGAAGGCAATATCAAGGTACGAGCAAAACTTTAAAACATCTGTGTACACTTTGGCCATCTTATGCTGATGTTGTGGAATGGGAGCAACATCAAGCTGGTGGTAAAGGGCGCACCAAATAAACATCACTTTACCAAACAATTAATGAGAGTACGAATTTCTGAAATCATTCGTATTAATAAAAAAACTTATATTTTGTTACTTCAATAACTCTTTGAGTACCTGCTACAAAAGTTATATAATTCAGAATCCAAAAATTCATATTTGTGGCAGATGAACTCAATATTAACGTCGGTCAGACAACAGTAAAAGAGCAAATAGCCATTCGGCACGAAATGTTCTTAGTACCTTTGTCAATTTCTTTCCGCCAATCAGAAAACGCACCAGCCTAAAATTAGTAAATGGCAATGCCCTGACCGTTTAAAGTTCTGGGTGCTTGATAATACTGAGATATCCGCTCACCACTATATCTCACATTCGTGATGCCCATTATCAATAATTAAATTGCAACTCTTCACACGTTAAATTCACTGAAAGTAATGCGGAAGGGTCGTAACATCATAAAATGTTAATCTGAAGACAAGAAGGAATGAATTACTATCCTTCCGTTAATGTACAGTTGGCCTGTTAACACACTATCCGACCGATTTTTACCTTCAATAGAATGGAGATATTTCGTTTTCCCGTGTAGTTTCTTAGCCAGCCGCCTTATACTGGGTCCTTATTATCGATCTGCTTTATGATATAAACATAACACGTCTGCACTTTCTCTGAATGTTCTGTCCACCATCTTAAGTGACTAACACTCACGAAAATTAATACAGACCCATAAAATAAAAATTCGCAATACTATAATATCACATACTACAACACCACATTCAAAATGTGCGATGTGTGTACATTAAATCTCAGTTAATGTAAGTTTGATTTACATTGTACTCAATGTGAAATTGTAAATGTGATCGCGAACAATTAAGTATGCTTTCGTGGTTAAAAGGAGAATATTATTTCTATTATGGGTAGCCTCTGTGTCGAATATAGCTATACAAATCCTTGCGTGTTCCCTAAATCGTCAGGCTTAAAATCTGAGCTTCATTCCTAAACTGAACGAGTTTTACACAAGCGCGGTGCTAGAAACCTAAAATTAACACATGGTGATGGGCTAAAGCTTTTCGGTAAATACGATTAGGTCGTATGCAGATAGATCATTTGTAAAGTTCTTCATGTAAAACCGGAAGATATGACAGAGGGGTATTCGTTTCACTATCTGTAGCGTTCTTTTTGTAAATAACACTGCAGTAATTCATTGCAGTGTTGCTTCCCTCAGTCAGGAGCTTTCAGCTTTTGGGACTGAGTCCTGGGTTTGGCACCCAGGGGACTCCTGGGTTTGGAATTGCTTCCACTTGGGCCACCCGGTCTGGGCATGCAGATTTTGATTCCAGGCGAATGCCAGGATGGTTCCTTCAAAAAGCCCATCGCCGAATTTCTTCCCGTTCCTTCTCCCCAGTCTTTTCTCTCCTATACTCACGTCGACGAGGCATAAAGCCAAAAGTAAAAAAAAAAGTACTTGGGCCACGCCACTTCTACATCTACATCTACATATATACTCTGCAATTCACAAAATTGTGGGTGGCAGAGGGTGCTCAGCACCAAAGCTAATCTCTTTGCTGTGCATTCCAATCCCTAATGGTACGAGGGAAAAAAGAATTCATATAAGAATCAGTCCGGCACCTTATTTCTCTAATTTTATCTTTCCTGTCCTTCCGACTCAAATAGGTTGGTGGAAGAAGTATTTCACTACACTCATGAGTGAAAGTTGGAGTACGCATGTTTTCCAATAAGTTTAAACGAAACGTGTGTCGTCTATCTACCAGAGACTCCCAACCTAATCTACTAATCACTTCTGTGACGCTTTCATAAGGGCTGTAGCAAGGGGTTACGAATCGAGCGGCTCTTCTCTGTACTTTCTCTATATTTTCGATCAATCCCTTACGAAACGGGTCCCAAATGGCACAACAATAATCCAAATGTGGACGCACAAGAGATTTGTACGCTATCTCCTTTGTTTGTTCATTACTATTTTTCAAGATTCTACCTATGAATCGCAGCCTAGAATTTGCTCTACCAACTAAAGAATTAATGTGTATGTCCCATTTCATGTTCCTTTGTACTGTCACTCCCAAATATTTAATAGAATCGACCATATCAATAACTGTATTGTTTAACTCGTATTTCTGAACAATCGGATTCTTTTTGTTAGTTATGCTCATTGTCTTGCACTTTTTACAGTTTAGAGTAGTAGCATCTTTGGTGCTGTGTATAGTTACATTACGGCACGTAACTGTCGTGGTATTTCTGCTTAATTTAGCAAGTTACACACATAAGGTAACAGTTTATAGAGTTTTATAACACCCCTTATTGTATTATGGATTCGACGATAAGAAAGGCAACTTTGAAATTCAGTTTTTCATATGGTTTTCCAAGACCGAAAGTATACGAAATTGACCAATGGCTATACGATCAAATAGAACTACGCGAAGATGATGTCCTCGGTTTACAATATGATTTTCTGGAAAATGCAGTTTATGTTAAATTAAGTAACGAAGAGAGATGTATACAAGTAATGGAAAGGACCAATGGTGATATGGTTTTCACACACACAAATAACGAGGTGAGTCACGTTCGCATAACCTTTGCAGGCATAGGAATACGCACGATTAAACTGTATAATTTACCTTTTGAAGTAGAAAATGACTGTATGCAAATTTATGGTAATGTTATGCAAGTATATGGAGAAAAATGGGCAGGAAACATGCGTTTCAAGGTAAACAATGGGGTTAGGGTTTTACGTGTTGACCTCAAAAAACACATACCGTCCTATGTTAACATAAGAGGACATAAAGCCCTTGTTATATATGATGGACAGCCACGAACCTGTGCGTTATGTGATTCGCCGGAGCACCTACGACAGCAATGCCCGAAGAAAAAAGTAGGTCCTTCTTCCAGCATTAATGACAGATTAGCTAGTAATCGTATAACAACTTATGCGAATGCAGTGTCAGGGAAAGTGGGAGTAAATAATTCGCCAGAAGACTTGCTTTTTCATACCACGGAGGAAGAAAAGAAAATAGAAATGTCGCCTGGATACTGCAATTCAGAAAAAGAGACAGAATCAATACCATTTATTAACCCGAATATTATAGAGTCTGAAGAATCTATGACGAAAGAAATAGATGCAACAAAGTTAGAAGAAGCACTAAAAGTCAACACCAACAGTGACACAGATACAACATCGACCATAAAAAAAATTACAGTTACCAAATACAGTATAACAAAGATGATAAGACCAAAGATACTCTAGTCAACTCACCTGACACAAAGATTACTGAACCTGGATATAGCTCTGATGACACAATCAAAGATATAGGACCCAAGTTAAAGAAAACCAGATAACGAAAACCAAACAGAAAGAGTTACAACAAGAATCTAGAAGTAAATTAAGGAAGTCAACAATACAAAAAAACACTATGAAACAGTACAAGCAATTCCAATGGAAATGGAAGTAGAAGAAATTACGACTAAAGAGGAATCAAAAGATACAACTTTGGACGAAGGATACTTACAGAAAGACATTCAAGTAAAACAATTATGGTCTAAAGACGTTTAAAATGCAGATTGGTAACACCAGTTCCAACCATAAATGCCACGCATTGTTACCATTGCAACAATAAACATAAACCGAATTTCGAACCTTAGCAAATTAAACTTCCTAAGTCAATTTCTCTACAAAAATCAAATAGACATAGCTCTATTACAAGAAGTGTTAACAAAGGAATTAAATATTTTTGGATTCAATACTATTTTGAACATTGACCAAACAAGCAATACTGGCACTGCAATTATAATAAAGGAAGGTATTCCTTATAAGGATGAAGAAATACTAACGTCCGGAAGAGGGATAGTAGTACATATCAATGACTGTTGCATCGTTAATGTTTACGTACCCTCAGGTACCAATAAAAGGGCCGAAAGAGCGTCATTTTTTAAAACACAAGTCCCTTATTATTAAGAAGGAAACCGTCAAAGATAATCATTGGTGGTGACTTCAATTGTGTGCTGAATAGCAACGATCAATGCCCTAATCCCAACTTATGCCCGGAACTAGATATGCTTGTAACGGGAATCGGTTTAAAAGATTATTTCGGGTTTTGAACGGGAACCGCAAATGTTTCACTTATTTGACTTCAAATTCAAAAAGTAGACTCGATAGAATCTATGTATCAAATAACCTAACACCCGAACTAAGTAGTGATGACATTATTCCGTTAAGCTTCTCTGATCATTGCGCTTACGTGTGTCGCCTATGTATGACTCCTCCCAATATATACCGAGGAAGAGGATATTGGAAAATGAACACTTCACTCTTTAAGGACAATGAATGTGAAGAAATTGTCGTAACACCTGGGCCGCCTGTATGAGAACATGCAACGACTACAAATCAAATATGGAATGGTGGCTCCTTTATGCTAAACCTAAACTCAGGAAGGCAATTATTGCTTATTCTCGAAGAAAAAATTTCTGGACAAACCATACATTGGAATTCTTTTACAGAGGGCTGAGAGAGCTTTATCAAAAAGATGAACCGACAATTCACGACACTATTATGATCAAGAAATACAAAGCAAAATTAATAAACTGCAAGCGTCAAAAATGGAAGCGCTTTTGGTGAATTCTAAGCCCACTGACATTATAGAAGAGGAGAAAGCCTCGCTCTTCCATCTGATAAGAGCCACCAAAAGAAGTAAATCTCAACTAATTACCAAAATCAAATCTTCAGAGGGAGAGAGTTTAATCAATCAAAAGGACATTTCTAGGGCGATTTTAAACCATTTCATGAACCTTTACAATGCTGGTTCAGCAAGAACAGAAGACATAGAAGAAATTTTAAACGAGATGAATTCAGCAGTTACAGATGACGAACGAGAACTTCTCTGTCAATATTTCAATCAAGAAGAAGTGGAACAAGCATTGAAGACTGGTGCATTGAGAAAAGCCCCGGGAATAAATGGATTTCCTTTGGAATTTTATAGACGTTTTTGGAATATCATCAAAAATAAAATGCTTGAAATTTTAATGAAGTCTGGACTCTTGATAGCTTACCTCCAGTTTTTACTGAAGGAATAATAATTCTGGTCCCAAAGGCTCCTGGAACTCACGAAATTCAGAAATTAAGACCTATAACTCTATTAAATTCTGATTATAAAATTGTTGCTCGCATCCTCAAAAGAAGACTAGCAAAGCTGTTACCAAAAGTCCTGGGATCTTACCAATCAGGTATATCGGAACGAGGAATTTCACATGCCACTATGGAATATAGAGACGTAATTTGTTTAGCAGCACAAAAGTCTATGAAAGCAGGAATTCTTTTTGTAGATTTTGATAAGGCCTATGACCGTGTTGACCATCAGTATCTACTTAGAACAATCACAAAAATGAGGCTAGGACAAGGGTTTGCGAACGTTATCGAGAAGCTTATATCGAATGTCACTTCAAGGATTATTGTAAATGGAGAGATTTCACAAAGTTTCCGCATGCGCAGAGCTGTGAGGCAAGGATGCCCTCTTTCTATGATTCTGTTCGAAATTTATATAGAACCTCTATTACATAAAATTCATAACACTACCAGTGGCATTATTTTTAATGGCAAACGTTACACTTGCCGTGCCTATGCAGATGATTTAGGTGTATATATCACAAGCAAAGAAGACGTGGATACTATCAGTCATCAATTAAAAATTTTCAGGAGTGCAAGTGGAGCAACAGTGAATATTAATAAATCTGGTTTCCTACATATTGGGTTAGGGCTCCAAAGCAACCTGGCAGTACATGGAATAATGCAAATAAATAAACACAAATCTTTAGGTGTATGGCTTGAAGCCAACCCTCACAAAATGAGTGCAAATAATTGGCGCCAGGTTTTAAATACCGTCAGGGGAACGCTCCAAGGGTACAAAAGTAAGCAGATTAACATAATACAAAAAGCAACTTTAGTTAAATTATCAATATTTGGCAAAATAAATTACTTAGCGCAGATTCTTCCTGCCCCCAAAGCCATAACACAAAACATACAACGAGCAATCTCATGGTTTCTATGCCAAGGTGAACTTTTTAAAGTAAACTTTCAGACATTAACCTTGCCCAACAGCAGCGGAGGTTTGAATGTTATTAATACCAACATCAAATGCAAAGCGCTTTTTCTACGAGCGATGAACAAAATTATGAAGACGAAGGACAGTCTCACATCTCAATTAGTGAATACATACAGACCCGCAAGTGCAGAGGCTCCAATACGAATTGACCACATCGATAAAAACTTCCAACATATCAGGGACTATTTTCTAGAAATTAGTTACATAACAGCAGCTCAGCTACAAAAACCCCCACAAACAACAAAAGAAATCTACAAAATATTAACGATTAATGCCCCACGCAACAAGATAGAAACAAAATATGTAGATACTAATTGGGGGATTATTTGGTCAAATATTTTTAACAAGAACCTGCCTTCAGACATACGAGCTTTATGGTATAAAGTGGTTAATGAGACAATTCCAACAAACGAGAAATTATTTCGAATACATTTCAAGGCAACTGACAGATGTGAAAATTGTGGAAATATCGACTCACTTCTACATCGTTTCCAATGTGGTGAGGCATACCAAATATGGATGTGGACAAAGCATGCTATAGCAGCCCTTTTACAAGTACCACCGATGAATGTAGACACCAGGATAGTTGTACGACCAGAGATCAAGATAGCTCCTCAAGAAAAACACAACTCGTGCATTTGGATACTCGGTCAAACCATGTTTTATATTTTACAGAGCAAAACGAAGAATTTAGAAGACTACTTGTCCACAATGAAAATCAAGATGTGGGTGATGAAAAGGACAACAAAATACAAAGAAAAGTTTGGAGTCTTTCTGGAAAATGCGATAACATCACAAATTGCAGTATAATAAAATATTTAAATCTAAATTACATATTATGTTAATAATGTTTGAAATTAATTGTAAGTAATTTTATGTATTATAAATGTAACACTTTATTCATGAATAATAATATTAAAAAAAAAATATACGAGTATATACTGTAAATGTTAAAAAAAAAAAAAAAAAAAAAAAGAGTAAGTTGCCACTCAGCGCACCAAGCCAAAATAACATCCAGATCGCGCTGAATTTCTAAGCAATCGGCCAAAGTTCTTACTTCCCTATAAATAACCGCATCATCAGCAAACAATCTAAAAAGGCTTTTCACTTTGTCTCCGAGATCGTTTATAAAAATTAAGAAAAGAAGTGGTCCTATTACACTTCCTTGAGGTACACCCGATGTAACATCTAGATTAAAAGAACTTTCTCCTTCAACGACAACATACTGCGACCGACCAGTTAGAAAATCCTTTATCCATTCACAAAGCTGATCCGATATACCGTACGCAATTTTCTCTGGATCTCCCTTAGTCAACTCCTGTTCTAAACTGATGATATTTTAAGGTTACGGTAAGCGTGTCAACCAGAATTCCAATTCAAAGGAGCAAATACTGAAGCTCTTTTTTTTTTTTTTTTCCTTTTTTTTTTTTTTTTTTTTTTTTTTTTTTTTTTTGCCAGCAACTGTTATATAGTTATTCAGATGCTTCGAAAAATTAAAAATAAATTCTTAACGTTACGTGCGCTTACCTTAGTAATTCTTCAGCATAGAGAACTCCGGCGTGGTGTATTAAAGTCATTTAAAACGAGACGTCACCAATTTAATGTGGTAGAGTAAAGAAAAGCCGTAAATAATTTATTCAGAAATTTTCTTTGAAGGTGTGTTTGCTGAGATTTTGTATCGTCGGTCATTTAATTTATCTCTCTCAAAGGGTTGCTCATTAAACCAGTAGTGTGTTAGGACAAAGAGGTTAAGCCTTTGTGAACAACAGTTCATTGAGACGATAAAGTGAATGAGGAGATGGTTTATTAAACTTCAGAACCAATTACTCTCTCTGTACCTGAAACATCTCATCCGCTGACAACACGTCCAGACGCCCGACATATTCTCAAAAGGCGCGCAATTTCCTGTATGTTGTCGTCGAGCAACCCCGAGGCAGCTCCATTGACGGGGTGTAATTGAAAGGAGGCCTTCAGGAATACCGCAGTCAGTGGACCTCGAATACAAGTGCAGCAAAAAAGTAAACGAGATTACACGAGACACTCGCGCTAAATTCAAACGCTTTACAACAACCGACTTCGGATTAAATATATTTCTGTTTCAAGAATACACTAAAGCAGCGGTTCCCAACCCTTACTGGTACACGACCCACTTTTAAGTAAAAATATTTTTCGCGACCCACCTAATATGAGAGTGTATATAATATCAGAATTGGAACTGTTGTATGACCTCGATACGCTATCGACTATCCTATCCTACGAAAAGACGAATTTTCGTACAGAGGATATATACTATCAACAAAAACAAGAATTGATAATACATAAAACAAGAAACATATTAAAGACCGGGAGGTGGCTGCACAGACCATCACCTCATCAAGTTGACTGATGAAATTCCAAGATTAATCACATTAAATCTACTCTCAATCAAAACAAAACGCATACAATAACTCACTCTCACATAGCAGTTTCAGTCAAAGACGTTGGTTTCGATTCATGAATAAACAAGAAAATTACAATTAGAGAAGTAAAATTGCAGGTGGTGTGCACGCGCATCTACGCTCTAGAGCGGGACGGGAGAGGGGGTGTTCAGGGTTACCATAACGATTGCGCGATTGCTGCCGCTGCTATATCTCACAACGAGGTTATTGCATACTTCCAGCTGATTGTTTAAGCAAACTTTTTTTTCTCTCACAAAGTTTTAATTTAAGCTAATAGCTTTCGTGATTATTGCACTTCTAATATATTGTGTTATATTTTTTAAATAGATGAAATAAAAGATCTATTTTTGTGATAATAACCTCGATTGTTCCGTGACCCACCAAAACACGCCGCGACCCACCAGTGGGTCGCGACCCATAGGTTGGGAACCGCTGCACTAAAGGCTAAGCATGGACTCAACTCGAAGGAGGCGTACCAAGCCTGGTAACAGAGGTAGGCCGCCAGTTTCTCCCCTCCTTACCTAACCTAACCCGGTTATCCTACCGGGTAAAGGGGACTCGCTATTTAATGAGGAATCCAACCCACTGAAACGTTGTGGCGTCTTCGCTTTACACTGCAAACTGCACTAGAGTTCAAAATCCCCGCCTAGACAGGCATTCGAACCAGGGACCTTCCGCTGTCTAGTCACACCACTCACGAGAATACATAAAGCATCTAAATAAAGGCGATGGAACGAGGTATTTTAATGAACTAGTGTGTCGCTGGCCTTGTGCCTTTTTTGGGTAGTGGTTAATGTTTGAACCATGCATAAGGAGCACATGGGTTCGAACCTTGGCATGACTATCCACACTTCAACTATCCATGGTTTCACGAATAACTGAATAGTTCCTTTACATTTCCATAGCAGATTTTCTTTCCATTTAGTATGCACATTATTCTGCTGACCACGTTTCCGGCAAGCAGTAATTACACTTAGATTAGTTGGACCCTTCCTAGTAGACTACTAGGCCTTGTTACTGTCGTAGGACGGTCAATTCATTTCATCTCTAGATGCTGTATCTGTATAAATGCTTTTGTCACTGTTGATTACTGCAGTTTGTTGTCTGTGTTGTGTTGATGAAGGATGGGAGGAGGTAAAACCGGGTGCCGGACCAACACGATCCCGTCAAGTTTAATATCTCCTTCCGACCATCGAATCATCTTCAACAGTGTCTACTCGCACTAAGTGGGCCTTTAGCAGGTAATTAAAACCCCAAATAAAAAATATCACACGGCACAGAGATCACGTTTCCTTTTTTTACACTGTTTTCCTTACATTTTCCATTCAAAGATTTAGTCAACTGGTGTGGGAGGGAGGGAGTACTGTTAAAACGACAGTACTAGCCCAATTTGCTGATGAAGATATTACCTGGTGATCTAAACGTCGGAGCCGAAAGGTCGCTAACCTCAACTATCGCTTTTACGTATCTCCACTAACTTCACAATTGACGTCATTAATTTTAATTTGTTTACACACAAAATTTCATGATGTAATGATAATTTTAGTTAATAACTAAATAAAAGAAATAGTAAGTATATGTTGAAGAAGACAACATGACCCGAAGCATAAAAAGATGCGATAGAGTAATTATCGCTATTAAATTTTGCTATTAAATGTTTTTTTACGGTCGTGGACATCACAAGTCACATTGTTTTGGCTGAGTGCACTTTCTTATGGGAGTCCCTCGCCTTTTAGTGGTGGGTGGTACTCTTCTGTCTGTTTTCGGAGCGGTTGCCCCTTCGGCTAGAGGACATTTGGTGGGTGAGGTTATCGGAAATAGTATCGACAGTTGTAGGTTTGCCCGAAGCCTCACAAGCCTTCAAAGTCATCTTATCAGTAATTGTTTATTGATATCATAATACAAGCTTAAAAACTAATCCTGCTAACATAGGAATTACAGTATCTGAATAATAATAAAAATACAAGCAGTATCACATCTTACTTCACTGGAATATAAGATTACAGTACAGTAGCAGTTTACCACATGAGACGGAGTGTTTTGTCAGGCGAGTGGCCTTGCTTTCCTGCAGAGGGTGAGGGATTGCTTGTTGAGGAGGAACATAAGAGTGGACAGAGCGAAGCAGAGGACGCCGAGGAACAAGCAGACCACGGACGGGTACTCGTTGTGGCCGCCGAGCAGGGTGCCGCGACTCACCACCAGCTGCTTGCTGCCCTTCACGTTCACCACCTGCCACACACACACACACAGCAATAGAGCTCTGAGCGGCTGGATCCAGTAAATCAGGCGGCGAGCGAACGAAACCTTCCCCGGCGTTACGCTTAGTCTTCGTAAGTTCGCTGACTTATCATGATGTGGAAAGACGGCATGCCCTGCTAGAAACGCATCAGCTGCACCACCATGTATCTCAACTTACCAAGGCAGCCGCCTACTGTGTGTGTTCATGCGTTGCCAAAACAACGAGTAAAGAATGTCCAGCAGTGCTTCAACTGCCAGTCCCATGGAAAGATGCGTCAGATGTGGGAGCGACCATCAAGTAGCAGACTGCATCACGCCAAGGGAGGAAGCGGTCCATTGCACCGGCGGCGGAAGTCATGCAGCCTGTTTTTGTGGATGCCTGATCCGAAAGCAACGTCAAGCGCAGTGTGGTACCCATCCCAGCTCCGTAAAGGCTGCAAGCGACGTGACTAGGGTGTAAGCTCGATCCACCACCACAGACTGGCATCCAAGACAGCGCGAAGGACGCACTAAATCATCGGGTGTACCTGAGATCGACCGGCAGCCAGAAGGCCACCATGGACACCGCAGTATAAACCACTGTCACGCCGGTCCCAGTACCAACCTCGATCAACTGACTAATGATTCAGCTGCTCATGCACTACACTGACACCACTGACACCACTGGAGCTAATTAGCCAGACAGTCCAAACCTACTTACGACAAAAGACAGTTAAAAAAGCAAAAGCAAAATATGACATAGATTTTATCTTGGTTCTGTTTAACATCCCATAGCGCAATGTTATTCAGCTGACGCTGCTGCTGGTGAACGGCTGTAGTTCTGGTTGTCGCAGCGTATGCACTATACCTGAGGATGACGACAGAGCACGCCGTCTTTCGACATCATCATCAGGCAGCGAACCCGCGAGGATTACAGTGACACGCCGGATCAGCCTTCGTTCACAAATAAAAATATCTTCGTCTTGTATGGTAAAAAAGTATTTCGTATCGATCAAGCATATTTGAAAATTTTTGCAATGGGAAAAGACTAGTTCACAATTTCCACAACCACATAATAGTGGGCGAACCAAGCCATCATTCCGAAAATAGGATATTTTTTTTAATCGAAAATTTCTAAGGGCGCTTTAGGCGACGTTTGGACGGGGGTAAATCTATGAGTTCGAGACTTCTCGTCACCGACATGATATGATATGCACATTGGGCGCTTTATGGATGGTTAAAATCTTAGGATTTCGTATCGCCAATATACTAATGTTAACAGTATATCTGTAGCTATAAGTACAGTATGACGTGTTGCGCTTGTACAGCCATGAAAGCAGAGTTTATACTCGTATCTAATATATAAAAATGAATGTTTGGCAATTTTTTCACAATGATCTTCATAACACAGTTTTTATCCAATTTTGATGGAACTATACATATGCTTTAAAACAAATACAAAAATACTGTTTATATTTGATTTATAAAATCCTAAACTCTCTTCTCATTCCCCCTTCAATTTCTGTCAACGTTGATCATACAAACCCACAGTTTTTATCCGATTTTGTTAGTACTTAGCACACGTACACTTTAAAACAATGCGGTCCGGTAGCTCAGTGGTTAAGGTGCTTACATCAGAAAGTTTCTCTCTCCAGTCACGGGCTCAAATGCCGTGGCGAACAGGAATTTTCAGGAGTAGTATTTGATTATATGAGCTACACCAGGATGATCCGTGGTTCTGATTCCACTTTAAACTGTAGTCCCTTTAGGAATTGGATTTCCTACCTCTGACACAATAGCTTTGCAACGTTCATCTCCTTCGAGAAGATTCGACCAACCTTTGGCTTGTGGACCAAATTAGATTTTTAGTTTTTGAAGTGAAAACTTCTTTAGGCGCGTGGGAAGATTTTTTTATGGGTAAAATCGTATGAGTACGTCACCGACATGCTAATGTTACAGTATATTTGTTACGGTGTGGTGATCAACGGTTAAGGTGTCTGTGAGGGGAATGAAAGGTTCCCGGTTCGAATATCTATCTTCGCGGTGATTTTCATTGGCCCTTAACCCGACCTTTACCTCTGACACAGCTTGGTGTGTAATGTGAAGTAAGCCAGATCGCTTCCGTGGTTCAGATTCCAAGATACGCTGTAGGTCCCCTCTATCCGGTGACATTATAGGGTCATTTTAAGGCGGTCTTGGATGCCAGTCTGTGGTGGTGGATCGAGCTTTCACCCAAGACACATCGCTTGGCAGCCTTTACGGAGCTTGGATGGGTACCACACTACGCTTGACGTTACTTTCGGATCAGGCATCCACAAAAAAAGGCTGCATGACTTCCGCCGCCGGTGCAATAGACCACTTCCTCCCTTGGCGTGGTGCAGTCTGCTACTGGATGGTCGCCCCCAAATATGACGCATCTCCACTGGTGCGTACAGTCACGCGCCTGGTGTCCATGGGACTGGCAGTTGAAGCACTGCCGGAACGCTCAGCCAAAAGAAACCCTGTCACCAGGTCTTTACAATCTCACAGAATTATTATCATTTAGTATAGTTATAAGTATGACGTGTTGCGCGTATGATATTCGTAGTTTAAGTTTTCACTTCTGTCGGCAGTCTTCAATGACTGCGAATTGTTTTATTTCATTTTTTTCCTGAGGGGTTCTTTTACTTCTGCACCTGTTCCCCGCAGGATTCACGGACGTAGAGCCCTATGCTCCGAGTCCACCTTGGCACTAGGGATGACGCTGACGGGGTCGGTGCCACGCTTCGTCCCATCCACCACGGCACAGTTAGATAAGAGTCTGAGTGGACCTGGAGATGGGGGGAGTTATAATGGACGTTCAGCTTTGATGAAAATCCTCGGACTATTCGGGGATCGAACCCCGGTCGTTCGAGCTGCAGTCCGGCGCTCAACCGTCTGAGCTACGTGGTCGCCGATTTTTTTTTTTTTTTTTTAATAATTGACTCGGAGCTTTCATTTGCAACTTTGATAATGTAAAATAAATTTTTCCCCAAATTATCTGTTGCTATTTTAATTTTCTTGGGTACGAATTTTGTGGGAATTTTTGGAAGAAACGTTAGTCGAGACGACTCACCGGGTAGGAGTAGTCGACGAGCAGACGGTACGTGCCGGCTGGGAGGCCTTCGCTGAATACAGAGTCAGCGCTGTGGTCCACCCGGCGGTACAGCTTCCGGAATGGGGACAGTGCAGACACGCGCATCCACACGATCAGGTCCTCATTCTGCAACAGGTGAAGGGTTCAGTCTGTGACACAAGCGACTTAAAATTCAATTAAAACATTTCAGTTTTATTTATCAATATTTCTCTAAATTTTAGTAATATTTCTGAAGTTTTTCATGTTATTTTGTATTGTTTTGGCAGTTCATTGAATTTATACTACTTGTAATCAGCATTCAGTAATATTGTTTAACATTTAATAGTAATTTAAATTGGTTAAATTAAAATTTAGCATTAATATATTGTTACATAAGAAATTGGCAATGCTATAATTTTTCGTTCACAGAGTTACCCATTGTCGCGACAAAGTCCCTTGTAGTTTTCTTACCATCGCCGATGGAGAGCTGGGAGCGGAAATATTCGGCGAGGCAAAAGAACACTTTAAGGTTTTGGTTTCATCACGGCGTAAGTATTCAGTGCAGTTTAATTAATACATTTTAAGTTACAGATTTTATCATGAAATATGGCGTTGTGGAAACACAAGCTTCCGACGTCGTTTTCTACCGTCATCTTCAGGTCCTGCGTGAACCATGAAAATCAGAACTGTGACGCCGTTCTCGGGTGTCAACACAGTTCCCCCCTCTTCCCTCAGCAGCAGCAACGCCATTAACTGCCCATTTCCTCCTTGGGCAGAGTAGGGTGGAGTGTTTGTCTTGCGACATTTACTCCTAGTCTTATAGATGGATACTTGCTTCAGGTTAGATTTGGGGATTTATTGTACAAGTGAGATAGGTCCTATGTGTGGACCTATTCCTACCGGATAATTTCCCAGATTCTTGATTAGTGGGTTGTTGGATTTATGGGCTGTATTATAAAACTAGCTGTTACCCGCGACTTCGTACGCGTGGACTTGGAGTTTCATTGCCAGAATTGGATATAGAAAACTGTTAGTAAAATTTGTCCCAAACAACACCGAGTCGACATAATATGATGGAAAGCCATCATTATATCATCCTATCGTCTAATCTGTCTCATGAAGAGAATCAATTTACAACATCTTTAAAAACAGAAAAGTAAGCGAAGGTGCGGGGATGTGTGTGTGTGTGGGGGGGGGGGGGTTAACTGATGACAGCTTTATTTCAGCTTGGTTTTTTCTTCTTTATTCAACATGAGCATCTGAATCTTATAACCTAATAGCAGAACATTGTCTTCTAGACCTGCACCTTAGGCCAGGTTTACGTCCGTAAGGCATGTCAAAAAGGAAGACAAATTGGTGCCAGAAACTTTTATACAGACACAAATGAATAGTACAGTGCAGAGCAAATTGACTTCTATACTAAATAATAAGTTTTGTTTCTTATCGAAATTTATTAACAAATCAAACACTAACAGACTGCGCGACTGAGCAACCAACGTAACATTACAGACTAACACACGAATCTGTCTGTCTTTCATCATTCGATAAGTTCTTAAAATTTCGTTACTAAAACTGTTATTCATACCGAAAAAAATGTCCTGTGTCCTTCCTACACTATTTCATTGTTAAATTCCATCAATATTTATATAGCCATTTAGTCGTCAAAACGTAACAAAAAGACAGAAACTTACTTCCACAATTACAATATAATAGCTGGTACCCACAAATTCGTTCGTGATTGTAAAGTATTCATATTGACAGCTGTAGACATCTAAACACCATAGTGCACGATGGGAGACTCGGTACTATTACCACACACAAATACCAGTCTTCTGCGCTATGTAGTTCCGGCAGCAAAGTAAAATTTACGGGTACACACAAGTCTTTGGATGAAATACGAATGGGTGACCCTGTGTTACTACCACACAAAAAACGCCGGTGATAGTTTTCACTCAAAGTGATACACCGAGACACATGCGTCTTTGGCTGAAATATGAAAATTGCCGCAGGTCGACCATTTTCATCCCCCATGTCTTCCACACCCCCATAGCTATAGACATCTAACAACCATAGTGCACGACAACAGACACGATTCTACCACCACACATAAAACACCAATAGCTCTATGCTATGTAGTCGTGGGCAGAAACGATAAATCTGCAGAGACACATGCCTTTCGTCGAAATACGAAAATATCCTTGGTCGGCCACTTACAACCACCATATCTACCACAGTACCACAGTTTCTGAAATTCGGCCGCTGTTGTGATCGAAAGGTGACTCTGTGCTACTACTACACACAAACGCCAGTTATCTGTGATCTCTAGTTTTCGCTGAAAAGTGATACACCATGACACTTTAGTCTTTGGCAGAAGTATGAAATTGCCACAGGTTGATCACTTTCAACCCCCATATCTCCCACACCCCCATAGCTACCGACATCTAACAACCATAGTGCACTACATGAGATACGATTCTACTACCAAACACAAACACCAATGTTCTATGCTATGTAGTTGTGGCAGAAAAAGTGACATATGCGGAAACAGTCGAAATACGAAAATATCCTTGGTCGGCCACTTACAACCACCATATCTACCACAGTACCACAGTTTCTGAAAATCGGCCGCTGTTGTGATCGAAAGGTGACTTTCTGCTACTACTACACACAAACGCCAGTTATCTGTGATATCTAGTTTTCGCTGAAAAGTGATACACCATGACACTTTTGTCTTTGGCAGAAGTATGAAATTGCCACAGGTTGATCACTTTCAACCCCCATATCTCCCACACCCCCCATAGCTAACGACATCTAACAGCCATAGTGCACTACATGAGATACGATTCTACTACCAAACACAAACACCACTGTTCTATGCTATGTAGTTGTGGCAGAAAAGTGACATATGCGGAGAACAGTCGAAATACGAAAATATCCTTGGTCGGCCACTTACAAACCACCATATCTACCACAGTACCACAGTTTCTGAAATCCGGCCGCTGTTGTGATCGAAAGGTGACTTTCTGCTACTACTACACACAAACGCCAGTTATCTGTGATATCTAGTTTTCGCTGAAAAGGTGATACACCATGACACTTTTGTCTTTGGCAGAAGTATGAAAATTGCCACAGGTTGATCACTTTCAACCCCCATATCTCCCACACACCCATAGCTAACGACATCTAACAACCATAGTGCACTACATGAGGTACGATTCTACTACCAAACACAAACACCAATGCTCTATGCTATGTAGTTGTGGCAGAAAAGTGACATATGCGGAAACAGTCGAAATACGAAAATATCCTTGGTCGGCCACTTACAAACCACCATATCTACCACAGTACCACAGTTTCTGAAAATCGGCCGCTGTTGTGATCGAAAGGTGACTCTGCTACTACTACACACAAACGCCAGTTATCTGTGATATCTAGTTTTCCGCCTGAAAAGTGATACACCCATGACACTTTTGTCTTTGGCAGGAAGTTATGAAATTTGCACAGGTTGATCACTTTCAACCCCCATATCTACCCACCCCCATAGCTACCGACAATCTACAACCATAGTGCACTACATGAGATACGATTCTACTACCAAAACAACAAACACCAATGCTCTATGCTATGTAGTCGTGGTAGAAAAGTGACATATGCGGAAACAGTCGAAATACGAAAATATCCTTGGTCGGCCACTTACAACCACCATATCTACCACAGTACCACAGTTTCTGAAAATCGGCCGCTGTTGTGATCGAAAGGTGACTTTCTGCTACTACTACACACAAACGCCAGTTATCTGTGATCTATAGTTTTCGCTGAAAAGTGATACACCATGACACTTTTGTCTTTGGCAGAAGTATGAAATTGCCACAGGTCGATCACTTTCAACCCCCATATCTCCCACACCCCCATAGCTACCGACATCTAACAACCATAGTGCACTACATGAGATACGATTCTACTACCAAACACAAACACCAATGCTCTATGCTATGTAGTTGTGGCAGAAAAGTGACATATGCGGAAGACAGTCGAAATACGAAAATATCCTTGGTGCGGCCACTAACAACCACCACATCTACCACAGTACCACAGTTTCTGAAATTCGGCTGCTGTTTTGATCGAAAGGTGACTTCTGTGCTACTACTACAACACAGAACGCCAGTTATCCTGTGATCTATAGTTTTTCGCTGAAAAGTGATACACCATGACACTTTTGTCTTTGGCAGAAGTATGAAACTGCCACAGGTCGACCACTTTCAACCCCCATTTCTCCCACACCCCCATAGTTACCGACATGTAACAACCATAGTGCACTACATGAGATACGATTCTACTACCAAACACAAACACCAATGCTCTATGCTATGCTAGTTGTGGCAGAAAAGTTGACATATGCGGAGACAGTCGAAATACGAAAATATACTTGGTCGGCCAATTACAACCACCATATCTACCAAAGTTTACACAGTTTCTGAAATTCGGCCGCTGTTGTGATCGAAAGGTGACTCTGTGCTACTACTACACACAAACGCCAGTTATCTGTGATCTATAGTTTTCGCTGAAAAGTGATACACCATGACACTTTTGTCTTTGGCAGAAGTATGAAACTGCCACACGGTCGACCACTTTCAACCCCCATTTCTCCCACACCCCCATAGTTACCGACATCTAACAACCATAGTGCACTACACTGAGATACGATACTACTACCAAACACAAACACCAATGCTCTATGCTAAGTAGTTGTGGCAGAAAAGTGACATATGCGGAGACAGTCGAAATACGAAAATATCCTTGGTCGGCCACTAACAACCACCATATCTACCACAGTACCACAGTTTCTGAAATTCGGCCGCTGTTGTGATCGAAAGGTGACTCTGTGCTACTACTACACACAAACGCCAGTTACCTGTGATCTATAGTTTTCGCTGAAAAGTGATACACCATGACACTTTTGTCTTTGGCAGAAGTATGAAACTGCCACAGGTCGATCCACTTTCAACCCCCATTTCTCCCACACCCCCATAGTTACCGACATGTAACAACCATAGTGCACTACATGAGATACGATTCTACTACCAAACACAAACACCAATGCTCTATGCTATGTAGTTGTGGCAGAAAAGTGACATATACGGAGACAGTCGAAATACGAAAATATACTTGGTCGGCCAATTACAACCACCATATCTACCAAAGTTTCACAGTTTCTGAAATTCGGCCGCTGTTGTGATCGAAAGGTGACTCTGTGCTACTACTACACACAAACGCCAGTTATCTGTGATCTATAGTTTTCGCTGAAAAGTGATTCACCATGACACTTTTGTCTTTAGCAGAAGTATGAAACTGCCACAGGTCGACCACTTTCAACCCCCATTTCTCCCACACCCCCATAGTTACCGACATCTAACAACCATAGTGCACTACATGAGATACGATTCTACTACCAAACACAACACCAATGCTCTATGTTATGTAGTTGTGGCAGAAAAGTGACATATGCGGAGACAGTCGAAATACGAAAATATACTTGGTCGGCCACTAACAACCACCATATCTACCACAGTTTCTGAAATTCGGCCGCTGTTGTGATCGAAAGGTGACTCTGTGCTACTACTACACACAAACGCCAGTTATCTGTGATCTATAGTTTTCGCTGAAAAGTGATACACCATGACACTTTTGTCTTTGGCAGAAGTATGAAATTGCCACAGGTCGACCACTTTCAACCCCCATTCTCCCACAACCCCATAGCTACCGACATCTAAAAACCATAGTGCACGACAGGAAAGACGATTCTACTACCACACACAAATACCAAAAGTCTATGTTATGTAGTTGTGGCAGGAAAGAGAAGTATACGGAGATACGAATTTTTGGTCGAAATATGAAAACGGCCTTGCACTGACCAACTTTAATCATTATATCTCCCACATCCCCACAGCTATCGGCATTCGGCCAACGTTGTCATCTCCCCTCACCCACAGCAGCCACAGCCAGTATCTGCTCCATTGAGCAGAGTTTAGTGGTGTTTTTGTCGGCGGACATTTGCTCCAATATCAGTACGATGTGGCATAACTTCGCTCTATATGAGTCATCAGTTTGGCTGTTCTTATGGTTTCTTCAAGGTATGGATTCTGACGCCGCTTGTCCGCAGGAATGATCAGCGCCTCAACCCAGTTTGTGATGATGCTCTAACTAGCTGCAAGATGTCAACTTCGAGATCAGATGCGTCAGTAGTTGGGCGATGTTATTCAACTGGTCTTCACGGCGCAGCTCCTCTCGGCAGTCATGTCTGCAGCATCGTTTAGTTGATAACCGCTTTGCTGTTAAACCTGTCCTGAGGTTGCCTTGGTGATCTTCAACGGTAGATGACTGATATTTCGAGTGGGCTATATAGTACAGATGATCCAATATTCGTTTCCAATGATGATTCTTTACTTGTGCTGGGTGATTGTTTGTGGTTGGAGGATGACTCCTATGGTAGGAAGACTGGATCTTCTTTCTGACAGGGCAAGCACCGTAGCATGCGGCGTGGTCACCGCCGCAGTTAGCACAGGTCGGTATATCTTCACGTGATCGTGAGCAGATTAGGACGCTGTGCCCCTCACCGCAGCGAACACATCGCACCTTGGATTTGCATTCATATGCTAAGTGTCGAAATCCTTGGCAGTGGTAGCACTGCGTGACTGTCTTCTTCTTTCCTGTGGCTTCTTTTGGGGCTCGGTCAATATGGTTCTTAGATCTTTGATTGGCGTAGGTCTTGCTGGCAGTGGTTGTTTTGCCGGTGGAACCGTCGAGAGGCAGCTTGCATCAGGAACAGGTATTGATTCCTGATGCTAGGCTGTAGGTTCTTCAGGTACTTCAGTGTGTGGTTCTTCAGGTGCATCTGTGTGTGGACTGGTGGGATCGGGTGCTTGCTTTCGAGACACTCTATGGTTGCCTCGAAATCCGACTGATTGGTGGACACTTGGAGAAGTCTTGTCAGGGTCGACCGGAGTTTATCAGGAATGGCTGCAGCTAGGCGCAGCACCTCCATGATTTTGCCATAGTGCTCCAGTGAAGTCGCAGTTGTGAGTTGGTCCAAGACTTCATGAAGAGTAGTTAGCTGCCCAGTGTTCTTGAGTTGCAGCTCTTCCGGCGAGGATGGATTCTCATCAGTAATGTTCTCATTTGAATTGGAGCTTGGTTCTTCTGTCTCTTGAGTGGGAAACAGGATTCGGTGGATGTTCTCTAGGTACTCCACCTCATTGAAATCTTCAGAGAAAGCGCTCGGGAAAGGAACATGTTTTGACCAGTCCTTCCCATCTTCAGTGACTGGTTTGGCGAGATGGGAGAACTTTGGATTGCACAGGGCTTTGCGCAAGTTCTTGAAGCTTTGCACTGGGAGATCCCAGGCGAATATAAGGTTGCGCACCCTGAGGAGAAGCTGCGCCTCCCATGGTCCTTCCTTCTCTCCGTGATACTTTTCGATCTTCGTGATTGAGACCCGGGTGGGGAGATAGTGAGCGGTGTCCTTGTTGGCGAGAAATAGATAGATTGGAGATTTGCCTTCAAAGTCACTATGTTCTTCGAGTACGGATCTTTGTGATGACCACGAAGTCCACGAAGAGTTCTCTCGAGAAGCCTGCGTGGGTGACTGTCGGATGACCGCATCTCGACCTCCTGGGGTGAGTGAGGTTACGCTATCTTCTGCAGGAGAAGACAGGAGCTGGCGCGGTGGAGCTGGTATGTCCTGGTGACATCTGGGCGTAGTAGTAGGCCCACCTGTTGGTGATTGTCGCCCGTGTTTCACCATGTTGCTACGTCACGCTTTAGCCATTTCGGACCAAAGGCGGTGACTGACTCGTTCCATCATTCGCGCTGGCTCCGGCTTAATATCGCATCTGTCACGCGGGCCACGGTGATGAATCAAGAAATAGAATGGTCATCAGAAACAAAATGCCTTCGATTCACCCTTCTCCTTCGAAAACGTATTTTAGACAGGAGAAAACAGGGCACCGTTATAAGTAAAAACTTATCCCCAAACCTGTACAGCAACAAAACTTAGGATTTTAGTTATCAGGCATCAACCCACTATATGTAGATATTTTCAAACAAACAGAAAAATTTTGTGACAGGATAGAGAAACTCGGACAAACTGAAGAAAGGTTCCAAACCTTTGAAAACGTCGCTTGTTTGTGGATGTAACGTTTCATTTCCGTGTATTTAATTTATTTATCTCGTTTCAACCATAATTTCAAATCTGGAGTTGTTTTTGATGATCATAACTGTATGGCCAAGAAGTCGCTTGCCTCACGTAGGGATCACTTCAACCTTAATCCTGTCCTTGTAAATCATATCGGTGCTTTAATATTAATTTATCAATATTAACTGATTATCATATTGAATTAATTCACTGGCGCCCAACTTAATTACAAGATTACTATGCAGTCCCAATAGCTGCCGTACACAATATATGGTATCAAATTCTGAACATAGAAATGAATATTGTTTGAAGAGCTCGGTACTGACGAGGAAGCCGTTGTTGTCGGGGTTCTCGGGGTCCAGCTCGTACACGTGGCGCCTCCAGTTGCGCGGCTTGGCGTAGCCTCTGAAGGCTTCCTGGAGGCTGTGTCCAGGTGGGTTGGCGAACAAGCGCGCCTTGTCGGAGGGCCACGCGATGCCGGTCCGTCGCAGAGGCACCTCGCGCAGGCCACCGTCCTCCAACACCAGAGACAGCCGCAGACTGTCGTTGAACATGGAGTCGGCCACTGCTCCGCACGGCGCTGCACGACAACAATCAAGGTCTCAGCCGCCTCGCCTGCACGAATCCCCGGAACCGCCCTGCATACCACACTACAAGTGTCTTACTGTCAAATACTTTCATAATCAAGCTATCCCACCTTCTAGGCTATGTTTAGGGTTGCCACTCGTACTCAACCATTGAGAGATGTACATTTATTTGTCCGTGTAGGTGTACTTTAAACCTCTGAAAGTAATAAGGTACGCTAAAATATGTTTTTACCTGATTCACATTCTCAGCTCACTGCTTGACCTTTTACATACAAAGAAGCTATCCAAACGCAGTCTTAAAAAAATCATCATTAAAATGCAATACTTTACTTTATGGTCTGCAATGAAAGACTCGCGCGTTTCTGAAGGCAACCAAAGGAAAATATCAAATGTAATAACTACACACTTGACTTGCTTGGTTTACTTTAACTTTTATGTCACTGTCATACACTCAATATTATTTTAAAAAAGAATGATGAGCTCATTCCGTGAAAGTGTTTGAGAAAAACTAGTATTTCTTGAATGTATGCGAATGAACTGTAAGAATTTCAAGAAAGCAACGATTTAGACCTGGCAGCAGTGTTAGTCACGAATGCGCAAGAAGTTGGCGGCTTCAGTCGTAACAACATCCAAAAGCAAATTCAGCAATAAAACAAAAGATCTGGTCAACAAGAGGATGGAAACGAATAATTCGATCTGATTATGACATGATAAAGTGTTCTTAGCTGTATAAAATGAAAACGTTGGAAGTGTTAGTTTAGAAAAGAAAATAGGTCTAAACAGGGCGAAGCGAAAGCCTATACTCGGTAATAAGGAGATAACTGCAATGGATGGAAACAATGGCGGAATTACTGAGGAAGATGAAATTCTGAAAGTCCTCGGAGGTTTTTATAGTAACCTATAAGATAGCTTAGAGGAAACTCGGATATTCTCTACCCTCTCCAAGGTATCTACAGTGCCAGATGTGCTTCCATCTGAAGTCAGTTATGCTATAGATAACATGAAAAAGGATCGGCCACTGGTTACGACGGTCTCTCCGTTGATATTTTGAAGTTAGTTGGCGAAGAAACTATTAATCACTTGGCCAAAGTATTCCCTTACTGCCTACACAATACATCCATCCCTTCTCCATGGAATAATGCGAAAATCATTCTGCTACAGAAAAAGGGAAGTATTCATAACATCAAAAAGTACTGACCCATATGCCTGTTGACTGTGCTGTACAAATCTTTACAAAGATCTTGTTGAACGAATCAGTTCCATCCTTTATTCTGCCCAACCGATTGAGAAGCCACGATTCCGCAGCAGCTTTAGCACAATCGACCACATTCTTACTCTGCGAGAACTAATTAGCCATGTAAACGAATACCATATGCCTCTTTGTGTAGCCTTTGTAGATTTCGAAAAGGCATTTGATGCAATACTAAGTCACAAAGCTGTCCTGAAAGCCTTAGCTGAACATGGCGTGGATACAACTTATATCAGAGTGCTGTGTAAAATCTATGTCATCTCCTCAGCCTTTGTCAGCGTTAGAGAACAAAGTATAGAATTCCGCAGCAAGGTGATCCCATCACTCCAAAATTATTTTCAGCTGTCTTGGAGATGGTACGTAATGTCAAAGCTAGAATGGGTGGAAAAAGGAATTAGAATCAATGGCAGAAGACTTAACAACTTGAGATTCGATGATGACATTGCGCTTGTGGCTAATGACCTTGATTAACTCCAGACATTGGTTACCTACCTCATCTCCGAGTGAAAAGCAGTTGGACCAGAATGAATCTTTCAAATACAAAAATTATATCTAAAAAATGGGCCAGAGTGGGGAATCTTTAAAAAATGTCAGTGAGTACATTTACCTTGGCCAGCTTGTAAACATGAGAGGTGATGTAAGATAAGAAATTTTCCGTCGAATCAAGGTGGGGTGCTGAGTTTTTGGGAGGAATTCTATTATCCTCAAATGTAATAAGCCCACAAATCTAAAGAATATAGTTTTCGACCTGTGCATTCTTCCTGTGCTCACATACGGCTGTGAGACCTGGACTGAGTGAATTTACAAAAGGTAAACTAAGGACTTCCTAAAGAGCTATGAAAAGGTCAATGCTAGGATTAACAAAAAAAGATAAGAGCAACCAACATTGGGTCAGTTACGTAGGTCACTGATATCTTACAGAAGACGGCAATGGGCCAGCCATACTGCACGGAGAAATGACCAAATACGTGCAAAAATAGTGTTACAGTGGATCCCAAGAGATCACCACAGAACGAGAGGAAGACCAACAGACAGATGGGACAAGGACACACGGAGGGTTGTCAGTGTTAACTGGCAGAGGATCACCCAAGATCGTTCGACCAGGAGTAGACTGCTCATGTTCTACCTGAAATCATGACTTTAAGAGGCCACGTCAGTAAATGACTGAACTGGCTGATAATGATGGTGATGTATGTAATAGAAAATACTTGTTCAAACATAAAAAGTAAAAGTACTTGCTTTAATTCCGAAAAAAGTTGGCGCGAATTTTATGAAACTTTGTACAAATGTTTCTCACTGCGGGAATAGAAATAACGTACGGATAAATCTATGCCAACTATACCGGGCAACGCCGGGAACTCTACTAGCAGTAAATAAAAAAGACGGACAGTCCACCATTAATCAGTAAACAATAAACTTCAATTGTAAAATCATCAATTAAACGCAGATTGTTTCCTCGCAGTTGACGCCTCATCCTACGACTTGGATGATTCCTTGGAGTGTGCTCGGGCTCACCAATGGGCCGCCCGTCGGAGTCGTAGTCGAAGGGCGCGCAGAAGCGAGACACGTTGCGGCTGAGGCGGCCCTGCAGCTGCTCGTCGTCTCGGGATAACACGTACCTCCTCACGTTCTGGTGCACGTGGCTCAGCTCGTAGTACAGCAACACTTTCCCTGCCAACAGAATTGTCAGACACTTCAGCCGTCAGCCTCGTCTTTACGAGGCATCTGTGACGTAACTTGCAATTCCCCGAAAGAGAACTTATTTTATTGGGATTAAATTCGTTTTGCTACTTACTTGAATTACTTTCGAGAATTTTATATAAAATTCTTTTGAGCTAAAGAGATACGTAATATGTTCTTTCGTTTCGAATGGAAAATGTGAAAAACCGTAAGGGGATCTCATGTGGTGGACTGCCGAATCTTTCTTATTTCTTTCGCCCTGCCATTTCCCAAGAGGTACATTAAATTTTGGGTAAAACTAAGTCATGTGAGTGGTAGTTTTCATAAATGATACTCTCAACAAGGTATATACACATTTACATTTATTTACACATTACTTGATACACAGATAATCCTCCATGAACTCTGTGAGCCCTTCAAATGGTTAAAACATCTATTACATGTGCCCAAATGGTTTCGTCCCACCTGTTGGGTTTAACGGTGATGGTGTATGCGTCAAGCTGCTTCTTGCTGCTGATGTCGACGGCTAACCGTCCGCCTCGAATATGCTCCGGCCGATCTCCTCATCGATCTAAAACAAGAGCCTCGAGCCATTAGTCAACTGAACAACCAGCTTGGCTGCTCTCTTCTTCAGCAGAGAGCCATTAACTGCTCCTTTGAGCAGGGTATGGTGGAGTTTATTGTCTTTCGACATTTACTCCAAGATCATTACGATGGGGTATAGCATTTCTGTAGGTGCGTCTTCTCATTATGGTTTCTAATCGATGTCTTGATTAGGGTGACATACCGTCTTCACGGCATCTTGAATGCAACTAAGGCAGCTTCGCGCTTGGAGGCATGCCTCCTTGCGATGCTAGGTGATTTACAAGTTGGACGAGTAGATTGATAAGAACATCCAGTCTGTCCTCTCGATGGTCCGCGACGTGACTTCCCCAGTTGAGCCTGCAATTTCCTCCAAAGGTCGTGTGGCTATCTTGGTCATGCACCCCGGTTTTGATCTCCAATCCCCATCCATCCTCCGGTGGCAGGGAGGCTTTTCGAACAATAGCTGCCTCGATGACTCTCCCATTCTTCGCCAAATGACGCCATGATTCAGCGTATTCTTGCTGACTCCTGACCCACTCTCCTGGACATTAGCTTCTACATAGATACATTCCAATGTCTGAATTTATTTCTCTTGTTGTTTCAATTGTTTATGAAATTGTAGCTACTTCAGTACTTTACCAAAAATCCCGTGGAGCCACTACACTCACATCCCATTGAAACTGTATAAATAGTTGCGACGTTGAAAATTTCCTAACTATCCATCAACGTCCGTAGCACAAATCTGTAACATCGCAGGACAATACTCGGCCTCATGTGGTGAGGAATGTGCAAGCCTTCTTCGAAGAACGACACGTACCACTGCTTCCCTAACTTGCACGTTCCGCTGACACTTTGCCCATAAAACATGTCTGGGGAATGGTCAGTGGGCAACTTGTTCCTTCTGGTCCTCGTGTAATCACTGTAGGTGCTGTGGACGCGCCTACAAACCGCGTGGCAGTGTGCTCCCCAGCAGTACAGCCACGACATCTGGAGGCTCTGATTACAGCACGTGGTGGCTTTCACCGAACTGACCTCTCGCGGTCAAACTTCTTGAACATTTCTATAACACTATTCTTTTTTGTTTTGTCATGTCTTAATCTGTGGAATAAATTTAATGGTTATCACATATCTCCTTGGTGCTGCAATTTTCACAAACATTATTGTATGCAACGGTATGTTGTAACAGTTCGTAGCAGTTGTTTGTTGTGTAAGACAATATTCTAGATTCAGACATACAGAAGTAGCTAAATTTAAATGCAAACCTATGGCTTTATTAACCAGGCGAAGAAAAGTACGAAACAATTAAAGTTGTTGCAAAATCACTAGTCACTATTATCGAATCAGATTTCCGCTTCTACAAACTATATTGTAATAAGTCGCATTCCCAAAGCTAGGCAGTATGGGACGAGCGAGTGAAAGCTGTTTATCAGTGAGCTGCAGCCGCTTATGAGTGCGTCAAGCCACCCACCCGATGCGCTGTCCCCGGTATGAATGGAGTAGTGTGTCAGTCCTCCAGCAGGGACAAAAGCTTTGAGAAATATGGTGACAAGTGACAAGCAACCCAGCTTTTGGAGGATTCTTCGCCTTCGATAACCACAGGGCCAGCCTATGAGAATAGGGACACACCACTGGGATATTTCAGTTGATGTTTGTTTCATGGAATGCTGCTCCGAGGCGGGAGTGGAGAGGAACCACTTGTGGATGTGTGTGGACTGGCTGGCCGGTCTACAGCCATCCTGTGAGTGTCTGAGGTGCGCATCCCGTCGCCGGCAGTGCGCGGACACGGTAAAGTGATTCTAACAGTGCGACAGGTTGACACATATCATGGCCCGGAAAATATCATGGCCCTGAGTAGCTGCCCTGATTAGCTAGAGACTTGTTCAAAACAGCCAACTGAGCTAACCATCTTGTAAGTCTTATTCATTTAGTGTCATTTAGTTTGGGAAATAAATTCATTCTTTTTATGTGAACCCATTTTTGTTATGTTATTGTAACCCCTGAGACGTGTCATATGCGAGGCTCAATATTAGTATGTTAACAGAGTAAATATTAAGTAGTTTTAATTGCTGACGCCATACAGTGCGCCTAACAAATTTTAAAGTATAGTTACCACCATGAGATCATTACAATATGAAATCCGACCGTAAAAATCAGAGATTCGGATTTAATGTTAGGTTTATAAGAAAAGACTTTTTTCTTCTCAAAACTGACAACCTGCTGTAAAGGAATTCTGGTAATGGAGGCGAACGTCTGACCACAACCACCCAAGTTTCTTTGAGTGCCTCCATACTACCTTTCATGCAAAAATTACAACTCAAAATTTCATAAACCCTCTAGTCTAGACACATTCTTTCCAAAACCCTTGCGTACGTGAAGTATTCCTAATTTGTGTCAACTTGAGGCATTATCTAATACAGGATATATTATACACGTATTTAACTTGAGACTTTGCACATTCTAAGTTGTGAATGCGGTCAGCATTTCTACACCCGTTTAGCAACCAACATTAATACCGAACATGAGCGTGATCCGTGGGATTTTTTATGGTTTTTATATCTGGTGAACGTTTAAATCATTAGAGGCAGGAAAGGACTGAAGCAAGCAACGGGAAGGAATTCGGCCCTTATAAGTTGAAGGAACCACAGCAGTATTCGCCTGGATTGATTTCAGGAAACCATGGAAAACGTAGTTTCGAGCCCGTGTCTTCCCGAATAAGAGGCCAGGGTGTTATCGCTCACTCAACAAGCTCGGCATCCGGGGGAACGCGGTGGTTCCTTCAAAAGGTCATAGACAAATTCCTTACCTTTTCTTGTCCCTCGATGTTGCTGAGGCTAAAAGTCATAAAAAAAAGAACATTATGCCTATGGTACACACTCATTTCCCAGCACATGACTTGCAGTGAACACCAAGGAACAAATCACGAATATCAACTATTTGTCCTGTATAAGAGCACCTTCTGTTCACCTGTACCTAGAAGATTTATTTTCCGTTATGAATCTAATCATGCTCGCCGATTTTTGGTAGAATGTAAAAAAAGATTTGTTGACTGCTAAATTATACCGCAGACTGGGGATAGTGTATACTCGGACATTGAACTAGACATCGCATGGAGTATGTCAGTAGAAAATAAAAACGTTTGGTCGAGAAGGAATTGCTGTTGGAAAGCGTAAAACGGAATTACATTTGTAAGGGGGAGTTATCTGAAGACTTGGGGTGTGTATAGGGCACAGGTTAATGGTGAGTCCTGGGTAAGTGTTAGGCGGAGAGTAAAATACTACGACTATAAATTAAGGCACATCTGGAAAGCGCTGAAGAAACAGTGAAAGAGTTGCCCCCTCACTGGTTATGATGTGGGCGCTACCTGCGATGCCAGGGACGTTGAAGTCGACGATGCAGCTGCAGTCTTCGTGTGAGTTCTGCGTTAGCACGTCTGCACACGACAGCTGCCCGGCCGACCCGTTCTCCCTGAAGAACTGCTTGCAGTGCGTGTAATCCACAGCCACCTCCCCGCACTGAAACAACACAGGGGAGTAACGCCCATCTGTCAATCTAAGAGACTCAGTTTGCAATTCTGTATATTGATCATCCAACCACGATTATTCTTTCGATTGTTAGGAAACCTTAAGGAAATCCATCGTTACTGGGGCCGTGCAGAAAGTTTTTTTTTTTCTGGCTCCGTTTTCAAAAAGTAAACATATTTTTTGGATACACCAGTTTCACTGTTAATTTTCAATATAATTTCCACCAGAATTAATTATTTTTTAATGGCATTTGGCCTCGTTAGCCATACAGCCAGCCCAACACATTCGTGATTTTCCAATGTGTACTTATCGTGTCATATTCATTATTGTTTTTTTTCTGTCTGGTAAGGACAACACAAGACGGACAGTTAAAACCACCCATGCCCTAGACAAGACTCGAATCGGTGACCCCTGCAACGCAAGCAGGATCGCTGCCCCCACGCAGCCGGGATCGGCGTTTAGATATTTGTCGTACCCTGTGTAATATATCGGGTTTCACATAATTACATAATTTAATATCAACAATATTAGACAATGTTAAAAGATTGATTTCGGGTATTTTGCCAGAAGAGAGTCTGTGAGTACCGTGCAGTATTCCCCCAACATTCCGGAAGTATCAACGAAGGAGATGGGGGGGAGGGGAGTTTATATTTAGGGACCGCGTCTAAAACCTATGCATTAGCCACGTTGAAAATGTAGAGCGGAAGTGCGTGTTCAGTGATCGAGTCGACGGATTTAATGTTGATACTGACATACATGTAGGTCTTGGTTTGTTGGGAACACCACATATTCGCATGGGAAAGCTGAGAATATGGAATCACAGTCGGTGGGTCTGCGATTCTGACAATTGTGGCTTCATTCGTGGAAGACAGAAGCTGGCGAAAGATGTACGTTTGTGACTATGAATTTTGGCCGAGCCTGTAGCCGAATAATATGGCAGCAGTTTGTTGCTAATACTTAATATTTAGTGTTTTTCATGACCAAGCCAAATCGTTTGCTGAAGTGGTGAACGATGGAAGGAAGGGAGATTCTGCTGTGAGTTATCTTTCTGAAGACACTGTTGTACTGATGTGAATGTTGGTATTAAAAACACTTGCTCGCCTACGCCAGGTCCTCCTGGAGTGATAGTCTTAAGTGATAGGTTTGGTTTACACACTAATACTTCTGTGGCGAGAGTGGTCACCTGTACGCTGCTGATGAGAGAACTGTTTCTCTGCTACTAACGACCCCGTACCCTGGCATATGTGAACCACTTCACCAGCAAGGTCAACGACTAGACGGAAGAGACAGTTCCATTGTATCGATTCATCAGTCACCAGTATTTGTTTACATACAGCTGGAAAAATTTAGATAAATTGGCTCTAGCGGTACCAATTTGGGTGAAGCCAGAGATGTGCTGTCACCAACCTAAATAATACCAATGTAAATAATTCGTCGTTGATGATGCCTCGATGATATAAAACAGCTTCATTTGCGTTATTTATTATTTTTTAACATTTAATTGGGGTGCACAGAAGGAGCTTCCACGTATAATGTGCACAAGATGTGCAAACGTAATAAACACAATCGGGCGTATCCTGGACAACGCTGGCCAAAATGTAGCGGCCAATCCTTCAACCACCAGGAAAAACGAAAAACTGCTATCTTCAAGGACAAAATTGAAAATACAAGCCGATTAAACCCGTTGAATTTAGGGAGAGGAGAAACTTAGGTCGTTTTTTTCTGGACACGGAAAAGTAAAGTAACATTTAATTAAATAAAACATTGTTAATTAGTCTCTCTACAACTGTGTATTGTCGTAATTGGGTAGCTTGGCACGCCCAGGTATATAGCAACTATTGTTGTCAGTGCTACGTGAATGGAAGATTTCTACTTGATGCTGCTTTCCGATTGGCTTAAAAATTCGCGAATTTCGAAAAGCGTATTAAAACAGCGTGAGTAGTAGTAGAATAGAGGCAGGATGGAAGAATAAAAAAAGGCTTGACCAAAAAGAAAGAGGAACTGAAGATTCATCCTGGAAAGCGAAACATATATGTACGTAGCAATGGTGCTGGATATCACATCTTTACTGTCGCCAAAATTGGTAAGCTGGAACAACAAAACTAAATTTGTGTTTCAGATTACTAGCAGGTGTGTTGAATGCAAATATTAACTGCAATACTTTCACGTTCTAATTCAACAATTTTATATCGACTTCTTATTCAAAACAGATAATTACGTCTTAAAATTCTGCGTGACTTTTTTTACTGATTTTCCTAATAATTTAATCATTTTCAATTCATGATATATCTTAATTATTAAGTAAATTTTTCTTCGTACTAACGCAAGAATTGGAAAGGTTAGTTTACTTTGGATTATCATAACCAAGTTGTGTATATAAGTCGATTTTTTTTTATCACAAATAAGAATTGACTAGCAGACATTCCGCTGTTAGATGTCAGACTATTCAGCTGACTTCTCTCGACTGTTTTCACTTTCCGTGTTTAACTAAGTGATATTGACAATGCATAGATGAAATTGATGCTAATGGTAGGGGGATAGCTACTAGTATAAGACACACCTGTAGGTTGATATAGAAGAACACGATGCCGAGCGGTAAGAGGAAGGTCCCGGAGATGAGGAGGAGTGGCGCGATGGCGCGCAGTGTTTCATTGGACCGGCGTCCAAACATCTTCTGCTGCGTGAAGTTGGAGACGGGGGGCCGACCTCGGCCTCGGTACCGCGAGCGAGAGGACAGCACGCCAGTCGCTTCACACGAGTGAGGGAAGACAACATTAGATCATAATACCCTATACTGAACGGGGGTCGTAATCACTGACTTTGGTTCTTATTTAATTTACGATGGTTGAAACTTAAATAGTGGCGACTATTTATTCACAACCGATACAAAAGAGTTACATGTTTGCACCTGTTACTGTCCTTCAATGTAGTCACCAGCGTTGTGTAGAACCCGTTGCCAGCGATGTGGAAGGAGGCTGTTCTGTTGATGGTGCGAATGGAGCGGTCTACTGTCTGTCGAATCTCTGGAACAGTTCTGAAGCCAATGCCACGAAGTGGTTCCTTCATCTTCAGAATCAAATCAAAGTCACAAAGACTTAAGTCTGCGGAGTATGGTTAATGGTACAGTACTTCACAGTCCCATCGACCGAACATTGTCATGCAAAATGATGGATGGGTTGCGCAGAAAGTGCTGCCGCTTCTTTCGCAAGGTGATGCTCCAAAAACGAACAGTAATACTGTGCATTTACGGTCTGCCGTGTAGGAACGTAATGCTTTAGGATAACACCATCACAGTAGTACACGAGAATCACCATACTTTCACCATACTGGAACTCTGACACACTTTCGACTTTCGCGGCGACCCATAATGACGCCATTCGTTGGATTGGCGTTTCAGTTTTGGCTCGTACGATGTGGCCCATGTCTCATCCAGTGTTACGATACGGCGTAAGAAAGCCTTTCCTTCGCGCGCCAAGCACGTCTGAGCAGGGTCGTAACGCATCCATTTCTGCATTTCCGTCAAATCATGCGGAACCCATCGTGTTGCAATTTTTCGCATGCCTAGGCGTTCCTTCAGGATGCGAAGCACAGTCGTATGCGCTAATCCGGTTCCGTAGGCGAGCTCACGAATCGTCCGACGTCGATCACTGTCCACTAACGAGGCAACAGTATGTAATTCTTCTTCAGACACGCTAGGACGACCTGCCCGATGAATGTCTGCCACAGTTTGCCGACCATTGTTGAAGGCTTTTACCCAACGTGCCATTGTTCTGTACGGCAATGCCGATTCCCCGCACGCCTCTTGAAGACCTTGATGACACTGTCATGCTGTACGACCTCTGGGACATTCAAACTTGATGCAACTCCGTTGTTCTTGTTTCGAAAACATAGTGATACCGTTAGTTAGACCGCTCGCTCACAAGTGACTGCGTTTCCTTCAAATGTGCGCACGCCGGGGACGTGGGACGGGCGAGTCCATTTGCTCAGAGGTTAGGTAGGTATGTCAACAACGTGTGCTATCAGCGACAACAGTAGATTCCATTGCATAGTGTCTCCACAGCAGTGTTGCCACTATTTAAATTCCAACCCTCTTAAATTAATTTCAATGTCGCACATACCCCACTGAAAGTTTCCTCACTCGCTTACTTTCTCCTTTTAAGAATTTTTATTTTAATCTCTTTTAGCGCTTCCCTCATTAATTTATTATAGTTCTTGAATAACTTATTTTAAAAAAATCCAACTTCCTTATGCATGTAATCAAGTGCCAGTTTGTGATCAAAGTCACCTCTTTCACTTATTCTCATAACTCTTTTACCACCGTTAACCGAGGCCAATGTACTGTTTATACACTCCCAGCACTCTCTTAACCAGCTCCTGTCTCGCAGTAAGTTTTCACAAGATTGTATTCTGCGGTAATTTTCGTAAATACAACTAACTGTCTTCCTTTTCACCAGCAGCATCTACTATATTTGATACACATAATGTCAGTCACGTACTGTCCAATCATACTCAAGCAATTGTCTGGCTGAAGTTTTGTATTCCAGTTCCCTCATCAGCATTTCCAATATACATGGAATTTAATACCACTCCCTACTATCTGTCCAGCTGGAATAATTTTAAAATGATTTGCCAAATTATTTACATTTTATGTCCTAAACAAACAATTCATCCCAGAACCTGTAATCATTAAAAATATTTTGTTCTACACACGTATACACCTAATGAACTTACTCTTTCTGGCATTTATCTTGATTCCTAGCTTTCCTATCCAGTTAGACATCTCATACAGTTCACCCTCAAGCTGTTCACAATCATCTTCAATTTTTATCCTATTACATAACATTATACCAACACAAAACAATCTAAATTCTGATTGCAATAAATCCATTACAATAATAAACAGTTATGGTCTCAATACACTACCCAATGGCACTCTTGTTTTCAGTTCCAACTCTCCAGATATTGTATTTTCCATGCTATCTCTTTGCTTCCAAAGTTTTAAGTATTTTTTCACCCACTCTTTCATTTACCCAAATTCTTTTTATCTTACTTACCAACATTTTATGCTATAATTGAGTCATAAATGTGCGGCGATCAAAAACATTTGGGTACACTAAAATAATCAAACTGCACTGGATTCCAGAGATCCTTCATTCCTGTGTTACTCCAATTAAGTATTAGTAGGTAACAGTACAGATGAATTTGATTAATTTTAATTTATTATTAATTTGCACCATATTTACATCATTTATAAAAAAAACTAGTTGGCAACTTTTATCAATAAACTCATAGAAAAGCTCTAAACTACACTCATTCATTTTCCATAGATCCTGATACAAGAGACTAGTTCTGAGGGATATGGAAAGTTGTCAATTAACAGAAAAACAATTAAATACTAAAATACATGTATACACCAGATAATACACTGTCACAGAATAATATGTATATTAATTATATCAACTACATTTACACGAACTACTGGAGTAGCAGAAGTTGTCAATTAAAACATCTTTTAATCTTTTCCTAAATTTAATCTTATCCCTTGCCAGATATTTAAGATGTGTTCGGAGCATTTAGAAGATAACATTCTTGAATATCTTACCTCTTCATGAGCAAATAAAAATGTAATTCCTGGGAAAATCATTTTCACATCTAGTGCTATAAATATATATTTCACTGTTTGATTCAAATAGAGTATAATTGATGACTACCAACGACATGGGTATGTATACTTAAAATTCCTAACTTCTTGAACAGCTCTCTTCCTGAAGTTCAACTGCTAATACCAAACATAATAGGGTCTACATACTGTATTACTTGTTTCTAGGCTTTAAATACTTTGACTCTATGAGTCGAATTTCTTAAGAATGTTACTGCATATAACATTAATAAATTAAAATATGTGAATACTGGTTTCTTCATACTGAGATCACCAACTGCTGAAACTGTACAAACTGAAAATGTGGCTGCACCCAATTAATTTAATAAGTCTGATATATACATCATACAAATTAAATTATGATTAACATGTAAAACCTAGAAATTTCACACTCTCTACCTCTCTAATGGACTGACCTGCAAATGTACTGGATTGCATATACTGAGTTTCATCAAAGTTTAAAAACAAACTATTAGCTGTTAATAATATAAAGACATAATTGAAATATGTTCAGTAGAGACATCTCAAGTATTTTTAATTCCTATTATTGTATCATCTGCCAGAAGGACAAATCTGGATTTTTACATATATAGATATATATAATGGTGACCCTGAGGTACTTGCCATCTGATACACCTGCTGATGTAAAATGAACCACATGATGCAACATTAAAATGTTCCAGTGATATTTTTACTTTTATTTTTAAAAAGTAAGAACTAATGTCACACCATAATATCACAAATTTTGTGTAAGAATTTCATAAACAGTGCAGTCAAATGCCTTAGACAAGTCACAACAATTTCCTACGGGCAGTTATTTATCATTTATTCCTTTTAAAATATAGCTTTTTCTGTTGAAAGACCCTTTTGAAAGCCGAATTGTGATTTAATTAGATTAGTTCTATTCTTAATGTGCTGATAAACTCTGTACATTACTTCTTCAAAACATGTCAGAAGGCTATCAGTAATCAATTACAACAGTAATTTGATACAACTGACATATACCCTTTTTATAGAGTGGTTTATATAGAGCACACTTGAGCCTATCTGGTAACATACCCTGAAGAAGAGATATATTAAACAGATATCTTAGTAACCTACATTAATTAATTCTGTGAAACATAGTTTAATTAATCTGCTGGAAATCCCATCATAACCAGTGAGAACATTTGCTCTTGAGTGATGTGATAACCTTTCTTATTTCTGGATTAAGTAAATTTACAGATTAAGTAGAATTTTTTTCAGAAGCCTGTGGTGATGAAATTCATATTGTGAGTAACTGAGGTATTGGTAGTCAACTTATCGACAACTGATAAAAAAATGTTTATGAAATATATATCTAACTGAAAAAATGGATTCCTAAACTTCATTTGACACATGGCTTCTCTGACCTGATTATTTTTCCCTGTATCTTTTTTTTTATAATATCCCAAATTTACTTAATTTTTTTTCAAATCCGTAAATTGTATACTCGCAGTACATTCCTTTAGGTTCTTAATAACCTTGCTCATTATTTTACAGTATAATTTCTCAAGAGTTTTAGTATCCACATTTTTTTGTTCATTTTCTTTTCGAGAAGCATGGCACCTTTTCACTGGGAAATAATACTCAAAGTAATTTAAGACAATGTTACTAAAAATGATGTACGTATTTTTCATTCATACCTTATGCACTGTAAACACGTTTCCAATGTTTGGTATTAAGGTAATTTCTGAAATAACTGATTCATCATTCATTAATCACTTAACATTAAAAGCCTTTCTCTCAGAGCTAGTTCCTGTTGCAACATAGACAATTAATACATTGATTGTATAACTGAAGTTAATACTTTGATTATATAACTAAATTCTAGGAAAACATTATCTATTGCTTAGGACTATTATTCATTAATATGAATTAGATTGTTTGAGCTGACTAATGATTCGAACATACATTATGGGATACGTTATTTAAAAAATTTACACTGAAATCACCATACAGTCCTATATGAAATACTTTTTTGTTTAAAAATTTTAATAAGAGTTCAAATTATTTAGAAACAGCAAATTTTCCAGTGAGTACTCTATATATAGGCCAGATTATAAGATTTTCATTATTGAAATTTATCTGTGTAGTACAGGCTTCAAAATGTTGATCAAAACAATACTTGCTAATATTTAAAACATTAGAATTACAATAATTTATAAGGTCATAAGTCCTCCATTCTTCAAGTTAATCCCACAGAAATGAGAAGTTAAATTAGTCATTTATAATTGACCTGTAGTTAGATAGTGTTCTGGCAAGCATGGAACATCAATACTATTAATGTATGTGAATCAGTAGTTCATCCACTAAATTAAATTTATATGTAAACTTTACTTCTAATTTTATTTTATATGCAATGATAAACTTGCAGAAATGTTAATTTCATGTATTTTTTTAAAAAAATAACCTCTCTATTTCTTGAGTGATGATCACTTTATTTTACTGCTTGTTAATATAACTGAGAGCAGTTATCTTGATTGGTTATTTGAGATGTTACATTGAAGGCATTCATAACTAAAACACTATTCAAATAATTTTGTGTTGCAAGGCACATCCTGAAAATGATTCGCTGTTTTACATTTAGCGGATACAGTGTAGGCTATGAATGAATCCTGATTTATATTCAACATTATTTTTACTTTTATAGAAGGCTGTCATCGTTTGCAGAATTAAATGGCTTAATGATGTGATAGAACATTCCTGTTTGCAATGATTTATCATTTATTTCCTTCAATATGCAGTTAAAAGGATTAATTTTTCTTGCTATATTGAGGGACATCTATCAAAATTAATCTAAGATGAGCCTTCTCAAAAAAAAAATTAAAGACTCGATTTATAAACAATATAAAAACAAAAGAGTGAAATAAAATTCCAGCACGCTACTAGATTCATTGTAAAATAGTTCTTTTAAAACAAAAATCAGTATTTACAAACCATACAGAAACAAAAGTTCAAATAGACTTATTGGTAGAGACACAAAAAAACAACAGAAATATGAATGCAAATATGCATGAAAAATGCTAAAATATGCATGAATAGTGTCAGAAAGTGTCAAAATATGCAACATTTAATTATATAAAAATAGTAATTTTTAGACTTTTTATTTCAAAATCAGCATGCAATTAGTAAGTAGTGGAATAACATATTCATAAAGTCGATAATTAACAATTATTTAACTTTTTTTTACTTTTGTATATGTGAACAATCAGGTACTGTTCCAAATACACTCCTGGAAATTGTAATAAGAACACCGTGAATTCATTGTCCCAGGAATGGGAAACTTTATATACACATTCCTGGGGTCAGATACAACACATTATCACACAGACAGAACCATAGGCACATAGACACAGGCAACAGAGCATGCACAATGTCGGCACTAGTACCGTGTATATCCTCCTTTCGCAGCAATGCAGGCTGCAATTCTCCCATGGAGACGATCGTAGAGGTGCTGGATGTAGTCCTGTGGAACGGCATGCCAAGCCATTTCCACCTGGCGCCTCAGCTGGACCAGCGTTCGTGCTGGACGTGCAGACCGCGTGAGACGACGTTTCATCCAGTCCCAAACATGCTCAATGGGGGACAGATCCGGAGATCTCGCTGGCCAGGGTAGTTGACTTACACCATCTAGAGCACGTTGGATGGCACGGGATACATGTGGACGTGCATTGTCCTGTTGGAACAGCATGTTCCCTTGCCGGTCTAGGAATGGTAGAACGATGGGTTCAATGACGGTTTGAATGTACCGTGCACTGTTCAGTGTCCCCTCAACGATCACCAGAGGTGTACGGCCAGTGTAGGAGATCGCTCCCCACACCATGATGCCGGGTGTTGGCCCTGTGTGCCTCGGTCGTATGCAGTCCTGATTGTGGCGCTCACCTGCACGGCGCCAAACACGCATACAACCATCATTGGCACCAAGGCAGAAGCGACTCTCATCACTGAAGACGACACGTCTCCATTCGTCCCTCCATACACGCCTGTCGCGACACCACTGGAGGCGGGCTGCACAATGTTGGGGCGTGAGCGGAAGACGACCTAATGGTGCGCGGGACCGTAGCCCAGCTTCATGGAGACGGTTGCGAATGGTCCTCTCTGATACCCCAGGAGCAACAGTGTCCCTAATTTGCCGGGAAGTGGCGGTGCGGTCCCCTACGGCACTGCGTAGAATGCGACGGTCTTGGCGTGCGTCCGTGCGTCGCTGCTGTCCGGACCCAGGTCGGCGGGCACGTGCACCTTCCGCCGACCACTGGCGACAACATCGATGTACTGTGAAGACCTCGCCCACATGTTGAGCAATTCGGCGGTACGTCCACCCGGCCTCCCGCATGCCCACTATACGCCCTCGCTCAAAGTCCGTCAACTGCACATACGGTTCACGTACACGCTGTCGCAGCATGCTACCAGTGTTAAAGACTGAAATGGAGCTCCGTATGCCACGGCAAACTGGCTGACACTGACTGCGGCGGTGCCCAACCGCTGTGCAGCTAGCGCCCTTCGACGGCCAACACTGCTGTTCCTGGTGTGTCCGCTGTGCCGTGCGTTTGATCATTGCTTGTACAGCCCTCTCGTAGTGTCTGGAGCAAGTATGGTGGGTCTTACACACCGGCGTCAATGTGTTCTTATTTCAATTTCCAGGAGTGTATTTAATAGTAAGATTGTTTCTTCGGTCTCTCAAAATATTCTTATAAGCGGATATGGACCATTCCAAATTCACTGATGTAACTGGGCAGTATTTGAAATTGGGTGCTGTGTTAGCAGTCATTTTTCTGTAAAACATTCACCCGTTCCATTACTAAAGCTATCAATTTGACACAAACGTTCAAAACCTGGGTTATTGTTCAAAATATTTTTAAACTTCACTTTAAGTTTACACAAGAATACCTCTGGTAATTCGGATTTTATTAATTAACTGAATAGATTCAGTCAACGTCAAACCATGAGTTTCAAGCTTTTCAAGTATGTGGGAAAAACGAATGCCAGTCACAGCTATGGTTTAATTACTAGAATCGTTATATTCTTCCTTATACTGACAAACTGTCATAGTCTCTCCACTATGAAAGTCGTGTACTACATCTTTATTGACCTCGAAATGTTCACTGTAAAACAGTACAGATTCAACCCACGTCGCAGAACAGAGAATGTGCGGAAATTGAGGCTAATTTTAACAAAAAGTCTTCTAGCAATCGTAGCTTAGTTGAAGTTCAGCTCAGCTGAACAGATGACTCCGCACCCGATGTTCAGAGTTTCAGTTAAAAAATTGCTGAACAACATCGCCATCTCAGTAATTTACCACAGCGGTGCGGTTTCAAAGTCCAATTATTTTACCATCCTTCTTGTAACTGTTATAAAACAACTAGATATCGCGCCTATTAAAGTTTGGAGCTCCTATCACGATTCATTACACAGTTCAGACAGGATTTTGGTAGTTAGCAGTGTTCAGCGAAGTGGATGCAGGAGAAATACACACACAAATAACGCGGTGGCAGATCTAGGAATTTCCCGAACAGGGGCAAAAGCTAAGATTGCCGCGCCTCCCCTATATCAGGCACTGAAATACGCGTTAAAAATACTGTATGTTTTAGTTTGTGTTCAACCATAGTCATTTATAGTTTGCTTTATGAACAGCGCTAGGCCGAAGGAAAAATAACCAAAGAGTTTTAATGTTCCTCACCACCATATTGTGTCATTAAAAATTTCTATTTTTTTTACTTTTTTACTTTCTTTATAATATATTTCTAAATTCTACGATGCTTCTATTGTAGAGACAGTGAACTCAGTTTGTTTATAGATGAAATTTTCTGCAGCATCTCTAAACTAAGAGAACAAATTACAAATTGGTCTGTTATATTTATTTATTATGTTTTGATATTTGTTTGCGATATATAGGCTAACACTCTTTTCACTATGATTAATATAAATATATATCATGACATGTTCCACATCTCAGAAGATTATAACGACCGTGTTTTGGACGCTGAGGGCGTGCTTATGGTTGATTTACTTGAACGTGGCGCAAAAATTAACTCAAAAAGGTATTTTGAAACATTGAAAAAAATTAGGTAAGTGATACGAAACAAGCATCGGTTAAAACTGAGCTCAAAAGGTTATTTTTCCGACAATGCACGTTACACACGGCTAACCGTACCCGACAGCTCTTGAATGGTTTTGGATGGTATGAGTTTGATCTGTACCTGGCACCGAGCGATCACCACCTCTATACAGCGATGAAGACCTGGGTCGCAACCCAGCGCTTTGACAGTGGCGCATAACTTCATGCCGACGCGACGTGAACCGTGGTTGATATGTAAGGAGGCAGATTTCCACAAAGACGGAATCGAAAACCTGTGCATCGTAGTGATAAGTGTCTCAATTATAATGGTGACTATGTAGGGAAATATTTTACGATTGTTCCTTTCAAAATTATAGAACACAATTTCTTTTTCTTATGTGGTTGATTTTTTTATTTCAAATTGGAAGTAAATTTCTGGACAGTTTTACTGTTTACCTTGGCAAACCACAGGCGTCCGTTGGCTTCTGAGTGATTTCTTTGGTTGATGTGATTCGTAACGCTGGAAGACTAGTTCAGGATCTCGGTGTTTGTCTACTTAAGGTACTTCTGGGTCGGTCATCCGTGGGGAGAGTGCTGGTGTTTTATTTATTTATTTATTTCGTGTCAAAAACATTGCTGTTGCAATTTTTAGAAACGCAAACGACAGCATTAACAAGAGTGCAACAAAACAGAAAGATAGAAACAAAATATAGCAATCAACACCATTGAACTCATATTGTAGATGATCAAAAGTCAACAACCTGTGCAGCCTTGCCACTGGTGTTAAGGAGGTCTTGCAGAGTGCACGTTGTTGGGCACTGCGGGCAATTGTATAGATGCTGGATGGTCTGTTCTGTCCACATTCACACCTAGTATTAGAATCTTTTAAATAACGCCATCTTGCTAACTTATCCTTCTCCATGTCTTCCAGTTAACATTGCCACCTGGGGGTAGCGCCTCACCTCTTTAGTGGGTAACCATTGATTTATGTGAGTCAATCTCGCTCGCCGCAGACAGCCGGGCTACTTTCGGCGGTACATTTAATGCAAACTTTTCCAATATTTCTTCCTTTGTCTGGGAAGATAATGGACGAATAATGGATGAGCAGCGTTTCGAATATCTTTATGTCTTTCCAACTTTGCAGCTTATAAAAGGGGGAGCGATTATGCCGTTTTTCAGTTGGTGTGGCTCTAAGACAACCCGTCATAATTCTGCAGGTTTCATACTTGTTGGGCTAAGGAAGATCCATTAATTACGTGAAGTGTTTATTCTTAAATTTGGACCCCTTCCTCACTCCCCATCTGGCGGAACCTTCCCTCCCCCTAACGTGCGATTGATCTCGTAACTGATTTTTTGTTAGATCTACTGCTCTTTGGTGTGTGGCAATCTGAAATAAAAAATTGATGTAAGATTTTTATCGACCCTACCCCCCCCCCTCTCCTTTCCTTATAAATGAGACTGGTGAGATTTCGCCGGACTCCCCCTTCCCCTATTTTGAGCCCCCTAATCAGATTTGTACCAAAGGGACAGGCATATTATGGAGCAGAATAACACAGTGCAAGAGCACCACTGCAGGATTCGCACCCAGTGCTCTTCCTGTGAGTTTCCTTAGGATATTGTTGTGGACCTAAACTTTGCTTTTTGTAAGTAGGGAGCGATCCAGTGTAACTCCGGGACATTTTGATTGAAACAGTGATCGAGATCCACACACTCCCATCTAACTTTCAGTTTCCTGTTAGCATGTCTGCTTCGTAGATGGAAGGCTCATAGCAGAGTTTTGGATAGATTCGGTTTCAAATTATTGTTTTAATAGTAGCTTGTGAGAGAGTATAAATCAATTGTTCCAAAACCTTTGGTTTTCACTGCTAGTGCTAGATCATCTGCATAGATAAAACCACAACTCATCGATGGCTGGGGTTGATCTTAAGCTTAAATATTGAATATCGTCGGAACCAAGACACTCCCTTGCCGCATTCCATTTTTTTGTATTCTCCATCCACTTTTGCTATTCTTAAATTCGACCTTAAACCTTTGGTTCTGAAATAAATTTCTGATGATTTCTGTAAACTCGGTCATTTGGAAGTTGATATAGTTTACGCAACAAGCCGCTATGCTAAACGGTGGCACAAGCTGCAAAGAGCTCTACAGAGTCACTCCTGTGATCAACCCCAGCTGAAAGCCACCTTTATACATTACATTTCTGGTGTAAGCTATTCCACTGCACACTGCAATACTACACACGCAAAACAGAATTTGACCCAGATCTCTGAGGCTGACTAACAGCAATGTGATACTCTCATAGCTCTAACTTTATAAACATTTATAATCTGTTAAGGCAATGCTAAGCTGTTTACACTATTTTAAATATTTTCATTAAATAAATATTAATTTGCATTTTGTTTGAAAGATTTTAAAATCAATTGTGAAACAACTTTGTTTGAGAATTCATTTGGGTTTGATTCTTTAAAATAGTGTTACTATCCTACCTCACACCATTTTATAGCATTGATGTATATTTTTTAATGGTTTCTGATTATTAGTTACCTTGTTAATTTGCTAATAACCTCAAGGCACCGACTTATAATTATGCCTATAGCTATTAACAATCTATCAGCAACCTGGAACGTTACAAATGTAATGGGTGTCAATTAAACCACAAACTCAGAAATACACTGAATAAACAGAAAACTCTCAAAGAAAGGTGATAACATATCAGTATAAAAGAAAACAATTACACAAGAAAAATGTCTTCTCGTACATTAAAACTGTAACTTTGAAGCAATAGATTTTTATACATCTACATCTGCATATATACTCTGAAGTTCACAAAATTGTGGGTGCCAGAGGGTGCTTAGCACCAAAGCTAATCTCTTTGTTGTGCATTCCAATCCCGAATGATACGAGGGAAAAAATAATTCATGTAAGAATCAGTGTGGCACCTTATTTCTATAATCTTATTTTTCCTGTCATTCCGACTCAAATTAATTGGATGACAAAGTATTTCACTACACTCATAAGTGAAAGTGTGAGTACGCACGTTTACCAATAAGTTTGAAAGAAACGTGCGTCGTCTATCTGCCAGAGACTCCCAGATCAGTCTACTAATTAGTTCTGTGACGCTTTCATAAGAACTGTAGCAAGCGGTCACGAATTGAGCGGCTCTTCTCTGTACTTTCTCTATACTTTCGATAAACCCCTTACGAAACGGATCCCAAATAGCACAACAATAGTCCAAATGTGGACGCACAAGAGATTTGTACGCTATCTCCTTTGTTTGTTCATTACAGTTTTTCAAGACTCGACCTAGTAATCGCAGTCTAGAATTAGCTCTACCTATTAATGAATTAATGATTCGAGTCTAGTTCATGTTAATTCTAAATTGCATAAATTGTTAATGTATTTCTATTAGACAAATTATTTGAGAATATGTAAGAATGTATTGATGGATTGTAACGGTTAGAAATTAGATCGCTTTGAAGCATTCTAGGTAATCAGCGTAAGTGCATTGTATTTATGAGAACCTATTCTGACCATAGCACGAATTGCCAGTTATTTGTCACTCTATGTAATGAAAGACGTCACATAGAAAAATTAAATTTCTCATATTCTAAACGTTTGAAAAATGAACTTAACTACAAAGGTTATGAACAGGGATCCACTTTATTGGTACACATTTGAACCCACGAATAAATATGACTAAAGAGAAACAAATAATTATTAAGAAAAAACTGAATCATGGACAGAAGATAGGAACTAATATTTGCGTTGCATTACTCGCATGTTGAAAAAATTGGTTGTAAATGAGTAAGAATATAATTAAATAGTCGGAATACTCATCATTAAATTTCGAGTGAGGGCAGATTTTGTAAAGAAATGTTGGCCACCGTAGTGTCTCGATGCGCTGCGATACACCCAAATGGCACCTACTACCTGTTACCAAGGAGGGGAGGGTGTTAACCTGACACCCACGCCATGTTTTTCCAAACACTGTTTATATTTGGTCAAGAATAACGCCATATTTATGGTTTCTTTTCATCTATAGCGCTTTCTGTCGGGTAGAACATGACAGTTCCGGTGTATTGCATTATTATTTATTACTGTATTCTGGAAGAAGATACCCTAATTTTTTGTGTATTTGTCTACCGCCTTGATCTGCTATAAAAATAGAACATTCTGATATCAAATTTCATCACAATTCGTATAAAGATAGCAGAAATACGAGGCTATGAACTACGTCGAACGGTTGAACATGTTGGTTTCAGTCTCTGTCTTTGTTACGGAACCGGAAAAACAAAGATAGGACGCGCAGTTGAACCGAAAAATGATGAAAAATGATTGCCTTCAAACTGGACGCTCAAGAATCAAGTATCTGTGCAGAAGAACCGGAAAATGTGGCAGCAAAACACTCAGTTCTTAGAACCAAGTGCTAAGTTACTGTGAGAAATGAAATTGATCAAATGAAGAAGTAATTCTTTTCCACTGAGTTTCTTCAGTCGTCAAATCTACACTTTAGATACAGTTGAGAAACAGATTTGTCGAATGTTGGAAAGAATAGATGTACATCATAACAACAGTGCAAATTCTAAAATAGCTAAAAATAAACAATGGATGTTAATTGATGGCGTTTTAGAGGAAAAGGCAAAGTTCAAGAATAAACCTGATCAATATATTTACCAAACAGTTACCTTGATCTTTTGATGTTGGTGACTCTGCTCTGTCAGCTGGGCTTGGCGAGCTTGTTCCTGCAGCCACTGACCTAAGTCTTACGGGCAAAGCTGCTTCATCAGCTGGAGTCAGTGAGCTTCTTCCACCAGCCTTTGTTCTCGTTCCTGTATTCAATGCTGTTTCATCACATACGGAGCTTGTTCCAGCAGTCACTGCTCCAGGTCCCATGTGCAATGCCACTTCATCAACTGGATACACTGCACTTGTTCCAGTACCCAATGGTCTGGATGTTAAGAGCAATGGCACTGGTCTAATAGGAGGTGTAGGTGTGACTGATTGAGCTGAAGGCCACACCGTTTCTGATGCTTTATGAGCTTCCTTCACAGACCTTTCCACGTTTGGTCCCACTTTTGCTGTTCCATTTCGACCCAGAGTCGTCGAACCTGCTGTAAATGACATTTTCCAGAACGATACTGGTCTCCCATACCCTGTAGCCATCAAACCTACTCTTCCAGACACTAATGCTGCTACTTTACGCAAAGACACTCGTCTCTGATGTCTTATTGTTGCTGATGCTGTTGGGCCAGATGCTTTTCCCGCTACGTGTGCTCCTCCTAACACAATCCCAGGTGGTGCTACTTTTTCAGTTGCTTTTCCTAATGAATCATCTCTTCCAGATGTGTTAATTAAAGACTCTACAGCGAAAGTTCCTCTGTGTAATGTCTTCCTTCTTCGAATTCTTATAACTGCTGTGCTGCTTTCTTCAGTATCTGATCCAGAATAGTAGTCTGTTGATCCTGATTGTTTTCTTTTTCGAGATGAAGTACCGTGTTTTGAAATTATCTGTTTGGCCATTGGTAAGGCTCTAGCGATGCCTCTTAGAGCTGATTTCCATTCTTTTTGCGATCTTTGGAGACGTTCTCTTCCTCCGGATGCTTCACCACCCTTATCCGGTGATCTCTGGTCTTCGCTTGATGTACCAGATGACTCACCAAAGGTCAACGATATCATCGATGTGGAGGACCCAGTATCCGGAGGACTGTCTTCACCAGGTTTTCCCGATGGATCTGAAAATTAAAGGTGCGCAAAGCAGCATTAGAACCATAGCTATTATTATTCTCTAGTCACATATATCAAGTATACACCTAAAAATTTTACAAGTTAATCACTTTAAAACCATTTCGTCTAGTACTTCCCAAAATAAAGGGCATTTGGTGTTGCTCAAAACAGATCATTTTCGTTGCTGAAAGGTTGCCACAATATGCCACTGGAACTTTTGTTTCATGGTTTTGTCCTCACTACATTCACACTTAATATGGTAGCGTTAATATAACCACATTTTGCCAGATTTGAGTTGGACCTGTCCACTCCTGTCAACAAATGATTCAAGGAATTCCAGGCATTCCAGTTCTTTGCATTACTATGTGGCAAGCACTCCACAATTTTCAGTTACCCCATTAGTTTTCCACAACTTCACTTTAGCCTATTCAGCTGACCCAATTAGTTCCCGCGATGTTATCAGCAAGCTTGTTCTGGACTTGGGTCTCGGGGCTGGAGGTGCATGGCAGATGATGATTGTCACGGTTATGTTCTATTCTGCAACCAAATGAGTGACATCAGTTTGTAACGAAATGGAATAAATTTTATGTGGTTTTCCTATCGTTTTAGAATTTTTGGGTGCTTTGCAGTAGATTCAGTACTTTTCGTTATATTTTTAATGTTGAAGCAGAAACAATGGTTACGAGTTTTCTCACATAGGAAAATTGACGTAAGATAAATGTTTAATATTGTTCAGCTGCCAGAACAATCCACAGGCCTAACGCCTTTCACTGGTTAGTGTAAGGTTAAAGAAGCATCTTACAGACTGGAATTTAAAGAAACTTCCCAGTAATATCTCTGGTTTATTTACGTATTTCGCTCCTTCACAATAGGGTATATTCGGACTATTTTTCTCGTTGCGATGAGAGCATTTTTATCCCTTATTAGTTTTTGTTTCTGGCGTTCGGTTTTGTCTTATAATTTTCGATTTTTGTTTAGAGTTATCGTTTCCATTGTGATAAAGTATTTCATTTACCTTTAATTTTGTCTGTTTATTCCCCTCCCTCCTGACTGTTTGAATTATAAGAAAGACTAAAGCAGGAAACGAAAAAATGATCCTCAACGTGTGGTACCAAAAATAATCTTATATATACAGAGTGGTCAGAAATTCACTCATCGGAGGGTAAGGGCAGTGTTCTGGACGTTGCACTAACGAAATAAATACAAAAAAAATCAAGTAAAAGTCGTACCGTTTTTGAGTTATTCGCAGCTAAAGTTGGCCAATAAGAGCGCTGCGCGGGCGAATTCAAACAGCCTTCCACCGGCGGTGTTGCCAAGCTTACGCGAGGCATACGACCGCCACAGAAAACGAAAAGAAAAATTCTCTTAGGAAGGAGGGATCGAACCCGCAACCTTCAGACTGATAGTTTGCCTTCTTACCGACTACGCTGCCAAAGCACTAGAATTTCCTTGTTTTTAGAAGCCACTAGGGCGGACTGTTTGTTCGTAATCGGAATTGGGGCTAGAGGATTCTTTTTTATGGGAATTGTTTTTTAATTAGTTGATCTGCTTGCTAGATTAATCTTTAATTTTTGTACAAAAATCGTTTAGTTACTGGCAAAAAAAAAAAAAAAAAAAAAAAAAAAAAAAAAAAAAAATCTGAATACTTTATTTATTCGTTGCAAAGAAGCTTCTTTTATTCCATGTAATCGTATTTCACTATATTTCGATCACAACATTTTTATTGATTAACGTGAATATCCTTGCTACTATTTTGCAACAATAAAACAAAAAACTTTTGGGATAAAGAACATTAAACCCATTCTATCGTTTGTAACGTAACTTTCTCTGCTGCAAAAAGTCTGTTCTTATTCAAACAAGTTGTACATTTTGGTAACGTGTATCAACTCGCTAACGCGCTGCAAGCCGCAAAAGGTAAACAAGCTGTTACTCATTGAAAGCCCTTTTGTCACTGATACAAAACCAAATTACTGTACAGTAGTTTCATTCCAACTTGACGTTTTAAGTCGCAACATTGAAAGCCAACAGGGATTTACTTACAATAAACGTCAACCCGTAACAGTAACCGTAGTAAAAATGTATCCCAATAAACAACAATAACAAAAAATACGGGTCCTTACATTTTACAGCAACTGCTCAAAATGTCCTCCCTCAACTGCAATACCGGCACGACAACGCTGAGTTACTGAATTTGCGAGTCTTCCAAAATTGTAACTTTCTCTAATTTCATCAAAAGCTAGAATTATCCTAGCCAAAACTTCTTCCTCTGTTTCTACTTCAGTCTCATAATCAATGGCCTTGACAGCTCCCCAGAGATAAAAATCCAATGGGTTGTTGTCTGGTGACCGAGCTGACAAGTGAATTGGGCCTCCTCGACCAATCCACCTGTTAGGATACAATGCACCTAAGTGTTGACGTACCGGTACTGCAAAATGCGGCGGCGCGCCGTCATGTTGAAACCACATTTCATTACGAATTGCCAAAGGAACTTCTTCTAAGTACAACAGAAGGACGTTTTCATGAAATGCTAAATAAGAAGCGCCATTTAAACGTTCCGGAAGTAGAACAGGGCCTAGTATAAACTCGCCCAAAATACCCGCCCAAATGTTAACACTAAATTTGTGTTGGTATGACTTGACAAAAATTGCATGCGGATTTTTTACATTCCAGTTATGGCTGTTTTGGCTATTAAAACACTTCTCCCTTGTATAGCACGCCTCATCCGTCCACAGCACCTTCCTTTCAAAGTTTGGATAATCGTTACATTGCGGCAGGTAAGTGAAAGGGATGTAACCCTTCGTCGTGAAGGACGTCCAAAACAGTGGCATATGAGGCCTGGTAATTAAAAAACAACAAAAATGACCCTATTGAAAGGCTGCATTAAAACGGAGAATTTGAGGGATCACTTAGACTGGACGTATCTGCAATGCGTTGGCATTGACCCTAGAGCTTGTCCTCGGATTATCAGCAATCATTTCCAGGACATTGTCATCAAATCCTACACTCCGCCTGAACCGATTTCGTCCGGCGTCGGGCCTGTGGACAACAATACTCCCCGTCTCCCTCAACCTTCTGTCAACCAACACAAAAGTGTTGGCCGATGGAATCACACAGTTAAGAAATCGAGTCGTGTAAATCTTAACTGCTTCGGTCCTGTTTTGTACAGCAGCGCCATACGCCAAATGCATATCGGCGTACTCTTCAAACGAAAATTGATGACGACAGTGTCTTTATCAGTAAGTTGCGTTCGACTGCGAGACTTCTTCTGGCATGGTCTTTTAGCCCCACCACCGACTTCCCGCCCTAGTGGCTTCTAAAAACAAGGATATTCTAGTGCCTTGGCAGCGTAGTCGGTAAGACGGCAAACTCTCAATCTAAAGGGTGCGGGTTCGATCCCTCCTTCTGAAGAGAATTTTTCTTTTCGTTTTCTGTGGCGGTCGCATGCCTCGAGTACGCTTGGCAACACCGCCGGTGGAAGGCTGTTTGAATTCGCCCGCGCAGCGCTCTTATTGGCCAACTTTAGCTGCGAATAACTCAAAAACGGTACGACTTTTACTAGAATTTTTTTGTATTTATTTCGTTAGTGCAACGTCCCGAACACTGCCCTTACCCGCCGATGAGTGAATTTCTGACCACCCTGTATATATATATATATATATATATATATATATATATATATATATATATATATATATACAAAAATAGACGTGTGTTTTCCTATATTTCATTTTTCAAACACCACTACCTAGCACAGATCTTTGTGTGTGGAAGTAGCATGGAGTTTCCTGTCGTACACAACGTTGGCCGAATGTCGATAGCTGTGGGGATGTGGGAGACATGATGGTTAAAAGTGATACATGCAGAGCATTTTCGTATTTCGACCAAAGACATGTGTCTCCGTATATGCCAATCTGCTGACCTCAGACTGATATTATCCGGGTGGCCTAGATCCCGGAGTATGGGGAAGTTCTTACGATTTGCCACTCTGCTGACACAACTACATAGCATAGACCATTGGTGTTTGTGCGTGGTAGTGGTATCGTGTCTCCTATCCTATGCTATGGTGGTTAGATGTCAGTAGGTATATATCGAGCGTTTTACTTCAAATAGATCACCCGCCCCGCCCCCTGCCCCGCCCCCCTGCGGCCGCTGCCCTATAATTTCCTACGTGTGCAGTTCTTGGTCGCCCACCCCACATTTGCAGAACCAAAACGACGCCACTCGCATCGACACTGTATGAGCTGGATAAAAATTGCTCAGTTACATGACCTTGTTTTCTATACGGCGGTATTAAAACAGTAATTATTCATCGTGACTATTGTAATAATTAGCATATTTTCATATAGTGGGGTGAACGGTTCAAAACCCCGTCGGTTTTAATAAAGCGGGGAGGAATTCTGCAAGATGAAGAAGGGAGAGGGTGAAACTTGGTTCAGGCCTACTCTTCCGAAAGATACCGAACAAGCTTAACGTCCCCATCCACAAGGTTCTGGTAGACGCAAAAGCCACGGGGCGGGGAGGGGAGTTAAGAGGAGTCCAAAATGGAGTTACGTGGTTTATGGACGCACCCTTAGCATAACAAGTCTTCAGCTTCCCCTCTATGCTTTTGCCACTCATTCGGGAGAACGTGAGTTCGAATTCCCCGTCCTACCATCCAGATTTCGGTTTTCCATTGTTTCCCGAAATTACTCCAGGAGAATGCCGGGATGATTCCTTCAAAAGGCCATGGTCGAATTCATTCCCCTTCCCTGCGCTCCGTCCATTCCTGTGTTTAATGACCTAGATATTAACTAGGCATGAAATGCTTTCCCCACTATATCAAATGAATCTTTACTCTTCCGGTTCAACACTTCTGGAAATATATCTGGATCTGGGAGCTTTCCTGGAACTTCCATCTTTTCATCGACAGTGATGTATTCTTCAAATGTTACGAACATGCGACCGGTAAAGGGACACTTTCTTTTCTTCATTAGTTTTCTGTAACACTGCCTTTCTAAAATAATTTTCTGTCATTATTTTGGCGATTTGAGACCACGATTTGTGACACATTCCTGCTGCATCATGGAGACTTGTCTTTAAATTGTTCTTGTTATCCCTGAAAGAAACTGACAAAACGTTTTGTGTGACAAGACCTCTGTAAAAATGCTTGAGGTTTTTTATGAAGCCTTTCTATATCTGTCATGTTCGGAGGGAATAAAATAACCTTAACATTGTTCATAAATGGAATATAATTATGTGCAGTGCAGTTATTGGTAAATAAGAGAACTGTTCTGTTATTTTTACAATAAATTGTGTCAAGCAGTTCTTCTAAAAGCTTTACAGTCTTCCAAGCCTTTTTTATTTGTTCTGTATGATAGCTGCATTGATTGATTAAACCTTTTTTTTTTTTAACTGCTATCCATGTTACCGAGAATGGTGGATGAGCGGTTAACGCTCTGGCTTCGCATTCAGATTTGGGTTTTCCATGGTTTCTTCCCCATAATCCGCAATTCACAAAAGCTAATCTCTTTGTTTTGCATTCTAATCCCGAATGGTAGGAGGGAAAAAAGAATTCATATAAGAATCATTGCGGCCCCTTATTTGTCTAATCTTATCTTTCCTGTCATTCCGGCTCAAATTGGTTGGTGGACGAAGTAAGTGAAAGTGGGAGTACGCATGTTTACCAATAAGTTTAAACGAAACGTGCGTCGTCTATCTACCAGAGACTCCCAGCCTAGTCTACTAATCAGTTCTGTGACGCTTTCATAACGACTGTAGCAAGCGGTCACGAATCGAGCGGCTCTTCTCTGTACTTTCTCTATACTTTCGATCAACCCCTTACGAAATGGATCCCAAACGGCACAACAATAGTCCAAATGTGGACGCACAAGAGATTTTTACGCTATCTCCTTTCTTTGTTCATTACAATTTTTAAAGATTCGACCTATGAATCGTAGCCTAGAATTAGCCCTACCTACTAACGAATTAATGTGTAAGTCCCATTTCATGTTCCTTTGTACTGTTACTCCCAAATATTTCATAGAATCAACCATATCAATAACTGAATTGTTTAACTCGTATTGGATTCTTTTTGTTAGTTATGCTCATTGTCATGCACTTTTGACATTTTACCGTAAGTTGCCACTCAGCGCACCATGCCAAAATAATATCCAGATCACGCTGAATTTCTAAGCAATCGGCCAAATTCCTTACTTCCCTATAAATAACCGCATCATCAGCAAACAATCTAAAAAGGCTTTTCACTTTGTCTCCGAGATCGTTTATAAAAATTAAGAAAAGAAGTGATCCTATTACACTTCCTTGAGGTACACCAGATGTAACATCTAGATTAGAACTCTCCTTCAACAACGACATACTGCGACCGACCGGTTAGAAAATCCTTTATCCATTCACAAAGCTGATCCGATATCGTACACTCGAAGCTTCGCTAAAAGGCGGTTGAGTGGCACAGAGTCAAAGTCTTTCTGAAAATCTAAAAAAATTGCATCTACTTGTGAACCTGCATCAATAACTTTCATTACGTCGTGTGTAAATAGGGCCAGCTGTGTTTCACATGATCTTTTCTTCCGGAACCCGTGTTGATTTGTTGTATGCAAATTATTATCATCCAGCAAATTCATAATGTTCGAGCATATTATATGCTCCATAAATCTACTACAAATAGATGTTATAGATATGGGACGATAGTTTCCAGGATCACTTCGATCACCTTTTTGAAAATCGGAGTTACTTGCGCGATTTTCCAGTCTGAAGGTACTTTTCGCTCTTCTAATGATTTACCGAATAAATCAGACAGAAAAGGGCCGATTTCCGCCGCATACTCTGAAAATACTCTAACTGGAATTCCATCCAGGCCCGGTGCTTTCCCCAACTTCAGGAGCTCTAATTGCTTTATGATACCTGCAGTATCTATTCGTAATGATTCCATCACCAACTAGACACGTCGTGGGAAAACGGGACATCTCGCAGTATCAGATTTATTTGACGTTGAAAAATTTAAAAGTTATCAAACAATATTTTCCTTCCGAATATCTCAGTGATATGGTAAAGGAGTGCCCGTTTTCGGAAGAGAAAAGATTGCAGGGTGAACTTGAAGTGTGTTATTCGAGACCAGAATTAAGAGCTCACATGACACATTGTTATGAATAAGGCTATGTTCAACAATGTCAATGTTTCCAATGGAAACGTCAGATGGCGCCTGGCAATACTTATTGTTGCGAAGGTCAGAAATATAAAAAACCAACCCTCGTACTCATCGGGATATTGTGAATGCATTATGCACAATACTGGTTATGAATTCGTGACTATGTTGATTGTCTCTCTTCATTCATTTCGTATACAGAATTGAATTGTATTATAGAAGAAAATTTTTAAAAATAAGATAAAAAGGGATATTTATACGAGCAGGGGAATTGCCACCGTAGCGTTAAGTTCCATCCCAATTAAAATTAATAATAATAATATTTTCCCTATGTGTGACTGCGAGGGTAGGAGTGTTGAGGAAGTAGACAATACATTGTTCTACTGCAGACGTCGCGTTGTCGTATCTTCACAATTGATAGCTGATCAGTAGGGTTCGGATCTTTAGGAAAAATCATATTTTTTTCGTGCCTTCTTTTTGACCTGAAATGCTGAAATAAACACTGATTCAACGTTTCTGATTGTATTTAAATGTATTTTATGTAGCCTATAAATGCATATTCGGGCCATTTTCCTAATTATGGTCATATTTCAACAATTTTTATGGTCATATGGTCATATTTTGAGGAAAAATCTGGTAATTTTTTGATAAAAGTTATAGATGAAATAAATTAAGATAATTATTCAAAGAAATATACTCCTGATATTCATTGGAGAAAGAAACAAAACAAATTGCCACTAAATTGTTCAGAATTCACCAGTCAAGAGTTAATGTTGGAAATTACTGTCACTCTCTAAACGTTAATGTTCCGCCCGGGTTTTAAATTCGACTATGCAGCAGCATGCCTATGTCGAACCGCGTCAATCAATGTCTCACTTGCAACGGTATTCAGGGAGTTGAGTCCACTGCTGTGACCCACCGATGATTTGAGAGGAATCAATTGTCTTCATATGATTCAGTACGGCGAAACTGCTGCTTAACGGGAAACCCCTCCCTACCAAGGTCAGGAATTCCCCACATACCAGACTCTCCGCGTCGAAACAAGCACAAAGCCTTCAGCCACTCACGCACTGTCACCAGTGCTTTTGAAAATAATCCTAAGTCAGTTTTAAATCTGCAGTGGATCAGTGAGTACCGCCATGCCGAAAACAAAACTTTCTGTAAGTGGAAAGTTATGGAGTTACGTAAAGGAATTAGGAGAGGAGTATTTTAGCACAGATGAAAGAGTTCTTTTCTGTAAATTATGTGAAACTAAAGTGAATGCAACAAAGCGATTTCATGTGCAGCAGCACTGCAATACATGAAGACACAAGAATAACGTAATACGACATTCAACTCGACAAAGCAAACAGCGACTTTTCATGGATACATCGTCTTCCAAATTGTCCATTTTTCTAAAGAACTCTGTGAAATTATGGTATCAGCCAACATCCCACCTAAAAAAGTAACAATGAGCATTTGAAATCGTTCTTGGAGAAATACACAACACAGACGATTCCAAACGAATCAACATTGAGGAAGAACTATTTACCGTCTTGTTATGAAAATGTATTGCAGACAATCAGAACTAAGATAGGCACCAATAAGATCTGGGTATCAATGGATGAAAGTACTGATGCTTGTGGGAGATACGTTGTAAATGTTATCGTTGGAACCCTACTTTCTGACAGACCGTGTGATATATTTTTACTGGACTGTGAAGCTCTTGAATTAGTAAACCATTCAACAATTGCCGTCCGTTTCGACAACGCTATGAACCTGTTATGGAGCGGTGAACTTAAGCGAGAACATGTCTTACTATTTGTAATCGACGCTGCGCCGTACATGTTAAAAGCTGGGAAATGAATGAAGATATTGTATCCTTCGATAGTGCATTTAACTTGTCTCGCTCATGGATTACATAGAGTTGCCGATTAAGTAAGAATAAATTTCCCTGATGTTGATAGGTTAATATCAAATGTAAAAAAATAATTGATTAAAAAAACATAAAAACCGCCTTAAAAAAAACACTAAAAATTTTAAAATAACTCTATACCATGCTTAGGAGAAAGTAAATCTAAATTGACAATATTTTATATTACTGTCATTGAAATTTTTACATTAATTAGTTATTTTTGGAGTCGGTGCCAGCTGTCACATCGCGAAAATCGAATTACTGTACTTGTTTTGGTGTTAGAGGCGAAACGGGGAGTACGAACAAAAATTCCCAATATTTTACAGCATGTTGTGAGGCAGATAATGTTATTGCGGGAAGCAAATTAAAAGTATTTTAATCTGTGGCTCGGCCTTATTGGTCATCCAGGCATATCTCTGGCGCTACAGTGTCAGTTGGTAGGCTGCATCATGAAGTAAACGATTCACAGTTAATATAATATCGCGTGTCATCTGTATGTTTCGGTTTTGTTGAACCATGTTTCTAGCATTAATTGTAGGTAAGCAGTAACATGATTTTTATGTATTATTGTTATTCATTATTTTTTTTCTTCTTTCGCTTACACCAACTCCAAAAATAACTAATTAATGTAAAAAATTCAATGACAGTAATGTAAAATATTGTCAATTTAGATTTACTTTCTCCTAAGCAAGGTATAAAGTTATTTAAAAAATTTTAGTGCTTTTTTTTTTAAGGCGGTTTTTATATTTTTTAAAACAATTATTTTATTTTTAAATTTTTAGTGATATTATAGTTTGTTTTGTATTTTAAATATGCCGCAGCAGTTCTCATTTTGCGAACTTCCTGGTAGCTCAGGGATTAAAGCACTGGCTTTCAATGAAGAATTATGTCTTTATATACCACAACAACTTCCAGAACGGGGTTAATTTGGGTGTTGTGTTAAGGAATATCAGTAGAAATTTTGGTCCAGGCTATGTTTCGATCGTATCATAACATCTGTTAAAGCTGCTGGTCACTAACCGAAACATGTAACATCTGGGCATTAATACATACCACATACACAAATCTGTCTCTGGAATATATCTGTTTGCTCCGGCATCACACAGAAAATATAGATTTTTAATTGGTTTTCAGAACGTGAATGCTTGGGATCCAAGTTGAAATCTGAAGTACTTGTTGAGACATTATGACACATTTATTTTACAAATATTATGCCATGACTTAAAAATAGCTTATTTGAATTTGACGGGATTTAGAACTGTGGAATTTTGTAAAGAACATTGGAAATTAAAAGGGGTGAGGCTAAAGGGGAAGAGGGATTGGGCTTTTGTATACCAAAAGTAGACTGCCTTTTCTGATTGATTTAAAGTATACGTGTGTAAATTTCTATTGATATCAGATAATACTGTAGGTATGTATAAAGAACAATTAAAGGGCGTGCAGTCGAAGAGTAGTTTGGTTTTTGTAAAGATAGTGTGGGCGGTATTTTTCTCTTTGTTTTAAAGTAAACATGTGCAAATTTCCATCGAAACCAGATAAAAACAGTAGCTTTGTGTAAAGGACATTTGCAAAAATTAAATGGGGTAAGGGAGTGAGTGGTAGGGTTTTGTAAACAAAATGTAGACACTATGTTTCTCTTTATTTTTAAGTATACATGTGCAGTGTTCCATGGAAATCTGATAAATCTAAGGGTATCTCTAAAGAACATTGGAAATTAGGAGGGGTGGGGGTAGCTGGGAAGAGGGGTTTTGCTTCTGCAACCTAATTTAAACACAATTGTTCTGTAGATATTAAAGTATACGTGTGCAAATTTCCTTCAAAATCGGATAGAAACTGTAGATTCAAGGATGGAAAGGAAGGAGCGGAGTTTGGACTCTTGAAACCAAATGTAGACAATATTTTTCTGTTTGTTTTGCAGTATACATGTGCATACTTTCTTCAAAATCAGAAAGAAACGGTAGCTTAGTATAAAGAACATTGACAGTTATTCAAGGGGTAGAAAGGGGGATAGCGTTTACGTTTTTGTGAAAGTTATGTGGACAGTATTTTTCTTTTTCTATTTGTTTTAAAGTATATGCATGCAAAGTTCCACCGAATCGGATTAAAATGTGGATTTTGTAGAGATATTAAGGGAAGGGGAACTAGGGTAGTTTTTTTTATTTTTTGGTCAGAAATCTTATCCATATAAAATTACATATATATATATGCCAACTTTCATAAAAATCGGTCAGATGGTGTCGACTGTAGCTTTCTAAAAAGAAATTGACAAAAATCAAGGGGGTGGAAAAGGGGAGAGGGGTTCAGTTTTTGCAAACCAAAAGTTGGAATTATTTTTCTCTTTGTTTTATTGTAAAAATTCGCTAAGTTCTGTCTAAACCGGATAAAAACTATGGTTGTGTATAAAAATTAAGCGGTTTAATGGGGAGAGAGGGTGGTTTTTACATCTTTTGTTCAGACATCTTCTTCATGAAATAATACGTATTAGCACCAACTTTCATGGAAATCGGTCAAACGATTGCGACTGTAGCTTTTTATAAAGAACATTGACAACAGTTAATGGGGTTGAAGGAGGGAAAGGGGTTGAGCTTTGACAAACCAAATGTTGACAGGATTTTTCTCTTTGTTTTAAAGTATACATGGGCCAAGTATAATAAAAATCAGATAAGAAATGCAGATTTCTATAAAATTAAGGGGTGTAAAGGAAGACATGGGGTGGTTTATTTAAAAAAATTTGGTCAGAAACCTTCTCCATGAAAAATTACAGGTATATGCCAACTTTAATTGAGACCAGTTAAATGGTGTCGACTGTAGCTTTGTATAAAGAAAATTGATAAAAAATTAAGGGGGGATAGGGGTTCAGTTTTTTTCAAATCAAAAGTTGACAGTATTTTTCTCTTTATTTTTGACTGTACATGTCCAAAGTTTCATCGAAACCGGATAAAAAATGTGGGTTTGTATAAAAATTAAGGAGTGTACAGTAGGGTTACCAGACGTCCCCGTTTGCCGGGGACAGTCCCCGTATTTAGCTCTCTGTCCCCGGACAGATTTCGTCCCCGCAATGTCCCCGGATTTTTACTGTTGTCCTCAGAATTTTTTGTAATCAAGCGAGAGTTCTTTAAAAGCCCTGATTTGCTAATACATTCGTATAAATCAAGAGATATGAAGCGCACTTCTTTCGTTGTATGTTCCTACGAATAAAATTAAATTACAAGGATACTGCGTCTTGGACACAACTGATTTTTAAAATCAAGTCTCCTTGCTGTGCGCAACATGGCTGTCTGTGACCCTCATTTAAAATACAAAATATAAACAATATGTGGCTTTTAAGTTAACCCAACCATTTAACATAACTTATAAAAGTACAATGCACAATTAGGACAAATTCCGAATGCGTCCCCGGATTTTAGTGAAAAAGTTGTGAAGCGTCCCCGGATTTGGAGAAATAATTCTGGTAACCCTAGTGTACAGGGGAGAGGGGTGGTTTTTTATTTATTCATTTTTTGGTCAGATTCTCCATGAAAAATTACATGTATATGCCAACTTTTATGATAATCGGTCAAACCGTGTCGAGTGGAGCTTGTTATGAAGAACATTGACAATAATTAAAGGGGTGGAAGAAGGGAGGGGGTTGAGCTTTGGCAGACCAAATCTTGACAGGATTTTTATCTTTGTTTTAAAGTATACATTGTAGTGAGCGGGCTTTAGGAGGGGGGGGGATTTTATAAATTTTATTTATTTATAATAATCAATTATTATGTTGGCAAGAATCTTAACCTTGCCAGATGACAATGAAACTGACATAGATAATTTATTATATTCATTTGGCTACTACACCGCTAGGCATATTTAACGTTACCATTAATACAATAATCACTAGGATATCGATGCAAGCCTAGCGATTACAACTGGCCGATTTATTCAAGCAAACAATTATATGAATTTTACTTTAATTGAAAATCTTCTGACGAAGTTAAAGTTAGTAATCGGGAACAATGTTAACAATATGCTACAACAAAAACAGTCAGCAATCAAAATGAGTACATGAAATGAACATGTGTCTCGGGCGCCGTTAAATAACAAGGAGAAAACAAGAAACTCGCGATATGCAAAGGCTCCCACAATGTTCAACAAAATGTCGGCTAGCTCAGGGTCAAATTTGCTTAAAGAACACAAGTCTCTTTCTCAAGTCGTTTACGGGTCATTCGCAGTCTCAAAAGAACACAACGATGCAAGACCTGGCGTTAACACTTTACCATAGCATAGGCAGCAGCACTGAAGTCCGTCGCACTATCAGCCCAGCGCGATAGAAAGATCACCAGCCAGTGATCATAGGCAGGTCACTGTACTGACCAAGCACAACCGTTCTGGACCGCAGCCCAGCCAGAAGTAGTCTCTCCTCTTCGGACAAGATGGCCCTCCTCTCCGCCAAGGAACATGCAGGGCAGAAAAGAATAAACCCTGAATTAACTTGTGAAGACCCTGTCGATGATTTTCATTGGCAGGTTGGAAATCACGTGGTATCGTTGTTCACTCAGATTCGCGGCATTTTGCCAGCGTCCCCTCCGCGTCCATCCTTGGTGGGGCGGGGGAGGCTAACCTTCACATGTTTGCTGTGCAAACCGTTGGTGTGACTGACTGGCCTTGGCTGGCGACAGCGAGGCGGCCCATTGTGTCCGTTCACTGGGACTAACGGTTTCACTTCCGTCCCTAGCCTGACATGTGCGATCCTTCGCTTAAACAAAATCTTACGCTCGCACATTTTTCGCTGAGTCCTCTCAAATGAAATAACCTTGCATATTTATTTAATCATATACAATTTTGGGCTGCCCGAGATCAATTTTAATTAATTTTAATCTGAATAAAAATCAAAATTAAAAACAATTTAACAAAAATATAAATTGTAGCGTGGCGTTATAACGTCCCGTTACAACATGGGCAAAGTTCAATAAAAATCAGATAAGAAATGTAGGTTTCTATAAAATTAAGGGGTGTAAAGGGGAGAGGGGTGGTTTTTTATTTTTATTTTTTTGATCAGAAACCTTCTCCATGAAAAACTACATGTAATTGCCAACTTTAATGGAGATCAGTTAAATAGTGTCGACTGTAGCTTTGAATAAAGAAAATTGGCAAAAATTAAGGGGGTGGATAGGGGAGAGGGATTCAATTTTTTAAAACAAAAAGTTAACAGTGTTTTTCTCTTTATTTTTGGCTATATATGTCCAAAGTTTCGTCAAGATCGAATAAAAAATATGGATTTGTATAAAAATTAAGGGGTGGAAGGGGGTAGAAGGGGTGGTTTCTCAATGAAATTCATATGGGACCACTTTGGAGGTATACCCTATCCACTATCAAAATTTCATTTAAATCGGTTCAAAATTGGCGAAGATATCGCTGAACATACAAACAAAAACAAAACAAAAAACAAAACAAAAAAAAACAAAACAAAAACAAAAAAAAACAGACGAATTGAGAACTTCCTCCTTTTTTTGAAGTCGGTTAAAAAATGTTTTTGTTAAAGTTCCAATGAGAGTGGCAAAATTTAAAGAAGACGCACCTTCCGTCCCTCTTCCACCACAACCAGTACTTACTCGTTAGGGCACATGGCTCGATGCAGTTAGCTATTACTGTGAATATTATGAAAACATAAAGAAAATTGTTTCTCATTTTGATAGCAATGAAGCATCTTCCATAAAAATTGTCCAAGAACTCTTTTCCAGTAATTTGTTCAGAAATTTGGCGTAGCCTAAATAAAGTCAAGTTTTTCAGCCATCACAACTGCGATTTCGCGTCTTGAAGAAATTGGTCTAGAACTGAATGAAAGTTTGGCGGTCGTTAAAAGTGTGGAAACCGAAATAGGCCAAGCAGGGGGCAGTGTGGCTAGTAGGCTGAAAAACATATTTGATAAAGTGTTGTGTGGGAATAAGGGATATAAAACAATTTGTAAAATTAGTGAAATTTTACATGGTGGCGAATCTGTTTTGGCTGAAGACGACCCACAATTAAATTGCAGTGACCTCACTCTGTTTAAGTCGATGTCGAACGAAGCTTCTCCCACTACAAGACAGTTTTAAGTGACAACCGGAGAAAATTCCTCTTCGAGAACTTGAAGATGCATGTGGTGATATACTGCAATGCTGGCATCAAACAAGAATATAAAATGGTATGTACACTAATTCGCAACAAATTTATAGTAAATTTCCATTTTTAAAAGTAAAATTCTAGTAATCCATTCTTTTACAGGAACAAGAAAATAACTTTCAAAAAAATTAATTTCCCAATCGTACAGTGAGTGCATAGAAGCAGATTATGTTGTCTACATGAAAGCGACACAGCTACATAAAATAAATTATGTACATTTGAGCATTTTAAAGTATAAAAAATTTAATGTATTTTGTCTCTTTTAGGTCATATTTACCTATTTTTAAGTTCATATTTGCCTGCATATTTCTCTATTTTTTTTTTTTTTTTGGTAGTAAAAATCCGAACCCTACTGATCAGCAATGGTGTAGAAGTCTCCACCAAGATACAGGCCCTCCTTCAGAAGAATAAAACAGTAATTTACAAAATCTTTTGTCAGTTTGAAGTTGGAAATAACATTGATATATAACATCAGAGGAGATCTCTTTATGATGTTTTGTGCCTGACTGAAAGACTAAAGCAAGACCTGTAAATCAAGTGCACACTGCCATACAGCCACGCAAGCCCTCTGGCCCGCTTATCAGCACAAGCTGACCTAACTACACAAGTCCTACCGGTTCAGGGGCTGCTCACGAAAATAAAGTTCATTGTTTAGTTTAATTTTCAACCAATTGAACTTAATATATATATATATTACTCTTAACACTTGTAATTGATACAAGATCGTTATAATGAATAAACAACTTACTTGAGGTGTAGTTTCTACCGATTGCCGTCAAAAAATCAAAATTCAAATCACGTGAAATGGCCGCCACAACATATGACCATCGCAATTAAATTAAAAATAGACTGTACGTCGACTGATACCGACACTGAAAACGCATGTGTAGTTGAAAAATATCTGTTCAGTAGTAGTTATACATCGTGCGTGACATACTGTGTATTTCGCTGGCGAATCTTGGGATTCGTATGAATTTCTTTATCCACATATATGTCTGCAAATTGCCGAGCTGCAACCAAAGCCCACTGCTCTAAATTTTTATATTTATTTGCTGATCAATTACTTCAACAAGAGTCCAAGATATAAAAATGAAATACTGTTCGTTAGTAACCTCATCACTTGAGAATGGCTTCACCGATTTGGCTAATTTTTTTTTTTTTTTTTTTTTTTTTTTTTTGAATGGTCGTTTAAATGGTAGTCTGAATACGGTTTTTAAACAAAGAAAAATTGGAAAAGTTGCCAGGAAAAGTTCGGGAAAAACTAAAAGTACTGATAGCACTGTAAAAATAAGTGACCTTGTATGCTGTAGAAGCACTTTCGGTACAAGTTTACGTCGCGATACACGACGTTGCTAACTTAGGATAAAATGATTGTATCAATGCACGTGTGATTGATGCTTTGAGCGGAGATTGTAGTTAGGTTGAAATTCGGCCTGGACCATAATGAAAACCGAAACTTTTTGTCACAGCCAATGGTACGAGGAATTTAGTTATCAGTTGTTTAAGTAACTTTCATAAGCACTATGTCACGTTATGACATCATGTATCATGAGATAAACTACTTCCGCACTTCCTCTGCGGGTAGTTGTTTACGTCGCGATACATGACGCCACAACGTGATATAGTGCTTATGAAAGTTGCTTAAATAACTAAATTCCTCATGCCTTTTGCTGTGACAAGAAGGTTCTATTTTCTTTCTGGTCCAGGCTGAATTTCAACCTAACCACAATCTCCGGTAATATTGGCGGTACAAATTCAAAGCCTCAATCACACGCGCATTGATACAATGCTCATTTATCTTAAGTTAGCAACGTCGTGTATCGCGACGTAAACTTGAACCCCTCTGAGCCATTGTGTACCGTAAAAATTGATGTGAAATAACAGAAAATGTTTTTGCCTGTCACTTTTGTCATTACTACCTACAAGAAATCAGTTTTCACACAACCGTTTCAAATAGCTTCGATGACTGAAAACATGTTGACCCTCATACGTTGCTAAAAGTAAATCACATTACAGATAGTGATGATGAATGACATGCAGTTGACGAATTAAGCATTAGTTCTTATATTTAGCTTTTGTTCCTACCTGGTAAAGTATTTGCCTCTTCATTAGCGGCTTCTTCAACGAACGTGTTAATTACCTCACGTCTGTTCATACTTTCCAAGTTTCACAACATACATCTGCGTAACTATGATCTTTGGTTCTTCAATAACGTGGCGTCATCTAACGAACAGGATTAACTGTTACTTCTACTTAGTGATTTCTGTCATTAGTTACTATAGGTTCAGGAAGTTAAGTTTACAAGATGGTAATGTTTTGTTCAATCAAATGACAAAATAGTTCTGGGAATCGTAGTTATGGTTAATTATAACTACGTACTAAAGTACGTATAAAGAGTTCCACTCTCTAAGGCATCGTTCCAACATACTAATCTGTGCATAATTTTTCATCAATGAAATACTAACGCTTACTTATATTCGCGCACATGAATTATCAGAAGTAATATATTATACTTTGTTAAGAAAATGTGAGTTTTGAATATCAATACAACTTATGTTCTGTGGTACATTATTGCCACCTGAAATGATTAAGCTGCTTCGTTGCCAGAAAATAGCTCCAAGACTACAAGTTCCTTTTTATTAGGTAGTTGTGAAATTTCCTCCAATTCTTCACTTTTCTTGGTGCTGAAATACTGAACATATTAAGGTGGTTCTGATTGTATTTTCAACGAGGTTCAATTCCTAGAAATGCTACTATCGAGGACTTCTCCTTATACCGTCTTAATCACATTTAAAACTACTACAAAGGAACCTAAGATCGAATGCTTTCTTTAGATGATACTTATTGATAAAGACTGTATAAATACATTTAATAATCTCACATCAATTCGACAATGTTTGGGAGGAAGTAGTTTGTTCGTTGGCACTGGTGCGCATGTGCGTGAAATGTTTCCGCTGCGATCCGCTATAATGTGGTAGTAGCAAAGATGGCGACTAGTGAAGAGAAAGCGTTTTGTGTTTTACAGTTTGCAAAGACTAAATCTGTAGTTACTGTGCAGCGTGCGTTCCGCATTAAGTTCGGGCGTGATCCTCCAAGTGACAATAACATCCGTAGATGGTATCATCAGTTTGAAGATACAGGCTGCCTTTGTAAAGGGAAGAGCGCGGGACGACCAAGAGTTAGCGAAGAGACTGTTGAGCGAGTGAGAGAGTCGTTCACTCGTAGCCCAAAGAAATCTGTTCGGAAGGCTAGTCGCCAATTAGAAATTTCTAAGTCGACTGTTTGGAAAGATTTAAGGAAACGCTTGCAACTACGTCCTTACCGTTTACAGTTGTTACAGGCTCTAAAGCCTGCAGACCATGGCTTACGTGCCAAATTCGCTAACGAAATGTTGTTACATGACGATGAAGATTTTCTACACCATGTTGTCTTCAGTGATGAATCGACCTTTCACCTCAGTGGACATGTTAACACTCATAATGTGCGGATCTGGGGCTCAGAAAATCCTCAAGAGATTGTACAAGTGCAACGAGACTCCCCTAAAATCAATGTTTTTTGTGCCGTATCCCGGCGGAAAGTTTACGGACCTTTCTTTTTTGATGAACCGACTGTAACTGGTACTTCTTACCTTGATACACTAGAGCAATGGCTCTTCCCTCAGTTGGAACAATATGAACCAGAGAACTTCATTTTCCAGCAAGATGGTGCGCCACCTCACTGGCATAACGAAGTATGCGGTTGGTTGAACGTAACTGTACCCGACCGCTGGATTGGCCGCAAGGGGCCCAATGACAGAACTTGCTATGCGTGGCCTCCATGTTCACCTGACCTAACGCCATGCGATTTCTACCTTTGGGGTTTCATCAAGGATCGTGTGTATGTGCCTCCGTTACTAGCCGACCTCCTTGAATTACGACAGAGGATTGAAGCAGCTGTTGCAACAGTTACTGAAGACACACTGCTTAACGTTTGGGAAGAACTCGGCTACAGACTTGATGTGTGCCGTGTGACAAATGGTGCCCACATAGAACATTTGTAAGCTTGTATATAAAACTGTGAGTTGCTCTTTCATTTGACATATCATTTATAACTGTAAGGATAATGTAATAAATCTTATAAAGCATTAAAACCCCGATATTCATTTGTGGACACCCTGTATTTTGAGAGACACTGAAGAATTTTTGTTGTCGTATTAACTCTTTGAAAGTAAAGGCGATTTTCCTCACAGCGTTAGGAATTCCTTAATATTTGGAAATTCCTTTAATCAATTAAACTGCACCTTCGTGAAATAAAATGTCGTACTTACAGTTCAATCAACAACGTTACCAGGAAATTTACTACACATAAGCGTCTTGTGCCCGTATGCTCTTATTTCTCTCCCTAGTGTTGGCAACGTTAGGCTCATGGATTTTTCTCAAATTTTAGAGACATGTAGCTGAACTGAATAGTAATACTGTGGTGCGATGGTAAGTGGCAATTTTCAAGCATTTTTACTAATATTTACTAGAAAATTTCGCCTCCGTTTATACGCTGGTAGCATCATCCACAACTTCTTTTCGTCGTAATGCTCTAAGCTACCGGAATGACGGGCTGGTGAATGGGAAACCGGTACATGAAACTCCATTTATAACTTTTATTTTCTGGTAATAACGTTCTGTAAAAGTAATCATCACGACATGATTTACATTTTAATTATCATAACAATTTTGTCTCTATGTTTTTGTGGCGGTATAATTTTTACTTTTTTTTATAGCGAAATTTTCAGGGAAATTGAAAAGATCGTTTTTTTTTAATTTACATTTTTTAAGTTTTTCTCACTTTCCTATATCATATTTCAGCTGTTACGCAAATAAACTACGAAGTGATAAGTTTAATGCAAAAATTGGATAGGGGATACTGGAAGATAAGAGGAGGGTACTGGGAGTGTACCAGACGGATATTGGTGATGTGGACTGGTTGGATATTAGTAGAAGAATAGGGTATATGCATGTATGTATTTTTTTAATCAGTTACTTAAATAACCGTAAAAAATATAACATTGATGTAAATATTAAGATTTAACATCAAAATAAATATTTTAAAACTGAAGTCCAGCTCCGTCGATTTTGGCACGCTGCGCTGTGACGTGTAAGTATACGACTATATTGACGTGCTGTATAGCGTGGAGTGTTTCATCTCAAAAGTTTTATATTTTCTAACCAATGTCGATATGGAAGGAGGTCGAAAAACATGTTATAAGTATTGTAATGTACCTATGTGCAAAAATACTATAAGAAATGCACCTTATAAAGTGTATTTCCTTGTCCCGCGAGATGCGAATATAAGAAACAAGTGGTGGACTGCTATGAGAAGAGATAAAATATCTCACTAGTTGTTTATATTGTTGTGAAGATCATTTTAACGTAAGTACTTAGAATTTATGTATTTATGTATTTTAGGAAATGTAACATAAAAATTCATTACCTGTTCAAACTCGAATCATATCTTAGTTAATTGCAAAAGTTTCAGTGGTATATTTTTTCAAATCATTTCTTATTGAAACTTAATCCAAAGCAAGTACGAACTTTTAAAGTTCAGACAGACATTTAGTGAAACACTTTTCTGCTACTTTATATTGTTACTAACTTTACAGCCAGTTAAAAAAGACGGGTTCAAAGGACTGTTCCGACAAATTATTTCACTGCAATTGTTTAACAACAATAATATGAAACCAATGAAATATGCGGCCTGGACAAAAAAACATTTCATCAAAGCAACAGGGAACTACACACTGGACATACACAAGGAGTAATTTGTTTTGTTACTAGCGGTTGTGGTTATGTTGAAACGAGGCCTAGACTGGAAGAAAAGTGTCGCCAAATGCACAGGAAATTAGACGTGTAAACAATTTTTGACAGTTGATATCTTGAGAACTAAGCGAGATTTCGAAAAAGTTTATTCTTCAATTTCGATTTTTCTCGTGCTGTCAGCATTTTATAATGGTGCTGCCATTTTCTGCGAGGTGTAAAACCGAAAGACGATTTAAATCTTTCGTGGAAATTAACACATAAATTATAGCTAATGCTAATTTTCTTATATGAGATATAAGTCTTTCTCGGGTTTGCTTTCGGCGACTATCACTGCCGCCATCATCAGGTCTCGACAGTAGAAAATGTGATTCGGCGGCAAACCCGAGAAGAATTTATAGCTAATTTTCTTATCAATCTGACTTACTAAAAAGGTAAAAAAAAATAATAATTCAAATAGCTATCACTTAATTACCTTGCAGCTTTCACTCCTCTGAGCTCAGCGGCAGTAAAATTCGGATTTGATGCAAAATATACTGTCATCATGAAAGCATCAATTTTTGTAAGATTATCCGACTGTGCTCTCAGGAAACGGATATGTGAAAACTGCGACCAGTGAAATTTGCGGCCAACCTAAAATCTGCGAAATCTGCGGCCAATACCTCTTCTCTTTGTGTCATGCCGCGCCGTCCTAATCACTCTAAAGGCCCCTTTAGACCCGACCTGGTCTCACTAAATCGTGGCCTGGAAGTTTTTACGTGAACAAATCATTTTACATTACACGCCAGAAACAGCCAAGTTAATTTCTATTTTTTTTTAATAGACACGCAAATGTTTCACAGGTTAAGTATTCTTTCTTAGACTTTTTTCGCACTCGTTACTGGAAGCAGAATTTTTTGCTGATCTGTAACACTGTTCGGAAAATCCAGTGCGGTACTAACTAGATCGGAGAGGCCGAGGTCGTCTAGAGGCGGCCATACACGATCGCTTCATCCGTCCAAATTGAGCGATGTCACTCCATTATCGTGTCGTCTGTGGGGAAATTTGATGTGGGTGACGTTAACCCACAACTGCTAATGGTAGAATATTTTTTCCTACACTAGTTTCTTATCTGCTTAACGTTTCTCTAACAGCGAGGTCTTTAGAGACGGGAAAGGATGGGGGGCAAGGAATGGGAAGGAATTCGGCCATGGCCTTTTAAAGGAAGCATTCCGGAAATTGCCTGGAGTGATTTGGGAAACCATGGAAAACCCAAATCTGGATGCCCGGACAGGGATTCGAACCACCGTCCTCCCGAATGCGAGGCCTCCTGCACTAGTAATGTGAGGCAAAGGGAGATTTTGCATGAAATCTACTACGATTCTGTAAGTATCTGCCTCGTTATTACAATTCTTTTCTACGTCTTTTAAGCAAGAATAAAACTTGTATTTTGATAACAGTTATAAACTATAAAACATCTGTAGTGTCAACCTGCTGTTTAGAAACATAGGCTACACACGTAGCAGTCCGCTCAGAGCGCCGGTGGGGCGGCTTTTAACAATACAACCAGTTTGATCCTATTCTATAAGAAACATACCGCTACAGCATTGTTGAGAATTCTGGCCGCAAATTTCACTGGGCGCAGTTTTCGCGACACCCAGGAAACCGCTTCCAGTCATTATTTGGTGTGCGTATTGTAGCAAGAATACAATATCTCACCAGTTATGATATGTTAATCGCACAATCGCAGAGCTATTAAAACACCCAGCAACAACTACGCCTTTGTTCACAATAATATTTTGGTCGTCACGATTCGATTCGACCAATAGCGTTACGTTTTGCGAGGATACATTTACCTTGTATTTTTAACACTTGATTAATTAAAATCAGTAAATAAAAATCTAATAAATAGGGAAAAAAACCTTATAGCGGTATTTCTACACTAGTAAAGTTTCAAGATAAAAATACTAAACGTAAATTTGAATTTCATGCATATTCCCTATTAGAAGTAGTGCATGGAAGGGAGAACGTGACCATGATCACAAGCTAGCACCAGCTTTCAGGCATAAGGGGAGTGGGCAAATTTTCTTTTGCAGGTAAAGGAGTCAGTGATTGGAATTTAAAAAAAAAAAAAAAAAAAAAAAAAAAAAAAAAAAAAAAGTCAAATGCTGAACAATTTGCTAAAAGCATTCAAAGAATTTGAAATTAAAATTCGTAAAGGGCAAAATTAGGTGGGTGAGTAAATTTCACTCAAAGAATTTGTAATAAAAACAAACAAGAAATGGGAAAACATTTACATAAGGAAATTGTCACCAGAGCATGTGCAACTGATCTTATGAAAAATTATTTTTCTTGTTTCTATATGATGGTTACCACTTGATCGTTTGTTAACCAACTGAGGAAAACATTTTCAACGTGTATTTGCAGTTTATAATGTTATTTACCTGTGTCCGACTGCCCTAGTAGGAAGATTCCAGCCCCATTAATATTTTCCACTTGACGGAGTTTTACAGAGTTTTCCCCAACCATCGGCGTATTTCAGTATCAAAGTACTAAAAACTTGGAACAACGTAAGTTTTGAAATCATACAGTCTGTTTCCATTTAGTTTCAATAAGTTTTTGAACATCGATTCCGTGAAACAACCACATGAAAATGTGAATGTAAACTGAAGGAACATGCCTTTCACTCTGGCGGCATGGTGCGGTGATGTTGAGCGTGCACCTGCCGCGCTCTCAGTTCAGACAGACTGTAGTACTACGCGAGTGACAAATTAACAACCAGTCGCATAGTTTAATAATAAAAATACGAAGTGATAAAATTACAGGTATGTGACTCTGGATACATAGCGATAGACAGGCAACATGTGAAAAGATTACCGGCAATCCCCTTACATCACCTACTTCCATTAATCCCATCACGTTCCCACAATTAAGGTTGCACTAAGCATTAGATAAATATTTATTTGCTTCAATAGGTTCCTTCAGCCTAGTTTTAATACTTTTGTGCGTAGTAACAGTGAGAAAACATTTAAATCGTGACTATTCAGCATGCTGAGAAGATTAAAGAAATGAATAATCACAGTTACGTAAAATTAGCCAAAGAACAAAAATTCAAAAACAATATTGATAGAATCCAAAGACCAAAATCTAAAATCAGTTATCTTCCAAAACAAAAGCTTAATGCGACTTAATGTGATGAATTAGTTCACAAACTAATGCAAGGCGCATGACGTCATCGGTGGACCGTCTGTCAACCGCTGTCTCAGTGAACGAGGCTGTGATCTAACGGAATTATATGGCAAATAAAGCTGTTCTGTTTTCAAAATAACGTATTTAGGATCTTGTAACCTTCATGTGGTATTTATTAAAGCTTATATATCATAGGTGTCAAACTCAAGAGACTGCAGAGGACCGTATTTTAAATTTAGAATTTATAGGCGGGCCAGATTCAAATTTAAAAAATTTACTGAATTATTATAACCGAGTGTAGTCTGAAAGCTCTAAAAAACATGATTCTTCTTTTTGTGTCACATTGCGATCGCAGGCCGTATTGATAGGGCCGGATGCGGCCTGCGGGCCGTATCTTTGACATCACTGTTATATACATTGGTACTTGGAATTCTATGACAAGAAGTTATTAAAGGTGTTCATAATAAAACAATCTTTTATTGAGTTCTTATTTAAAAGACACTTATAGTTTTTAAGAACTAAATAATAATATCTACTGACGTCCGTAAAAAAGAAAAGAATCTGTAAACTCGTAATGAATTTATGCCTGCCGAAGGTAATGTTCAGAAGCATTCTCATATTTATTTCATCCGCACGCATCTTATCGGTAACTGATTGGTTTCAACTTTCCACTCTTTAAAGCTGAACGTACCAATCAGATAGTTGGCCTCCCGCCAACTGGTCTCTTCGGTAAGTCACCCTATGAATCCCCACAGTTCCATTCTGTCCAGTCATTCCTACCACTGCTTCCTAGTACAGTGTGTCGCTGATACCATCCAACGTAAATCAGTGCAATTTGGTAACGTGATATCGGCTCCCAGTACCTAAAACTAAGACGCTGAATTCATTTCTTTAACTTTTATTATCCATATCCTGTCAAATAGTCACCGATGCTCAATAAATCACATATGAAGTGCTATAACAGCCACAGAAGTCTGAAATAGTCACTGAACACTAACACAGCTTTCTAAAAATAATGATTACAGTTTCGTTGCAAGTTATACAGGAGGACGCTTCATGAATGGAAAGTTTCTTTTACTTCTCTACTATCGCTTAGTGTGTAAATTAAAGTATTGAATGATAAGCGCTGCTTGCAGTGCCAATGGTTTGGTCACATATGGAGTGTGCAATTATGATTGTCTTGGGGCTCAAACTCAGACCTAGAACACGTTAGAAATTCTTGTCACGAACCGACGAAGTTTTGCTGGAGATAACAGCTGTTGGTCCACCCGCTTCATAAAGTCTCCCATCAGCAGTACATCAAATGTTCCATCATACTAATCATTTTGGACCATCTACAGCTACAATTAGAGTCTTTCAGCATCTTACATTTGAACCGATCCGGGTAGATTTTCTCATCTTCCACTATATACTCCCCTAGTCACATTCAATTATATTTCACTAGACCATCTATTCCTCGATCTTCGCTTAATACGATGCCTTCCATTTCTCTCTCCGGCCGTAGCTCTTGCTGTTCTCCCACACGTCGTTCAATTGTTGTGACCAAACCATCTTAATCTCGACCATTCAATATGTTTCTTCAGATTTCTGTATGTTGAATCTTATCGGAATTTTTTATTTTTCTTATCTTTTTTTCTACGACTATCCTAAGGAATTCGATCTCAATTGTTTGGAGTCTACTAGTTTCTTTTTGAAATGGGACAGATCTATAATCCAACAATTATTATTAGGGATATTTTTAGCTTTACAAGGGACTCTCCAAAACCAGATTCTTTACTTGATGATATAAATTTGTACAGTTTTGAATTAATGAAACAGAAAATATCAGCAGAACCCTGTAATTACTCACTGTAGTACTTCAAGAGCAATACGTAGAAATAAAAAATGATGCTGCTGCCAAACAAGATTTTAATAAAACAAACTATTCATCGTTTTGGGTAAATTATTAAGTGTATGCCATTATATCACAGCAAGCGCTGCTTTTGTATTCACCTTTTAAAGTACTTTTTTGTGCGAAAGATAGTTTTCAGTATTTGCTGCAGTATAAAACAAAGCATCAAATTATCATATATATTATTTCTATAAGGTATTTTTTTGTCACAAGCCTATATCTTCCTTCATACTTAACCGAAATCAATGAATGAGGTGTCATTTTAAAGCTTATGGTCTCCACTTTGGTTAAATCGTATTTTAAGCAAGAAAGTTTTCGGAATTCGACCCTTGAAGGGCAAAAATGTAAATTTTTCTAAAATGCTGTTTTCTGTGTTACGAGTCAGTTATCTCCCTGGATACCTATCTGAAACCGGTTCATGAAGTATCGTTTTAAAGATTAAGATCTCCGCTTTAGTGACGTCATATATTAAGCCAGAAAGTTTTCGGAATTCAACCCTTAAAGGGCAAAAGTATCAATATTTTTGCAATGCGTTTTTGTATCACGAGCGATTTATCTCCCTTAATATCTAACCGATATAGATAAATGAGGTATCATATTAAAGAATAAGTTCTCCGCCATGGTAACATTATATTTTAAGAAAGGAATTTTTCGTAATTCGACCCTTAGAGGGCAAAAATGTCACTTTTTCTAAAATGCGTTTTTTGTATCTCGAGCCATTTATCTCCCTGGATATCTAACCAAAATCGATAAATGAGGTAGGATTATAAGGAGTAATTTCTCAGCTTTGTGACATCATATTTTAAGAAAGAATGTGTTTGTAATTCAACCCTTAAAGGGAAAAAGTATAAATTTTTCTATAACGCATTTTTGTGTCACGAGCGATTTATCTCCCTTAATATCTAACCGATATAGATAAATGAGGTATCATATTAAAGAATAAGGTCTCCGCCATGGTAACATTATAGTTTAAGAAAGGAATTTTTCGTAATTCGACCCTTATAGGGCAAAAACGACACTTTTTATAAAATGCGTTTTTCGTATCTCGAGCCATTTATCTCCCTGTATATCTAACCAAAATCGATAAATGAGGTAGGATTATGAGGAGTAATGTCTCAGCTTTGTGACATCATATTTTAAGAAAGAATGTTTTTGGAATTCAACCCTTAAAGGAAAAAAATATAAATTTTTCTATTACCGATTTTTGTGTCACGGGCGATTTATCTCCCTTAATATCTAACCGATATAGATAAATGAGGTATCATATTAATGAATAAGGTCTCCGCCGTGGTAACATTATATTTTAACAAAGGAATTTTTCTTAATTCGACCCTTAAAAGGCAAAAAAGTCAATTTTTCTAAAATGCGTTTTTTGTGTCTCGAGCCACGTATCTCCCTTGATATATATCCAAAATCGATAAATCAAGTACGATTGTGATTAATAATGTCTCAGCTTTGCTGACATCATATTTTAAGAAAGAAGTGTTTGGAATACAACTATTAAAGGGAAAAAGTATAAATTGTTCTACAACGTATTTTTGTGTCACGAGCCTTATATTTCCCTTGATATCTAATCGATATAGATAAAAGACATATCGTATTAAAGACTAAGGTTTCCGCCGTGGTAACATTAGATTCTAAGAAAGGAATTTTTCGTAATTCGACCCATACAGCGCAAAAATGTCAATATTTCTAAAATACGTTTTTTGTGTTTCGAGCCATTTATCTCCCTGGATTTCTAACCAAAATCGATAAATGAATAGGAGTATGAAGAGTAATGACTGAACTTGGTGACATTATATTCAACCTCACTATTCATCGCGAAATTTTCGCACGGGTCGTCTAGTCCTTACATAATTTCATAGTATCAAAAGAAGTTCTAAAGTTTAAGAACAATTATTTATAAAAATTATACTGTGTTTATTATGGGATACTGTTGTAAATGTTTTTTGATTGTTGGAAAAGTGGAATGCGCAATTAATGGAAAATACAATAATAAATAATTATTGTTGTTAATTTATCTGTAATTTATTCAGTGATTTATAAATATGATAAGTACCTTTAGTACAGTCAATATTTGGTGAAGAAGTCGGTAAATGAAAGACTGGGTGACTAAAATAAGAGAATTGAGTAGATTACATAGGCCATTTTGGCGATGAAGATTTTATTGGGAAACTGAAATAAGTTGAATACTTTGAATGCAGTCTATATTTGGTGAATAAGTAGATAAAAATTAGTGGATGAATAAAAGTAAGAGAGGTCGGCAGAATACATAGTCCATATTTGCGATGAGGATTTTATTCATAAAATGTCCCCGTAGCGAAAAGGCATCACAACTAAACCCAGCTTTCATTACCTTCGCTGGCACTGTCAGAAGTACAGATAACCCACCATTTTGCAGCAGTAGACACTTGTTTCTCACTCTTAGTCGAATAACCAATGATCACCGTGATTCGCCCAGCCAGATGGATGAGTACTGATAGCTGCGTTAGGACATGGTTTTATTGCACCGATGATTTTCGTTACATTTGGTGTGTTCTCTACTGTACGGGAGGGAGGGGTCCGAGCCTGAGGGCCGCGTCCTGCGCCTCCTTGAGGTGTCTGCGGGCGTCCTGGATGGCCGAATGCACGTCTCCCGCCGACCGCACCTGCTGGAGTCTCTGAGACAGGCGGTCCACCGCCTGCCGGAGCTGTTCCACAACGTTCTCCACCTCCACCAGCTGCGAGCTCAGTCCCTCCGATATCTCCGCCGTCTTGTCGACGTACACCTGCAACATTCACACGTGGCACACTTCAAATACCTACACACAGCGACAGTATAAAGGCCCATTCACACTAGCGGTCAGGTCAGCTCAGGTCAGCTCACAATCCAGAATAGCATTCACACTAGCGGTCAGCTCAGCTCAGGTCAGATCAGATCAAGGAGTAGACGAGGCAATTTCATTTCAGTTGCTCATGGTGAACAATGCCGTTTTCTAACCCAACGTCAATTAAATCGCAATGATTTTGGATCAAGAGCCTAAAAATACGTCATGATCAAAAAGAAGATGGTTCTGGGTGCATCCAGAGTTTCAAGTGCAAACAGATCAAGAGAAAAAAGAATGCTAAGAACCGGTTATGCCGTGCGAGACGAGTTGTGGGAAATGCTTTTGATATTTTACGGCTCAAAGATGTCGAATTTGTTTTAGAAAAATTAGTTCTGCTCCAGGATTAATTGATAGCATAATTTAACCAACATGTATTTTGCACAATTATTTACCGAAGGATAAAATTTCATGCCATGTAGAAAGTGAATTTCAGGATGAGCGAGAGAAACCCTGCTCAACAAATATTCTTTGGTTTGGTGCTAATGCTAGTACAGAAGCATTTGATTTAAAAAATAAATTCACAATATTTTTTAAAAAAATTCGGAAACAGGACCTGTATTTTGACAGTACTAAAATGTGTAAAAATATTTGTATTTATATTATAGTTTGACGACTTTATAATAAACAAAAATAACATACCGTTACAACATTTATTTTTTATTTATTACTTTTTTTATTGCTTACGAGCATAGTTTTCAGACGTTCGCCGCCCATTTGATCTGACCTGACCTGACCGTTGCTCCTTTACACTAGCGGTCAGCTCAGCTCAGATCAGATCAGATCAGATCTTGACCGTTGTTGATCGGTGGCGGCGCGATCTTACGGTTTGACCTGCCTTGCCCTGACCTGAGCGGACCGCGTAGTGTGAATGCTCCCATTGGATTACGTGTATAGCGATTTTTTACCTGAGCTTGAGCTGACCGCTAGTGTGAATGGGTCTTAACAATCACACAGTTTTCGGTTGTGACCGTCAACGTCGTCAACGCCTGAACCTGTCCGGAAGCGGCGTTACCTCTCACATCTTTATTATGGTTATTCATCTGTCGGCTTGTGAGGGAACTATTTTGTAAAATTTAAATGTTTGTTTCTAATATTTTTCCTTGAGCAGGGAAGCTGTTTCGTCTCTGGTCAAAGAATAAGATTAATGATCGCTGAATGTCAAGCCAGAGATGGAATGGGATTGTTGAACTGCTTGAAATGAAGGACTGCGTGTAATATAGAAAGTAATACAACCAGAATTATTCATAGTAAAAGTTAAGAAGAAGAACTTTAATGTGTACTGTTTATGTACGAAGTGAACTGGTAAATTGTGGAAAGTATGTATCGTTACCAATAAATATTGTGATACAAAAAGCAGAAGTATTTGAGTATTTAAAGCAAGGTATTCACAAACTTAAATATTATTAATTTCTATTTGTGTTAGTGGTTCAAAATAAGTATTCAAGATGATATTTTAAATTTGCAAAACAATGTAATATTATATGATGATGAAGAACAGCTTACGTCCAAACACGGATACTAATGTGTGTTTGTGACAAAGGAACACAGTAATACCACAGGTTATTGGTGGTAACAATAGCTGCGACCATAAGGAAGAAACTGCTAGATGACATGGAAGAGCCATAACCGAACCAATGTGCGTGTTGGATTGGTTGCTACTCACGCAATGATGCACCAGCCTCGGTGCCGTGGAACCCAGTCTTTCTGCCTGAAGCGCTCTGTCGGATACAAAGTCAGCTTAGTCATAGCCGACTGATAGTGTTCCTGGTGAGGATCCTGAGAGTGGAAATATCAACACTCCCAACATAGGAGGAAGGGTACTCTGAGAATAACTGAACAAATCATAGCAACAGAAGATCAAGCGACGTTTTTTCAGCCTGTAGAGAATCTATTTCTTCTCTGACGAGAAGGAGGATGGATTGGTGGTGGAAATCCGCAGAGTTCTTCCTTCCTGATGTTTCTCGTAATTTTAGAAGAGTTGCTGTCAGATGATGGAAGATAAGATGCGTTCGATATATCGTGCTGGAAGAAGGCATTAAGCATTCAATGAACAACAAACAGAAAACAAGTTCAAAAGATCCTATACCACTATCATTAAGAATAGAATAAGGGTTATGTAACTTTTTTGTTATGTAGAAGTAATGGGAAACAAAATTTATCGACATAGGAATAAGTTTTATAATAATTTACATCAGTATACCTGATTTAAATACTACAAGAGAAAAGCGGTACGCGTCATTTGTTGACAAAGATGAAAATAATGTTGATTTATGAAGTTTACATCGCGGAAGCGAAGTAGGTCCTGTGAATTAACTCGTGGGAGTCTCAGTTCTGACAAACGTAAAAGGGATACGTCAATGCAGAGTACTGGCATCAATAACATATGTATTCGTCAGAAGACAATTTTCCCATCCGCTCCGCTCCTCCTCCTGCAATAGCTATGCAGAGTAATGCAGTGGAAAGTTGTGTAACCAGCTGTGGCGGGATCAAACGAGATTCTAGTCCTAGTACTCAATACACAGAGTAAATAGTTCACTCCTCCTGTGCTTCATGCGTGTCAATCTAGCCAAAGCGCTAAATTGTCAGATGCTTCTGAAATATAAGCGAATTCTCATACGCCGCAATTTAGCGAAAAAAAGACTCAGAACTGGAATACTAAGAGATGGAAATAATAGAGGCATCGAAGGAGGAAATGATACAGATTTTTTTATTGAAACAAAACGGCCGAGGCAGCCGATAAATAATTTTGGGGAAAAAACGTGGCGAAGAAGAGAGTATACGAAACGTTCTATGAAGGCTTCTTCACGAAATCGTTGTGATTACACTAGAAATAATTCTCAAAGTATATTTTCGTGATTATTGAGCTGAGAATTAAAATAAGCAAAATATACCATGGAACGTTTCAGCTATTATTCTAGGTGGGAAGTTTTTAAAACCACGCTCTTTAAGAAATTATCGAATCTATTAATTCCAGTTCAGGTTTCGGTCTACGTACACTGAGGAAGTTTATATAATTGCTATCACTGGATTTGTCTAGTCATCCACATAACTATCATTTACCTTTTGCTACAGATTGAACTGAAATGCATAAATACCACATTTAATTCCAATTTAATTGCGCTAATTTACTTATTTATTTTCTTTATTAAAGTGACTTCAATATTCCGTGCGGATGAGATTTTTTTTAAAAAAAAAAAAGATATTCTAGTATCACCTGCAAACAGCATCATATTTTAATTAACTTATAAAAGTTGTAAAATACAATTTATATAAATTAAGAACATCAGATCTCCACAAATTGATTAGGCCTCCTTAGAGGCTTTTTAACTAGTACCCATTCTGAGATTATAATGTTTATCTTTTACTGACCCGTGTTGATTTCTATTTTAGAAATACGAGTTAAATAAAATTACTGTTCTACCACTAACTACTCGGGTTTAATTTACCTAAGAAAATTCTATGGGCAATTCCGTCAAAAGCCATGACCACATCACAAAAGATTCCTAAGTAATTAATTATTTTTCCCCCTTTTCTTTCTTTCAGATATACACGGTCTGTAAGTGTGAAAACTGCAGTGCTCCGAAGCACGGTGTCTAAAACCAAAATGAACATTATTCCAATGACCGAGCGTGGTGGATGAGTGGTTAGCGTTCTGGCCTCTCATTCGGGAGGACGCCTGTTCGAATCCCCGTCCGGCCATCCAGGTTTGGGTTTTCCATGGTTTCCTCAAATCACTCCAGGGCAAATGCCGGGATGCTTCCTTCAAAAGACCATGGCCGAACTTCCTTCCCTTTCCTTGTCCCCAGTCACGTCCCGCCTCTAATGACCTAGACATCTACCAAGCGTAAAGCCATAAGTAAAAAAAAATCCTTGAAAATTTGATATTTTTTGTTTCGGTTTTGTTTTTCTCTTGTGCAATCTTCTAGCATCATTCTCAAATATTTGATGTAATTACTTTAATATTTTTCATAAAATTCTGTTACGTTTGTTATTTGTTCTTTCCTTTCTAGAAATTATTTTCATTGCCTTCTGTATATGTGTAATATCTGGAAAGTTGACTACTGAAATATGTAAGTAACAACTTTTATGAAATTACCTTCAGCTGCAATGAGTTTGATTAGGTTAAATTTTGAGGGTGGGTTTGTTTGAGGCTGTACGCACCTCCAGCGCCTCGTCTGCCTTCTCCAGCTGCGCCAGCACGTCGGACATGATCGACGTCGACCGCGACAAGTCCTCCGCCGCCGCCGCAGTCTGCTCGCTGCTGTGCTTCGACTGCGCAAACAAACATTACTGCGAAAACCTATACAGAATATACCAGCTCTTTCAGCAGTAACCTCACCGGTACTCCATTCAATAACAGTTAAACTTATTAACAATGGCACCGCCAGAATTGGTCATCATTAATTCTTATGATTCTTGTAAACGCTGAGGTTCCAAAAGAAATGGTTTACCTTCTATTATCGATCGGTGCAAAAGAGAGCAGCTAATTCGACTTGTGCAAATTACCGCCGAATCGACGAATATGATAACCGAACTGGATTGCACATCCAGCACTTTCCTTGCCCTTGTGAGAAGATAAGGGTAAAGAAAGTGCTGGATGCGTTTAAAGTGTATAATGGCGATTTTGATTGGATGGATGGTTGCAGAAGAATTGTAGAAGTAGTATGTAGAAGAGAGCAAGTGACAATGACCACAAGCTGGCACTTCATTTCAGGCGTAACGCAGTTTTCTTTTACAGTTAAGAGAGTTAGGGACTAATTTACAAAGAAAGTGTTCCTGAACCACTGAATGAATTTAAAATTAAAATTCGTAAAGGCAAAATTAGGTCGGAGGTGAAATTGAGTTCGAGAAAAAAGTGACGAAATGTGAAATTATGTTTTAAGGGAAATTGTCTCCATGGCACATTCTCGATTTTAATTAAATTAAATTAAAATGTTACCAAACATTCGACAGTTTTATATCATTCCTGGACCAATAATTATCATATAGTAATTAGGAGTTTAGTAGTAAACAGGACAGAAGCCAGGAGAGATAACGAGGTTACATAAAATAGTGAAATATTTCACATCAAATTATCAATTTTATATAATATGCGTATTTGTATGCAAAGAAATGGTGACATGTAAGTTCTAAAGAAGCTCTGCGCCAAATTTAAGCAAGAGTGACTCCATCTCTGAGCATAGATTTGTCAGCGATGGTAAAATTACAGATCGCAATCAGCTGGAACCACTTACATGTCACTAAAGAAATGTTGGTAATATATCACTCTTAAAAAAACAACGTTGATGAAAAATAAATACCAAATTCCTGTACCACGGAATGTCAGTTAAACTTTTGCTTTAGGATGAATTGCTCACGACAGGACTACATTTATCCCTAAGAAGTAATGGCACTCATGAAAGCAATCTAAATTTGTTGATCCCTAAATCCATCGGCTGGAATTAATGGCGTCGGAAACATGGCGCTCTTCTAAGCAGTTCAGTGAAACTTTACAAATACAGATTGTGATACAGCTGGAACTGTTTAAATTAGTTTAAGTACGCGTATGAACGCAAATTAAAAAACATAAAAGTCTGTATAACGGGGGATTCTGCGATTACCGTGGCGCCGCAATTTGATGATGGAATCTTATGTAACTCGACGAGACAAACTGAAAGTAAAGAATACATTTTTTGATATCTCGCTTAGTTCTCGAGATATTGTATCTCAAAAACGACGTGGTTAGATTGAAATGCGGCCTGTATCAGAAGAAATATTTCGCCATTGCCAAATTTGATGGTGAATTAGTATGTAGCTCGACGAGACAAATCAAAAATAAAGAAATTTTTTTTTTTTTCATGTCTCGCTTAGTTCTAGAGATATTGTATCTCAAAAGTTAGTAGGTTAGGGTGAGATCCGGCCTGGACCAGAAACCAAACCACTAAATCTACACGAAATGCACTATTGGTGTTTTATTTTCTTCCTGGTGGTTGTTGTCAGGCTGAAATACTGCCTGGACCAAAAGAAAAGCCACCAAAAGCATTAGGAATTATACCTATAACTGATTTTAATATCAATTTATCACGAAAACCAAGCGAGATATCAAACAATTTTATTCTTTATTTTCGATTTTTTTCGAGTTCTACAAGAATTCATCATCAGATTGTAGTGCCACGGTCATGATAGAACTGCCGTATCGCGTAATGCCATTATAATTCAATCTAGGCCTACACACTAGGCCGGGGGTCACCAAACTTTTTACCCCGTCGACCCCTTGTTATTTGCCTTCTTATCGACCCCCACAAGTATTTAATAAAACATTAAATCATTTTTGGCATTTCTGATGCTAAGCAATAAGGAGGCCTGCGTAACAACTCAACGAAATAATTTATAAAATCCACCCAATAAATTAACAGAAAAACGAGATAGGTCTACTTTCCACTATTATTATAATCTCAAAAAATAGGAACAAAACTTTGGATAGATGGAATAAATTTCTAATAAAGACCGGCCAAAAAGAGCAGATGGTTGTTGTACTGTTTTAACTTGTCACATAGCGATGGATCCACCTTCCTAAAGCAGTCTTCAACTCTCAATACTGCAACTATCACCTCTTGACAACCACCTTACCTCAGTGAGCAAAAGTAATTGGTTGAAAGTTTCATCATTTACTTCACATGAATTCACAAACAGACGAGAATTGAAAGGATGAGCTTTACTTTTATTTATTGACCTAACTTTTAGTACAACGTTCCTCTTGGCAGTTCTATCATTACCGTGGCGCCAAAATCTGATGATGAATTCTTGCAGAACTCGACGAAATAAATTGAAAATAAAGAATAAAATTTTTTGATATCTCGCTTGGTTTTCGAGATATAGCATGTTAAAAATCAGCCATAGGTATAGTTCCTTCAGCTTTTTGATGTTTTTTCTTCTGGTCCAGGCCGTATTTCAATCTAACAACAATCACTAGGAAAAAAATAAAACACCTATAATGCATATCCACCATGTTGATATGGTGGATTTGGTGAAAAAATTTTTTGGTCCAGGCCGGATCTCACCCTAACCTCATCAATTTTGAGATACGATATCTCGAGAACCAAGAGAGATATCAACAAATTTTATTCTTTATTTTCGATTTGTTTTGTCGAGTTCTATAAGAATCAATCATCATATTGTGGGTATGATAGAATCCCCTTCCTCTTTTTTCCTGTACAGTTTAATTGATCCTCTTTAGTATTAATCGACCCCCTTTCGACGCCCCTGTATTAATCGACCTCGGGAGTTTTATCGACCACAAGGGGTCGGTATCGACCACTTTGGGGATCCCTGCTGACTAGGCGATAAATGTGGAACTGCCTCCAGCGCATGGAGGCACAAGGCGCGAAGATGAAAACAAATTAAATTAAATAAGTATTAAAATCAACTTGCCTTATGTTGAAGCAAAAAATATTATAACCTAGTCAAAATATCCACTGTTAGGATCAAGTTTATATCTCGGAACACAACGTCACTAAAATGCGATCAGTGAATGTATTAATTCGCTTGTGATTGAAGCTATTGCGGTTATAGTGGCAATACTAGCAGAATTTGTTGTCAAATTGAAATGCAGTCTGCACCAGAAAAACAATCTTTTTGTTTCAGCATAAGCCCCGAGGAGCTGAGTTTCATGCGCGCTATGCTAGTGACGTCAATTATTGCAATGTAATGTGCTGCCGCTATTATTGCTACTTCAAACACTTTAGATTGCGATACAGTTGAAATTAATTAGTTGTTGCTAAATTAATTAGGTCAATAGTTAAGCGCTGATGAAAGCAAAATAAATTAATAACAATCGAAACACTAGCCTTCTGTCGTAGCGCGTAATGTCACTTGTAAATCTGGTTCAGGGGTTATAAATCATAACACATGTAACTACATCCATCAGCATGAAGTAATATGGATACTTACATAGGACCTCATTAAAGTATCTTAAATTATAAATAAAAACCTAATCCCTCGTACCTTACACCGAATATCAGTTGTTATTCTTGTCCAGGCTGTCCTTCAAACTTACCACATCCTCCGCTAATATTACTGCTTGTAAATCAAAACTTAATAAAATCACACAAAAATAAACTAACTATATCCTGATCAATACAGAACAGTTTCTTACGGAAACGTGATAAGCAGTTAACTTATCCAAACTTCCCTCGCGTCTTATGCTGTAACAATGTGCGTGCTTTTTCACTGTGGTCCAGGCTCCATATCAACCTAATAACCACTGCAGTATATTGCCAACCAAAAATCAATTGAGTTTCGTATACCAAAGAGGGGGATATTAAAATAAACTTGGTGACGTAATTTGATGATGCATTCTTATGTAACTCGATAAGACAAATCAAAGTGAAAAATATTTTTTTCTGATTTCTCACTTAGTTCTCGAGATATTGTATGTAAAAAATAGACAGTTAGATTAAAATGCGGTTTGGACTAAAAAAATTTCGACAAAGTTCATGGAATTACATGCCAAACTTGGACAATGGGTGTTTTGTTTTCTTCTTAGCACTTATGGTTAGGCTGAAATGCATCCTGGACCAAAGGCACCAGTAAATAATTTTTGGCATTCGATATCTCGAGAACTAGGCAAGATGTCAAAAACTTTGTTTGTAGTTTTAGATTTTCCTCGCTGATTTATATAAGGATTCATCATCAAATTGTAGCGCCTCGAAAGGAATGTCCTCAGGAAAGTGCGTGAGAAATTCCAAACCAGATACGTTCCTATTGGACCGCCATCTAAATTTATATTGGCTTTAATTTTTTTAATAAAATAAACATCTTGTGGTATAATTCTGATAAAAATTGTCACAACTTATAAATTTCAGTGAATTTATGCAATGAAAAGGAATATCACCAGGCAATTGCTGTCGTCGAGAACTAGATGGCACAACATGTGTTGCACAGACTGACCGATTTCGCAATGCAGTGTACAACATCGGCAGACAGTTCCAACTATTTAGAACTGTCAGATACATCATAAAACACACTTCTGCGACTTAAAGTTTATAGAAACATAGTTAGAACAGGCTCACTTGTCTTCAGTGAAAAACACGTATTCACGTTGCTTGTATACCTTCTTCTCCTTATGGCGTTTCACCGAACGAAAATAAAAAAATATGGGCAACAAAGCCATAATAACGAGGGTCCAGTACGCAACACCCATGCCTTCTGTCGTTGCTGGTGATCTAGATGTGCCATTACTTGCTTTATCGGTCAAATATTCGTGGATTTGATATACTACTTCTTCAACAATATCTGCCATGGTCATCAAAGATGCTGTTAGAACCCAAACTCTATCTTCAAAAATTATTTTCTTTGAAACTTTTTGAAATACATCTGTTATTTAAAGACCTTGAAAAGCAAGGTCTTTAAATGCAAGAAAAAATAATGCAGTAACCTTTACAGATAGAGATAGATATCGCATGTTTTGTAGAGCATGGATAACTGGGAAGTTAAAATACCCGGAAATACACATGGTTGAAGATATGTCAAATCACCGAGAGAATAATGGCTCAAATAAATCAAGCAAGATATACAGAGACGAGGACTGAATATAGATTAGGACAGAATAGACACACAAAATTTAAAGATAAAGTTCAAATATCCCGTTACGGACATTCCCGCTAGTGCATCGAGGAAAACAGCTCGTTTTTCCTGCAGGCGTAGTACGATGGAAACCCTAGGGGTAGTGTGAATGGTGGGTTACAAAGGGTAGGTTCGAAAAATGGTGGTTAAGTACTTATGGTGAAGCCCTCGCATCCCAAGACTGTCAGTTAGGACGGCATTCCACTGTAAAACACAAAAGATATTTGTTTGAAAAGACACCACAAATTTAAACGGAAATGTCGAAATATGAAATGACTTAACAGCTATCAAATACCGCCAGCAGTGCAAAAATGAACACAACTCACCTCAAATGATTCTTAATTCGTTCGTTCTAAGATATTCGTGACGTATCACATCAATTCCGTAACAGAAAATCAACCAAGAAAATTACCATTATTGTAATATAACGCCGTGCAAAACTTCATTACGACTGTTTGTATTAATTTTGCAGCACAGGCGGAATCTGATAGCTCATATTTCGGTATTTTTAATTTAATTGAGTAGTGATAGAGGACAAGACATCATATCAAAGCAGTTAATCCAATTTCCACGGAATTAGACCCTTTGGGGAAGCAGTTAATCCTAATTTCAATACTTTGCACAGTAACCCTAAAGGTTAGTACCAGGTTCGAATGGATGGAGAAAAAGGCAGCCTCCCCGACCCTGGTTTTGATAGGTGAATAGATAAAGTGACACACACCCCCCCCCCCAAAAAAAAAAATATCAATCAAACAAATAACAATAAAGACTTATTGTACGACCAGTAGAAATAACTTATTTCTCGATGAAAATGTGATTAACGCATTCCTTAGACATTTCTATTATGTGCAGCCGGTCAAACAGGGAGGAAAGAGGTAATATAGTGAAAATCGTCTTGTTAGGTGCGGTATTAGCCAATGTGTAGCAGCCATCTTTGCTGCAAATGTGCTCTTCCTCAAGCTGTACACATGTTGATTTTCAAGGAGATGTATCAGTGGATTGTGTGGTTAGGTTAAAATTCAGCCTGGACCAGAATCACGACTAATATTCCATGGTGTATAATGGATTTTGAGCGAATAAGGTGGCCGCCATGCCGAATTCTGACTATAATTACGTTACAGGCGGTACGAGACGTCTATTGCCGCTAATTCGGTATTATGCGTAACCGTATTGTTTTTAGGTTGAATGGCAGCCTGGACCAGAATGACTACTATTATTCCATGGTGCTTAGTGGATTTTGAGAGAAGAAGACAGTGGACACGCCAAATTCTGACTATAATTATGTCACAGGCAAAGTCAGTAATGTGAGTAATCGTATGTTTTGACGCAGATTACACCTTTGTTACATATTTTACTGCTTTCGGGTACACTTTTACTTAAAGAGTAAGCACCAAGGAAGCAGCTAGCCGTATTATCAACCCAAATTAACAATTTTTTTTCCACTGGCCGCACTTTGCACAGTAACTGTTTTAAAAATAATACCATAAAGTTTCATCACGAAAGCACAACTCGGGAATTGCACCACTTTGATAACCTTTCAGAAAGTTGTGCTAACCTGTTGAAACTTACATCAGTCGCTTCGTCAACATGTACTCTTCACGCTTTGCAATCATACATTGCGGAAAAGACGCTAGAAATGTAATTAAAAATGCAGAAATATAACATGACGCATAGCCGTTACATGCCACCAACATTGCAAAGTCAGTGACAGTATCTTAAAATGTTGATTTTATCCTTTGTTGTAATATTTCCTTGCCTTTTCAGCTCTGCTCCGTTCTAAAAAGTGGCACAAAATTGACAAACAGGCAATATTTATCCGACTTATAATACGGTGATGCCCGCCAGCTTACATAGCAACGAGCAACCAGGGATAACTGATCACTTCCATTGTAAACAAATACGCCATTTCCGTGTTGTATGCCGCATAGCCAAAAATTCGTAATTTTTTTTCACGTGGTCCAGACAGTATTTCAGCCTAACCACGATTTCTATGACAAAACGAAACTGTTTAGGTTGAAATGATCCCTGTACCGATAATTTGTATGTTATTTAAATAGTGTTGATAGCATTTAGCAGTTCAGCCTTTCATATTTCGGCATTTTTAATTAAATTTCCAGCGACTTTTCCAAAATGTATGATCGCAAAACGTGATGTGTTGACGAAGCGACTGATGTAAATTTCAACAGGTTAGTACAAGTTTCTGAAAGGTTACCAAAGTGGTACAGTTCCCCACAATTCCCTTTAGGGGCATCTAGGTAACACAGGCACCACGGACGGTAATGGGAGTAGTTTACGTCGCGATACATGACGTCGGAACGTGACATAGTGCTTATAAAATTTGCTGAAATATCTGATAACTTAATTCCTCGTGCCTTTTGCTGTGACAAGACGGTTGGGCAGTTCTATCATTACCGTGGCACCAAAATCTGATGATGAATTCTTGCAGAACTCGACGAAATAAATCGAAAATAAAGAATAAACTTTTTTGATATCTCGCTTGGTTTTCGAGATATAGCATGTTAAAAATCAGCCATAGGTATAGTTCCTTCTGCTTTTGATGATTTTTCTTCTTGTCCAGGCCGTATTTCAACCTAACAACAATCACTAGGAAGAAAATAAAACACTTACAGTGCATTTCCACGATGTTGATATGGTGGTTTTGGTGAAAAAAAATGTTTTGGTCCAGCCCGGATCTCACCATAACCTCATCACTTTTGAGATACAATATCTCGAAAACTAAGCGAGATATCAAAAAACTTTTTTCTTTATTTTCCATTTGTCTCGTCGAGTTACGTAAGAATTCATCATCAAATTTGGCTATAGCGAAATTTTTCTTCTGGTCCAGGCCGTATTTCAACCGAACTACGTCAATTTTGAGATACGATATCTCGAGAACCAAGCGAGATATCAAAAATTTTTATTCTTTATTTTCGATTTGTTTTGTCGAGTTCTATAAGAATCAATCATCATATTGTGGCGCCACGGTAATGATAGAATCCCCGACGGTTGTTTTCATTCTGGTCCAGGCAGAATTTCAACTTAGCCACAATCTCCGCTAATATTGCCGCTACAAAATCAAAGCCTCAATCACTTTAGAATCATACAATCATTTTATCTTAAGTTATTGACGTGTATCGCGACGTAAACTTGAACCGAGGTGTTGAACACCCATTGTCGGTAACAACATTAATCTATACAAACATAGTCGACCAAAGTGACAAAGTAAGAAGTGAGTGAGCAGGAGCAGCGATCACCTTGCAGGGTGTCGGAGCGCGACTGTCAGCGTCCGCGGTGAGGCGCCCCTTGGAGTGGCGCAAGGTGGGGAAGACGCGCAGAGCCGACCGGCTGGAGCTGGAGCTGGGACTCGCGGCAGACAGTTCGACAGCGACGGCGGCTCGGGTGCCTCGTCTGCGACCCACCAGAGCAGTGATCACCGTCTGAATGATCCCCGTCACCTTCTTAGCCGGCGTCCGCTCTCGACTGGTGTTTGCAGCCTGGTCCTGCACCTCCCCAGAGGCCTCACCGACAACTCCTTCCTCACTGCCCTTGGCACTCGGCCTCAACGCTTCGCGGTCGATCCACGGTGGTAAAATCCCCATGGCCTTTGCTACCGCTTCTTCACTGCTCTCCTTCTTGTCGGGCTCTTCTGCTGTTACTTCTTCCGTCACGCTCACCTTCAGTTCGGGATCTTCGTTCGCTGTCTCAGTTCTCGACTCTTTGGCGGGAAACATCTCCATGTCGGCAACGGTATCCATCTTGCCGTCGTTGACTCTTGCTAGGACGGGTATCTTCGTTAGATCTACAACGTCCGCGTCCACTCCCATCCTTATGGGCTCCATTATACACGTCCAAATACTACAACACTGCTGTTGCTTTCTCGGAACGCTGCCTTGTTTGTTTTACTCTTTGCCTCTGCTGCTCCTCCACAGCATCTCTGGCCAAAGAAACAGTTCGCTTCTTTCATAACATTACTGGTACACACTAATCCTTGCAGATTGCGATTCATAACATAATGATTTAGTTGAAAAGATTCTGTTTAGCTTCAAAATTCTGTGCGATGGCATTTATGTAGTTTGATAATATTATTATGTGTTCATGTAATCATATCATAGATAACACTGAAGTTATGCTGCTTGCCTACAAAATCTTCTAACATAATATTTACTTAATTTTCATGTGTTTACATATTTTCATATTAACGCTCCATAGATATTTTTTTAATATGGTACTACTTAATTTTAAAAGACTTTAGGATGTGGTTTACGAAATTTAACAATTTTTAACCTGAGAGATAACGCTTGGTTTAAAAATTAAAATTTATCATATTATTTGGCACCCTTCTTTTTATAAATTTTACTAGGTGGTACTATGTTACGCGCTACCAAATAAGCAACCCACACAGAAATTCTCGTCTGAATCGGTTTACGTACTAAATATGTTGCATATACATTATTTATATTTGTTAATAGCTAAAAAAGCTGAAAATGACTCTTTATTCAAGGACATTTTAGAACATTTTAGTACATTCAAGAACATTCCAAACATTTTTATAACATTTTGGTCGAAATATTAAAATATCCTAGGCCGATCACTTTCAACCACCATAATTCCCAAACCCCCCCCCCCCCCCACAGCTACCGACATGCTACCACCACAGTACACGATGGAAACAGTGTTGCCAACTCCTAGAAATTCGAGTCACTAGACTCAAGATCAAAAGTCGCTAAAATTAATTTCACCAATAGCCGATTGTTCAGTGTACAAAAAGTTCAAGGATTCCCTGACCACATTACTCTTTTGTTACTACTGGTAGAAATAATTCAATTACAAGTTAACACTTCGAAAAATAAGATGTAGTTGGACAGAAATAAATTTTATTATTACCTAATATTGCGTATATTTTTGTCAACTCGAAAAATAATTTAAGTTAAAAAATTGAAAATTTCAAGTATAGATCTATGAGTTATCGACGATAATAAGGTACGTTGTTCAATAGTCAGTGAATTCTGAATTGTTACTGTAGAGCCAGGGGCGGATCCAGGGGGGGGGCTAGGGGGCTCAAGCCCCCCCCCCCAAAATATCTGGGCCCACCCCCGACATTGTAATTTTGGAGACTTTTTTTTTAAAAAGCTCTAAGGATTCGAGGCCCGAGGAGGCTATATAGACTACCCTATGCCGACTCAAGCCCCCCCCAAAACCAAAAACCACTGAAGGCAAGCCCTCTGAACCAAAATTCACTCAAGCCAAGCCCCCCACCCCAAACAAAAGTCCGCTCAAGCCCCCCCCCCCCAAACCAAAATCCTGGATTCACCCCTGTAATAGAGTCAATGGTCGCGTTCAGGTTTACTAAATGCCCTAAATGCTAAGCAGGTGCTGAGATCAAGGTTACTAAAATCCTAGTAACCTTGGCTGATATTAGATTAGTATACCTTGTATACATGTATTCTGTTTGTGTACCTTAAATTTGGCGCGCAAGTCGCGCATATTTTTTTTCAAATTGAACATGAAGATTTTTACATTCAAATTTTATTTTAAAAAAGTTGATTTTTTTAGCTTTAGCTTTAGAAAATTTTCGAATTCACTCAAAAAAGTTTAACATTCAATTAAAGCAAGAGTTTTTTAACAAATAAATGTAGAACTTAGATTTAAAAGAAGATTGGATGTTTTGATTTGAATATTTTTTGAAACAGCTAAAGCTAGAGCAAACATGAATGGAACTTTAATTAAATAAAGCTTGAATTTGGTGCACAAGCGCGTTTTTCGTTTTCCATATATATCTCTTGGCACTGTATATTTCTGTGCCGAGTTGACAAAAAAATGTATCCATTATTGGCTCTAGAACTGTTTTCACTTCTACTCCAAAGGTCACCAGATAAGTCACTAAACCATTTTTGTCGTCAAAACGTTTTTTTTTGGTCGCTTAGACTTAAGCAAAAGTCGTCACTTCTAGCTACAAAGTCGCTAAATTGGCAACACTGGATGGAAAACTCGAGGCTACTGTCACACACAAACACCAATGGTCTGCGCTAAGTAATTGCTACTGCAAAGTGAAATATAGGGACACGAACGTCTATTTTTATGTTAGGTCGACCACTTTCAACCACCATATTTGGCACACCCGCACAGCTACCGACATGAAATCACCATAGTACTCGATGGGAGACTCGAAACTAGTACCACAAACAAACACCAGTGATCTGCGCTAGGTAGTTGTAGCTGCAAAGTGAAACATAGGGACACACACGTATAATTTTATATTCGAGTATATATAAGATTTCTTTCTAAAAAAGACGTATATCGAGTAAAGGTTGTCTACTGAATTGAATAACAACATTTATTTGATTATAACCATAAAAAAATTACAACAGTCCAAATCTTAATTTTTTACGTAGCATTTCATCAGACAGTTATTTATGGAAATACAGACCGTATTCTGATAATCGTTTGATGGCTGAGCAACAGTTAGATCACTTTTGAATGCAGAAGGAAGCGACGAAGTTAGATTATCATCAACGACACTTTCACGCCCTATACTTTCCGCCCTCAGTACGGAATTCAATGTTTTCAGTCTCCTGTTTTGTTCCTCCCACGTCCTTCTGTGCTGTTATCATGATCGCTAATCCCCTCCATTGAAGGCGACGCTTGTGCTTTATAGGCTCATTAAGATCAAAATGCATGATTTATACGTTCATCTGTTATTTTATAGAAATGACACTTGAAGGGAAGGTTATTTATGGAGCCATACATTGCGACTTGGTTCCTTGGCAAAACGTTGTCTCAGGTAGGCCTATCCTTAATTGACACTAGGTTAGTTAATTTTTATTAAAAATTAGTTTCATTTGTTGCGAAATAAAAAACGCTATTTACATTTTTTCATCAAATTGAAGCTAAACCTTTCCTCTACACGATGCATAAAAACTTTCGCAATTAGGGATTGCCACCATTTAAAAGATCCGAATTACAACCGTTTTAGGCTCAACTGTTTATGACCGAGCGTGGTGGGCGAATGGTAACTCTCGGGGGAGGATGCGGGTTCGAATCCCCGTCCGGGCATCCAGATTTTGGTTTTTCCATAGTTTCCCCAAATCACTCCAAGCGAAGGCCGAAATGCTTCCTGGCCGAATTCCTTCCCATTCCTTGCCCCCAATCCTTTCCCGCTTCTAATGACCTCGACGTCGACGAGGTGTAAAGCCATAAGCCATCAACTGGGTATGCGTCAACAGTTTGTATTGCTACACTGCCAACTCGGCACACACACTACAATCACTTGCTAATTTATGGTCGTATTTTCCCTTCCACACACTTTTCCTAAATTTTTGTTCAATATCTCCAAGAAGTGATCGCCGATTTTTATCCTACATACATCTCGCCGTCTTCTCTTTATCCATATCCAAGCCTGGCCGACCGAGCGTGGTGGTATAACTGTTAGCGTTCTGGCCTCGCATTCGGGAGGACGGCGGTTCGAATCCCCGTCCGGGCATCCAGATTTGGGTTTTCCATGGTTTCCCAAATCACTCCAGGCGAATGCCGGGATGCTTCCTTCAAAAGGCCATGGCCGAATTCCTTCCCATTCCTTGCCCCCCATCCTTTCCCGTCTCTAAAGACCTCGCTGTTAAGAAACGTTAAGTAGTTAAAAAAAAAAAAAAAAAAAAAAAAAAAAAAACAAGCCTGGCTGGCGAGTTGTAGCTCTCGGATCTGACATCTTGGAGAAAGCGGAGCCGAAAAACCATCCAGCTACCCAGATTTCTGTTTTTCATAGTTTCTCGAAATAAATCTTGGCTTATGTCAAGGTGGTTCATTGATAGGACATGTCGCAATTTCTTCCCATTCCTTGCTACGACTCGTTTTCTGTCTCTAACGTCTTCGACATCGACGAAGCGAAAAGCTACAAGAAAGCACAACTATCTCCCCCAGAATAACTCCTTCTTCTTATCAGTTGCTGATTGCGTTATACAGCAATTTCCTCAATCACATCTAGCTTCCCTCCTCAGTACACGCTATAATTCCTGAAATTGAAACATTATCGATATCATACTATCCCAGTATACTCAAACAATCTGATCAAAATTTTGTATTTAACTCCGTCACTTTCACCAGGAAGTAGACAGAGAAAACGCTTTTCCTGCTTCTGGAAATCACAAAATCGTATGATTAATCACAACTTGTTGCAGAGAGTATTTTACAGTCCATTATGTCCATGGAATCCATTGATTTATTCGTAGATTTCTCGGTAGCATCATGGCAGGCGGTGGGACTGATTTTTGCGTTGCTGTATAAACGATTGATATTATGAGTCGTTAAATATTTCATCAAATTTTTCTTTATTCTCCGCGTTTAAGTGTCGCAGTTTACTAAAAATGAAATTACTGTAATATTGCTTTGCATGACTTATCTTTGCCATGGGATAATATGAATGGTAGCTGGGAATGAATGATTTTTGAATACAAGTACATACGGCATAGTTAAAATTGACAAATATACTGGACAGCCAAAGATAAATTTAAATGTCCACACAGATAAATATTTTTATTATTAAAACCAACTAACATGAAAATAAGACAAAATACAATGTACTGGAATAAATGTGGAGTGTGGGGAATCAATCAAGGCGCTGTATACTGGACATTAACTGTACGTTGTGGACAATTCTTAAATGTAGGTGCGGCATGAACTTTATCGCTGATGACTGGAGCCAGCAATGCGGCACACGGCTGCTGATGTTCTCGCGCCCTAGGACAGGTCAGGTCGCAGGGCCGGCGCTAGGAATTTCGGGCCCGGGGTAAAATGGGCGACTTTTTTAAGCTCTACCAACTGGCCGGGCATAATGGGCGGATTCTTGGCTTCGTGGCCTGGGGGCCCCTACAGTCAGTGATCGGGGCCCCCCATCAACCGGTGGGCCCGGGTACTTTTGACCCGCTTACCCCTCCCTAACGCCGGCCCTGAGGTCAGGTAGTTGGCATACTCTGCTACAGGCGACCGGCTTTCTTTCTTGGTGTGGTTTTCATGTATTCGCAGTTCATCAGTTCAATTCAAGTACCGCACATAAAGTTGGCGAAGTCAAACCGCAAGTGCTTTCCCTCCCTCACGTTTTCCTACTAGGATGCCTCAGTTATTCTCCCCCGACGTCACGGTCAGTTTTCTCCCTCTAATCATTAGATCGTGGGAACATCGTCTGTCGCAGCAATGATCGGTCATGAAAATAATACGCTAACATTAATACTAAGTGGTTACTCTCCTCCATGTAACGTGACTTGTGGCAGGTGTCGCAGATTTTCACGCGGCGTAAAGAAGAATTTATTGCTCGTCAGACACCAGTCTGTGGCATTTCCCTCTTATCACCGAAATCCACTTGTTCGACGGACTTGTATGAACAACTTTTGACCCACACCTCAATAATCGCTTGGCGTCACAAGTAGGCACGTACACAACTTCACTGGGGACCTCCACAGACGTCAACACTACAGTATACTTCTGATAATTTTACATTTAGAGCCAGGTTCCGTACTTGGACTTACGGCGTCATACATTGTGACCGGATTGCCAAAAAAAAAAAAAAATCTTGCCTCAAGTACCATAAATCAGAGCTTCTTTAGCTAATTTTTCTTAAAAACTATATTCATTTGTTTTCGAATTAAATGAGCCATTATTTAAATTTTTTCATCAAATTGAAGACAACAATTTCATCTTCACTATGGAACATGGTTACCTGCATACTCCAAAATTATTTATGCTTGTAGCGTTTGTACACACACTAAAATTATTTATTCCTCTGAGATGAATGATTAATTCACACACTTTTTTCACATTTTATTTATTTTTTATTATTTTCCTTACGCACTGCATGGCACAATACAACCACAAATGAAAGTTTTACAATAGATCGAATACATTACAAGGCTCATCATATAGACAAACTAAAAACAAACGCTAATAACATATAAAGAACTTATTTATCTAAACCTTAATATTACTTTTCTGTATTTATTTATTTATTTATTTGCCCTTTGGTCTGAGACCATTTAGCCAGCATTATACATTAATGTTTGTTTGTTATTTTCTTCTTACAGAGTATTGGAGGCTTCAAATCTTCAGTTCTGTGTCTTGAAGGAAGCGAACTATTGCCTTGTAGATTTGGACATTTTTTGATTGAAGAATTGTGGTAACACTCGCAGGGAATTTGACTGAAAGCTGTTCGAGGCGCCTGTAGAAACGTTTTCGTTGTGATTGAAACCGTGAACAGGAGAGAATGATGTGATTGAGGTCTGAAATTTCTTATCTAAGGTGCATATAGGTCTTTCTATTATATGAAGACGGCATAAGTGGTGAGGATAACAACCATGTCCTAGCCTCATTCTGATAATGGTTGTTGCGTGTCTTCTTGCAATATTGTGCTCTGCGAACCAGGGTGTCTTCGGTATTGTAGGTTGTACTGCTGAGTAGTGTTTTCCTCTTAGTAGCTGCGTCCGGGACCAGTCTTCATTCCAACTGAGGTATGCCTTCCTAGAGACTAGTGGGATGAAATCCCTCCAAGGTAGCTGAATGCCTGCAAAGTGCCCTTCATTGATGCTCTGTTTCGATGATTTCGACGATTTCATTGTGCATTATTCCTATATGACCTTTAATCCAGAGAAAATGTACTTGTATGCCAACTGAAGAAGCTTCTGAAGCTAATCTTATTATTTCATACAGGTATTGATGCATTTTGTTACTCCATTCTGGGTTCTGTAATTTCTGGAGAGCGCTCTTAGCGTCAGTAAGTATTAAGATCCTTGGAAAGTGCTTGTCTAGCCCGTACTTGATAGCTGCGCACATGGCTATAGTTTCCGCTGTGTAAATTGACGTCTCTGCAGGTAGTAATGTTTGTCCGTACTCGTTAGTATGTGGGCAATAATAAGCGTATCCTGTACCTTCCGTAGTTTTAGAGCCGTCGCTGTAAATATGGATGTAGTTGGGCCAAGTTTTGTTCAAGAAGTGTGAAATTGCTGTATTGATGTTGTTACTCCGGATGATATTTTCTGGTAGATAATATATTTGTAGTTTCAGGAACTGAAATTCGTATGGATACAGGACGCCTGGAATAATGCGGCTTTTTAATACGAGTGGTTTAATCTTTTCATATTCCTTGTATCCTTTTGATAGTAGAGGCACTCTTTTCGCTGGTGGTGGTCCGTTCATTGTGAGTATTCTGTTCATTACTGACAGCTTCTTTAGTAAAGGATGTTCCTTTATAGCAAAGATGCGAATGAGGTATTTGTTTGTAAGTAGTTCCCGGCGTATAGAAAGGGGCATTTCCGTTGCTTCTATCAGAAGAGCATTGGTAGGACTAGACCTCATTGCTCCTAGGCATAATCTTATGGCCCTATGTTGAGCCCTGTCCAGTTTTTCCAAGACGTATTTTGGCGCGTTTCCGAACAAGGTGCTTCCATAATCTATTACTGGACGGATTAAGGATCGGTACAAGATTAGTAGAGTAGAAGGATCTGCTCCCCACCATGTTCCTGTGATGGATCGGAGTATGTTCAGCGCTTTTCCAACCTTCTGTAATATATAGTTTATATGGCGGCTCCATGTTAGTTTGCTGTCCAGATATAGGCCCAGAAGTTTAGCCGACGCTTCTATTGGGAAGGTATATGGTCCCAGCCGTATGGTGCGTTCTCCGAATGTGCAGCGCTTCCTTGTGAACACCACGACAGTTGATTTAGGTGCTGAGAGTGTAAGTCCACACTCAGATGTCCATACAGATAAAGTTATTGCAGCATCCGATAGCCATTGATAGGTTAAATACAAGAGGGAGACATGGTATATATACAGATGTCATCAGCGTACTGTAATACTTTTATATGCGTGCTAAAGATTTTTTCCAGATTGGCGGTATATATGGCATATAATAGCGGACTGAGGATTGATCCTTGGGGTAGGACCTTCGATAGTGTTCTAGGTCCAAAAAAGGTATTATCTTGCTTTCGTATATATATGGTACGTTGACGAATCAGATTGTAGATATTTTGACAGTACTGCGCTGGGATGCCAATTTCTTTTAGCTTATTGAGCAGTACTGTTGGCACCACATTGTCATAGGCTCAATGGCTGTTAAGTATCCCTTTTCAGTGAATACCTTCTCTATATCTGCAGTTAGAAGACTGAGGTTGTCTATCGTACTATGTGCCTTCCTGAATCCAAACTGAGTCCTGGGTAATAGATTATTGTGTTCCAGCCACCACTCTAATCGTTGTTTCACTAGTCGTTCAAATGTTTTGGCGATGCAAGAAGACAAAGTTATCGGTCGGTAGGACTTGGCATCGTTAGGGTTTTTCCCCTGCTTTGGGATGGGTACGATGATGTGAGTAGTCCAATCTTCAGGAAAATTTCCTGTAATCCAAATTACGTTGAAAAGTTGAAGGAGAAGTTGTTTTGCGTTACTTGGCAAATTAGCGAGCATGCTGTAGTGAATTCCGTCGATCCCTGGAGCTGTGTTTGATGCTTTTTTGAGGGCTCTTTCTAGCTCGTTTTGTCTGAAGGGCCGCATGAGATACGTCTGATTCTCACCTGTAGAAGTCGATTGTTACGGCTCAGGTGGAGAAGCTACCGATGGCGTGGCCACAATGTCGGCGAATTCTTCAGTCCAACAATGGACAGAGCGAGTGGGTACACACTTCTTTTTGAATTTATTTATGGTTGACCATATCTTTGAGAGCGGCGTGTCTTTGGAAAGTTTGCTGCAAAAGGCTTTCCAGCTTTGTTTCTTCTGGTGTTTCAGTGTCCTCTTCGTTTCTGCGTCTACTTTTTTGTAGCCTAGAAAATTTTCCCAGGTTGGAAACTGTTTATAGTATTTCAGCGCTAGTTTTCTTTTTGCGATCATCCTTCCATATTCTGGGCTCCACCATGGTACTGTTATTCCTCGCGGATGAGTTATAGTCTTCTTTTGTGGGATAGATTGGCTAGCTGCATAGTTGATTTTATTTATGAAAGCGTTATACTTTTCAGCTATAGGGAGCGTATTTGGAATACCGTAGGTAGTCCTTTCCATAATTCGTCTATAGTTATTCCAGTTTGCTTGATTTAATTTCCATTTGGAATAAGGTTTGTATGGAGGGAGATTGATTGGATTTATGGTCGTGATTTCTATTGGGAAATGGTTGGATCCCATTGTGGAAGGGAGGACCCGCCAACGGAACTCCGAGGAAAGCGATGCTGAGCACAGGGAAATATCTATGGCGGATTTCCGTTGTTCTGGCAGGGGAAGTATTGTTGCAGATCCGTCGTTTAAGATAAATAATTCATATTCTTCTATTAATTCCAAGAGTGTGCTTCCGTAAACGCCTGATATTTCACACCCCCATGTCGTATTGTGTGCATTAAAGTCGCCACAGATTAGTAACGGTTGCTCCAACTGTTGCATGAAATAGCGCCATTCCTGCTCTGTGATGACATTCCTGGGTGGGCAGTACAGGGATACTATGGTGACTTCCTGTCGGCTTATCAGCGCTCTAACGGCGATTGCTTGAAAAGATTTTATATGGGCGTGATCTATATCGATCGCTGTATGTGGAATTAAGGTTTTAATTACAATTGCAACTCCTCCCCAGCCATCTTCACGATCATTGCGATACACGGTGTATGTTGGAAATGAAATGTTCCTTCCTGTCTTCAGCCATGTTTCTGATAGGGTAGCGATAGATATGTTCATCGTACTTAATGCTCTCTGAAATGACTCTCTGTTGGCAGCGAGAGAACGCGAGTTCCATTGTAAAATTGTATGCGCCATAGCACTCGGTTAAGGTGGGTAGTTGTTATGGGTTCTTTACTTGTTCCCTACTAAGCTGGTAAGAAGACGGCGGAGCGGATCGAGATGGAGAGTATCAGATGGAGATGATTGGAATTCATGTATCATCTGCAAAATCATTTGCAATATTTGCTCTATGAGCACTGCGTTTTCTGCTGAAGGAGCCTTCTCCTTGTCCTGGAGTTGCGGATGATAAGGATTCTGTATGATGGGTGATATAGGTAAATGCTGTGGTATATACATTCTCTGATGGACAGGAGGATAATGGGGCGTTTTTTAGTTTGGAGCTGCTGGCCTTTGTTTATTGTGGCCCGTGGCAGTGGGAGTGTGAAGCAGTTGATTTATAGTGGATGCTTTTGATTGGTGACGTATCTCTTGTTCTTGATAAATGGGGATAATAGGGTTGTTTGGTGAGGCTGAACTCGGAAGCGACGATGTAGGCGGTGGGAGCGGGGGGAATTGGTTTTCATCATGATAGGACGGCGCGACGTAGGCTGCTTTTGAATACATCTGTCTGTGGGCGGATGTCCAACTCGTCATTGGTGAAGCTTTGTTGTAAACCACGGCCTCGCGTGCTTTTTGTTGTTGTATGTATACTGGGCATAGTCTATCATTAGATAGATGTGGGCCCTGACAGTGAACACATCGCGAATCAGCTGTGCTAGTGCATGACTCCATCGAATGAGGGCCTCCACATTTATTACAACGAGTGGCACTGCGGCACTGTGTCATGCGATGGCCAAAACGTAAGCAATTGGCACAGATTAGTATTTGTGGAACATGAGGCTCTACTGAACACCGTGTTCCGAAAATTGCTATAGGATCTGGTAAGGATTGAGATCTGAAGGTAATCATGCATACTGGTATTGGAATCCTTCTCTCGTTGTTTTGGTAAGTGCTCCTCTTAGTGAACCGTTTCACGGATATCACTGGATAAGGGCTTTCTATAGCTTGTTGGATTTCTTCTTCTGAAAGGGTGACGTCTACATCCCTAACAATCCCTTGTTCATTTATTAAAAAATTTGGTATATATGCTTCAAGATTCCTGTCTTTGAACACTGTGGACTGTACTAACATGTTGGCTGAAGCTGCAGACTTAGTTTCGATTTTTAATCTGTTTCTGCCTGCTGTTATAATATTAATGATGTCTCGTTTATATGCAGGATTGCGTGTGTAGAGAATTTTGCCTATTGACATGGGATGTAGTCTTCCGATATTTTTATCTACACTTTCTACGAAAATGTAGTATGGACCGCTATCTGTAGGGCTGTATCTGTTGTTTTTGCTTCTGTAAGTTAGCGCTATCGAATCAGAGGACTTGAGGTTGGGATTATGTTGGTCTAATACTGTAGATGGAGATGTGTTAATCTCGATGGGCCTTGCTATATCAAGCATATCTACTTCTTCTGTTTGTTGAGAAACTACCTTTGGCTGACCTATTTCTGGTCTCTGAACACATCTACGTTTTACTGGTTGATTCAACTCACCAGTGATTGTGGGATTGTCACCTCTCCGAACCGTGGGATGTATGGCTGCGTCTGGAGGTGAGTACAGGCCCTGTGGTGGAACGCCTCCCGCCTCGATTTCCATCTCCGTAAGCCTCCGCTGTTGATGCTGCTGTTGTTGTTGCTGCTGCTGTTGATGCTGCTGCTGTTGATACTGCTGCTGTTGATTCTGCTGTAGTTGATGCTGCTTCTCTTGATGCTGCTGCTGATGTTGTTGCTGTTGTTGCTGCTCTTCTTCTTCGCTGTGAAGATCTACGTCAACAGCCGCATTTTCATAATAGTGGCGTAAAACTGCGCTGGCTGAAGACATCTGTTCACCACTGTCTGCCATAGTGTTCCGAGACTGTGTCTCTGGAACACTACGGAGGTAACTCTGTATTTGAACTGCTGTAATTTATCACTTAAGGAAAACTTGAGACAGAAAAAAAACTGATATTGCTACGAAAGGATTCTAATATATATATAAATTATTTTAAGTCACAAATTCAATGAAAGCAGTTGCTATCGTAAACAACCAGAGATGATTGTACTTTTCTGTATAAAATTCGTTATCGATTTATATACAAAATCATTGCGTTTTATGTGTCTTTGATTTCGTTCTTCTTCTGTTTCACTTGGCCGTAATGTTAGCATCCCAGTATCAGCATACACTTTAAAATTATTTTTGCCCCTGAGTAAATGATTAACTCACAGGAGGTTAATTCCTTCTAGCCAATGTTAGAGAAGCGTCTGCTTTTTCTACAACTTCAAGTGTCAGAACCGTTTAATTTTTGATGCGATATATTGACATTTTGATATCGTCCTCCTCCTGTTTATTTTTTATTACCTAAATATTAATCTCTCATTTTTCTACGTCATTAAATTCGTCTTTTGATACAAGAACTTTGTGTAAAGTATGATATGTGTTACTTCTTCCGTTCGATTTTCTGTAGCGAAAAAACAAAACAAAAAAGTCCAGAAATCTGAATCTTCAAAATTGTTTATACCGCAAGAACGTGTTGCGAGTCTGCTTTGTAGTTGTGATGAGATGGTCAGACAGAGTGGGATGTATTTTGTTTGTTGAGCGATCACGAAGTACACTACAAAAGCGAGTAGTGTATACGCAGCTAATGGAACTTTGATAAGACCGCTGTGCGCCATAAATAGCGGACAAAGGCTTCATCGGACACGAGGTATGGATACGCTAGATGGCGTCACAGCTAAAATCAGAATTCTTGAATACCATTTTTCGTTTCTCAAACTATTAAAACTTTATTTTGTGGGATTTGGTTTCAAGATTACTTCATTCGTTTACGTTATGTTTCTCTCATGAAGCTTACATTCGCAACAGTACTGCTTCCGAAATGAGTGTACTTCCACACTAAATATCTTCAGAAATTATAATTTACTAACTGTTTTAATCCGGTGAACGAAATGAACATGTTTCTGAGAAAGTGAGATATGAAAAAAGCTCGTGAAAGAATATTACAGAAAGCACAGGCAGGATAATGTATTTTGAGACATGTGGTATTGGATAATTCGCTAAGGGAAGAAATAGTTGAACGTAAGACCTTTAAATGATAAAGATTTAAATATATCAAGAATGTAACTAACGACGAAGCCTGTCATGGTCCTGTGGGGGTGAAGGGATTAGCTCAGGACTTTAAGGTATGCAGAATTGAATCAAATTAATAGAGAAACTAACTATAAAAAAATATTAAAATAAAAACTCTTAAGTCCAAAAGACTATGTTTCACTACTTATTTTGCTGTGTTTCTGTTTGTTTATCTTTAATTCTTGTTTAGTCTTGTTTCGACGATAAATGGTAAAATTATATAACTTGATAGAAAATTTCTACAATTTTCAAATACCAGATATAATTTTTCAACTTTGTTTTAATTCATTTAATTTTTAATTACAAATGATCCAGAAACAATTTTACTACACACCCATTTTTCCTCTCTTTTGTAACCGCCCATGTTATCATTTTATGATTTTTAATTTTAAATACTTTCAATGTTTTTGGTAAATTATTCATCATTTTCCTAGGTAATTTATTCATATCTCTAAGCCCCTTACATTCAAAAAGAAATTTTTCTACTTACTTACGTCTGAAATCGGATCAGTGGCCATGGTCATCTTTACCTTTCCATAATGTAGTAGACTGTGTCTGCCACTTTGTATTTTTGTTCTATTAAACAGTGACGTGTGTAACATATCCACATATTTGTTCATAATCAAGGAGAAAAGCAGGTATCATATAATTATGAACCATATTTCTGAGTGACATGCAAACGTTTCATTTCAGTGCAATAAGTGATTATTTGCTGAAAGACATTTTTATTCTTCCGAGATATGTTTGGAGAACAGCTGGATGAGGAATGGTTTGATAGATAACCGCCGGGCAAGGTCATGTGATCGTAATAATTTAGCTCACTTCTATTTAAAAGCTTTCGCTTAAAAGCACGGAGGTTACAAGAAATGAGTGTCAGCAGGTGACAAACATAGGGGTTAACGACATGCAAAGGAATTCATAGACATGAAAAATTCTAACATTTCACTGAGACGAACCCAAGCAGAGAAAATTTGAATGTAGGTACCAGTTGATAATGAAAGGAAAACGACGCACATCTAATCGTGATTTCTCCCGTCCCATGTGCTCTGCATGCTAAGGTCACCAATAAAAAAAATTAAAAAAATGACGAACGGCATTGCTGACCAGAAGACCCCGACGGGTAGTTCGGCCGCCGGTTGACAGAGTTTCGCTTTGCCGCGCATGCGCCTCTGTCGTGACCACCCTTAACCTAACCTGGTAATCCTACTGGGTTACAGGGTACTACCGTTTAACGTGGAATCCGAACCAGGGAAGCGTTCTGGCGTATTTCACTTTACACAGCAAGTTGTGCCGTAGGTGACGGTCGAGTTGAGAGCCTTTCAAAAACCCAGCGCAGGTAGGGATTCGAACCGGGGACACTTCGATCTCCAGTCAGACGCGTTAACCACTGAGCCACCAGAACGCTTAGTAGTACAGAGAAGACGATTTACAGAGATTTTGATCAAGCGAAGCGTAGTTTAACGGGACTTGGTTGTTAGCTACCGACAAAATCAGTCATGATGTTGAACATGGCGAAAGTATTCAGTTTGTTTCCGAACTGTTTGTTCAGAACAGACAGTATTTTAATGGCGAGCTGTGGGTGTTTAGTCAGTGGTGTGATGAATACATTAGTAAAAGAGTTTCTGCTTCAGAACCCATTTTACTCTGTGAAAGAATTTTCTTCTTGGAGTTTGGTAACGAAGAATGACTGATAAACTAGTATATATTACTGAAATGATATATGGTTTTTTTTCTTTCTGCTGAAACTTTTGTCAAATGAAGTAATTACACTGTTTACAAAATTTCACTCATATATAGTAACTAACATGGGTTAGCATGCACTCAAAAACTGCTGTGAAAAATTATCATACTAACAGGTTTTTAAGTAATTGACAGCTTTTGAGTTGTTGGTAATATAATTGATATTGTTATTAGGTGTGTGTACTGTTTCACATAAATAGCAACTAACATGATATAATATGTAGTCGCAAATTACAGTGAAACTTATCATGGTAACTGCTTGGTAAGAAAATAACTGGTTATTAGATGCTGGTAACAAGTGTATACACTGTTCCACATTAAGTATTAATTAACTCGGGATTGTATGTGTAGATTACAGGAGATATTGGTTATACTAATGGGTTGTAGCTAACGTGTCAATATATAATAATATTATCAATTATATAGTAATATTAACATTAAAAATAAGTATATGTAATGTTCCACATCCCCGAGATTATTCTCACATGGGATCAAAGTGAACATATCTATCTATCTATCAGTAGTAATGGTTAAGTAATTATTAACTTTCAGAATCATTCATTGTGTCTCCTACTATTCCGAACCTTAAGCACCCTGAATGGAAAAATCAGCAACATTTTAAAAGAATTGATTGCTCTGGGCATTATCAATTTCGTTTGAATTTGAACTAGCTGTGTGAACCATCAACTTTTAAACTATTACCCGTTGTGCATGAATGTTGGGACCAGTGGTTGTTTGTATCTCTCAATCTTAAATATAATCCCACAAAACTTGAGATTCTACCTCGTCACATTCCAAATTCCTCTTTTATGTAGTTAATGAAAGGTAGCGCACGGAGTTAAACTTTAATAATAATCCCATCCAAACCCCCACTACAATGTATAAATGCTACACTAAGAACGATTTCAGTGTAACAACTGCGAGCTCCCAAAATTTGTTCCAGAGGATTATGTACGTGACTTGCAAGCGGAATTAATGATTTTACCTTCCAAAAAGTGCGTAAGACAGATTCTGTGCCGAGTGTTAATCCTCCTGAAATGTTTTTAATACCTCTGTCACATCCACTATCATTCATAGTTTACCGATCAATATCATCAGCGTAAAACAAAGCAGCAAAACTGATACATATGAAACCAGACATATGAAAAAAGCCGCAAAAAAATGAAAATAATAAAAGATCAGTGCGCTTTGACCTTAATTTCGAGGGTGGCCCAGGAACTAATGCACCACATTGTTTTTCTAAGGTCCCAACAATGGTACGAATGCGAAACTTTAGATATGAATTCTTTGACGTGTTCAGAGGGTGCGCTCTAAGTTTCCGTTTATCTTATCTTATATCTTTAGACGAGCAATTCTTGTATATATATATTTCGGAACTCGGAAACGGCTATCACGATTTGGATGAAATTTGATATTTAGATAACGTTTTGACTTTTCCCTACAAAAAAGCAAGTTTACAAAATATGAACAATTTTTTCACTCGGTATCTCGAAAACGGCACTAACGCCATCTCGTAGACAATTCAGGTACCAGAAAGCCTACAAATAGATTCTCTTTGATTTCAAAGAATATTTAAAGTGGTTGTTACTTTGTAATTAAATACTAGGGGAGACTAGGTACGGTTGTGCCAGGTTACGGTTGTGACAGTCGTCATATTAGCCAAACTATAAGGAATACAGGGATGGGGAGGGGGGTAGAGAGGAGTGGCGTGCCTGATTGAACGTGTTTCACGGTATAGCGTCAGAAATCACGTGACATTAACAATCGTAGAGGCCTACATTACTTTTTAACAGTCAAAAGTAAGTATTTTTATTAGATTTCTTTTAATAATTGTTGTTGTATGTGTACAGATAGAGTAATGAGTGTTTTTCCTCGTTATAAGTTATACATTAGTAGTTAAACAGCAGTGATTACTTTGGATGTAGTTTATTTTGTATTGTCATCGCGATTGTTGTTTTGCGAAGGAGTGCATTGGGGACGATTGTGACATATTTTTTGGGTACGCTTGTGACAGTAATTTTTTTGTTTTTGATGCCCAGAAAACGCTTGAGGAAGAGGTACATTAGTGATGGTTACTTTTGCAGAAAATGCCTTGGGAAATACCATCCCTCCTTTATTTCCACGGGTTAGTTATCACGATTATTTTGCTAGGGATCAATTTGGACTGCAAATTCTTCAGGCTGGATGCAAGGTTCATTGTTCCTAGGATTTCTGAAACTTTTAAAGAAATTTCCTAAAGCTTCTCCAACGCATAGAGTCTTGCTAGTGCTGGATAACCATTCCTCGCTTATCTACATTAATACAATGGATTTTTGTAAAGAAAATGCAATCACTTTGCTTTCGTTTCCTCCACATTGCTCGTGCAACCTGCAGTCCTTGGATCGACCTGTCTTCGGACCCTTAAAAAGTCTGAAAAAGCTACTTGTGACGAATAGATGCGGAGTCACAATGACAATCTACGATATACCAGGTATTACAAGAATGATCTATATCAAGAATTTTATAATAACTATTGATGCTACAATGCCTTATTAGTTATAAGCTATTAAGGTGTTCCCAGATTAATTTATATTGTCATGTAAAAATTAAATTTATCCAGAAGAAGATTATGTTACATTATATTTGATATTGTTTGAAATAAAAGTGATTTTAGACCAATTTGTTGTATTTTTGAACCTGTCACTACTGACCCCAAGCACTGTCACAACCGCCCCTGGGGTGTGGTCGGTTGTGACACTTTTTTTTTTTCTAATTGGTTGCTGTGACTTAACCATTGTACTTAGGGACAAAACTTTACTATTTATATGTAGGAAAATGTACATTTTACTATAAAAATCACCTTTCTTCCAGGTAACTGGCATACTAAGAAAATTATGAGCGATAAAATGAAAATTGTCACAACCGTACCCAGTCTCCCCTACCACACGAGGTATGAGCATAGTTTTATCGGAGTAAATGAATTTAGAACTGATGATGTTCTATCATTACTGTGATGTCACAATCTACTGATGATCGACGAAACATATCGAAAATAAATAATAAATGTTCTTGATATCTCGCTTGGTTTTCGAGATATAGCATGTCAAAAATCAGTTATAGGTATAGTTCCTTGTGCTTTGGCGACGTTTCCTCTGGTCCAGGCCGCATTTGAACCTAACAACAACCACTAGGAACAATATAAAACATTAAATGTACACCGTATAGACATAGTGGTATGGTGGATTGTTTTCTGGTTCAGGCCGGATCTAATCCTAACCCTTTCGCTCCAGATATCAGAAAAATAAATTCTTTATTTTCGATTTGGCTCGATGAGTTTCATACGAATTCATCAGACTTGGCTATGACGAAATTTATGTTCCGGTTCAGGTCACATTTCAACCAACCACGTCAATTTTGAGATACTAAGCGAGATATATAAAAAAATATTTTCTTACTTCCAATTTTTCTCGTCGAGTTACATCATCAAGAGTTATCGTAGAATCCCCTGAATTACCACAAATCTCAGACCATTAATTAATCCCTGACTGGCATTAAGATTTTTGTATTTGGTTTCTCGAAAACGGCTCTAACATCATTACGTAGAAGGTTCAGGTACCAGTAGGCTTACTGATGTTAGTTAAGCTTTTCATTGGTTAACTGTGCGCCTCAAAACGCCTAGGAAGCCTTCAAACCTTTTACTTTAATCAAACTTTACTCGAAATCTTGAATATTGAACAGAAATCGAAAGATGCCGAGCGAAGATCGGTCACCCAGGAACTTTCGATAGATAGCGTACTTGCAGGAGTTCAACATGGCGTATGTGAGAGATGAACATTATAAGCAGCGTATCGTCATTGAATTTCTCACTGCAGAACAAGAAACGGTTGGAAACATTTACAAACGCTTATGGGCAGTTTATGGAGCATCAGCAGTCGACAGAAGAACGGTTAGTCGCTAGGCACAGAGGGTGCATAACAACTCGGCAGTTGGTGCGGGAGCTGTCAAACAGTAAAGGAAGTGTGAGTGTAATCGTCAGTGCTCTTGATTCGCAAAAAAGTGTTCACGATGGGTTCCGTGCCGTCTTATGGAGGAACACAAAACTCTCAGAAAAAAACATTTCTTCTGAGTTGCTGCAACGTTTTGATGCTTAGGGGAAAACATTCTTGTACCGTATTGTGACAGGTGATGAAACCTCTGTTCACCATTTTGAGCCCGAAACAAAACGGCACAGAAGAAAATATTCAAGGCAACTGCTTCCGCTGGTAAGGTCATGATCATTGTGTTTTGGGACTGTGATGGTGTCATACTCATTTATGTGATGCCGAGAGGCACCACCATTAATTCTGAGGCTTATCTGGACACATTAACCAAACTCAACAAGTGCTTCCAGTGACTTGGACGCCATAACAACCTCATTCTGGGGTCGAAACGTCGGTTTTAAGAAACATGACGCGGCGCCACCCGGATAGCCAAGACTCAATTGACTCTGGCCGCGGAAGCCTACGATTACAACCAAGGTGATTGTTTGCTTCTACATGATAACGCACATTCTCACACAAGTCTGAGACGTTCGAACACATCAAGAAACAGGGTTGGACATTGTTACCCCATCCACCCAATAGCCCTGACCTAGCTCCCTCAGACTTTCACTTGTTTGGGCCATTGAAGAATACCATTCGTAGAAGACATTTTAAGGATGACAAAGAGGTGATTCGCACAGTGAAGAAATGGTTTCGAGAACAGAACAAGGTGTGGTACCGCCAGAGCCTACACGCTCTTGTGTCTCTCTGGAGGAAGGCCATTGAACGGGAAGGAGATTACGTGGAAAAATAGGAAGTGTAGAAGAAACTTCATTCTTTCTTGTGTAAAGTTTTATTGTGTTCAATAAATAATTGTTGAAAAAAAAATGTGGTGCATTAGTTTCTGGGCCACCCTCGTATAATTGATACTGCCGAAGTTATTATTATTAATTACAATGTAGATCATACCTCAGTGACAATTTTCCTATACACCTAATTACGATTCATAAGTATTTTTACCTTAAATTCCTTCACAGTCTAGGTACTACCATGCTCATATTAATCCGAACGACCTGAATTGCACAACGCTACATTTCCTCCTGGGACTTATTCAACCCATTATACACATCTACGAAGACAGTACTATACCCCGGAGGTGGTACAGTCTCACGACTATTAAAATTGAGCCACATCCACCTTTCATAAAACGAAATACATTTCCGCTTTTTTGTTTCATAAACCGAAATAAGTATTACATTTCGGCAATAAAAGAGTTATAGGAACATCGAATACGTTTCATTTACTGTTTCAAAGACATTTTACAGTTATTAAGTGTTCACACATAACATGAAAGTTACCAATCTCAAACAAAATGCTGGTTTTTAGCAAGTACTGGATAACAACAAAATGCAGATTTTATACCCGTCTACAAAAACTTAAAATGACTCGAAATTTACGTTAATGTTCAACGTTTGCTGTGTATTATAATTTTTGGAAACAGTACAGACTTATCTAAGAGTTCAGTCAAATATATAATACGTAACAAGATTTCGGATTTAATAATTTTGGCTGTGGTCTTGTAAGAATGCTTGCCTGTAAAAGCAATTCTTTTAGTTCTGTCGTTTCTTGAACATACTTAGCGTGGAACAATAGAAAAGAATCATAACATTAATGTTCTGGCTGACGTGAGACACTGTCAACGCAGCATGCGTGAGTAGGATTTGAAAGACACTTTTCTATTAAATTTAACTTCACCGTAAAGATTTCTGTCACTCAACATTCCACATTTTTTCTAGTGCTCATAACAAAGTCGGGCGATTGATCATTGATGTAATACGTAATGATAACTGTTTAAAAATAATGTGTCTATTGTGCGAAAAAGTTTTTTTTAGCTAATAGCCTTATTGTGTGACAACGATCATTTCTAGCCTGTGGTATTGGGAAGCAAATGAGAAATGAAATGGAAAGTGGCTGTTCTTACGAAAAAAATTATCATCGAAGAAGAACATAAAATTCAAAGCTTCTGTATTTATAAACATGCTGCTCAGACTAGTGATAGCTAATGATATAATTGATGCATAACCCCAACTGGGCATTATTCGTGGCATGGAGTTATCTTCCCAGTCCTATCGCGTTGACCGCTATCTCCGGGAGTCCGTAAAAAATTCGATTTGCGGTAAGGGGCAAAATCGTTAACCATAGCACAAAAAAAGAAGTGCAGAAATTTTAAAAGTTAATTCTGACGCATATCACCATTGATGAAAAGTTTCTTTAATTTTATTTCCTAAATTTAAAATTCCAAGAAATAAACAGTAAATTCCAGGAACGAGGAAAGATAATGCCTGGCTCGTTATTAGATTCTCCTACCTCAGCTTCCGTCTCTGGTAAGCCAGACGCTATGGTGCTGTAATTGGCTCAGGTTCGGGGATGCTGATCCCGGAAGCTACGAAGTGCGATGTCTTGCGGTTCCACGGTTTAAGTCAGCCGAGTGAAAAAGTGGTTAAATGATGAGTTATAACACATAACAACCATTATTAGGATGAGACTAGGATACGGTTGCTATTCACACTATTTGTGGCGCCTAGGATAATAGAATCACCGATATGTACCTTCGATCAAGAGATTTCCGATCCCAACCACATGCTCACTTGCTAGCGGTATCAACTACAACGCAAGCGATTCTACAAGCGCCTAGAACAGCTTTCTCTCAAATTTCCAGCGAACGTTACTACCATTTTACAACTAAAAAATGTACAGGTTTATAAAGTTATCATCCGCTCCTTGAAGACACCGAAATGAATATTTGAAGCCTCCAACACGCTGCAAGAAGACAAGAACAAACATTTGATAATGTTGAATGCTGGATAAATGGTTTCAGACCAAATGCCAAATAAATAAAAGCCAGAGTTGTAGAACACTATTGGCTGTATAGTGCCATTCGGCGCTTCAGGCCAAATAAAATAAGAACACTATTACCATCTCTGGAACGTCACGTTACACGCATTTGTATAATCGAATAGTTGAATAACGCCAACTGAATTTCTTTGTAGTAGACATTCGTAAGATAAAAGTCACTTCTTGTAACATTAACACCGCAAATATAGTTACACTATAGAAGGTGGTATTTGCTTTAAAGGAAGTTGAATACGGCGCCTGTGCATTGTTTTCGATTTCTGGCGTAGTTAGTTGTAAAAGGGAAAATGTACGAATGTAGGAAAACTGAGTTGCCGAAAGAAGAATGTGGCTATGTGGAAGAGATTGCAAAATCTTTTGTGGAAAGTCTTTTAGAAGCTGCTGTCGAAGAAATTAGAGACACGGGCTTTGAAGTGAGTACGCCAGAGAAGGAGCAGTCACCCAGATATCCGGGCGTATGGCCAACGGCTCTCGATTTCACTGCAGATAGAGGGCTACAGAGCGTTGAGGAATATGTTAGTACCTGGGCAGGAAACGCAGAAATGATGTTCTGTGTTGATTACACTGGCAGTCGCAGTGATTGTCTAAGCGACTTTTACTTTTATGAGGTAAGCTATTTTGGCAGTAGGGCCCATTACAGAGAGCGATACAGGTGGAACAACTTCCTTGCAACGGGAACTCTACGATAACCGTTGCGCAGCAATTTGTTGGTGGATTCTAATGAAAGTAGAAGAGACAAATCGAAAGAATAAAAAAGTTTCGGGTGGGGTAGTATATTCTCCACCAGCGAAATACCTTTTGAAATTTGGAGAATATCCTACCCCACCCAAAATTTCGATATCTCGCTTAGTTTTTGAGATATCCTTAGCCATATGTATAGCTCCTTATGCCTTTGGCAACATGTTTCTTCTGATCTAGACCATATTTCAACCTAACCAGCTCAATTTTGAAATAGAATATATCGAGAACTGAGCGAGATATTGAAACATTTTATTCTTCACTTTGGATTTGTCTCAGTTACTTAAGAATCCACCATTAAATCGCGGCGCCACGGTTGTCGTAGAATTCCCCAATTTCCTTATGTGTCTGCTTTTTCTCTTTACGAATTTTAATTTTAAATTCTTTCATACATCCTACCCTTAAAAAAATATTCCTACTCACTTTGCCTGAAATCTCTTGTGGTTGTTGTCATGTTTTTCCTTCCATGGCGCCACAGTCTGATGATGAAATCTTATAGAATTTGACGAAACAAATCTAAAATAAAGAATAATTGTTTCTAATATCTCGCTTGGTTTTACAGATATAGCATATCAAAAATCAGTTATAGGTATAGTTCCTTGTACTTTTGGCGACGTTTCTTTTGGTCAATGCCGTATTTCAACCTAGCAACAACTACTAGGAAGAAAATAAAACACCTATAAAGCATTTCCACCATGTAGATAGCTAGTGTGTTTATTTTCTGGTCCAGGCCAGATCTCACCCTTAAACCTCTTCACTATTGAGATATAATATCTCGAGAATTAAACGAAATATCCGAACCGACGCGAAATTGGTTTAATTGCTTCGTCAACATGTCCTAAGCGACATATCAAAAAACTTTCATCTTTACTTTCAATTTGTCTCGTCGAGTTACATAAGAATCCATCATCAAATTTCGGTTATCGTAGAATCCCCCTTCCATACACTACTCCGAATTCTTCTACCAATATCTTTCCAATAAAAGCTTTATGCACTCATGGAGGAAGGAAATATATGGAGGAGAAGTGAGGTTAAATTGGTGAAGCAGGCTCGCGCGTGCGCAATGGCGGCAGCGGCGATAATGCGCTTCCAAACAATTGCGATGTTCCCAGTATATCCCGAAAACTAAGCAAGATATCGAAAAATTTTATTCTTTATTTTCGATTTGTCTCGTCGTGTTACATAAGAATCGATCATTAAATTTGACTTTTTGCGAAATTTTTCTTCTCGATTTCAACTCAAGACACCTCACTTTTGATACAGTATATCTCTAGAACTAGGTGAGATATCGAAAATTTTTATTCTTTATTTTTCATTTGTCTCGTCTTTTTAAATAAGAATCCATCATCAAATTTGACTTTGACCAATTTTTTCTTCTGAATTTCAACCAAAACCATTTCACATTTGGGACAGAATATCTCGAAAACTAAGCAGGATATCAAAAAAATTTATTCTTAATTTTTTGTTTGTCATATCGAGTTACATAATAATCCATCACCAGATTGCGGCGTCACCTCTATCCTAGAGTCCCCTTGAGGTTTTTGTACATATTCCCTGTCTGTATGGAAGCGGCCATGCCCCCTCCACTCCGGCCATGCCCCCCACTCCTCCTCCACCCTGCTTCACTTCAATGCGTGGTGAAGGTCTCTTGCGTCGTCTCCATATATTTCCTTCCTCCATGTATGCCTCCATGGTATGCACTCCTAGCACTGTACTCATTCATCTCTGGTGTTCCAGTGAATTCCAATCCGGTTCCGGTGGCTGCGCGACTTTTTCCACCCATCAAAAAATGGTATTAATCTCTTTGAACTTCAGTTAACTGCTTCGGTATGATATTATGCTCATGTCCCCCTGCAGCTATTCACTGTTTTCTTTCGTTTTGATCCTTTTACATAATACTAGTGTAAGTCGTGACCGTATTTTGCATATGGTCGCGGGTGTAGAAGGGAAGAAGGGGGTAATGGGAGTTGCTTAAGCAATTATTGTAATAAAACCAAGTTTCAAATCAAATATTTATTGAAAATGTTTCATTACAAAATTTAATTATTAAACTAATAATTGAGATAAATTGTAATCTCTTTCGCAAAGTATTTTGGTAATTAAACATATTAAAAAAAAAAGTAGGTTAGATCTCCATTTCCCTTATATGCGGACAATCATGGTCACGTTGTGGACAATCAGAGTCGAACAAAATCTAACACACGTCACACGGGTAGCCGTCGCTAGAGCACTCGGAATGAGTACAACTGTGCCACATTTCATTGTTTCGTTCGAATTCGCCGCATATTAGACATCCATTTCCGGCATCTTCTGCTTCTTTATTTTCATCATCTTAACATGAATCATCATTACTGATATCGGAATCCTGAAGGGCTTGACTCTTTGCTCTCTTGATAGCCTTCTTCTCTCGACTGCCCTTTCCATTTTCGTTTGGAGATGCTGGTCTTTTCTTTGCGTTTTCCTTCCTGAGGCCTGTTTTGAGATTTTGCTTCTTTTTGTTTTCTTTTTCTATCAAACCGTCTTTGAGTGGCATTGAAGTCAAAATTGTGGCATGTTGCTCCTTTCGGCTCTATCTTGTATTTACAAGCACTGGAATAAAGTCTTGAAATTTCGCCAGCTTCTCTGGTGGAGTTTCAGTTTGAGATGTTGGTGCAGGCACTGGTTCGGAATGGAGGGGACAACTTGTCTTGATTTATGTGGATTTTCAAGCAATTATTTTGTTGTGTCGCTAGCAGCAGTTGGTGCAGGGACAACTGATTCATTTTGCACGACAGATTCAGTTCTGAGAACTTCAGCTGCTATAAAATCTTCTTCTAAAAACCCGTCGGGATTTATCGGAAAAATGCCAGTCACCCTATAGCCAGATTCTCCCTTGCTGATAGAAGCAACGCTAGAAAATGCTTTTCTCACTAAGGACGCCACATCATAGGGAGCTATTTTTCTGCATGACGGCTCTTCAGGAACGTGTAACATACCTTTTAAAAAAAAAAAAAAAATTTAAAAAAGCCTCTTTGATTAGTCCAAAAAATGAAACGTCCAGGGGTTGTATGCTGTGGAAATGTCTAAAGACCATTGATAAAAATTAAGGGGTTAAGGGGGGAAAGGGGAAGAGGGGTTGGATTTTTGCAAACCAAATGTTGACAGTAGTTTTCTGTTTGTTTTAAAGTATATGTGTGTAAAGCTCCATCGAAGTCGGATAAAATATGTGGGTTTGTATAAAAGTTAAGGGGTGTAAAAAGGGAGAGTGGGCAGATTAGGATTTTTTTATTTTAAATAAAATTCTTCGTGGCGTCCTCAACATTCTTCCAAAATTTTAATTCAATCGACATACTACTTTTAGAGAGCACAAACAAACGGAGGCTGAATTTTTATATATAAAGATTACACATTTCTGCCGCCCTCAACCACCCACTTCCACCCACCGCGACCAAACTCCCTTACTAACAGCAGGAGACCTACCGCGGGAGGGTGGTAGTAGGTGGTCATGGAGAAAAGTGTGTCTTTACGTTCACACACTAGCTTTATATATATAGCTATTGATTCCACCTCTGCTTTGTTGAAAGCTGTAATTCTGTTGATACTAGTCGTTTCCGGCTTTCTAACAGAAATCTTATTTCGTCTTAAGAATTCTTCTAACCAATCACATCGAGCCATTTTTGAGGATTTGTAGATGTATTAACTTTAGACATTCGCCATATTCGAATGCCACTTGGCTTATTTGATTAGCGGTAGAACCATAGAAAATATTTGCCATCATGTTTATGGTAGGTACTTGGTATCTGTTTCTCCACCTCAGCAGTAAATAGAGTTTTTCGAGCTAGACTTGGCTCCGAGTAAGTTTTCTTACTGTATCTCTTCTGGAGACTTCAGCAGCTTTCCTGATTGAATATCCCGGTAGTTCTTTAAGTTGCACAGCATTTTCCAGGGTGTCGGTGGACCAGGCAGCTTTCTTAATCTTCCTAGTTCGCACTTTCGGCATCTAAAAAATAAAAATGGTTTTTATTCGAAGTAGATATATAACTCAGTAAGAAATATCTTTGTGAGCAATAATGGTCAGATGACTCTAATCAGTACCGGATTAAACCACGTAACAGGAGGTAGCAAATGCTACGGGCCTCGCGCCCTCTAGGGGGCCTCGCGCCTCCCAGAGGGGGCCCTGCACCTAGGCTAGCAGGCGCCTTTTTTTTTTTTTTCTCTCTACAATTTTACCCGATAGGCAAAATCAAGGGCCTCTTCTTCACATTTGCTACGGGCATCGCGCTGTCTTAATCCGGCCCTTACTCTAATTTCCCGCAACTGTTGTAACGAAAGAAAAAATCAAAATAAAGAATTTGAAAGGATAATGGTAAAATGAGACGTAAATCACGAAATGCAGTTCCCGCCTTAAGAAAAAAGATTTAATATTATGCATATAGAAATCGGACAATTACCGTCTATTTTGTAAGATGGGTAAATTAGATGGGCGGGAGGCTACACAAAAACACAGCTGATACTGGGAAACGCGCGGCGCTGAATGTTCAAGATGACGGACGTATTGTCACTACATGTGCAATGATTGACGCAACAATTAGTTGCGTAGTTTCGTCGGTGCATGAGTGATCACTAGAGATCGGATTATATACATTTGCATATTGCGTATGCCATTGCATATTAAGCCCATTTTCACTGGTTATTGTATATTTTACATAAAAACCTAGTGGTGATGCATATTTTCGCTATATTTACAATATTTTTCGGTAGTGTACGTAGCTAATAAGTTAAATCTTACGTTGTAGCCGGTAAAACCTACTAACAGGGAAGCTCTTAGTCTACGACGACTCCCTGAAGAACTACGACCCATGCTTGGGAATGTTAATAAACTGATTTCATCAACAAACGAAGCATTTGTCAAGGCACGTTCTCGTAATAATTTAATTTAATTGCAATGGAGAACGCGCTCCGGTGGCAATTTCCCTACACACCCAACTTCCCCCCTATCCTGCACCCACCTACATTTGCCCTCTACAAATTTTAACTTTAAATTCTTTTAACGGTTTTCGGCTGATACAGATCTCTTACCTCTGTAATTTCCCCCTCCCCCCTTAATTGGACCAAATACTAGAGAGTCCCATTTT
>JARYHS010009186.1:25344017-25382482 GCA_031002005.1 Vandiemenella viatica
ACACTTGTACTTAGAAAACACACACTAATCTATGGCTATCATCTAATTAAAATACGAAAAATTAGGCTAAGATCATAATACAAAATGCAAGCATACAGAAATGAACTATAATGACTTCAAAATTTCTTGCATCCAGGTAAAATGGAGTGTTCCTAACTTGATGTATCCAATACCACCAGCTGTTGCCAGTATCTTTTTTACAATAGAGGTTTCCAGGGTAAAATCACCAAACTGCCCAGTAACGGTGAGTTAAATCATCTAGTTGGATAAATTTAATAAAATAGCATTTCAAACTTTTTTAACCTGAGATCTAATATATAAAAATGAATGTTTGTTTGTTTGTCTTTTATGTGTTCCTGTACCATTCATCCAGTTGTGATGAAACTTTGGTGAGTTATTATTGTATGCATGCCTGGGAAGGTTTCTGACCAAAAAGATGCTAAAAACCCACCCCTTCTTCCCCTACATAATCCATAATTTTTTCAAACAATCTTTGTATAAACCCACAGTTTTTGACCGATTTCGATGAAATTTTGCACACGTGTACTTTAAAACAAAAAATACTATCCACATTTATTTTTCAAAATCCACCCCTCTCCACCTTTACAACAATCCCTTACTATTTGCCACCATTCTTCATACAAACCCACAATTTGTATCCGATTTTGATAGCACTTCATATACTTCAAAATAAGGCGGTCTGGTAGCTCAGTGGTTATAATGCTTGCTTCCAGCACATTTTGTCTCCAGTCTTGGTTTCAAATCCCAGTGGGAGCAGGAATTTTTAAGTCATATTTGATCACTTGAGCTATGCCAGGACATTCCATTATTCAGATAGAGGAAAGGAACTAGCCATCCTGCCTCTGACCCAAAGCTTAGTTCACCTCCTTCGGAAGGAATCAATCAACCTGTGGTTTGCGGACCAAATTAGCATTTTACTTTAAAACAAAGAGAACAATACTGCCTATTTGGTTTGTAAAAACCCCACCCCTTATCCCCCTTAATTTTTGGAAATTTTATTTACATCAACCCATAGCATTTATCCAAAATTGATGGAACTTTCAACAAGTATACTTTAAAGTGCATTTGCTTTGAAAACCTAACTCTTCTGCTCTTTAACATCCACCACTTAATTTAGCAATGTTCATTGTACAAATCCACTTTTACTATCCAGTTTTGATGGTACAGAGTGATCTGGTACCACAGTGGTGAAGGCACTTACTTTCAAAAGTTTCAGGATAGATTTGCAGGTTTAAATCCCGGTGGAAGCATGAACCTTGATCACTTGAGCTTATCTAGGCCCATGGTTCAGATTTCACACTGTACTATAGATCCCTGAGGATAGGAACTGGTCATCCTGCCTCTGACACAAGGCTTAGTCCACTTTCTTCAGTAGGATTCAGCCAACCTTCGGGATGCTTTGGGTTGCTTCACATTAGTACATTAGAGTACTTCCAGACACTACCTCCCAATTTGAACTCCGCAGTGGGAATTGGCATATCAACACATCCTGCAGGCCTTAATTTCCGTTAATATCTTCCATCCTCCCCCTATACACTCATCACTGGCCAGCGCAATAGATTCATATATTTTTTAAAAATTTGTGAATTATTATTATTATTATTATTATCTGCAATTGGACCCTGTTGGATCATGCAAAGCCTTAACGATTCAGTTTTCTAAGTTTCCATATAGCTTTCATTTTTTCTCCGTGGATTCTCTTCCTTTCTTCAGTCCACATTGTCCCCGGTCTCTTAATGACGTCATTCTCTGGCGGTGCTTCCAACTTGTTAATTTTTTCTCTGTATGTTTGTCTGTCTATGATTTCTGATGAGTTTATGTGGGCTTTTTCCAGGTCTTTTTTGATTGCTGGACCCAGGGCATAGTTTTTAGCTGTTCTATGTACGTCACAATTTTATGAATCAGTCTTGTTGCTGAAAGTCTGTGGATATGTCCATAATATCTTAATCTTTGTTTCCTGATGTCTGCCACGAGGTTTAACAGTGTTTCTGTTGTCTTTCAAGATTTAAGTCTATATCCGTCATCTATTTTTTCTGGAACTTTCTTATAATTTTGTGCTTTTCTTTCAAAATGCTTTCTAGGTCACCTTTCCTGTGTAGTGTTAAAGTTTCACTGGCACACAGGGCTTCAGGCTTGATAACTGTGTTGTAATTTCTGACTTTTGTATATACAGACAAACATTTTTTATTATATATGTTGTAGGTTCTACCGTAGGCTCTACTAAGTTTTTGCATGCAAACTTTCTGTGCTATTTTCTCTCCTCCTTTGGGTTCAAATATTTCACCCAGATACTTGAAATATGGGACTCTCTCAATTTGTCCATATTTTGTAACCAGATTTTGAGTGTGGAGTTTTGAGCAGATGAACTTGATTTTTTTTTTAACAATATTTGTAAGCCTACTCTTTCAGTGCATCCTTTGAGAGATTCTATCTGTTTAATTGCTGTGGTCTCATCATCTGCTAGTATGGCTAATCATCTGCAAAGGCTAGGCAGGAAATTTTAATACCATTCTTGTGTCGTCCGAGTTGTATAGGTTTCCAATAGTTCTGATGTTTAAGTTCTTTCTCCCATCCAGAACAAGGTTGAAGATTATCGAACACAGACCATCACCCTGTCGAATGCCGGTATTGATCTGAAAAGGTTCAGATATTTTTCCCATGAATTTCACTTTGGAGGTTGTGCCGGTGAGTGTTTGTTTAATGAGGTTTCAGGTTTTTGGAGTGAGCCCTTGCTCTTCGAGGATGTTAAAGAGAGATTGCCGGTCAATTGAATCATATGCCTTTTTGAAATCTATAATGGGGCAAATGACCTGGCTGTTCCTAAGTGATTTATATTTTAGAGCAGTTTTTAAATTGAATATTTGTTCTATACAACTCCGACCGGTGCGGAAGCCAGCTTGGTACTCACCAATTTTGTGGTCAAGTTGCTCTTGCACTCTTTTGAGAAGAAAGGCTGAAAGAATTTTGTATGCAACTTGAAGAAGGGAGATCCCTCAATAGTTGTTGATTTCTATTTTATCTCCATTCTTTTGTAGTGGGTGAATGAGGGTGCTTTTCCAGTCTTCAGGTAATTTTTCTGTCTGCCAGATCTCTGTAATGATATGTGTGAGTTCTTTAACCCTTTAACTGCTACGGTTTGCCCGGCCGACCCCTCGCTGAGTGCTGCTTTGTTTAGGCCTAAGCTATTTACCTGCCCTGGAATGCCGCATTTGACCGGACCGCTGTGTACTGAATATTTCTGGAGCATTGTGTGTGACATTCTTCTGCTGTCGCTCTGTGATTTGAAACCGCAGATACAAAATAAATGCTGTTAATATAACATCTAAAGTTTTTCATTTTTAAGCTCCTCTAAAAGTGAATGTCTGCGTAAGCAAACATGCGGGTACTTCATACACTAAATAGCAAACTGAAATGTTTTTAGTTTGTGAGCGTAGTAATTGATATGGAGAGAACCTTTCCGAATACCTTTCACATATTCTGCACATATTTTCCAGCCATCTTTTTGACCCGGGCTATGGACCACCACTGGCGAAGTTAAATATATATATATATATTGTATTTCATTTAGTTTTAGAGGCGTATAAATGTAATATAATTATTACTCTGCAGTTACCCATGGTTAGTAATTCTTTTTGTGTGATAAGCCTTGAAAAATGGTACAACACACAGTGATACATTATATGTTCTGCATTGGTTTCTCGACGCACTTTCTGTTTAGAACATACAGTGCATTTACGCATTGGCGTGCTCTTCTTTGAATTTGCAATATGAATGATTTTTGGAAAATGTCTCCCAGTAAATCCTTGATGATATTCTTTATCAGAGCGTCTTCCATTGCTAGGTTCGTTCTGTTCTGTGGTATATGCTTCAACGAGTTGTCTAAGTCTAATTACATGAGGTGAAATAGGGGGGGGGGGGGGTCCTGCGAAATATTACCATTGGTTAGAGGGGGTCAACGGAAATCTCACGTGAGATTTTTTGGACTGTAGAGCTAAAAATAGTCTACAAATGACGTGAAAGTCGATGTATTTTCTTGAAAAGTGCAGCTTTGGAAGGTTAAGACTTAAAAAAATAGTCTCAAAAAGTTGCGAGGGCGATTTCTAGGGAGGGGGAGGTGTTCGAGAATGTGGAAAAAGAACTTTTTAAACCTCTTCATAGTGAAAATATAGTGTGAATTGATTCTAGCATATCTGTTGGTCTCATCAGCAATAGATATCATATGATATTCTGTTAGAAATATCAGGAAAAATGACAAACTGCTGGAATGTTAACCTAATCCACACTTGTATCCTGCAGCTTAATCGTCAAGCACATGTGGTCAAACGCGTCACTAAAGCATTCTCTTTTTCCACACATTTCGCCCTCACTATCTGTAGCTTCAAATTCTGAAGAATTTTCACATCTGGTGGAGACAAATGGTCATTTACCACTAGCTGATGTACACGGCTTAGGACTATTACTTCGAGATCCTATTGAAGGGTCATCACTGTCATCCATATCAAAGAGGTCATATTCACTGTCGCTTCTAGTAAGAATCTCCATGATTTCTTCCACTGTACAAACACGACGGCGTGCCATTTTCTCAGTGAAAACTAAAAGGAAAAGAGCAACACAAATTAGATCGCAGCTTCCAACGCTCAAGGGCTGAATGAGGAAAACAACTAATCACCCTGGCTGGAAATATGGCTTCATGAGTAGGCCGCTAAGAGGCTAGCATATTAACGCGTGCAGAGCACAGAGGGACCCGAGCGGCCCGACTCGTTAAAACATCCGGAGCACAGACAGAGCGGCAAGGCGGCACATGTATACATGTCTGGAGCACCTGGGAGCAGTAGTAGCCACGCATGTTAACACGTCTAGAGCAGTTAAAGGGTTAAGTGAATTTGATCCAAGATTTTTCAATAGTTCCGCATTAATACCATCCTCTCCAGGTGCATTGCTGTTTTTAAGTATGAGAACGTGCCTATGGATTTCCTCTTGTGATGGTGGTATAGGTGGTGGTTTCCTTCTGGAATCTTGATGGGGGTTCAGGGCAGCTGAGCAGTTCAAAAAAGTATTTTGACAATTATCGACAATTTTCCTGATTAGTTAGTGCGAGCTTTTCATCCAATTTCCTGAAGCATAAGTTTTGAGGAGTATATCCTCAGATTGTTCCTGCAAAAGTTCTATAAAAGTCTCGGGTATTATAGTTGTAGAAATTTTCTTCTATGGAATCCAGTCGCTCCTTCAGGTACTTTCTTTTGGTTTGTCTGATGATTTTCGTCACTTGTTTCCAGATTTCATGAAAGTGCTGCATATTTTCCACTGATTTTTTATTGTTGTATTTAAGAAAAGCTTCTCTGAGTGGCTGCATCATATGCAAGTCTTGCGCAAGCCCAGCCCCTTACATCTGCTGACTTGAAGAAGGGTTTTGCCCAAAATATTGTATTTTCTTTGTTTTTGTGTTGTTTTATGTTGCTGCAGCCCTCCTCCCTTCAACTTTAAAGCAATTAGAAAATTCTATCTACGTTTGGTTTACAAAATTGTAACACCTCTCTTCCTTTACACTCCCCCCCACACCCCTCTTTAATTTTTTCCCAAACATTTTTTCAAGCAAATCTACAGTTTTCACAAAATTTTGATAGCACTTAGCACACTACGCTTAATATAGAGTGGTCTGGTTGCTCAGTGGTTAAGGCTCTTGCTTTAATAGTTTCTTGGTCCAATTTGGGATTCAAATTCCAGTGGAAGAAGGAATTTTTAAGAGTTGTATGTGATCAATGACTTAGTATGCCCCTTTTGACAGTAACCAATAAACTTTCTGGCTGTTGACTGTGTTGTTTTTTTTACGTTTATACAAAGTCTACATTTGGTTTGAAAAACCCACCCCTTCTTCTTTTAAGTGTTCCAGTACCATTCATCCGATTGTGATGAAACTTTGGTGAGTTATTGTATGCATGCCTGGGAAGGTTTCTGACCAAAAACAATACTAAAAACCCAACCTTTCTCTCCCTCTACTCCCCTTTCACTTATTTTGTACTTGTTAATGTATCTGCATATGCAACAAATGCCGTTAAATCTATTATACATATATTCTTTCACCAAAACATGGGTTCACATAGATATTTCTTCAGCTTTATAATCCCATGACTACATGCTTTGCGCATGTCACAGTCATCCTCAAAAGATGATTCAAGTCATCAATATAATAGGATAAAATATCTGGAGGCAGTTGATGATTATTTCATAAGAGTAGTTTTGAAGAGTGGAAAAGATGGAGAAATGTGTTATGCTCATACAAGTAATATAAAAGGGTCAGGAAGCTACTGACTATACAGATATCTATCTTTTAAAATCAATAACTATTTTCCAGACAAACCATTGGCTTTAAAAAGTGGAATGAAAACAACAATCCATGATAGCAGTTAAAAGATAGAAAATATAAATTAATAAAAGTTTACTTCTATATTTTAATATTACATTTTTAGATTGTAATGGATAAGTTCACTTTGCTTCCAAGTGAGAATAGTGTCAAGGGTTTGGAGTGTGAAATATCATTTTTTTAAAACCAATAATAAAGGAAAGGTAAATTAACCCACCACATAACAAAGTTTATGGTTGCGTTGAGAGAAAACTCGAAAGGTGAACAAACAAATATACAATATTTCGGTAATGACCTTCTTCAAGTAGTAGAGAAAAGGGCCATTAGGTTACGGATGTATGCGCAGACAGAACGTCACCAATGACTAACTAGGTAGTGGGAGAAATGGTAGGGGTTCTTTAGCTGTTGTGGTGGGTTTGTCTTTGAATTCTATCCAATTATTCGAGGGTTTTTCATCCCATCTCTTGGTGATTTCTGATGACTGCAGCTTGGTAAGATCGAATTTGGGTAGTGGTGTTATTTTTTTGAAGTAGTTTCAAGGTGTCATCCTAATCTTAACTCTTGTGAGGTAGTGGTCGGAGTCGATGTTTGCCCCTTTTCTGACTTCAACATTGTGTATTTCCTGATATGGCTACATGGTCAATTTGGAATTCTCCTATTGAGTTTACTGGCGATCTCCAGGTCTTTTTCTTGCTTGGTTTCTGACAAAGTGGTGTAGACATGATGCTGATGTTATTCTGTTAGCATAACTCCACTGGCCTGATTCCATTCCTGTTGGTAAATCTGTGGGCCAGGAATTTTCTGATGGTTTCTTGGTATTCTTTCCCTCTGCCTAGTTGTGCGTTGAAATCTCTGAGGAGGATTATTACATCTTTTTCTGGGATTTTGGTGATGTTAGTTCCTAGTTTGCTCCAGAAGTTTTCTACGTCTTTTGGTTTTTTTCGGTTGTCTATGTTTGTTGGGGCATGTGTGTTGACGATAGTATAGTGCTTGTTTTTTTATATTGTAGCCTTACAGTCATTAGTCTTTTGTTAATGGGTGTGACTTCTTTTACTGCATTCAAAATGGTTTTGTGGACTGTGAAGGCCATTCCAAGTGGTCGTGCTCCTCAGCCAATCTTTCTCTCTGTTTTACTCTTGAAAATCCTAAAGCTTCCGAAGTCCATTGTATCTTCATCTGTGAATCTGGTTCACAACTGGCCAAACCACCAACCTTGGAGGTGCTAGGGAAATAGGTCCCAGATGGTATGCGCCCTGAAGTGCTTCATGACGTTGCCTGCCTCCCATGATGAGGATGCGGGGTTGACTTTGGGAGACTCAATTATTATTTTTATTATTATAAAAACACTTGTGCATGAGATCAATTATTATTATTATTATTATAAAAACACCTGTGCAAGATATCACTTCATATCAGGAGCTATTTAGCTCTAGGCTGCGCCTTCCCTATCAATACTACACTCCCACACACCACACATCTACTGCACACCTAATGCCAGAATTCAATGATTGGCTCACCTCCTCAATTTTCTCCAACCAAACCCTCTACCACCTACCTCAAAATCCCCTGCCCTCCTTCTGTTAAATGCCAACAGTCATGTTTAATCTTTCCTCCACTTCCCTGACCGAATCCCAGGTATCTGTCCTATCTAAGGAATTCACCTTATCTCCAAATGCCAAGTTCGACCATGCTGCTTTGGTCCAGGGTTCATTAGCATTCTGCCGCTCCCCTCATTGGCCTTATAATTTTGTCGCTGCAGGAGAAAACAACATCTGGCAGAACAAAATTGATTCTAGCCTACAACACTTTATACCTTCATCTTCATTGGATCCACCCCAATTCCCACAAAATTGGGAGTTCCTCACCATCACTCTGTCCTCACCCTCTTTCCTAAAATCCATTCCACACTCCAAAGCCTCAGCATCATGAAAATTCAAGCCATGAGAGAACTGTCAAGAGGCCATAACATTATCATCCTCCCTTCTGATATAGGCTCAACCACTGTAGTGATGGACGACGATGACAATGGGCTTAGACCCTGAGGCAGCTGTCAGACACAAACACCCACCTTCCACACTTTACAGATCCCACCACCTCCATATGTCAGCAAATAAAAATATTTCTGGACCTGCAGGGCCCCTTACAAGACCTCTCTCCTCAATCCATCTCTCTCCTAACTCACCAGAATCCCCATACACCCACACTGAGCATAGTGGGTGAGCAATTAATGCTCTGATATCACATTCGTGAGGACACCATTGAAAATCCCTGTCCAAGCATCCAGATTTTGGTTTTCCATGGTTTCCCCAAATCACTCCAGGTGAATGCCAGAATGCTTCCTTCAAAAGGCCAAGGCCAAATTTCTTCCCGTTCCTATTCTCCAGTCCCATCCTGCCTCTAATGACCTTGACGTCGATGAGGCATAAGTAAAAAGAAAAAAAGAAGAAATATACATACACCCACCCTGTACCTTCTTCACAAGATTGGCAAGCCAGGGTAACCTATAGTTGTGGCATATGGGTCACCCACTGAATGGATCAACATCTCCAACCCTTTTTACAGAATCTTCCTTCAAAGATACCCCACACTTCCTTGAACGACTATCCACAGTCCACATTCCTCTACCCCCAGACTCCTTCCTTGGCTCTATTAATGTAACTTCCCTCTATACCAGAATTCCCCACAGCCTTAGTGCCCTGGAACACTTCCTAGATCTATAACCCCCACACAGCCATCCACGTACATACTTCCTTTCATCCTTGGCTCACCTAACCCTATCCAAAAACTTTTTCACCTTCAGTTACAATATATATCACCAGATCTGTGGCACTGCTATGGGCACCAGCATGGTCCCATCCTATGCCAACTTATTCCTCGGCCATCTGGAGGAATGTTTCCTGAACCACACCCCCTCTAAACCCACTGTGTGGTTTAGATACATAGATGATATATTTATGATCTAGACCCACAGTGAGAACTAACTTCTAGAATTTCTTCATTCCCTTAACAATAGCTATTCCATTAATTTCACGTGTACCTACTCCTACACACACATGACATTCCCTGATGTGGACATCATGCTCAGGCAGGATATACTTCACATCTGTCTACATCAAACCCACTAATTTGCAGCAATATCTTCACTTTGACAATTACCATCCATTCCATATCATACATTCCCTCCCTTACAGTCTTGCTATCCATGGCAGACACATCTATTCTGATGCTGAATTCCTCTCCTAGTACTCCCAGAACCTATTTCCTGTTGTTATCCAGCAGATTTTCTAAACAAATCTCCCGTGCGATCACCCAACCTCCACGTAACCAATCCCGCCTGGCACCTCTGAATTCCAACCATAGCCCTGCCTTTGTCACCCAGTTCTCTCCTGGCCTCGAGTCCATCAGTCAAATCCTACAACAGTCACATGACTCCCTTTGCTCTTTTCCAGAAATGCACACTCTTCTACCAAAAATTCTACCAACTGTCCCCCATATGTTTCAACATACCACCTATCTCAAAAACATCTTGGTCCACAAATATCCTCTAGACTCTCCAAAAACACCATATGGATCTTTTCCATGCAATAGGCTTCACTGCAAAACCTGCAGTGTGCATTGATCCACTACAACATATTCAACCCTACTACAAGAGAAACTTTCCCCACCGTTGGCCATGCCACATGCTCCAAGCTTAGTTGATTCAAGTGTTCAAGAACGAAAGAGATGCAGGCTATTGATGAAATAAGGGTTTATTGTGGTTTGCAGATGCACATTGTGTCATGAGGCAAGGAACTGACAGTTGTGAAAAGCATAGATTATAAGGTATGGAAAGGTGATTTTTGACATTTGTGAAAGATTGGAGAGAGTTAAGTTCATATGGCAATGCTGATTTGCCAGCAGTGTGTAATGTTGTGGATAAGATATAAGAATCAAGTGGCTGTAGTAAAAGTAGAGAATCATGAGAGACAAGCATCAGTTAAAAAGGGCATGAGACAAGGTTGTAGTCTATCCCTGTTAATATTCAACTTGTATGTAGAGGAAGCAATAAAGAAAGTAAAAGAAAAATTTCCATGTGGCTTAAGTGTTCAGGGAGAAAAAATTAGTATGCTACAATTTGCTGATGACATTGTTGTGTTAGAAGAATGGGCTGAGGACATTGAGAAATTACTGAATGGCATGAACAAAATGCTGAAGGAAGATTTTGAACTGAATATAAATCAAAGCAAGACTAAAGTGATGAAATGTAGCAGAAATGATACCAATACTAGTAGATTAAATATAAAAATAGGATCAGATACAATTGGAGAAGTAAGTGAATTCTGTTACTTAGGAAGCAAAATTACAACTGATGGCCGAAGCAAGAATGATGTTAAAAGCAGAATAGTACTAGCAAAAAGAGCGTTAATGAAAAAGAGAAATCTTTTAGTATCAAATATTGATTTAGAAATTAGAAAAAACTTTTTAAAACTCTATGTGTGGAGCACAGCACTTTACGGTAGTGAAACATGGACTTTAAGAATACCGGAGAGAAGGAAAATTGAAGCATTTGAAATGTGGTGTTACAGAAGAATGCTGAAAATTAAGTGGACAGACAAAGTAAGAAATGAACGAGTTTTGGAAATGATGGGTGAGGAAAGAAGTTTGTGGAAGAAGCTTACATAAAGACGAGACAGGCTGGTAGGTCATATTTTGAGACATGCTGGATTAGTTAATTTGCTGGTGGAGGGGACATAACAGTTGAAGGTAAGAAATGTTGAGGAAGACAGAGATTAGAATATATGAAGCAGATAATCGAGGACATGGGTTGTAGGGGATATGTAAAGATGAAGAGGTTAGCGCAAGATAGGAAGGGATGGAGGATTGCATGAAACCAATATCCAAGAGTCGGGCAGCAAATGCAGATTGGATAATTTATTTTGAGTCATTGGGAGGAATGTGTAAGGCAGTGCGTGTTCACAGGAAGAAAATGTGTGAATGGAACTTGTACAATTACAATTGATGATATGGTAGGAGGAGAGGTTTTCAGGAGTGAAGCTATGACGTATCAGATACAGAAATCAATGGTATCAATAAAAAATTATTTTTTTGATGTCATGTTGTACCATAACTGCTTTGTCATTCTCACACCTCACACTATAATGGAAATAGTCTTTCCTTATCTTAAACATGATATTTTTTGTTTCATATTATGCCTACTGTGTTTCCAGAATTTTACTACATACTGCTGATAACATAAAATAGATGTGATGGTTAAATCATTTCCCTGTGAGATTTCTTTGTAGGCTTCTTTTCCTTTGATAGAGTTTCATATTATGTTCTGAATATTAGAAAGCTCATGATTTGGAAGAAAATTAAATTACAACATACTTTTTTTAGATTCAGAGAAAAAGAAAACAATTACTAAGATGACAACATAAAAAGTGTGTCCATTATCTTGAAAATAAAGTTTGTTTGGTTTCTTTATTTAATAACTGTCTTCTGCAGGTGACATATATGTTTGAAGGCTCAAGGCTGAGACACACTCCAGGAGAAACTCCATTCCCAGTCAAATGGGTATGGGATGTAATACGGAACAAAGTCAAAGTTTTCAAGTCTTTGTCATTTTAGAAAATCATCTTTCTAGCAGTTTTAGAACAATGATTCACATAAAATTTAGACTGATATTATGACAATAACAGAATCATTATATAAGAAAGGAAATGTAATTTGGTCATCATACAGCTTAGTATAACATATATAAAATGTACTTATTTGAGTGTAAATAAAAAATAACATTCTAAAACTCAGTTACTCATAGAAATTGAATTTGTGAACACTTTCAATAATCCTTAATTGTTTGTATCACAGTTTGAACACTGTGTCAGGTAAATGAGGCTCAGACTATTTTGTTAAATGTTATGATTCTGAAGTTAAAATTATGGTTGACAACTTGTGTTATTACAATTAAGAATTTACTAGCAGTTGCTAGTGTTTCAGCAGCTTCACTAAAGGTAATCATATGTTTCTTATATACAGACCAAAATAAAACTCAGAAAAATCTCAATACCAACATGCAATGAAAATGCCTTTATGTCATGTTTTCAGCAGCAACTTAGTCATTTATAAAATTTAATTATTGAATGGTTAATAAACCAGTATTATGTTTTGTCTACTTCTATGAAGAAACTGCAAAGTGGATTTTATAAGTGTTTTAGCTGATTGCTTTTTGTTTCTGAAATCTATCTATCTCTTCAAGAGCAGTTTACAACCATAGGTTGGGTCTGCTATTGTATTTTGAGGTATGCATCTTTGTCAAATTACCAGCTTGTTAGGCCTGTTGTAATTTTATGGGGGAAGTGGGTGTGTCGCCATCTGTCTGTGAAATGTGTAATTATATTGTGTGTGCACTAAGCATATTTTTTGTTCGTGTAATATATAGTTTATGATGCGGAGACTGGGGACCGCCCTGGCATTTGCCTTGATGATTACCAAACATAGGCTAAAAATCAGAAGCAGGATGGCCGGTACGAGGGTACCGAGATTAGATGCTGCCCCAGTACATCTCTCTGATAGAGTGTGCAGAGCCTTAATGTCCTATGCCACACTGGAAGATTGTTTCTGAAAATTACCATAAAATACTTCTCCTTCTCCTCATCTGTATTGATAGGTGATGATAAAAACAATGTGGCTTCAGTTCACACAAAGATACACATTACAATTCCCTTGAAACTTTAGTATGACTTTAATTCTGTGCCAAGAAGAGAAAATATTGCAAGAGTACCTGTAAAAACATTGGTAGACAAATCAGTAAGAAATGTATACAAATATCAATGGATGAGAAAATAGAGATCATCACATACATTATGGTAGAAAACAGAAAGTTAGGGTCAGAAATGCAGTATCAAAAAAAGTGGAAGTAAAAATGGGAGTACCACAGGGTAGCATATTGGGACCATTGCTATGCATTATTCTAATGAATGATTGTGTTGATTGTTAACTATCAGTAATTAGATTGTTTGCAGAAGATATAATGCTATATAAAAGGATCAAAATGGTAGAGGACTGTAAACAGCTGCAGGGTTATCTGGACAGGATATTTAGTCAGAATGGTAAACATGGGATGAAAATAAATGTAAAGAAGAGTCAGCTTATTAGATACACAGATAAAAAAAAAACTAAAGGTTGATTATGATTATAAGGTGGAGAAAGCATTGCTTGTTCAAGACTTCAAATGTAAATATCTTGGCATTACATTTGATAACAAGCTTAACTGGGCAAGATACACTGGTCAGGTAGTGGTAAAAGGTTTCAAAATTCTGCATTTGTTGGAGAGAGTGATGAGAGGATGTGCAAGAGAAGTAAAGGAACTGGGTTACAAAACTTTGGTCAGACCATTGCTTGAATATGGTAGTGTAGTGTTGGACCCATATTTTGCATATCAAATACAGGAGTTGGAGAGGGTGCAAAAAATGGATGCTAGATTTGTTTCTGGAAATTACCGCAAAATTCAATCATTAACAGATATGATAAAAGAACTAGAATGGGATTCATTGGAAGACAGAAGGAGGGTAAAGAGGGTCTTGGGAGTGTACAAAGTGTATATTAGTGATGAGGCATGGAAAGATATTGGTGTAAGAATCAAGCGTTATAAATGGAAAGGAAAAGATGACAATTCCACAAGCTGACACAAGGGTGTAGGAAGATTCTCTTTTTTGGGTAAGGGTGTCAGGGATTGGAATAAGGTGCCAAGAGAAATGATGAATAATTTACCAAAAATGTTTAAAAAATTAAAAACTAAAATTTACAGAGTGCAAATGTAGGTATGTGCAGGAAAGGGGGAAGATGGGGTGAAGGGAAAATGCCACCGGATCATGCGATCTATTGCAATTTAATTAAACATTATTATTATCACTAAAAAATGTGGACCAGAAGAAAGGAATTTTCTTAGTTTAAACTCTTTGTCAGCTGAACGACACATGTATATTGGGTACGAGTGGAAGTGTAAATTTTAAAGTCTGTTGTCACTCCCAAGATAGGGACTCTAAACATATGCAAAACAAACAGCAAACCTAAATTTGGTCTCAAATAGTGTGCGCTGTTGGCTAAAAACGATTTTTCTGGGAGGAGCTGCATGACACAGTTTTGTGATTAAATGACTGTCACTATGAAGAAATGTAGTGTACAGATTTTATGAAGAAAGTGAACATTCTGTAATTAATGTAAAGAGAAACAGCAGTCCAAGAAGTTAAATAATTAGTTAAAATGAATTAATATGTTCTGTTGTGCCTGCATAAAAAAAAAATAAATAAAAAATAAAAAAAAAAGTTCTTTCCAGCTTGAGAGCACAGGCAAGAGCAGCCAATTTTATTTCATCATCTGAGTGGAAACATCACTTTTGACAATACATTTTTTTAAGGGCCCAAGCACATGGAAATCACATGGGAACATATCAGGGCTACAGAAATGATCTGGCACACTTCACACTAAAATTTGTTGAGGAGGTACCAAGTGACATTAGCTGAATGTGTTTTCACATTGTTTTGAAACAGCACAATGCCTTTTGGCCCCAGTTGTTTAAACTTAATTGCTTTCCTTTGCTGTTTGAGGGTTTCATAGCACACAGTTTCTATGATTGTTGAACCAATAGGAATAAATTCTGAATGCAAAATGTCTTGATAATCTTAAGAGTGAATAGGGAATATGCATGCAATTCTAATACATGTCTAGTATTTTTATTTGGAAGCTTTATTACTGTAGAATTACCGCTACAACATCTTTTCCTGTTTATTTGCTTTTTATTTATTGATTTCAATTAATCATAAGTGTTAAAAATACAATGTAAATGTAACTTCGCAAAAGGCAATGCTATTGGTTGAATCGAATCGTGACGTCAAAGTACACATTCATATTGTAAATAAAGCCGTAGTTACTGGGTGTTTTTATAATTTCATGATTATGTTTAATTTTTATTGTAATTTATCAGCATAACTGGTGAAATATAGCATTCTTGCAAGAATACTCATACAATAAATAGTGAATGGAAGCAGTTTTGTAAAATAATCCCATAAAAAACTGTTTTCGTGATGACAACGTATTTTACATCAAATCCAGATTCTACAGTCACTGACGTGGGAGGAGTGAAAGCTGCAAGGTAAATAGATACTTGAATTATTAAAATTCTTACACTTTCAGACCATGTTACATATTAGATATACCTAATGTGAATCAAGTAACTGACAATGAAATTGCTGACAGAGGGCAATATGCATATAATTCAAATATAGATTTGGTATATTAGTAGAGTTTTTAGTAAAGCTTAAATGCCAGTGGTGGATCTAGGATTTTTTTTAAAAAAAAGGTGACTTACCCTGGTTTGTCCCCCCTTAGATCTGGCACGATTAAATGCACCCAGGACCAAAGTGATAACTGATTGTTTTTGTTACAGGTAAGAAACAAGGAATTACATTCTGCATTGTTCTATAACAATTTTACTAAGTTACTCAATTAAAAAGAAAAGACTTGCCATAACATACCATTCAGCCCGTCATTTTTGATGAGTTTTTAAGCTAGTAACATAACAAAGTAGTAGAAAGCATTTTTGTTTTTTTCCCTAGAAAATCATTGTTCATTGCAATCATACACCAGAAAGTCTACATTCTTACATATATTTTTTACATTTTGTTAATAAGTTAACTGTTTTAATGTTTTTTCAATTGAAATAGCTATTATTTTTTACTTTATTTCATTATTGTCGTTTCTATACTTGTATGTCATCAAGAAGTATTTTAAACGAAATACATAACATTGAGAAAATCAATTTTTTTATTTTTTCTATGATTGATATGTTTAATTCTGTGAAGTGGTGGGGTTGAAAATAAAATAATGTACATGACGAAAACAGATTTGCCTCCTAACCAAATTTCAGTGGATATTGGCGAGGCATATTAGGAAGTCATTATTAATATATTATCTGCTAGAAGTAATGATATTTGTTTTAAAGTTGAAATAAAATTTAAAAAATCATGCTCAACAATTTCTACAGATAAAAATATCTGATACTGCGAAGAATTAAAATCGGGTTGGGAAATTTGGAAGCGGACACCTTACCACCTACACCACGCTGACTCTAGGTAACATACACCAAATTTTGTAATGAAAAGGCATTGGGAATTTTTGTAGGTGCATTTAAAGAAATGAGGGTACCACAGACATATCATTATCAGCCAGCTCAATCATTGAATCGTGTGGCCTCCAGTTGTTACTATGAACACCACAGACCAGAGACAATATATTCCAACCAGGGAGCTTGGCAACAAAGGTGGGGCTTACTTGGCGTGAGTGAATTTGTCGTCAGACTTTAGGGTCCCCCACACCTCGTCCCGAGATTTGTAGGGTGATACCACCTCTTGGCCCACTCCCACAAGGAGTGGAACCCCCAGGCACACTGCTACTAGTTACAGCTACCCAGCAGTGTTAACAAGGAATGCTCAGAGTGCTCGGAATCCTCAGTCTCTGAATCTGATCACGTGACTCAAACACCCCAATGTTGGAAGAAATCTCAACAATACAAAAGGGAAGATTTTATAACTCAGCCCACTAACAGGTTCCAAACAGCAAAGGGCAAGAGAAAACATATGAATAATACCAGGACACAAGCTAAAATGTGCAGAACAAATTCTCAGATTGAGTTGCAAAACAGATTTGTACCACTAGATTCAACTGAACCTACAGGAGACATTGAGAATGAAAACAGCAGACAACAGGCAACAAATGAAATAGAAACTGCACCTACAGAATCACCATCACAGAAAAGGGATAGAAACCCTCCTATTGTAATTAAAGTTGTGAAAAACTATCTAGAACTGAACAAGATCATTAAGGGTCACCTTACAGGTTGGCTGAAAGTAGTATACAGTGGGGATATTTTGAAATACTTTGTGTAAAACAAAGATGACCACAAAATCTTGACATCCTTCTTCAGGCAACATAAAATTGATCATGAAAGATCCCTAAAAGTAGTTATTAAAGGGCTTTTACCACCAGTTCCTACTGATAGTAAAAAAAAGAGCTTAATACCAGGGTATTTGTGGTCCTAGAAGCACACCAATTAAAAAACAGAAATCAACAAACAAGAGAACTGATACCGCTACCAACTTTTAGTGTGACACTGAATCCCGGAGCAGAAGCTGACTCAATTTATAATGGTCACATTGTACTTTACACAATAATCAGAGTCGAACGTTATAAGAATTTAAACAGACCTCCTCAATGTGTAAAGTGCCAACCTCATGGGCATACAGCTAACTACTGCAACTTCCCTGTGAGGTGTGTCAAGTGCGCTGGGATGCACCCGAGCAAAAGTTGCATAATTCTGGACAGCTAAAAGGCAAAGTGTATACAATGTTCAAGTGACCATGCGGCCTTCTGGAAAGAGTGCCCGCAGAACAAGAAAATCATGAAACCACCAAAAATCAATAGTAAAAAAAGAAGATGAAGACATGAGGCTACTGAAGAATTGCCAACCCAAAAATACAGCTGATCTCGACATACATAAACAAAACCAGAGAAAAACCAATATGATTGAGAAGCAAGACTCCCACAAAAAGAAAATCGATGACTAACACACTTTTGCAGAGGAGAACATAACAAACATCAATATTCAGACAAGGATGAAGATTCAGACGATCCTGTGGACTTCTTAGGTATGAAAAAAAATCCTCAACACTATGAAAAAAATAAACAATGGAAAGGATAAGTTCTCCAGACTATCTGCATTTATGGGAGATGTGATGGCTATGCTTAAATAATGGCCACTAGCCCACCATGACAACGAAACCTAAGCATTGTCATCTAGAATGCCAACGGAGTTAAAAACAAGAAACTTGAACTTTTAGAATTTGTCAATCGACACAACATTAATGTTATTCTGCTAGCTGAAACGCATCTGAAGCCTAAAGATTTAATATATACATATTTAATTAAAATTGCAATGGAGTGCATGCTCCAATGGAAATTTCCCTACACATCCATCTTCCTCCTTTCCTTCAATCTAACAGGATTTCAGATACATCGCAATGACAAGATAGGCCAAAGGAGCGGCGGTACTGCCATCGCAATTAAGAAATTGCATACTGCAATCTACTGGAATTAGAAGCTACAGCAGTCAAGATACGATTAAATAAAAGGCCACATTGTTTTAATTACAGCATACCTTTCCCCAAATAAAAACATTATGGAAGATGACCTAGGCAAATTACTTTTGAAAGGAACCAAAATTATTATTGGTGGAGACTTAAATAGTAAACACATGGCTTAGAATTCTCGCTTAATCCTAAAGGTGAACTCCTCCTCCAACTTGCTGGTAGGAAGGACATAGATATCTTGGGACCAACGGAGCCTACTTTTATGCCCAATTCCCAACGAGAACAACCTGATGTCCTAGACATCGCCCTAATGAAAAACATCAATCATCAAGTTCAACTCAAGTCTTATGTCAGATCTATCATCAGATCATAATATAGTTATACTTAATACCTGAAATGTTTTTGTAGAATCAGCCATCAAAAAGTATCAAGGAGGTAGATAGGAGCCTTTTCTCAAGATTAGTTCATAACAAAATTAAACCCATCTTTAACGGTTCATCTCCAGAACAGATCAAGAAGGCAATCAACCATTTTAACAATGTAGTAAAGGAAGCTGATAGAAGAGCATCAGTTACTACCGTCCACAATAATAAGTACCACCAAGAACTACCCTGCATGCTAGAAGATCTCAGGTATATATTCAACCGCTGCAGACTCATCTGGCAACAGTTCCATGATCCAGGTGACCACCGAAGGTATCACCAATACTCTCAACAACTCTCTGCCTGACTAAAGGAAAAGAGTTTAGAAAGGTGGGAGGGCAAGATGTCTCACCTCCTGCTCGATAACAGGGAAGTGTGTAAACTAATCTGGGTGCTGAAAGAACCACATGAGTCCAACTCTCCTATAACTGGCCTCGCAGGTCCATGCTTCCTTTCACTTGGTAAAGCAGAAATCTTGACACTGCATTTTGCAGCAGGGCATATAGTAGCAGAGTACCAATTGACTCCAGCTGAAGAACAGGAGATGATTTCAACAACTTAACAGGTAGCAGATAAATTAAGCAGACAACCTTCTGACCAACTAGAAGCAACTACTCCCTGGGAAGTTTGAGCCATAATTAGGAAATTAGTAACTAAAAAGTCTCCTGGTTTCTACTTTGTGGGCTTTAAAAGATTTATAGTTGCTTTGAATTAAGCTTTAATAAGAAATGATCTGAAAAATATATCTGTTAAACTTTTGAAAACTAAGTTATGTTTAGATGGGTAACAATGAAAGGATATTTATATGGATAGGACAGATAAAATATACCAAACACTCACCAAAGCTGAAGGGAGGGGGGCAGCAGCAAAACAAAACAACACACAAACACAGAAAAAACAATATTTTCTATTAACTTGAAAAAGGGTTTAAACCCAAAATATTGTTTTTTTCTGTGTTTTTGTGTTGTTTTGTGTTGCTGTTGCCCTCCTCCCTTCAGCTTCAGTTATGATTAGAGTTTGAATATGTAACTAATTGTTTTTTATTATAATGTAACAAATGTAACATAACAATATTAAACAGTTCATACTTACATTAAAATGATCTTCACGAGAATATAAACAACAGTTTGAAGATTCTTTACATCTTCTCATAGCTATGCACCACTTTTTTTCTTATATTCTCATCTCATGTGACATAAAAATACACTTTATCAGGCGTATTCCTCATCTTTTTTATGCACATAGGTTCAAAACATGCTTTTCCACCTCCTTTCATATCGAAATTAAATATAAAACATAAAATGATTGAGCTACAAGGGCAGATCGGAAAGTAACGCACAATAATTTTTTTCTACCCTGGTATTGCAGCTGGAATGTTGAAATTTCATGACGATATAGTTTGAAGTTTGCGCTATAGAGGGTATTTTGTTTTAATGTGCAGCTCTAGTAAAAGAAGTGTGAACTATAAATTAAACATGGTGCACATATTACTGTCATCCACGTGTGAAGAGCAGCAAAGTGTAGTTCGATATTTGTGGTCCAAAGGGCATTCACTGAGTGAAATTCACAGGGACATGCATGGCGTGTATGGGGACGACTGTCTGGGCCGTAGCAATGTCTCCAGGTGGTGTGCATTCTTCCAAGAGGGCCGCGTGAACCTTAGTGATTCGCCATTCTCCGGGCGACTGGAAACAGTATCAACTCCGCAAAATGTCCACGCCATTGAGGCAGCAATCTTGAAGGACCGGCATGTGCTCCTGTGAACCTTATTGCAGAAGTTCAATATTTCCTATGGTACAGTGTACGACATTGTTCATGACATGTTGAAATTCCGTAAAGTTAGTGCTCGCTGGGTGCCTAAGAACCTTACAGACAACCAGAAGCGCCAGCGAATGATGACAAGCTTGGATCACTTAACATGTTACACTACAGAAGGACATGACTTTCTGAAAGGAATCGTCACTGGTGAGGAGTCGTGGGCATACCACTACATGCCCGAAACCAAGCAGGTACGAAAAAAATTCAAAGTGACTCAATCGGCTAAGAAAGTGCTTGTGACCGTGTTCTGGGACATGTTTGGTGTGTTATTGGTGGACTTTGCTGAACACAGAACCACTGTGAATGCTGCAGCTTACTTGAAAACGTTAGTTAAGTTGCGTCGTGCCCTTCGTGACAAACACCACAATATTAATGCTCATGGTGTCATTCTTCATGACATTGCACGTCCCCATGTTGCTGCTCCTGTTCGTGAGAAACTCGGTACATTTGGTTGGTAGGTGCTCCAGCATGCACCATACAGTACAGACCTGGCACCATATGACTTTCATCTGTTTGGTCCCATGAAGAAATTCTAGGCCGGCCGGCAAACATTTTGCAACAGATGCGGAAGTGAAATCAGCAGTCCGCAGATGGCTACACTCCCAACAAACGGACCAGTGGCGGATCTAGGATTTTTCCGAACCAGGGCAGAACCTTCACGCTGGCGCCCCCTCTCCCCTCCCCCTCCCCCCCCCCTCTCCCCCCACCCCCCTACCCCACCCGCCTAAGGAAACACCACACGCTGTTGGGTACTATTAAACTAACGTTCGGATTGACAAAGTATGAGAAATGCTGAGATATTTGATAACAGTATTCCTTACTTGTTAATGGTTCGTTTCCAGTAATAAATATTTAAACTCGTTCAGCACAAAAGTAGATATTAAAACAAAACTGGGCTAATCACTCGAACGCAGCTGCAAGAATGCGAACATCAGATGGCAAAATATGGCCAAGAATATTGGGAGTTCCCGCTAACAATGACGAAATGAATTCCATTCCGTGAATAGAGCTTTGTTTTAAGGCTGCTCTGTCACAGAACAATGAATTTTCCGTCCTTTCAAGTTGCTGCCGCGGTCAGTGTACCACGGCGCTTTACCTAAGAAAAATGGTCGACAGCACATGAATATTTCGCCCTGGTGCTTATAAAAATATACCACCAACACATGATTTTGGCGCCCCCTGAAGTTGTCACCCCCCTGAAGTTGTTGCCCAGGTCAAGAGCCCCGGTTCCCCCCCCCCCCCCCCAGATCCGGCACTGAAACGGACTTCTACCAACAGGGCATATTTGAACTGGTACCACGATGGGAGAAATGGTTGAGAAAATTGGTGACTATGCAGAAAAGTAGGTCAAAGATGTAAGTTAATTTGTGATTTGTTTGGTTGTGGTACATATTCAACTTTTTGGGAAAAAAATTATTGTGCGTTACTTTCTGATCTGCCCCCGTATAACTTCAACAATATGTAAATGTAGTCGTGTACAATGATGCCACTGTGCAGCACATGTAATGGATGGCTTTGAGAGATATTATTAGATGGTTAAATATTGGTACTTCAGTTGGAATTAACGTCCAGTATGCACGTGAGTAGTTCGCGTGAGGTTAGTCACGTTTTTCAGACGCGAGCATCAGCAGATGCCAAGGTGGAAGGCGATGACCGGGTAAGGGCCGATCAAACATCTAGTATGTTCGACAATCAGGATAAATTACGAGCAATGGAATGCACTCTCTATCTTCTGGAAGCATCAGTACTTTAGGGCAGTTACTATGTCAGTTTAACAGTTAGGTCGCCTCTCTCTGTAGCCAGGTCTCTCGTCATGGCCGATTAGCAGGTAACATCGTCATCAAGACTAGCTGCTAGCCATCCTCCATTGTAAGTAATGGATCCACCATCTATCCTTTGAGAAGATTGTTAAATTCACGTAACTATGGCTCCATTGATTAGTATCATCAGCGTTAGCCCAGAAGACAGCATTCAGTTGGATGTATCGGCTACAGTCAAGCATGTATAATAAACACCTGTCATAGCATTTAGATGCCTTGTCAATCATAGCAACACGAAGAACTTGTAGTTAGCCTTACTCCAGTGCAATAATGATTACTTTATAGTATGCTAAAGCAAAGGGTCATATCCTTAACCATGTGGTGTCAGTCATCCTGATTAACAATAATCTACTTAGCCGCCGTACAGCGAGGAAACAGCAGAAGATTGCCAAGGCAAACTGTGGGAGTAATTCGCACAGGTCAGTACCTAAGCACTGATCGGTTTCTCCAAAACCACAATACTCTCACAACTTCAACAACCACAAGCATTACGTCATAGACCAAAACGAGCTATCACATGCAGTACCATAATAGGAAGGGCTGCCCACCACTCAACCATCCGTCAACTAATCGACTAGAGACTCCAAAAACAGTTGGTTACACACACCAATCTGGCGGTGTTTAAATCGTCGGAACTGGATTGCAGTTTCAAAATATTTTTTATTTTAAATTTTAATATTTTCATCAACATTATATTTTTTGTGGTTGTATAAGAGTGTAAATAATTGGTTTAAAATATAAAAATAATAGATGTATATACCCTACTGTGTTCATCTTTCTCACAGGTACATCCATTTTGGCGTTTTTCACACATGGAGAAGACGTGCCTCCAGTCACATGAATTCTCTTTGATACTGGTTAGCAATAATGAACCCAGGTCCCATCCATCTCTTCCAAAAATGAACTTCATTCATTTCATAGTGATGCAAAAATGTGTCTGATGCTTGCAAATGCCAGTTTTTGTGTATGTCAGTAATCATGTCACGTAACTGTCATGAACTTTTTTCAAAATATCTCCTTTCTTAAAGATGATTTCAATTGTAATTTCCAATCTGATGAATCAAATTATAATGATATTCATGTTGTCAGGTGTGATTAACATGCTTGGACTTCCCACCTGGTATCGATAAGTGATGTCGGTGCGACCTTTCTTGAACATATCACACCTTTCCTAACCTTCTCACCTCAAACTCCACACATCGTTTTTGAATTTCCATGAATGAACTTCTTTTCAACCTCAAAAGTTGAATAATGGATTTTTATAGAAAAACTTCTCGGGTTTCAAGCTGCTTCAAAGTTGAATAGTCTGGTGATGATTCGGAAGCTGGCACCGCTTCTACTGTCAACACTCACTTAACATCACTGAAGTCTGCCACTCGGTAGTCTATTATATAGGTCTACCAGCCAGTAGGGGAGGGGAATGCATGTGGAGGGAGTCTAGTTGGGCCCTTCTCACTTGGTAACGTCATGTTTGGGTTGCTTCTCTGCCCTAATACGGCTCGATCCATGTGGCTTGCAATAATCTAATTACCGGCTTAAATTGAGGCCCTGATCGCAATTAATAACATTGTTTCTAAGCCTAATCTGAATTGCCTCCTTCACAACACTGACCCAGAAATTATTTGCATAACAAAGTCATTTTGTCGAAGCATGGCTCATGCTCATTGTCAATGGCATGTTTGGCTACAGCAGATTTTTCTTTTTGTCCGTGTTTAAAATATCTGATGTTTTCTTTGCGTCTTTCATCAATCATCCTTAAGGTTTATCCAGTATAATAGGTACCATATTCACAAGGAATTTTGAAGACTCCAGGAGCCTGGAGATTAAGACCATCTTTCAGAGCTCATAATAGCTTCCCAATTTTTGGTGCAGGGCAAAAAATTGAACAGAAACCCTGTTTGTTGAGCAGCCCAGCTATTTTTGATGTTACTGCTCCACAGAAAGGCAAGAAGGCATGCAGCTTGTCCTGATATCAGTCATCTGTTTTGGTTTTGTTTTTTCTTCCAATGGTTGCATGTCGGATTTCCTTAGTGCCGTAACCATTGGCACGAAACATGTGTTCCAGGTGTTGCAGCTCCTCCTGTAAATATTCCTTGTCGGACACTTCCTTTGCATTAAGGACTAGAGTATTCAGCACTCCCATGATCTGAGGAGGATGGTGGAAGCTTAGAGCATTAAGGTAGCGATCGGTGTGCATAGGTTTTCTGTAAACGTTGAGTCCTAACATTCCATTTGGCATCTGCCAGACGATTCAACTTTGACGTGGCTTGAAACCTGAGAAATTTTTCTACAGCATTGTCACCACAAAGATGTACATAGTTATCCAATGGATTTTTAGTTTGAATACCTCATCTGAGGCAGTTACCATGATTACTGAGTAATAACTGTCGATTAGCTTCTAAAAGCCTATTTGTCAGCTCTTACATGCAGGCTTATGGCATGAAACAGTCTTTGGTGTCAGATGCCAAACAGTAAAAGCCGACAGGTAGGCTTCAAGGTGTAAGGTAAAATCTGAAGATTTTGTAATCCACCTCTTGTACATCCATGGTGAACGCTTTCATAATTCTCTCCAACAGATGCAATACTATGAACCTTTCCTTACAGTCTTCACAATGTGTCCTGCGCAACTTAGCTTACTGTCAACTGATATTCCCAGGTGTTTACATTTTATTCCTTCAGTAAGCAACTCTCCTTCCTCCGAGTGTGGTGGGTAAGCAGTAACACTCTGGCTTCACATTCAGAAGGCCGCAGGTTCAAATCACCATCCAGTCATCCAGGTTTGGGTTATCAATGTTTTCCCCAAATCACTCCAGGGGAATGCCAGAATAGTTACTTCAAAAACCCGTGGCCAAATTCCTTACTGTTTCTTGCCCCAATCCTTTCCTGCCTCTAATGACCTTGTTGTCAATGAGGCATAAAGCTAGAACAATTCCTCATCCACTGAATAATCATACAAAATCTTTATTTTCCTGTCAGTGTACCAATAAGTTTACTCTTCTCGGCATTTACCTTCTTTCGTTGCTTTTATTCACACAGCTACAAATCCTTTCTAAATCATTTGCTCACAATCCTCTATCTTCTACAGCATTAAATCATCTGCAAACTGCCTAAAATCTAACTGTAGATCAGCAGAATCATTTATCAGAATAATGAACAGAAATGGGCCCGTAACACAACTCTGTGGCACACCTGTTCTCATCCATATCTTTCTAGATGTTGCATTACCCATTTCAACTCTCTGCTTCCTACCTCATATTTAATTAAATTGCAATAGAGCGCATGCTCTGGTGGCAATTTCCCTAAACACCCATCTTCCCACTTTTCTACACCCATCTACATTTGCCCTTTACAAATTTTAACTTTAAATTCTTTCAAGGCTTTTGGCAAATCATACATCATTTCTCTTGGTAACTTATTCCAATCCCTGACACCCTTACCTAAAAAAGAGAATCTTCCTATACCCTTGTGCCTGAAATTTAATGCCACCTTGTGATCATGGTCATCTTTTCCCTTCCACACATCACTTTCAATTTTTACTCCATGTCTCATCACCAATATACACCATGTACACTCCCATGACCCTCTTCACCCTCCTTCTGTCTTCAAATGAGTTCCATTCCAGCTCTTTTATCATATCTAGCAGCCCTTCTTTGCACCTTCTCTAAATCCTGTATTTGATAGTCGAAATGTGGGTTCCATACTACACTACCATAATTCAAACAGTGGTCTGACCAAAGTTTTGTAACCCAATTCCTTTACTTCTCTCATACATCCCCTCATCACCAACAAATTCAGAATTTTGAAACCTTTTCCTACTACCTGTCCAATGAGTTCTGCCCAATTAAGCTAGTTATCAAATGTAATGCTAAGATATTTACGTTTCAAGTCTTCAATAAGCAATTCTTTCCCCACCTTATAGTCATAATGAACCTTTAGTTTTTTATTTGTGTATCTAATAAGCTGACTCTTCTTTGCATTTATCTTCATCCCATGTTTACCAACTCAACTAGATGTCCTATCCAGACCACCCTGCAACTGTTTACAATCCTCAACTGTTTAGATCCTTTTATACAACATTATGTCACCTGCAAACAATCTAATTTCTGACAGTAAACAATCAACACAATTATTCATTAGAATAATAAACAGCAATGGTCTCAATATGATACCCTGTGGCACTCCCATTTTTACTTCCACTTCTTTTGATACCGCATTTTCTACCCTAACTTTCTGTTTTCTACCTTTCAAAAATTCTTCTACCGAGGAAATCACTTTCTCATCCACTCCAATAGATTTTACCTTATTTACTACCATTTTATGTTTCACTCTGTCAAAAGCATTTGAAAGATCTAGTGCTACACTATCAATTTGACCTCCCTTGTCCATTTCATCCAAAATATCTTGCATATATCCCACCAACTGAGATTCACATGATTATCCTTGCTTAAAGCCAAGTTGCCTACTTGAAAACCACTTAGGCTCCTCACATATATTTCTGATGTGGTTGCACATCAATCTCTCCACTAATTTACCTACCACTGATGTCAAGCTAATTAGCCTATAGTTTTCGACTCTATTTCTCACCCCTCCTTTATGTACCGGCAATACTATCACACTTTTCCAATTCTCTGGTAAGCAGCAAGTATCAAGACTCAATTTTAAATAATATTTCAAGATAAGGTACAATGTCACATCCATTCCTCCACCCAACAAAATACATCTTGGTTTATCCCAAAGACTTTATCTTATTTATAACTGTCCTGTGGTTAACTCTGTCAAATGCCTTAGAAAGATTCAGTGCAAACTATCTACTTGGCCTCTCTTATGAATTGTATATTAAAAATCTTGGGTACAGCCTTCTGAGTGTCACATACATAACCTTTCCTAAATTCATGCAGCTGACTTTAATCACTTCTTTTCTTCATAAATTTTCCTAATTGCTAGTACGACACTTCTTCAACTATCCCCCTCCCCCAATTGACGTCAAACTAATAGGCCTCTCATCCTTATGAATTGGTAGTACAATGGGACATTTCCAGTCCTCTGGAAAACAGGAAGTCTCCATGCTTCAAGTATCGCACAATATCTTTGCCACCCATCTTTGGCACATCTATAATAATATCTTAGATTTTTCACATGGAAATATCTCAGAAACAAAGGCCCATTTGAAGAAACAACTGTACCATGATTAGATCGAGTGAGTACTCTTCAGTATTTGCCAACAAAAAAAATTGAAGCACCCAGAAGAAATGTCAATGCAACTTCGTACACAATTAGAGTTGGAATTCTCTGTGACATATACAATGATCACTAGAGTGCATTAGTGTTGTTCATGTTTATCATTGGCTTGGTAGGGTATATAAGGGCTGTGAATGGTGTCAGATGTTGAATGATCACAATGAAGAACACGGAGATGCTGGGTACTCTCATGAGACAGTGTTATCAGCACCTGACACAGTTTGAAAGGAGCCTCATTGTGGGTCTCCATCTGGCCAGCTCATTGATCATGCAACATCCAGATTTGTGGTGCATTAAGATGTGACAGTGGCTCGAAGCTGGACTTCATGGGAAAGTGAGACCTAGCATACTCCAAGGCTCTGGTTGACCACATCTAACTACCACTAGGGATACCTCTCATGCGATGAGTCTTCAAGTGTTACCTCCCATAAGACAGTATTGTGGTGTCACTTTTCGACAGGACAATGTTCGTCCACACTCTGCAAGTCTCTATGAACTGTCCGCGTGATGTTGAGGTCCTCGTGTGAACAACAAGATCCTGAGATCTGTCCCTGATAGAATGTGTAGGACAAGATCAGATTCCAACTCTTTCCCAGCATCAGTAACCAGGATATCAAGGACCAGTTACACCAGCATTGCCTCAGGAGAGGAAAAAATGGCTTTATGGCCTTCTTCCCAACAGAATTGGTGTATCATCTAGAAAAGAGGTGGGGGGAAGGGAGGGGAAGGGTTTGCAATGTCGTATAGATAAGAGGGCCCATGCTGTCAAGTTGTGTGTAAATACTAGCTGAGGCAATAGACTTTGTCCTGTCCAAATTTCAATAAATTTATTTGTGATTGTTTTGTGAATTCATAAAAAGTTATTGGAAATGTTTAAACAAAGTAAAAATGAGAAAAAAAGCATTTCTGATTGATTATTCTATTTATTAACGATTGTCTCCATGGGTATTTAATTTGAAGAGGAGTACGCCAGGCCGCTCCATGGTTCGGATTCCACATTAAACTGTAGGTCCCAGAGGAAAGGAACTGGCCGTCCTGCCTCTGACACAATGGCTTAGTATGCCTCCTTCGGGAGGGTCCAACCAACATTCAGGTTGTGGACTAAGTTAAGTTTTTACATTCAGAAGAATGCCAATGGAAAAATTTAGTTGAGAGATGAATTCTATCAGCAGTATACCTTCCAAATGCTGGAAATGTGTGATGTGCCTGGAAGGCCGACTTCGAAGTTATGAATCTTTTATTTAAATTTTATTCATTGCACCACAAAAATGGTCTAATGCCTCCAAATACTTAATGTGCCATTGTACATTCATCCCAAACAATCAATTTGCATTGCTGCAGAACTCAGGCCATCACACAGTTCTTTGAGAGGTTGCACATTGGAGATTTATTGCTTTGTATATTCAACTTAAGTGCAGAATGAGCTGTTTGACTGCTTTCCAACAATGTAACTGCAGTTCCTGATGAAACAAGTGCACATGCAATTTCATTCAGCGAGTAAATCATTTACAAAATCAATGTGGTCAAAATGTTTTTTCCTCTAGTTCCATCATTCACAACTTTCATGAGAGTGACATACATATATTTTTTGTTGCTGATGCAACAGCAGAACATTAATTCAAACTGACACTTTCAACACATCTCAATCATATTGGTTTTCACATCTGAACTTTTCATTAAATGCACTCTGCTTTGGAAAGTTGGGCACTTTCATGCCTGATTGCGGTAATACCTTGAATACCTTGTTCAATATCATCAAGCATATGTCCTCAATTAATATCATCGGAATAGAAATAACTACATTTTCTGGAAAGATCATGAAATAAAGGTAATTTTATTTTAATTTAGGCTGAAATGTGTTTTTCCAGATTTTTCTCCAGATCTTTAAGGGCATCTTTTTTTTTTAAATATAAAACATTCAATTGAGTTATTTCCATCCCAGGAACATAAGGAACAAAACAAAAAAGTAATAAGCATATCCATTAATCGAACTGTGAGTTACAGTCTACAGTTCAAACAAAAATCCCAAAGAAAAAAAAAACTTTGTTTACCGAATTTTCCTTCTCTAGAAGCCTTGTTTGGACTATTACAAACAATTTTCAAAAAACAAGTCGAATCAGTCCATGGAGAAAAAAGTACTTTATTTTCCTGAATTTTCTGGGCAACTTTCCTAAAACCTTATTTGGACTATTATGAAGATTTATTTTTTAAAAATATCCAAATTGGTCCAGAGAAAAAAACAGCTCTTTGTTATTCTCAAATTTTCTGGACAACTTCTACAATTTTTCTTTCTCTAAAAAGCTTACTGCGATTATTACAAACAATTTTTAAAAAAATTAGCCAATTTGGTCCACAAAAAAAGATTTTTTCAGTATTTCCCCTTAAAACTTTATTCAGACTATTATAAACATTTTGGAGAAAAAATTAGCCAAATATGTTCAGCCATGCACTTATCAAACAAAAAGAATTTAATCTTTATTCACATAGATGACTCAATTTTGTAATCACATGCTCTCTTAACCCGTCAAGAGTCAGCTTCCTCCTCCCCTTCTGGGTGCTTCAATTTTTTTTTTGTCAGGCAAAGTATATTCAGGAGATCAAAATCCATTTTTACCATATCCGATACTCTTCTTTAGAGACTTCGCATTAATCATGGTGTATGAAAATATATGCCTGTTGTAATACACACAAAAGAAAAACCAGTAGCCCTTTCCTCTTTTATCTATCTATATCTAGAAAACCGGATAAATTTGAAAAATAAAAACTCGGAAACCACTGAGCAGATTTCGATAGGGTTTTCACCATTTTAAAGCTTAGAATTTCAATTCAGGTGTTTCATATGTCTTATATTCCAACATTAAATAATTTTGGAGATTTAAATGAAATTCTGAACTTATACCTGACAGATACCAAAGTTTGAAGCACTAGATGTTGCATACTCCGCAGTCCCCACAAAATACACTACTACAATGACACTGACCATAGCCTTTAATGAACGCAATAAAAGCAATTTACAATAATAACTATTTTTCATATTCCACACTAAACAAAACTTTAAATATTACTTCCTTTAATTCGGGATGTTCAGTTTTTAAATACCACAGATGTATTGAATGCGAGAAATTAATAATGAAAAAAACACAGAGATTTTCTTTGATTTCAATCTCTTTTAGCACAACCATAATGCCTCTGGCTATCATATACGGTTTAGGAAAACTGAACGTTTTCATATTACATTCTGAACTACACACGTGAGTTTCTGACAATCTATCTTTCAATCGTATTATAATCTATTTAAGTTTTCGAGATATCGAATGTCAGACGAAATATCTGGCGTTTGGAGCTTAAAGTAGAGTTATTCTGTTCATAATAATGTGTAGGCTGATGGTTTTTATAAATAGAACTGGTATTAAGTCTTTAGTGTTGCAAATAAAAACAGTTTAGGATAACAATGCAGCTCTTCTTCATTTTATAATTTATTGTGTTGTTTAGTAATGCAGTTTCTATGACAACCATGGTGCCACAGTTTCCAACTTCCTGAAATAAATCAAAAGTAAAGAATTTCTTTTTTCATATCTCGCTTATTTGTGAATAGTTGATATACAATTTTTTTAATGACTAATTATCACGCCAATGCAATTGAATATGTTGTTTTTATTTTCCATACACGTTTCACTTCATTCTCTGAAGCATCTTCAGCGGTTCTGTCTGTAAATTAAATTTGTTCTATATTGAAATTTACACAAAAAAATTATGATGTATACAGATATAAGCTTACAATTTACACATGAAAATTATGATAGATACAGAGATAAGCTTAGTTACATATTGTAATTGTACCGTGTTTCAGCATCAGTTGTATCTGTAATAGGAATATTTTGCATTAAAGTTGTTTGTTGCATCTTTACGAGTAATTTTGTGTCACTTTCACTGCACTATAGATATTGTGATGGTTTAGTGTGTAGTGAACTTTGCTGTGTGGCAGGTTTGTTTATCATTTGGCTTCTGTTTTTATCAGTGGGTGGTGCGCTTTTAAATGTCTGTGCTTAGTTTGGTGTGTTTAGTGTATTATTATTATTGGCTGTGTCTTTTTTGTGGTGGATGGTTGTATTTCTTATTTCGTTTTAAGTACTATGCACATTGTTGGGACCAACAGGTTCATGTATTTATTTATTATGTTCTTTTCATCGGCCAGTGATTTTTGAATGTGGCAGTTTTCCTGAAACATTAGTAGTTGTGGTTTGCTGTTATTAATTGTTAGTATTTGCAAGTCTATTGCTATGTTTGTAGGCTAGTGATTATGTTCTAGTAGGTGTTCTGCGAATGTTAAGTGGTTATTGTATTTTAGTGCTCTTAAATGTTCCTTATATCTGGTCTCAAACTTCCTGCATGTTTAGCCTATATATTCTGCATTACAGTAATTGTAAGTTAATTTATATATACCTGAATTGTGAAATTTGTTGTTTGGTGTGTTGTTTGTGATGTTTTTCTGTAGTGAGTTGTCTGTTATAAATGCTATCATGAGTACTTGCTTTTTAAGAATGTTTGCTATTTTGTGTGTGTTCTTGTTTATGTATGTTAAAGTGTGCCATTTTTCTGTTTTGGCTTGTGTGGGTGTTATGTTATATGTTGTTGCGTTCATGTGGGTGTTTGTATTTGCTTGTTGTGGAGTTGGTATAGTGTTTTGTGCTGTTCTTAGTATTTGCTTTTTGGTGGATTTGTTTATTTGGTGTATTCTGGTTTCTTTGTATCCATTTTTGGTGGCTATGTGTATGATTGTGTTAAGTTCTGTTTTGTAGTTGACCTTGTTTCATCTGTTGAGCATGTGTCTAATTGCTGCTTCCTTGTGTGTTTGTGGATGATTGGAATTTGAGCCTATTATCATGTCTGTTGTGCTGGGTTTCCTGTATATTTCGAATTGGAGAAGATTGATGTGAATGGTTTATAGTGAGGTCTAGGAAGCTAAGTTTTCCTTCATTTTCCAGTGTAAAATTTATGTTTTTGTGTATGGTGTTGATTTCTGTGTGTAGTTGGTTAACTCTGGCTTCTGGTTCATCTACTACACAAACTATGTCATCAACATATCTCAGCCAAAATATGATGATGTAACCTTTGTTGTGAATGATGTTTTCAAATATTTGATTTTCTATATGATTTATGAAAATGTTTGCCAATGTAGGTGAGATAGGAGAGCCCATTGCTAAACCATCATGATGAGTGTAATAGTGGTTATTGAAGTGGAAGTAATTTTGTGAAATTAACAGTTTTAGTATATCTGTGATTACATTTACGTGTATGTCAGGTATTTTCTGTTGTTCTTTGAGATTATTTGTAAAGTTTCTTTGATTGGTATACTGGTGTACATTTTCTATATCAAATGACAGTAGTGTTCCGATTTAGGTATCTGTATATCTTTTATTTTTTCACTGATGTTCCAGGTTTGTGGATTTTGGATTGACTTCTTAAGGTGGGAATTACTTTGTGACATTTGTTGTTTCAGTTTGTCTGTGAGGAGGTATGATGTGCCGTTTATGTACTTCTTGAAGTAAGTTTGGTATCGGCTGGTGGGGTCTGATTTTAGTTCTATGATGTTATTATTTTTAACTCTGAATAAATGATATTCAACTATACAGGTAGAGAATATATTTTAACTTTGAGCTACAGTGACAGATGAAGTAGCATAATGAGAAATGTTTTAGCTCCAGTGGCAGATGAGTCAGCACAATGAGACACATCTAATATTTGATACCAAGAAAACTCTGTCAAAATCGATTCAGAAGTTTCAGATAATGCTTGATAATTCGCAAAATAAATGTGTCGTAACGGCTTAAGACATACGTAAAATTTTAATTTTGAACCCAAATTTTCAAATTTTGAAAATCCGTTCAAAATATGAAATTTTTTGTGTGATGACGGAATAAACACACACATTCCAGATACATTTTATGTATGTGGTATGTAATAATTTGCTTAATGTTTCCATTTTCAAGCAACAGCATTAGCAAATGTAATTTGATTGAAATGTAACCTGAACTATAATGAAAATTGACATTCCGTAACAAAGCTTCCAATCCACCCCACTCTTAGAACTGTGCTGCTAAATCACTGTTTCGTTTAGTACCGGAACTGGCCGGTACAAAATCAATGAAGCTTGGTAAGTATGAATCTGTTCAGATGAATAAAAATAGTGTATGGGTAAATAAAATTAAACCCACTCCTTTCTTGGTAGGGTGAGGCTGAATCTAGGTATGCTTTAATTCCAGAAATTGATGGTGCGAATTGTATGATACTTGGTTCATGTTTGTCATTGCGTGAATAAAAACAGCATATGGGTAAATCAACGACAACTACATCGGGCAATGCCGGGAACTCGTATATATATCCTATCCAATGTTCAATATATATATATATATATGCCAACAGTAATGACGATAAGCAAGGAGAGAGTAAGTAAACACGTCACTACAGATAAAGGCAGGAGGGCTGTTATAAACACAGTTTACAATATTTCAGTAAAAACTTAAGCTGAAGGAAGGAGCGATTTAATAATAGAGGGGGGAAAAACAACCACACAAAATTGCAAACGAGTATTCAACAAGAAGGTAAAGTGACAAATAATACAACAGTTGTATGAAAAATTTGGTATATTTCCATGATATAGCACAATAATGCAATCAGTTTTATCGTTGCTGGCATGCATGGTCCTGCAAACAATCTACAACAAAGTTTCAGCCTGTTAGTTTCTGTTAGCCATTTGAATACAACAGTGTTCATGTTTACCACAAGCATAGGGAAAAAGGGAGGGGGGACAAATTCCACACAGTGATAAAACACCTTTACATAAAGAAGTCACAGATCAAAGCAGAATGAACCAAGTTATTGGGAAGTTCATGCCCACCTCAGAGACGATTTATATCAGAGTAAACATTTTTAAAAGTGGCCATAGAAGCATTGAAGATAAAATGTATCAAATAAAGTTACCATGAAAGATGCCATTCACTATATCCATAGTATTATAATGGAAGAACGCTGAAGTCCAAAAGATTGCCGAGATTGTAGGGATCTCAAATGAGAGAGGGCACAATATCCTGCATAGAAAGTGCTGTGAAAAAAAATGTGTGAAGGGTGCTATGATCGCAAACACATAGATATTTCAAAACATTGTTTGGTGAGGTTTAATTTCTATCTGCAGGACTTACTGCATCAATTTGTGACCTAAGCCAAAGCTGGAACCACAGCAGATGAACCAGTTCACAAAAGCCCGGTGAAAGCGCTTCAAAACGGAGGAAGACCGTTTTGTCAGTTAGGAAGATTATGACCAGTCTTTTGGGATTTACAAGGAATAATCATGGTTAGCTATTTAGAAAGCAGCAAACACTAACAGGAGCCTATTGTGTGACATTGCCGGAGTGTCACTGACAAAAAAATAGGTGCATAAAGAAGTTTTCTTTCACCAATACTGTTCTGGATCACAAACTGAAAATGTCACAAGTGAACAAATTGAGCTGTGATGTTATCCCTAATGCAACTTATTCGCAGTTAGCCAATTTCACATGGCTAAATCTGGAGAAGAAATTTTTATCTAATGAGAATTTCATACAACATTTAATTTTTAGTTAATGGGTTCAAAAATTTGAAACTGGCTGGACAATGTGTATGGCCCTCGGAGAGAGAGAGAGAGAGAGAGAGAGAGAGAGAGAGAGAGAGAGAGAGAGAAATTTAGTTTGTACTTTTTTAAAGTGTTTAACTTGACTTTTATATACTTTAAAACAACCTTCATTAGTCCTGTAGATGGCAAGTGAAAAATGTAATAAGAAAGTCACGACTGCTTTCCAGAGTCTTTATGAAAGCATCATACAACTAATTCGTAGGTTGGGCTGGGATTCTCTAGTAGACAGACAGGTAAGTTTCACTTTAATTTATTGGTAAACATGCATACACACCCACTTTTACCTACGAGTACAATGAAATTCTTTGACCACTAACATGACGGGAGAATTGACGAGTATATACATAGATAGAAGAACAAAATCCGCATGTAGATGAAAACAAGGAAGCAGTAAGGAAAGAGTAATATAATTAGTAATGGGTAAACAACTCTTTAAATTCTGAAATGTGATTGTTTATTAAATCTGAGGAATGGACGAATTACTGGAGTCGGGTCTGTGGAATCGAATGTTATTTAGAATACAGTTCACAGCCTATGCAAGGATTGTAGATTCTGGAATGGTTCCTATGACTCTTTTTGTAGCAATAGAACTAATCAATTGAATAGCCAATGTTTAGAGTGTAAGTCCATCTGAATGTGTCAATCCATACTGATATCAGAAATTAATTTTACTGATTGGGTTATGATTTATGACCTTTTCCTCACTTAGTACGCATCCTTTTTAAAACTGAGTTTACAAGATTTTTGGAAAGGAAAAATTTTCTCCAGCGAAAAGATATCATCATTAATTTGATCTCAAAATTAGTAGGACTGACAATAACCGCAATTAATGAAATATCATGAAAAATATGAATGCTTAAGAAATCATTGATTTAATCCAAGTAAGTCATATTTTCCACCATGCTGCACTTAAAATATTTTGTGGTATATGAAAACCTTTCAAATCTTAAAAATGACATTTATCAGAAATTGTAATAAAATCAGGTGAAAATTTATTTTATTACATAAATAAACAATTTCTGTAAACATATATTTTAAAAATATAAACTGATGTTGAACCAGCAACATACTGTAATAACTTATTTATACAACATAACATTTCTAACAAACATAATTCTTACCACAGTATATAGTTGGTGCAATAAATATTTAACTTCCACAACATAACAGGATAACAGCTCACATTCAAACATTATTCAAAGAAACAGTTATTCTTATAAAGGTGCTGAAAAGCTTCCTAAACTGACATTAATTCCAAAATCTTTTATGTAATTCTCATTTTTAACATATCCTCATTTGTCCACAAGCAATTACGCTTTCATGTAGGATAACACTCCACATATCAAAATATGAATACTACAGATTATTTTTTAATGAAAGATGATTCATGTTCTCCAGGTATGTGCTGTTGGAAATATCTCCCTGCTCTCCCCTTGCAGGGCCTTGGTGCTAAAATACTTGTCTATCAATACTAAAGTTCCCTAAACACAGGCTGTCTTACTACCATAAAATAAAAGCTTTATTAAATTCTGTTGTACTATTAGCCACAAAGTAGCCATCAGAAGAACAAGAGAAAGAAAACTTGTATGGCAGTTTTCTCGAGTCTCACAAATCGTAAAGACTTTTTAATAAATGGAAATTCAATCCACAGGAAAGTAATTTACTGTTAATACAATCACAGTGCAAAAAGCAAAATAAATGAATTAGTATTCTCAGACAATGGTATAAAAAATATAGTTCATATAATACATTGGTAATTCTATAGTAGTAGATTTTAGCTGGATACACTCGTCACTGGTTTTGATGAGACTGTGGCCCTACTCGTTTCCAATGTTTTATCTTCATTGCTATTTTTCATTTAACTTTTCACTGTCACATTTTAGTTTTGGTAGGATTGCCAGAGCCTACTATAATCTTGGGTGTCTGCTACCTCACAGGCATCAATAACGTGGCGATTAAATATCTCACTCTTGTCTGCATAAACATGGTGTCCAGCTCCTGTGATAACCTGCAGTATAAAACAACAAAAATTAGAAAGACATGTCATAAGTTTACAGCTGCTTAATATAAAACAGACCAATTTAATACAGGGGTGGAACTTTTAACAAAACTAACAAATTTATTTACACGAAACAACTCTTAATTACAAGGGTGATATAGTACTGACTATATTTCACTATCATGATTATGGGAAGAAATTAGTTCACAGTGAAAATTTTGAATCTTAAAAGGGTTGAAGATTTTAGCTTCATAGCCATACAAATTTTAAAATTGTGCAATTGGCTGTTGAAATTGTCAGTCAGGTTACACTGGTTACAACTATTTTAAATTAACAACATTCATTAAAAAAAAAAAGAGAGAGATTCTGTTAGAGATTATTACCCAAGTTTAATAAGAAACAAGTTCATCGTCAAGATTTCTCTTTGCCAAAGTCATTCATATTCACATTAAGAAGAACGCTGGCATAGCAGATTGTTGTAATAATGAATTTAGAACTTTAATAGAAGTTTTGAATTAGTGTAGATTAGTGTATACTGAAGGCTAAATTAGGAGAAGAATAATAGTAAACTTCAGTAATAGTAAACATCTGATTCACAAGTTGTAAAAATCCCATTTTCTCAAAAGTATAATTTTCAAGAAACATTTAAAATGGTCAGAAGGAAAAAAATGGACTATGGGGATTATTTTTATAGCAGTCACAAATTTCAGTCTGATTTGTACATACTTGCCTTATTATAATGATTATAATACATAAGAATGTGAACATTTCAGTATCCATAGCTTAACATGGATGCCACTTTAACAGTCATCCACAGTAAAGTAGTAAAGAGTTTGCAGGGGTAGCAAAAGATGCCGACTAGCAGCTACAAATAAGTAGCTTCACCTGCATGGACATAGCTGTATGTGTACAGTACAGAAGATGTTTGGATTTTAATATCAGCAGAGGCTGTAGATATGTTGAAATGCAGTCTGGAACAGAATTATTTGCTTATG
>JARYHS010009186.1:25383482-25404283 GCA_031002005.1 Vandiemenella viatica
TCAGTGTTGTGTGTAACAGTATTGTTGGCTTTGTCGAACGGGTGCCGATAGCTACGGCAGAACGAACGAGTATCAAATTTTATTTTGGTCCAAGTACCAATATTCTCTGTATGGTGTGTTAAATGTTAAGGGACCATTTAAAGTTACAATAGTACTTTCATGAGTGAGCGAGAAGTTTTACACTTGTAAAGTTAACTTATGATGACTGTGTAATTAAAATTGCCAGAAGCAGGTGTAACATGTGAATGTACTGTAAGATGATTCACACTGAACTTGTAGCTAAAGGAATGCAGATGGACAAGGGGTATAATACATTTCGACAAATGAATACTGTTTGGTGGCATAGAAGTGGTGTGACAGCATTGCATTTGTCTCAATGTGGGGGCAGATGCAACCTTTTGTCTCCAATCAATATATATATTATTAATTATATCTTGGTATTAAATAATGATTAATAATTAAAAATGTAAATACTCTGAAATTGTAATATAACGAGTTCCACAGATGCTTTTAATATTGTACTGGGTAGTTGTAAGCTCTTAGGTTTAAGTAGGATTAGTGTTATTGTCTTTGGAGAGTCAGAGAGGAAGTAGATTGATTGTCTTTGGAGAGTAAATAAGAGTCAGAGGGAAAAATACGTGAAGAAGCACGCACAAAAAGTCTTGCTGCGGCTGTGGTGTAATTTTAGGAACGAAATGTATTAAGTGGTGATGTTTGTAATACGGTGTTAAAATTGTGATATTAAAAGTGAAGTATACCTATGTACTATCGCTTTTCATTTAGTCGTTGCCAGACCTATAAAAGTTATTAAAACCGTTGCGCATAACATTACGGGCCGGGTTTCCAAGAAAAGATATTCTTGGAGCCGAATTGTTACTTTATTAATTAATATTTTGGAGCTAATCCTCCCAGTACGCCCTTCTGAGCGTACAAAACTGGATATAACCTCCCAAATGCATTAGCCTCACACAGTAATTAGTTTTACTGTTATGTGAGAAGGGGAGGTTACAAGCTCACCTTGTCAGGTATCTTATAAATTTTGTAACTGACAAAATTTGTTCTGAGAACCACGATATTAGATTGCTTGTGGCTTTATTTACTTATATGAAATACCTAGACCACTATCCAGTTTCAAATTTTAACTTGTTTTATTGCTAGTGAGTTATCGGACTTCAAGATAAAGTACACATATAAACACAAAACTCCAACGATTACGTTAGACACTTCTTCCAAAGACAATACTACCAAAACTGTTCATATAAAACTATCCTTGGCCGATGTAAACTGAGTCTGTAAAACTGTCTCTTAGTCTCTGCTGATCGCATTATATAAGTTCTATCGAAAGTTCTAGAACACTACAAAGGCTTCCGACAGATATTTCTCGAACATTAACAATACTTAAACAATTGAAAACATATTAAAAACAATCAGAATTAATACAGTATCATTTACAATCATTAAAAAATGCTAAGAAATGAAAATTAAAGATATTTAAATACAAAATTATCCACATAAATCATTTTTAACTGTAGTAAATCGTCCTTTAAACATCGTAGCTCGCCTTAATACTTACAATTACAAACATTTAAGTAATTATCTTGCCTAGTTCTGTCCTTAAACATATTGAATGGTATTTACATAATTTATTTTCACAAAACAAAACCCAATTACACTTATTTACAGTAAAATACAAGACAAATATACAAAACTATTTTGAATCACACTCTAGCTTGCTACAAATGCTACATAAAATACAATTCCCGTTAAAGTTTAGGTTTGAGGCTTGTTACAACAAGTTAGATTGACTAGTATTGGGTATCAATTTTAATTTAAGCGAGAAATCAGATTTTTAACGGTTTTTAAGATAGTATTTTAAATTGCAACATTCTCAAGCATTTGCCTGGAGTAATATTTAAAAAATTCTTAAGAAATCGATGAAAGCAGTTAGAGAACTACTTTCAAGTCGATAACTTTAATAACTACAGAAATACGAATTAGTTAGATTCTGTTTTTAGTTTAGGAATTTTTATTCTTCCTTTTGATAATAGTAAACATTTTTTGTTTGATAGTAAATGAAAGAGTAGCTCTGTAAGAGTAAAATAAAATTTATTTCAGTTTAGTAACAATAAAATTGTGAAAGTTATACAGAGGTTTTAGGAACCGCATTAAAATAATTTTTTACGGTGAAACTATTAAATTTTTTTATAAGGATTAAAGTTTACATTTTTCACAATATCTAGTGATTCTCAAAATTTCAGAGTGATAGAATTATTTTAGTTGTCAAGATCAAAATATTTGATACTAGCTCTCAAGCTTGAGATTAGATATGTTTTCCAGAAGTTTCCCGTGTGAGGCGGAAATATTACAGCTTCCCACGGTCCGTGAGTACCAGAATTTTCCTTGTTAGCAGTTGCAGTAGCAGTTGGCAGTCGCAGTCACTCGGTCTTCCAGAAACAGTGAGCTCAACACCGTGTAGCGCCATGTTTCTCGGTCAGAAAGTTTCATATGGAGCACTACTGTTCAACCGTTTTGTTTTGTCATAATGTAGGTTCGCGCATTCAGTTTTATAGAAATGTAGCAGTGAAGCTGTATATACGCCATGTGGTGCATCAGGATCACCTAAGTGCCGGTTGTTTACAAACAAGTTGAATAGTAGAAGCATGTGTTTAACTTTGAAATGCTTCCAAGTGATAGCTAATTGTACTTCGAAATTATGGGGTGTGGTCTGGCTCGAATCGGTTAGTCAAACCTGCATTATATCTTCAGAAAATTTGTCTGATGCCATTTCAGTTTGTAACTTTACAAAACTTTTCAAGAATATAATTTATGTATACCAGCAATAGATTTGTGAACATTATTTGCAAACACCTTTTTTTAGTTTGGGATTATTTAAACTAAGTGACGACCAAGTACATTTGCAAAGCTAGAACTGAAATGGTTATTCATATTCATAGTTGAGACAAAGGTTTATACACTCACCCCAAGCTATTTGTCTTGCAACCTTCATTGTTTTGTTTTTTCTCTTCACTTTTTTTTTCTCATCGATGTTCTATTATAAATTAATGCAGGGGCTAAATTTTAATATATGAAGCACAGCACTTTGTAGTAGCGAAGCATGGACTTTAGGAATAACAGAAAAAAGGAAAGTTGAAGCATTTGAAATGTGGTGCTATAGAACGATGCTGAAAATTAATTGGACAGATAAAATATGAAATGAATGTGTTTCTGAAATGAAGAGTGAGGAAAAAAAAAAGCACATGGAAGAGTCTTGCAGAATGAAGAAACAGTATGGTGGGTCACATTTTAAGACATGCAGGGCTGGTTAATTTATTAGAGGAGGGTACAGTCAAAGGAAAGAACTGTAGAGGCAGACTAAGATCAGAATATATGAAAAAGGTAATTGAAAATTTAGGTTAGAAGGAGTATGTTGAAGTAAAGAGGTTAGTGCAATATATGAAGGGATGGAGGACAGCAAAAAAAAAAAATTTTTTGGATTACCCAATTCTGACAAAGATATAGTTTGAAAGATTGCATTTCTGGAGATATAAATTTATCCTCAACAGTTTCGGGCCAGTTTACACACGTTCTAATTTATTCTAATGCTTTGACCTGTAACCTCTCCCTGATGTGTTCATTTCTGATTCTGTCCCTTCTTGTGACCTTTTCTATTCCTCTTGGAGACCTCTCTGCGGCCTGTAATACGCTTATTTCTCTTTGTCCATATTAAAGCTATGGCGTTGCTTTTCCTCCTGGATTAATTTATCTTTGTTTTATTTTAATTCTTTGCAGCATTTAGTGGGGAAATACAAATGGGGTGGGGGGGGGGGGGGACAACAGATTATTATAATATTAAAATCATGACAGCCTATAAACTTCTTTTAAGATAGTTTTTATGTTTCAACCGATTCTTAATCCAATGTATAGGATTGCTGTAAAGAAAGCTGTACAAGTCTGTTTTTAATAATGTTACTTGAATGCAAGAAATATTAAACAGTTCTTTCTGCCAACACCAGCAGACTTTGTTATGGAACCTAATTGGTCCTCTTGAAGATGCATTAGTTGAAATGAAGCTGTTAAAGTCTCTCAGTTATGCTACAACACTCATCGTCCTGTTAAGTAGAGACTAGTTATTAAACTTCCAGAAATGAAGAGCAGTAATTATTTTGTTTTTAGACGTTTACATTAGAGACTGAAATCCTGATTATAAAATTTCTCCTTTCAAGACGCTATCACTCTAACACAGGGAGTGTATGCTATGCGACTTTGATACTTCTATTCCTTGAGAATAAACTCTAAGGAGTCTACTTTGGTGCTCTGAAAAGATGCACAACCCATAGGCCCTGCAACACTTGCAATATCTAATCGCACATGGGATCCAGGTATGAATAAAAAAGAAGACTGAATATAACAATCATTTAACAATATAACCTTTTAATAGACTCTCTGACAAATATTATGCAAAATAAGTAAATATTAAAGGACACATCAGCGACATGCCTAATTTTGAAATTATTATGAATTGTAAGTGTTTGGGTCACTACACAATCTCCATAACCTATTTAGTTCGTTGAACAAGACCGCCACAAGGTTTTAGAGCCAAAATTGAATGTTTAAAGCTGGCTGTGGTTCCATAATGGTTCAAGCAATGATTAAATACTCTTCTCAGGCTTTCAGCAACATAAAAAAGTCACACTTGTGGGATGTTTTGAAGGAGTCTATCCCAGCCCTTGTTTTCAACCATAAATGTCACTGAATAACTGTTTATTTACTTGCTTCTGCATAAACGGTGGAAGACAAAAGGTACCACCGCAATGATGTCATCCACTCTTCTGCTCAATATTGAGGCGAAACTGTTTCAGCATTTTGATAGCCGGGTTCCAGGTCGCACTGAATTGGTAACCAGTGTTCCTGTTAACTAAAGAATCATTTGTTCTGGTTTCTACAGCTTCTGTAATAATGCTGTCCCAAAAATCTTTGACCACTCTAAAATTATAGTTTTTTTCAAAATTAAATGTATGACATTCTTGGATACTTTTCGGAGACAGCTGATTTTTCTTGTTGCCCCAGACGAACATTTCTTGTGTGTTCAACACATCGCTGCACAATACACTACTGCGTTTGTCCGATATAACCATATTCACACGGTATACAATACGCACTAGGGATTCCTAAACCTAGGTCATCTTTGATGCTGCCTACCAAGTTTTTAATTTTTGCAGGTGGTTTGGAAATTGTCAACAGTCTACCTATTTTGGAACTTAGGGCACCCACAAATGGCAGAAAGTCAAGGCCCTTGGTATCAATATGATCTTTCTGTCCATATTCCTTCTTTTTAAACGCGTGACTAATCTGTCCCTGATTATAACCATTATTTAAGAAAGTTCTCCGGAGATAGTCCGATTCACCTGCAAGGCTATCTTTGTCACAAATCCTTCTTGCTGTATGTACCAAGGTGCTTAAAACAATGTTATGTTGCTCTGGATGGTGACAACATGTTGATGTTCAAGTATAAGTCAGTATGGGTAGGCTTCTGATAAACAGTGTGTCCAAGTTAACCGCTGGCATCTAGAAACGGCAGGCAAACGCCCTTCTCCAATTCCTGCCCCGGGTGTCACCCGTTTTGGGGTGACACCCGCATTTCGAAATTAATAATTGAAATTTGTGTAATAATTTTTTTTTTTGATAGAATTCTTTTATCCTTTGGTATTGAAAGGCTTCTACTTTTATTGTTTTGAATATTTGTTTTTAAGTTGATGTAGAGCTTTGTCAAAAGTGATCCAGGGGGCTCTTTCATTACAATTACTGGCAACACCGCGCGCTTAAACAAAGAAAGGATCGTAGCTGTATAGCTCCAACAATTGCAGGAAATTGTTGTGCTTGCCGTCCGTCACTGTTGTTTGGTTTGTTAGTAGCAGCGGTGTATATAACGTAAATTTTCTTGTATAAAGTGAGGAAATTTTAAAATTAAATGGTATATATATAAAATTGCTAAAATCTCGGTAATTAGACAGTGAAATTGTAAATTATTTAAAGAAAAATGTAATATTTTCCTTTGAAAATGAAAAAAGCAACCTAGCGTATTATTATTATTCCGCGATTCACTAAAAGTGGGTGGCGGAGGGTGCATTACACTAATCCTAATGTCGCAATACGTGTAGTCTAGGCTTCCACTTGCATTGTCCGGTCATCAATTAAACTCAAGACGTTTTAAGCTGGCATGAAATTAATTTTTTTTTAAAATTGTTTTGCTTATTTAGAATTGCATTAGCTTTCATGCTAAGATTCACATGTGCCATAAAGTATTTTCTAGTAATTTTTGAATTTATCCTTTGACAGATTCATGTGGGACATATTTAGTACACTTTGTGTTATCCGATTTACACTATGCGTACCTACCTATTGTCAACAGTGCACCTATACTCGACATGAAATTGCATGATGTTGGAATTTATGCAAACAAGATGATTCAGAAAACTGTGCATTAAACTACCAATACTGTTAGGTTTCAAGTCAATCCGAACAGGTCCAAGTGTTTGTTGAGGGTGTCGTCTGTCGTTGGTAATCAGATTTTGTAGAGCATGTGTTTAAAACAGTCGGAACCGCGTATGTTTCTAGCGAAATCATAACATTAGTAAGCAATTAAATTCTAGGTTCATGTAAATTTGTTTTGCTTTCTACTGACTGAGAATATGCAAATATGATCGTGATGAAATAAATAAGTGTATGATTCTCTAAGAATATTTCCCAATAAATTTAGAGAAGAAAAACATTTCTATAATGGGTAACCTCTCTGCAAAATATAGGTATCTAAATTCTTTCGCGTTCCTTAAACCGACAGGGATATCAAACTTCTGTTCCTCAACAAAAATTGAGCTTTAATCATAAACTGAACGAACATTGGAACCGTTTACATTTTTATTTATACACTACAGAGTGGCACTAGAAATCTAAAATTTACATGTGGAGATGGTCTTCGATACATGCAATGTTATATTTAGGAGTCTGTAGCTACGTATATCTTTGGCGGGTAGTAAAATACTTCACTTGTTAAGCACTTCATATAAAGACAGATGATATTGCAAAGGAATGTTCTTATATTACCTGACCCATTTTTTTTTTTTTTTTTTTTTTTTTTAATTTCGCTGTTTTTATATTTCATTCTTCTATTTTTATGAAGGAATTTAATGTAGAGTTGCTTCTCTGACTATACAGTATCCCCAGGGTCTCACGACTTGTGGGACTTGGATCCTGGGATTTCACCGATGTGACCCCATCTAGGTCTGGAATTGCTTCTACTTGGACCAAGCCACTTCTGTTAACTTTCCTCTTGATATCCCTTGGTCCTACAAATACCAAGGTTGCGAAGGCATTTAAAAACAGTTTGTGTTAACGTTTCAGTAACAAATGATTGGGTAACTGTCGAATTTTTTAAATTTATAGTGGAATCTTATGGTCGCCCTATAGTTACACTGGAGGAAATTAAAAACTCAACACACATACAGGAATGGTAGAATTTTACAAAACTTTGAAGATATATCCAGGGTCATACACCGAAGAAATGATAACAAATCGAAATGGATCAGGGGTTTATTACCTTTAGATACAGTTGTCAGTGAGAAATTCACCCACCTTGAGTACCAATACATTCGTGGATCCTTGCCGGCATTGAATCAATAAGAGTTCTGATGTCTTCTTGGGGTATGTCTCTACGCCTGCATGTCTTTTGCAGTCAGTTGTTGCACATTTTGTGCTGGATGACCATGTGATATAATGTGGCTACTTCTGGCAGCCCAGTCATGCTCTATTTGGGACAAATCTGGGGACCATGCTGTCAAAATTGTGATCGTAAACCCTAGCATGGCTTGTGTTGTGATGGCCACAGTATGAGGACTGGAATTATCTTGCTGGAAGATGAGATTTGGATGGTAAACATGTAGGGTATCATAATAAGATGCAGCACCATGTCCACATAGTGGTTGGCTGTTTTTATGCCTTCAACAGCCAACTAAGTCATGCTGTTGAAAGTGATTGCTGACAAAACATGACACCAGTGGCTGCACTTGTATGACGTTTTGAAATCATAGCAGGTAAGCCATTTCTCTGCTACGCCTGCGAACATGTAGTTGATTATCACTGTGTAACGAGTATGTATACTGATGTTGCACTACAGCCAATCCTTCTGGAGATTTCTCGATATGAAGCACCCTTTTAAAACACGCCAGTTCTCCGACCTCTCTCATAGTTAGACATTTGGGTGTAAACAGTTGTCACCCTTCGCCTTGACAAACTTGGCCAACAGGAACTTGTGGACAACAAAGTGTCATGTTACATCACACTGTTTGCCACTTATATGCTTAAAAAAAAAAACCAATTTACATAATAAATAGCCCAGTAATTCTCATACTACTACACACAAAATTTTCAATTTTTAATCATTTAATACTTTTCATGTGGGGATACTTGGGTCCAAATTTCATTTATTTATTACAACACCGTCTGGGGTTTGGGATTTTAATTTGCGCCAATTTATGTATTGATTGCTACGTGTAAAGGTCAAGCTGCACTTTGCCAGCACTGGTATGTACTGTCACCGCAACGACAGTCAGCTGACTGACGACTCACCCCCTCGCATCCAGACTTTTCCCTAGCTCGCCCATGTCCCTACCCGGTCTGTAGTCTCATTTAACGTTTTCAAGTGATAATTTCAGGGAATCGTGTTGGGGATGATAGGTAGGTTTGTCACCATACTTTATTATAAAGTACTGTAATTTATTTTGCACAGTTTTCGTTTGAAAGTACATTAAAATATTTTTTTTATCTGATTCACTTTATGACCTAACTGGTTGATCTTTTATGAACAAAAATAATATCCCAATGCAGTATTAACAAAACATCACCACTCGGTACAGGAATGAAGGATTCTAGCATGTTTCAATGCAATCACAATGAAATGTCAATCACTTCGCACTTTACGTGTTTGTTTTGTTTGAGGTTCTTTTCAATTCACTCGGTATTTTTTGTTAGTAAAGAACGAGATTACAACATATTTTAATTTAAATATAGATCATAAAGATTTTGTATAGTAAAAATAATAATTTTATGTTTCAAAGTTCTAGTCACAGAGTTTCTTATTGGGAAACTCTCTGTTCACCTATATCATAGTCAACTAACTCGAAAAGGATACCTACATATTAACGTGAAATTCGAACCACGGAGCGTCCTAGAATCTTCGCTTTAACATATAAGCTTTGCCTGAGGTAAAAGTAAATAAGGCCCGCAAAAATTACAGTTGATGCCGGGATTTGAACCGGGGCCTTCAATACCCAAATCACACGCAGTAACCATTTGAGTCATCAGACCGAATGAAGGTGTAATGAAAAATTATTTTTCAAACGTAATAAAATGAACATACTCTTTTTCTATTTCTGCTATCCAAAAACACTATTCTACTTTTATGTGCTTGAATATTTATTTTTCAGTACTTCTAGATTAGTTTGGTGACTTACATGGTTATGGCGTGTGATCTGGGTCTGGGAGGTCCCCGTTACAAATGCAGATCTCGGCTACAGTTTTTGTGGGTCATAAAGTTGATCTTCAACTTTGGCAAAGCTTTGATTTTTTTATTGCAAAGGTGCTAGGACTCTTCCTACATTTTACGAACATCTGATGAACATGAAAAAAAGACTTTTTTTTTTAAGGCAAACAACAACATGAAATCAACATTTGATCATAAGGGAAGGGAATTTTCCGAACTCTCTTTATCCGCTTCTCCACATCCAGCAGGTCGACACTGGTCTGCACCATCAAAACGTATAGCAATCCAGTGCGGCCGAGTGTCGGACGACACGCTGTGTCCTCTGAACAAACTTTCGATCACTGATGAGCAACAAATGGCTAAAATCTTGCCATATTAACTATTGAACATGAAATAAATTGTTAAGATTCTTAATTCTGAAGATGTGATTTACGAGTTTGCAGCTGTTAAAGATAGAAAGAGGAGATTTTTAGTTTATTTGTGTATTTTTTAAATGTTGCTAATATTACAATTTTTTAACAAAATATTATTTTTAATAACAATAAATTTTAATTTAATTATGTTTTATTAATATCATATTTGACACTTACAAAATACTGTATTTTACTTAACGTTGAATTTAAGTTTTCAAGGGGTGAAACAATATCCGCCCCGGGTGTTACCCACATTAGCTACGCCACTGCATTTCGCTATCCCTTTTTTTGTAAATCCATTCACTAATTAGCTCCTATAATTTCCTGGTAACTATATATATACCAAGTGAGTTTTTTATCTTGAGACAACTAAATATCTCGAAAACTACAAATCCGATCAAAAAAAGTGGGTAATAAAAATTGTTCGTCTCGACGGGGGACATCCGATGATACCAAATTTGACTCCCCACCCCCACCCCCTAGGGGTGGGGGAAGGGGGAGAAAAAAAACTTAAATAGGAACCCCCATTTTTTATTGCAGATTCTGATTCCCCGGAAAAAACTACCCCTATTTGACCCCCAATTCGAGTCATTTTGGTCGATAGATGGCGCTGCATTTCTCAGAGTTTTCTCATTACTTGATGTACTTCCATTGCGTTCACATCGTCGCTCATTTCTCAGAGTTTTCTCATTACCTGATGTACTTTCATAGCGTTCATAACATCTCTGATTTATTTACTTCGTTCTGTTGCACGTGTCAATGAGAATGCAGGCTATAACGTTGCAAGAAAAAATTGAAATGGTCTACATTTATGGAGAATGTCGCAAGAATATCGATAATGCTGTTGATCTTTATGCTCATCGTTTTCCAGACCAGCCTCGATCGCGCGCTTCTTTTTACCGTATTATCCAACAGTTCACTCAGGAGGGAAGTGTGCACACAAACAAACGAAACCATCCGTTCCATGTTTCGTTGCATCAAGAACTTCACGGCAATGATTTCGATAATCGATTGACATTTTGCCGATGGTCGCTACAGAAAATACAAGAAGAACCCCATTTCTTTGCTCGAGTACTGTTTTCGGATGAATCCACTTTTACTAACCACGGCACCATTAATCGACACAACATGCATTATTGGAGTGTGGAAAACCCGCATTGGTTACGCCAAGTTGAACATCAGCGTCCGTGGAATGTAAATGTTTGGTGTGGGATAATTGGGGACAAACTTATTGGTCCACATTTTATCCATGGACATTTCAATGGGGAGAAATATCAACAACTCTTAGAGGACGTACTGCCAACATTGCTTGAAGACGTACCCTTAGACGTGCGACAAACAATGTGGTTTCAACATGACGGTTGTCCAGCACATTTTGCTGTAAGATCGCGGGAAGTGTTAGATCGTCTGTACAATCGTCGATGGATCGGAAGAGGAGGTCCAGTGCCGTGGCCTGCAAGATCACCAGATCTCACTTCGCCTGATTTTTTTTTATGGGGATACTTGAAGAATGAAGTTTACAGTGAAGTGCCAACAACGCCTGAAAACATGATTGAACGAATTACCAACGCTTGTCAAAAAATCACGCCGGATATGCTTCTTAGTTGCGTCGAATCATTCCAAGAGCGGGTAAATAAATGCATCGATGTCGGTGGTGATATTTTCGAGCACTTGCTTTAGAATTGTTGTTAGAAACAAACACGTGAGAGGCGAGGGGACTCACCAAAAACAAGCACCCCGATGGTGAGAGGCGAGGGGACTCACCAAAAACAAGCACCCCGATGGTGAGAGGCGAGGGGACTCACCTAAATCTAGCACCCCAAAGGGAACAGAAAATTACTACGTCCACGTCGTTGTTCCTGGGTAACGCAAAAAGTAATGTTTGACTTTCGCTATCTGCTAAAGAATTTGCATCAGTGCATTTTGAAATAATGTCCATTCCCATCCCTCAAGTTTGGAGGTGGGTGGTGTTATTGAATAGTTTTTGAAAAATATCAATCACATTAACTTGTATTTTGCTGATCTGATGTGTATTTCACGAGATATCCTCATTTTTAAATGAATTTTTGCTTATTTGATTTTTGTCGATTGCAGCGCCATCTATCGACCAAAATGACTCGAATTGGGGGTGAAATAGGGGTAGTTTTTTCCGGGGAATCAGAATCTGCAATAAAAAATGGGGGTTCCTATTTAAGTTTTTTTTCTCCCCCTTCCCCCACCCCTAGGGGGTGGGGGTGGGGAGTCAAATTTGGTATCATCGGATGTCCCCCGTCGAGACGAACAATTTTTATTACCCACTTTTTTTGATCGGATTTGTAGTTTTCGAGATATTTAGTTGTCTCAAGATAAAAAACTCACCCTGTATATATATATATCTATGCTCGGGTATTAGCTCTGAATCACTGCCCCTCTACTTTTCCGCTGTTGGAATTTACCCCCTCCATTTTTCCGACCGGCAGTCTTTCAGTGAGGCAGTCTCCAACCACACCCACCTCTCATAATGTTCTCCCGTTGACGAAGGGTTTATCCCAAAAATTTCTTTATTATTTGTGTTTGTGTCTTTTCTGTCTGTTCACGCCCCACATCCATCATCCAAAGGTAAGTGGTGGCTCATTTCCCTATCCTAATTTGATTCATTTCCGCTACTTAGCGTCTTGATTTCATTGTTACGATATATATATATATACCCACCTCTCATAATGTTCTCCCATTGATGAAGGGTTTATACCGAAAATTTCTTTATTATTTGTGTTTGTGTCTTTTCTGTGTGTTCGCGCCCCACATCCATCATCTAAAGGTAAGTGGTGGCTTATTTCCCTATCCTAATTTGATTCCTTTCTGCTACTTAGTGTCTTGATTTCATTGTTACTATATGTATATTTGGATAGGAGAAAACCCACCACTTACCATAGAAGAGGATTCCTGTGGCGTCGATACACGAAAAAAAATCACATACACACATAATGTACACACACAAAATTTTCGAGCCTATGGCCCTTCTTCAGTAGTAGTGAGATGGCTGCATGTTGGAGGCTGGCAGCCAGCCAGGCCGGTAGCTCATGGTGAGGGGAAAAACAATATGGCGGGGAGTGAGGGTGGGCATAAGCTAAAATATACTAATAAGTAGACAACTAAACTTGTCCGTAGGACCATATATATATGTAATACATTTGTGGCTTGCAGGTTTCATATGTTTTGAAAACTAGTGGTTCTGTCTTTTTCTGCTTGTTATTCACTGTATGTCTACTACATTCATAATTGTGCTACTGTTGCAGTGGAGAAGCAGCGTTCCATGCAATGATGTCTGGCTTTGGCTGGGCCAAAAATCCAATGATTAGACGCATTCATACATTACCAAAGGAAGTTCCTATAACAATAATATATGGTTCAAGATCTTGGGTTGAAAATGCTCCAGGTGAAATGATACGCCAAAAGCGCGCGAACTCCTATGTGAATGTACAGGTCAGTATATTAGTACTTACCTGAATCTGAAAGTGACCATTTCCTAGGGATTTTTTAAATAAAATTATAGTATACCACAAACAATATCAAAGTTATTAATCATGATTATCAAACTGGTTTAGATGAAGGTTTCACAATTTGAAAGCTTAGTCTCTAACTTAAACCCCGCAGGGGCCTGGTACGCAAGTGCCAGGTACGGGTTTGGCGAACCCGCGGTGCCCGAGCTGGAAACTTGTGAGCGCCGCAAGTTTCCCACACCGTAAACTCCTACCATGCTTCAACGACCACCGTAGGGCGTGGCGGTGGAACGTTGTGTGCCTAGGAGAACGGGGATCTTGGCTTCATCGCCCGGATCGCGAGGACGGTACAAACCTCTATAAAAAACCCCTCAACCTCAAGGTCAGCCACGTGCCGAGGAGGTGCATGTGTGAGAGGTAGATCACACGCTAACGTGCAACCTCAGGGGCACCTGCGCACCCCTGTTGTATGAGCACTTCTTTTTTAAAATGTTTTTTGCTCGTGGGACCAAAAATTCCTCACAAACAAAAACAAAACCCCTGCGGTCCGGGTGTGCCGCAGGTTAAAAAAATACACCCTGTTCAAACAAACGGGCGAGGGTTGATAGCCCTCCCCCCGATAATGGATGTAGTAACGGGAAGGACTTTGTTATTGACAACGCCTTCATTATAATGTCCAGGAAGGAGGGATCCTTCGAGAAGGTGTCCCCCTTTTACATACAAAAAGGGTTGGAGGGTCTTGCCGGGACCCTTAAATCAGTCAAGAAGCTGAGGAACGGGACTCTGCTGTTGGAAACAACCACCAACAAGCAGGCTGTCCTTCTCCTTAAGTCTGAGAAGCTCGGGGAGTTCGCAGTAAAGTGCGAACTCCACAAAACTCTTAATTCGAGTAAAGGCGTGGTCACATGCCGCGACCTTATCGATATTGAGCCCGAGGAACTCCTTAAGGAGTGGTCAACAGATCATGTGGTCGAGGTAAGACAGATCAAACGAAGGGTTAATGGCAATCTTGAGAAGACTGCCACCTTCGTCCTGACGTTCGACACTCCAACGTTGCCCAAAGCCATCAAGGCTGGCTATTTAAATCTGAATATCCGTCAGTATGTCCCGGACCCGATGCGCTGTTTTAAGTGCCAACGGTTCGGGCATACGACAATGACGTGTAAGGGCAACCCCACCTGTGGGAAATGTGGAAAGGCTGCACACGAGCCAGGTAGTAGTTGTACCCTCCCACAGGTGTGTGTCAACTGCTCCGGGTCTCATCCAGCCTGGAGCAGGGAGTGTCGAGTGTACCTTGAAGAAAAGAAGGTACAGGAGTTGAAGACTAAGGAAAGAATATCTTTTGGCGAGGCGAAGAAACGGTTTAAGGCGCTGGCGCCACCGGTTTTCGCCACTAGCTTCGCCAAAACGTTATCAACTCCCGTCAGGAAGGAGAGCGTTGCTACGCAGACGACCGTAGTAGACACGGGCACGAGCACGACATGCTCGTGCCAGTGCAAGTGTGGTGCGCAGCCCACTAAGGTCCTAACACCAAGGACCGCGGTCGTCGGTGGAAACGCTCCTGTTAACTCGACCACTTCAGCAGGCAGGGTCATCATGTCCACCAGTTAAAGCACAGCCATCCGCTAAAGTAGCTACAGCTGTGGGTGCCTCTGCAACAGCAGAAGCAGCACCCATAGCAGAAGCATCACATTCAGCTAATATAGTTACGGCAACGCCATCTGCCAGTAGCGGATGGAAGGTAGTGCAGAAAGTTCGGGGTCCGAAGTTTAAACACACGGACCCCACCATTGTTCTTGAAGTCCCCCTTAACTTCTCCTCCTAGTTCCCCAACTAGCGTGGGGAGGAGGGGGGCAGGGCCTCGGCGGATGAAAGATCCGCAAGACGGCGAGGCCCTAGAACAAAAGTCGTCTTCGGACCCCGAAGATGACGTTATGCTGGTGGACGTAGACCCTGGTCCCGTTCCTCAGCAGACACCAGACCCTGACCCACCCGACCCCGGGGCGGGTGGTTTTAAATAGGTAGAATGGCTCCCATACTTCAGTGGAACATTAACGGCTTTCAGGCTCACAAAGAGGAAGTCCAACTCTTAGCACGGTCTAATCCACTGTGTCTCTGTCTCCAGGAGACATTTTTAGACACAACATCAGCCAGTGCTAAGAGGTTATGACATATTCCGGAAGGACGATACCGAGGGTGATCGAGCGAAGGGCGGAGTGGCCGTGTTTTGTTCGGAACACAGTCCACTCCGAACCCATTGCTCTCACCTCTGATCTACAAGCAGTAGCGGTTGAAAATACACGGTCCAATCCAACTGACCGTATGCTCTGTCTATCTGCCACCCAGTGTGTCAGTCGGCTACGACGACCTGGTTTGGCATTATACGACAACTCACTCGGCCCTTTCTCCTTTTGGGAGATTTCAACGCCCACAGTGCGTTGTGGGGTTCTACCACCGATTGCCCCCGGGGCCGAGTGGTTGGTAGATTGATAGAGCAGGAGGAAATTTGTATCCTGAATACAGGGCAAATGACTCATTTCACCACTGCTACCGGTACGTCTTCTGCCATTGACCTTTCCTTGTGCTCCCCCTCCATCGCGGACTCCGTGCATTGGGAGGTGGATCGCGACCTACATGGAAGTGACCACTTCCCTGTTTGGATGCACGTTGAGTGTGAGCGGGGAGGAGGTAATAACCGGCGTAAATGGAACGTCAGTGGTGCAGATTGGCAGCTCTTCTGCCGTTCCTGTACGGCCTACAACCCCTGTGGCAGTCTACAGGAGAAGGTGAATCACTTCACAGAAGTGATTCACCGTGCAGCTGACGTCTCCATGCCGGAACGCTGCGAAGGACGCCCGTACCCTGGTGGAACGACGATGTCGTTCCGCCATCCAGGGTCGTAGACGGGCGCTACGTCGTTTTAGGTTGTGCCCTACACAATGACAACCTAGCAGCGTTTCGTATTGCGAGAGCTAAGGCGCGTCGAGTTATTAAGGAGAGCAAGAAGAGGTCATGGCAGAACTTTTGAGCACAATAATCGTTCCACACCTTCATCGAAAGTATGGGAGTCCATTCGCGTATATCCGGAAGGTACTCCCGCCCACCAGTATCTGGATTACTGGATCATGGATGTATTATTACCGACGAACGAAGCATAGCGCAGCTGATGGCGGAGAACTTCGCCGCCGTCACTTCATCGGCCAACTTTGAACCTCGGTTCCAGCGACAAAGAGTTGCTGCCGAGAGGCGCGCGCTGTGCTTTGATTCGTCGAATACAGAGGCATACAACCGCCCATTTACATTTTGGGAACTGGAGTCAGCGTTGAATAGCGCTAACGACACTGCTCCAGGGCCTGATCTGATCCAGTACCAGATGCTGAGGCATCTTAGTAAAGATGCTAAAGAGTACCTTCTGGATACTTTTAATGACATATGGACCGGAGGACACTTCCCCGACTCGTGGAAAGAAGCAACACTAATTCCAATTTTAAAACCTGGCAAAGACAAATTGTTGCCAGGTAGCTATCGTAGTATCGCCTTACAGCTGCGTGGGTAAGACACTGGAGAGGATGGTTAATCGCCGCCTCGTCTGGTGTCTTGAATCCCAATCTCTGAGCCGCTTTCAGTGTGGATTCAGGAAGTTCCGTTCCACCTTGGACAACCTGATCCTGCTGGAGCGGCATACAGGATGCGTTCATCCGCAGCCAACACCTTGTGGGTGTTTTTTCGACCTTGAAAGGCCTACGATACTACCTGGCGGCATTTATTTTAAAACAGTTACATGAATGGGGTTTTAGGGGAACCTACCCCGTTTTTTAAAATCATTTTTATCTGGTCGTTGCTTCCGGTACCGAGTCGGTGAAGTGTCTGATCTTTTTATTCAGGAAAACGGTGTTCCTCAGGGTCAGTTTTAAGCGTGACTCTTCGCTATTGCGATAAATAGCATTTTAAGTGTTATAAGGAGTCCATAGGTACTCCTTATATGTGGACGATTTTTTAATTTTTATTGCATCTCCAGCCTGAGAAGCGCAGAGCGGCAGTTGCAACTCACGCTGAACAGGCTGGATGAATGGTCAGTGCACACCGGTTTCGTTTCTCTGCCGAGAAAACCCGGTGTGTACTTTTTAGTCGTAGTAGGACTCTGTTACCAGAGCCCCATCTCACCTGAGGAACACTGTTTTACGTTTTACCGATACTGTTCGGTTTCTGGGCCTCATTTTAGACAGTAGGCTAACCTGGCTGCCACATCTTAAAGATGTGAAAGCCAGAGCCTCAAAAGCTCTAAATGTTTTAAAATGCCTGTGTGGCAGGTCATGGGGCGCTGACCGCTCCTGCCTGCTACAATTTTACAGAGCCTTTGTACGGTCGCGGTTGGAGTATGGTTGTATTGTCTATGGTTCGGCACGGGACAGTTATCTTCGTATACTGGATAGTGTCCACCATGCAGGAATTCGGCTCGCCACGGGTGCATATCGCACCAGCCCCATTGTCAGCATTTGTGCTGACTCTGGCGAGCCGCCGCTTACCATCCGCGGCGACTCCTCATGGTGCGACACTTCCTACACGTTGCCATAACACCTGGCAGTCCCGTGTACGACATAGTTCTGCACCCCAACTACGAACGGCTCTATACCAATCGGCATAGAGCCACTAAACCGTTCAGCTACCGTACAAAGGCAATTTTAGAACAATACGGATTCGAGCTTCCTTCTTTTATCACCAGGGTTGGAGTAAATCTCCTCCCTGGCTTTTAAAGAGGCCCAGAACGATTTTAGAATTATCGCGGCACAACAAGCTGTGTACCGCAGATAATGTTTTTATCAGAATTTTTACAGATGTCTTAAACGAGCATCATAATTTTACCCCGGTATTTACGGATGGGTCTAAGCAGGCTAACGGAGTTGGCTGCTCCGTCGTGTTCCCTCGAGCGACTTACACATATAAACTTGACGGCAGGTGCAGCGTTTTTACTGCCGAGTGCTACGCCGTGCTAAAGTCGCTCCAGCATATGAAAGTAAATCGCGATAAGTGTTTCATCATATGCTGTGATTCCCTCAGCTGTATTCAGGCCATAGGAAATATGTATCCAGCAGATCGTCTAGTCCAGGACATCCAGGACGCCCTCCTTTCCCTCCAATCTCGTGGAAAGGAGGTATTATTCTGCTGGGTACCGGGCCATGTGGGAATCAGGGGGAACGAGGCAGCTGATGAAGCTGCCAAGTTAGCCTGCGACAAGGTCAGAACGACTTTGCACCGGTCCCAAAGTCAGACCTTGCCTCGGCGGTGAAGAGATTTTTTGATATTTGGCAGAGGCAGTGGCTGGAAGTCGAGCATAATAAGCTCCGGCTGGTCAAACCGACCGTTCAGCCGTGGAGCAGCTCCTTCCAGCGGGCGAGGAGGGATGAGGTTCTCCTTACTCGCCTCCGTATAGGGCACTGTCCTCTTACTCATAGTTTCCTTCTCCGCCGAGAGGACCCTCCGGAATGTGATGCTTGTGGCGTACCTTTGACGGTACGCCACATTTTAACCGAATGTGAATTGTTTTTAGATTTAAGGGCAGACGTTGGCTTAGGCAACGATCTGTCCCTTATTTTAAGCGATGACCGTGACAACGTGGCTAAGGTTTTAAAGTTTTGCAGCTTGGCCGGTCTTGTCCCAAAAATTTTGGGCAGATCGGCCTAGGTTTTAGATTGGATTAGTGGCCATTTACAACCACTAATCCAAGTACTGTTTTTACATGTGACACTGCTTATATGGCTGGCCTCTTTACAGCCAGCCAGCTTACGCGTTTTTTAAACTGGTTGGCCCTTTTACAGCCAACCAGTTAATGTATGTATTTTATATTTTATTGCCTATTTTTAGTTTTATGTTACGTTGCTGTCTGCGTGGCCGATCTCTTTACAGTCGGCCACGCAGACGGTATTTTAATTAGTATGCTAGTATTTTATTGTGCTGTCTCTGTGGCCGACCCCTTTACAGTCGGCCACACAGACGGCAATTTTGCCACGTTGTCACGCCTGGTTGTTGTTAGGGCGCTAATGACCCCGTCGTCGACGCGCCCTAAAACCCAATAACAACAACAACAACAACAACATCTAACTTAAAAACTGTTGTAAGTCTTATGATTCTGCATGAACATTGAACAGAGTAATAAATAAACTGTTCATAATCTGAACAGATATCCACCAAAGATCACATTACATCAAAGATTTCTTTAATATTGTTGAATACATAACTTTCTGGAATATAGTTCATTAAAGCTTTTGAGACAGTGGAAGGAAACCCCAACAAATGAAATAAGTGGCTAGGATTGTGGCAACTTGTCAAATTTAAATAGGTGGCTTTGGTTCATCTTTAAATGAACCTAATTTGTAAGTCAGCTGATAGCTTTTCCAGCTAAATTTGTTGCGATTACATCCTTTATTGATAATTGTATTCCAAAAAATAATTCTTGTAAAAATAGAGCCAAATCTCGTGGTTGTTTAGCAACCAAAAGTAATGAGATCTTGTTCTGAGTCAAGATTACACTCTACAGTCAGTATCCACTTGACCTTTTGAAACAATGCTTTCTCTCAGTTTTATGACTTTACCAATATGCATATCGTGCTTTTTATTGGTATGAAGGCATAGTATATATTATTTATTCAAAGACTTGTTAAACTCAAAGAGGTACAAAGGAAATTTTGTGTATGTTTTTATTTATATTAGTAGAAGTTCTAGTGTACTAAAACATGGCATGTGTAATCGTTAAGTCACCTTTTTATATATATTTTTTAATTTTAATGAATGATGCTATTCTGTTTTAGAAAATGAATACTCTGTGCAGTGTAGATTTGGCTCGGAACAAGATTTCATAACTTTGTCACTTAACTACCATGAGACTTGGCCCTTTATTTAAATTTTCTTTTTGTCAGTTGATTGCTTATTCTGTATAATTGTTCAAATGTAATGGTTCCATTTGAGATTCTACATGTAAAAGATTCAAGTCATATAAATGTATATATGTCTGATACCAATAATGTGGTGCATGCTCTGCACAAACAATGGATATGCGTCCTGGGCAAGCGATTATGGTTGCCATTGATTTATCTGCCATTATAAGTAAATTTCAATTAACTTCTAAACCAAGCATAGGAACAAATTAAAATTTAAATTGCAAGCTAAGCTTGCTGATATCTATGCATTGAGGGACATGTGAGGCATATAGTGTATTCTAGAGCAAAGTAATTAATCTGCTAATATGCACCAAAATGTTTGATGTTGTCGTTCGATAAATCACCAATATTGGACTTCTTTTATAATTTTGGAGTGAAACCATATCATCATCATCATCCTCAACAGTTTCCAGCCTCTGGCCGGGTCTGCTTCATGCAC
>JARYHS010009186.1:25405283-25501947 GCA_031002005.1 Vandiemenella viatica
ACAGGCTTTTAAACTGACTACTATACTGTATATATATTGTGTAATTTACATACCAGAGTTGTTCAATAAGTCCTTAGAAAATCCAATAGATGGCATACATAGTGTCAAAAACTATTTTTTTTAAAAGTAACCATCATTACTCATTAGATAGCAGATAAACTCTCAGTTATCTCTGTCACAAGGTTTCACTGTTTTTGTTGATTGAAGCAGACGGGTGGTGTTCATTTAGAAAAATAGAAAAAAAAATGTTTTGAGCAGTGACTAAACACTTTTGTTTGAAAGGCTTAAAACTGAAAGAGATCAAAGCCGAGTTGGATGAAATTCCATCTACTCCTGCATTTGAAACTGTTTGCTATCGGGTAAATAAGTTTATACATGGCCAAACATCCACACAAGATGAACAACTTTTGGGACGTCCAGTGGAACTGACCACCCCCAAAATCATTGAAAAAATCCACAATATGGTTTTAAGTGATTGACAAAATCTAAGTAAGCAAAATAATAGAGGTCACAGGCATATTGCAAGGTACAGCATAAGGTCAAAGCCATTTATTCGCGGTTTCAGTATTTGCGGATAAAATAATTGTGACAACTTTCTGTGTTCGCAACTTGAATTTTTTATTATTCGTGGATCCATTCGGTACATTCAGCGGATTTGTTTATCTTTTAATGACGTATCTTTATTGTTTGAGTACTGCTGGCATGTGCCAAGAGTAACTCTATCTACAGAAACGACTAAAAAAGCAAATCTTATTGCCACCCAAAATTAAAGTTCATTGTCAAAACCCACCGGTGCTGCTGTGTTACACGTTCCGATATGACCTTTGATAAAAGCCACTCCGTCACAATCGGCTCTGAATCAATTATTACTGCAACTAGTTAGTCGCTGCAATAGTTCTGAGTGAATAACATGGTGACTCCTCTGCTTTGTTTGCAATTTATAATGTCTAGGAAAATCAAAGAAAAATTAGTTCCTTTGCCGAAAAAGTTGTGTTGCTGCTTAGAGTAAAAATAGAAATGCTGGACCATTTACGCCTTGGCGAGTAGTTTGAATCCATAACACGTTCTTTCAGTGTTAACAAATCAACTGTACAATTCATCAAGAAATCTGAAGACAAAATACGGAATTCTATAGCTTCAACCTCGGCGAAAATTATCGGTGATGCAGCAATTGAAAAAGTGGAAGCTGCGTTATCATTATGGACTGAAGACCGTAACCAGTAAAGAATGCCCTTAAATGGCCCATTATCCGTGAGAAGAAAAGCATCTCTAAGCGTATTTTAAAGAACCTGGTGATGAACGTACAAGTGGAGGATTTCAAGCATCGGAAGGTTGGTTCAATAAATTCAAGTTCGACAATCATTGCATACCATCAAAATTGTTGGAGAAGCTGCATCTGCAGACACTGCCGCAGCGGAAAGATATCCAGGAGAATTTTTAAACATAATTGCTGATGGTGGATAAAACCTGAACAAGTGTTTAATGCAGACGAACCTGCCCTATTTTGGAAAAGAATACCAAACAAAACTTTCATATCCAAAAGTGAAAGTGCGCCTCTGGTTTCAAGGCAGCAAAAGATAGAGTCACACTGCTGCTGTGTTCTAACGTATCGGGTGATTGTGTAATTAAGCCACTAATGCTCTACAGATCTTTAAATTCATGTGCTTTGAAATATCAAAACAAGGACAACCTGCGGTTGTTTGGCGTGCAAATAAAAAAAGTGGGTTACAAGTGTTATTTTCTATGACTTGTTCTGGAACTGTTTTGTTCGTGAAGCTGAAACTTATTTAAAGAAAAATAATTTAGATTTTAAGGACATTTTAGTTTTGGACAATGCACCAGGTCACCTGTGTGAGCTTGAAACTATGCTTCCAAATATAAAGGTGATATTCTTGCCTCTAACACAACAGCTTTATTTCAACCTATGGACCAGGGAATAATCCAAGCCTTTAAGCTCTATTACATTAGACAAACTTACAAAATCATACTGGACACCATGGAATGCAATCCTGATATGAATGTTATACAATGCTGGAAAAATTTTGACATAGCAAAATGCATTGTTACAATAAAAGAATCGTCGCAAGAACTGAAGCCATACATTTTGAAATTGTGCTGGAGAAAACTGTAGCCTGATATCACTGTCGGAAATAATGGAGACTCCGTGCAAATTCAAACTATAACTGCAAACATTGCTCAAGTTGCGAATAGGACGAGATGGTTTTGAACAACTAGAATCAAGACATTCAAGAGTTGCTAGAATCGCAAGATGAAGATTTGTGTGAAATCGACTTGGAGGAAATGTTAAATCCCCAACCCATTGCAGAAGAGGCTTCAATGAGCACTGAAATGGTGACATTTAATTTAAGAAACCTGAGTGAAGGTATACGCATGGCAAATGAGCTTTGTGATTTCTTCATGAAAATTGATCTGTCTATGGAAAGACGTCTTGTTTTCAAAAGACAAATTGTTAATGTCACAGCTGAAAATCAATCCGAATTGAAAAACATCTTAAAAGTGGAAAAACAAGAACAAATTACTAAATTCTTTAAAACATTGCTATGCCTGACAATAATAATTAAAACATGTTGCTTAAAATCTCTTAATTAATTGAGTTTAATTTGACTTTTTTTTTATTTTATTTTTTAAAAAACCTTTGAACGTACCCCTACAAATTACCATTCCATATTCGCGGCATATTTACGGAATGTATCCCCCACGAATAAGAAGCTTTTACTGTATTCAATTTTGCATGAAAAATTAGGTGTGAAAAAAAATTCTTCAAGATGGGTGCCACATTTGCTCTCATAATAAACACAATCATGTAGTTGACTTTGAGGCTGTTTTCTGTTGCAACCATAAGCAGTTTCTGCATCAATACATAGCTGTGAATGAAATATGGATATATTACTTTTCTCCAGAAACTAAGGAACAGTCTAAAGAGTGCACTTTTTAAAGCACACGGGCTCAGAAGAAGGTGAAGACTGTGAAATTGGCCACAGTTTTTTTTTGGAAGCACATGGAATCATCTAAGTCGATTACTTGGAAAAAGGGGCAAACAATAACTGGAGCTTACTATGTGTCATTACTGCACCTGTTAGGTGAAGGAATCAATAAAACAAAATCCTCATTTGGAAAAGAAAAAGATCCTCTTCCAACAGAACAATGCACAGGTGCACACCTGCACAGTTTCGATGCCCAAAATAATTGAATTAAAGTTCGGATTATTATAGCATCCACCATATTTGCCAGTTATTTCCAAACTTTAAAAATGGCTTTGTGAACAATGGTTCGTGTCGAACAAGGTCGTCAGTGCCAGAACAGTTGACTGTTTTGCAGAACTTACAAAATCCACTTTTGGAGAAGCATTTGGAAAAGCGCTTAGAACTAAAATGAGATTACATTGATAAATTTAAAAATACAAAAAATTATATTTTTTTAACCGTTTCTAAAGACGTATTCAGCAGCCCTTATCCCAATATCTGTGGCAGTTTTATTATTGGCTGAATGAAATCAGTAAGGAAATAATTTGTTCTGATACCAAATCCTAATGTCAATAAATATGTTGGTATTATTGGGTAATTAAAACCGTTGTATACAAACTTAGGAAGGGGGAGGGGAGGGGCATAGTTTCATATGGAACCTAAACCATGATGGTTCCAGTGTATTTTATAAGGAAAACACAAAACTGCAGATGAAATGTGAAAAAGGGAATTATTTTTTCCCAAGAAGAAAATAATGAAAATTATGACACTAAAAAAAAAGAGCACACAAATGCCTAAACCTCACTTACCAACTCTGAACCATCCCTGAATTCGTTGAATGTCTTCTGGTAGTTAAGAGTTGTCACCTTCCCTTTGGAACTGATGAGTTTTCCCAGGGCTTGCTTCACTTCTTGCCGACGCTTTCTGCCAGCCATGCTAATACCTGTAGTTAGAATACTGACATCAATCTTGCCCGACAAAGGGTCTGTTGCAGATTGCTTCAGAGCCTCACGATGTAGCCTGAAATGATTTAATGAAAGTTCATAGGTTAAATAAAACGATTTATAATTGACAGAGAGTGTGTAAGTGAACAAGATTAAATCTGTAAAGGTATTTTGCAGAACCCTTTTAATAGCACGGTGTGAGACACAAGCTTGCAGTGAGGTGGGTGCAAAACGCTCTGTCTCAGCTATAACTATCGGTAACCTTGGATAATGTTCAGCTATGGCTTTACTAGATTTAATAGGTCGCCACTTAGCTTGTTTTACCCCAAACTAAGGAAAGGTGGTAAAAATAATGTTCACAAGTCAATTGTTGGTTAAGATCATTATATTCTTGAAAGATCTGCAAAGTCAAACTGAACTGGCATCAGACAAATTCACTGAAGATAATCTTGCAAATTCGACTAATCCATTCGAGTCAGACCAACCTCACGACCTCTTAGCTATCCTTAGCTACATGAGGTGTTGAAATTTTCCACACACGCCACCATGAAAGTTAATCGTGACAGTACAAAACCATTATCTGCCTTGCCAAGCGCCCAAACTTGCAACAACGACCTACATAGTGCTGCGCTCACTGCTTCTGAAAGACTGGGGCGAGGGAAGATTCCAGGCAGCATATTTATGCTTTCTACATGTGGGAACATCCAAAACTTCCTCTTCCCATGAGAACATCCGATAACTGATCAGTTTCGTATAAACTTGCATCAGCTCTTTTGACCTTAAATATTAAAAGTGTTCCTATCACTCTGAAATTTTGGGAGTTGCTAGATATTATGAAAAATGTTAAATTCAATCCTTATAAAAAAATTCTGTAACTCTATTAGTTTTTCCGTAAAAAAAATCATTTTGATGTAATCACCCAGACTTGTTAATAACTTTCATAATTTTACCATTACTAAACCAAAACAAATTTTATTCTATTCTTAAACTGCTATCCCTCTATCTGATATCAAATAAAGTGTGTTTACCATTTTCAAAAGTGGGATAAAATTAAAAAAAAAAAACTGACCACTTAAATTACTCAAGATACTGACTCGAAAATAGCTTCAAACAAATCTACGCACTGAAAAATTGTTACTGTGAAAATCTGAAGTCTCTAAGTGCTTTCTATGATTTACTACGAATTTTGAAATGTTGATCCAGGTGAACGCAGTTCTAGCCAAGCCATATTAGCAAAGCGTTGTTAGCACCAAAACTTATTTCGCTATATCCCAATTAAATGCCTGCATAGATTTAAATGAAACTTACTAGAAATCCTTTGTATCTAATCAAACTTTACTTTGAACATAATTTCTTTTCACGAACTTCTAAATATGAATGAAATATTTAACTTTTCCTTTAAGCATTTGTCTTGCTCTACCATTTAATATTCAAACTGTAAGAAACTTTCCAAAACTTTAGTATGTTGTTTCAACCAAAATTACGCTACTTTCCTTCTGCAAGGTGTTTTCTATCAACTGAATTCTTCGATTTCAAAGTGGCAAATTTCAATACCGGCATATTATTCTTTAATATATACAAACTGTAAGTAGGGTTCTTTAGCAAAAACTTGATTATCTTCTGGTTATTTATTCTCCTGAATATCTTTTGAAGTAACGAAAAATACTGATTTAGCGAAGTTATATCAGAACCAAATATTACATATCCAAATCTTAGGTTAAGTTTCCTACAGCTGTTTAAATCAATTTAACTCCTGAATTTACTGTTTACACCTGAATTATTACCTATATTGTTTTGAATTATTCCCTAAATTAAATGCGGTATCGTATACTTCAACTAAACTCGCTATTCTGGAACCTCATTTGCTATATGAAATTCTAAGATATGTTACAACGGGCTGTTGTATTACTGTCCTGATGTAAATTTTTTTAAATTAGATCATGTTATGTCAAGGGTGGCTACATCAGTGGAAGACATCAAACACTTTTTTTTTAGTACATTGAACAAAACTTGCATATACTGGTAACTGTGGTTCACAGCTACTTGACAAAGCACCAGGCATTGAATAATGTCACTTGATAACTGACTCTTATGGAGAAAATCCATTCATGTCTACAAGTATTTGACTGCGGTGCATCTAACTAATAATTAACACTGAGCTGATTTCTGTTTTGTTAAATTATAAGCACATTAATATATTTCACATAGCGAAATAGTTTAAGGCCTTTAGGATAGACAAAGTTTGTAGAAGTTGATTTTTATACTTTTCTATACATGAAACCCATACTATGAGTTATTTAAATAAATATTACTTAAGTATCTCTAGTGCAAATACAGTAATGTCTTGAGAAGCACATCAAATGTTATCAATCACTTTAAGCTGTTCCTCTAATTTTTTCCATCCTTTCTCAAAGTTCTGTGATACTATTCTACACCTTGGAAAACAAATGGAAACAGACACTTTAAGGCTAAGTATTTCAGCAGAATGTATACATAACTTTATCCTACAGCATTATTTATCTCTTTACTACAGACAGAGCCATTAAAGGTACATTAAAAAAATCTGAATACATGGCTAAAAATTGTTATAACTTCCATTTGTCACCATATAATGAGGTGTCAAATGGTTCCAGGATGCTTTGCTTTGTTCACAGGAGACTCTGATAATTTACTAGACAAGAGAGGCAATGTCACATAAATTAACAATGACCATTAACAAAATGAAATATTTCTTAAACACGTAAAGAACATAAATCTGTCATCTACTAAAGCTGCCTTCATAGATTTTTTTTTTGGTAACTGCTTTACGTCTCTTTTTAACATCGAGGTCTTTAGAGACGGGAAAGGATGGGGGGCAAGGAATGGGAAGGAATTCGGCCATGGCCTTTTGAAGGAAGCATCCCGGCATTTGCCTGGAGTGATTTGGGGAAACCATGGAAAACCCAAATCTGGATGCCCGGACGGGGATTCGAACCGCCTTCCTCCCGAATGTGAGGCGAGAACGCTAACCGTTACACCGCCCCGCTCGGTTGCCTTCATAGAGCTTTGACACTGTCTTCTGTTCTATTATTATCGATATTACCAGATATTTTCTAAAAGTTATTTTTAATTATTATTATTATTATATGGAGTGACTTGTAGCACATGAAACACAGTTACTTACATAAGCAGAACACTTTCCCTCCATATGTAGAATAATTAGTCAGTAAAAATGTCAAATAGGGAAATTACAAACTGCAAGCTAATTCATCATAAGCAACAAAAAAATATTCATTTTAGGATTTTTAAAATCGTGGTATCCACAATTTTTAATGGCAGAAATGAGGATACAAGAAACAAACCACTACAATAACTGAAGTACAATAGGCAATGGCTGTCAAAACACACACTTACCTCCACGCCTCTTCGACGTCCAATATCTCGACCACTTGTGAGAATCTGACTTTAGCATGTGCTTCAGATAGCCGAATGAGTGATTCAAGCTGGCGGGGGTATGCTGTTATCTGGCCATGGCCACTGCCCACCTTCCGCATGTCAACGTACGCCTGGATAAGTCTCTGCGATGCCAGCTCACTCAGTTTTGGATGGATATGCTCTTTTGCATAAACAATGTAGTCACGAAGCAAAGTCATGTCCTACATAAATACACAGGATAGATCATTTTAAGTTAGTTGCCTTTATAGTAGCACTTGTTCTATACTATTATTTTTTTACATCCCATATTCAATAGTAAAAAATTGTAGTGTAATGAAAATAAAGTAATATATCTTCAGGCAGCATAGAATTTAATATACTGTATTTTTCATCATCATAGTGCCAGGATATTTCCGAAAAAATATAATTCGAAGAAAAAGTATTGTAATTTTTATTTCTTCTTATTTTCAGTCACTAGTAGAGGATACAAGCTATATTACTTTGTGATGCTGGAGACTGGTAAACTCTACTGTTATATAGTGAGGGTCTAGTATGCAAGTACATCTCTCAGAACTAAAGATTATGATATAGCAAAATGTGACTACCTGCGAACAGGTCAGAAGATGGGAATAGTTAAGGACACTATGTTACCCTTAGATTACATCTCCTTAGAGACCATGACATTCAACAGGAGTTTTGGCTCCTTGGAAAAAAGTTAAATGGAAATTTCACGAGATTTCTGAGCTCTAAATCAGCTTTTAAAGGAATTGTAACACTAGAATTTGTAAGAAAGATAAAATATTAAAATGTTCTAAATGACCTTATAAATAAGACAGGATAGGTGAAATAACTGATAAAGGCGGGGGAGGGTGTGAATTGTGTGCGTTTTTTTTTTTTTTGGTATTCATCTGCCCTCCTGCCTGCATGTGTGGTAAGTTGATTTTTTAATTTAATTGCCATGGAGCACACTATGTGTTTGCAATGTCCCCACACACATATTTTCTCCCCTTTCCTCTACCCACCTACTTTTGCCTTCTACAAATTTTAACTTTAAATTGTTTGAAGGTTTTTGTTAATTGTACATCAATTAATTCTCTCGGTAACTTATTCCAATCCCTGACCCCCTTTGCATACAAAAGAAAATCTTCCCACACCCTTTTTCCTCAAATTGATTTCTAGCTTGTGGTCATGGCCATCTCTTCCCTTCCATGCATTACTTTTAATTCTTATACCAATATCTTTCCACACCTCATCACCAATATACACCTTGTACACTCTCATGACTGATGGGTTATTTTCCCTATCCTATCCTGTTTTCAGTGCTTATAGTCTGTGTGTTTCATTGTCAGCAAACTATTGTGTCAGGATTATATCCATCAAGAAAGAATTCAAGCCTAGAATTGCCATATTAGTTTAACTCTACAAGACTCATTTGCAAGCTATTGTTAATTAAACAGAGAAAGTACATGCCAAAATTTAAGAGCTAATTAAGTACATAAAGTGTGAGGAAAATCTAATGATCATAAGCAAACAAAACATTGTAATAGAAAGAAAAAGAGGAAATACTGAAAAATGAAAAAGACAGCAGACTACTAGAATTCCTAGATAAAATGAACTCTAGTTTTATCAAACACATGTGAATAATGTCAAACAGACAAGAAATCTGACATTTTATAGAAGCCAGACTTAAATAATGAAACAGAATTATTTTCACCCTGTACACAACTCCCCCCTGCCATATGTCCCATCTCTTACGAACCGAAATATTGTGAAGTGTGTTTGTTTTTTGCATTTTCTCATGTTCGTATGGACCTGCCTTCATCTGTGACAAGTGATGAGTTACTTTTCCGTATCCTATCTTACTTTCACTGTTTAACGGAAGTTTCATTGTCACCATTATCCAAAAAGTTTGCTGTAGTTAAGTAGTCATGAGAGACAAAAATGGGTTCCATGAGTGGGGGACACCATGTGTGTGGTGGAAGAAAACAAGTTTGTGAAAGGATAATTTGGATACACAATAATAATTCAAAGAGTCAGCATATTATGCCTTATTACTAAATAGTTTCTATCTAGTAAGAATTAAGAAAGGAAAATAATGAAATGTAATCTTCATGGGTTCTATGCCGGATAGTGTTGAAGATGAGCTTCTGGCGATTACCTCTGCTACCATCAGCAGGTCAGTTGTTATGACTGTACAACCAGAGCTGTTAGTGGGTAACGTGGTTGTCTCAGAATGGACAAAGCTGGTTTCCACGAGTCGCTGAGCAACAGCTCATTTCCATATTAACAGTATTATTATTCAGCCGTATTCCTATGGCTTCTTCAATAACTGACCCCCAGAAAAAGGAACACTTTGAGAGTACTTTTACATTCCCGAAGACCATATTTCAATAGCGTGTTACGCAACGGCAGATTTATTGAGCTGAAACAACCAGATGTTATGCTCATGTTCGGCCATACATACGGGCCTTGATGGTACGGATGGTTGGCCAATATAAGACTTGCCACACTGGCATGGTACGCTGAAAACTCCAGGCGTCTTCAACCCAAATCACCCTTCACAGATCATAACAAATCATGGACTCTGGCAGGAAGATGTTACTTGCATACAGGATAAAGGCCAGATCTTTATACTGTTCTTCTGGATCCACTGGACGTTAATTTGCCTTTTCCCAGAGTGCCCATTCTATCAGTCGGTTTGGATATCCTTCCTCTTGAAGATAAGGCAGAGATGTTCAAGTTCTGTTGGCATACTGTCAGCATCGGAAATTTCCCTCGCTGTGTGCACCACCATGTACAACACGGTGTTCTTCTACGCTAGGTGGTGGAAGCTTTTGGCATGTAAGTAGCGATCTGTGTGTGTGGGTTTTCGGTACACACTGCATCACCATTGTCTACCGCGGTTTCCAATCAGTTTATGGAGCATTTCAAAGATAATAGCGATGAAAGTCTGTCCTTAAGCGTCATGTTTTCTATCGTTATGTAGACAACATGTTTTGTTGTTTGGCCACATGGGAGCCATAGTCTTGGATCACCTCAATGGAATTAGCCCCAAATATACAATTCACGACTGAGCTAGAGGAGAATGGCGACTTGCCTTTCCAAGACATTCTGATCCAGCCGAGGACCAGATGGAACCCTTTCACAAAATGTGTATCAAAAAACCCACACACACAGACCGTTACTTACATGCCAACCAGCACGGAACAACACTGTGTTGTACATGCTGGTACACAGAGTGAGGGAAATCTGCAAACAATCTAATTTCTGATAGTAAATGATCAACACAGTTATTCATTAGAATAATAAATAGCAATGGTCCCAATACGCTTACCCTGTGGCACTACAATTATTATTTCCACTTCTTTAGCATAGTGCATTCCAACCCTAACTTTATGTTTTTCTACCTTTTTAAAAATTCTACCCAGCAAATCACTTTCTCATCCACTCCAATAGTTTTTACCTTATTTATTACCATTTTGTGGCTCACTCTGTCTAAAACCTTTGAAAGATCTAGTGCTACACTATCAATTCATTCTTTAACTGAAGTAGGCAGCCAAAACCCTCATGTTTTCTTTTTTTATTACCCCAGAAATTCTACCACAAGTAACTCATGATCTATGAACACCAGCGAACTGTGACAGTTTTTTTGCTAACTAGTATGAAACTCCTCCACCAAATGCTCCTCTATCTCTGCGGTACAATCTGAAACCATTGGGAAAAACCTCATTGTTTAGTACTACTTCTTTTAACCAAGACTCTACCCCTACTATTACTTTTAGTTTGTGTATCTCTATTAAGTTTGCAAATTTTATTACTTTGTTTATTATACCTCTACAGTTCACCAGTAACACCCTTATTACTGGCTTTATAATTTCAACATTAACTTCCTCCTCCCGAGTTATACCCCAGTCAGTTATTGTTTCAGCAACTTCATCTATTTCTTTAAAATCTGTGATTTTTACCCATCGTGGATATACAATCAGTATCACTTTGATCATATATTTCCATCCCTTCACCAGCAGCCCCTAACCTAAAAAAGGCACAGTCCTGATTACATCATCACTGACTTACCTACAAGAGGAACGAATATCTGAACCGACTGATAGAATGAGCACTTCAGGAAAAGGCAAATAGACGTCCAGTGGAGCCAGAAGAACAGTCTAAAGATCTGGCCTTCATCCCATATGCAGGTAACATCTCGAATAAAATAGGCAGGATACTAGCGCGACATGGAATAAAGAGCATTTCCATCCTCCTGCCAAAATCTGTGATTTGCTACGATCTGTGAAGTATGATTTGGGGTCGAAGTTTACAGCATACCGTGCTAGTGTGACAAGTCTTATATTGGCCACACCATCCGTACCATCAAGGCCTGTGCGGCCGAATATGAGCGTAACATCTGTTAGATTCAGCTAGAGAAATATGGCGTTGTGCAACACATTATAGAAGATGATCACAAAATGGACTTTAATAATGTGAAAGTACTGTCAAAGTGTTCCTTCTTCTGGGAGTCAGTTATTAAAGAAGCCATAGAAATATGGCTGATTAATAATACTATTAATAGGGACATGGGCCTGTGGCTCAGTGACTTGTGGAAACCAGCTTTGTCCTTTCTGAGACAACCACGTTTCCCACTAACAGCTCTGGCTGTCACAGTTGTAACAACAGACCTGATGACTGATTATAGCGGCAGAGCTAGCCACCGAAAGCTCGCCTTTCTTCAATGCTATCTGGCACAGAACCATTGAAGATTACATTTCAGCAACACAACGGAAAAGTCTTTATTCTTGTATCAAGGAAAATAATATCAAAGAATATGAACAAATTATTGATAGAGGTAGACCATCAAAAAATGATTGTAAAGCAAAGATCATAAAGAGAAGCAGAAATGACAGATTAGAAAAGACATAGAAGCTCTAAATTTTTTATCAGTTAGTAATTAACGACATAGTAGTATAGTGAGTGAAACAAGGAATACAAGGAGATTAATGTTAGCAAAAAGAATCTTTTGTACAAAGGATTTATTAATTTTTAAACTCTGAGATAAAAGGCTAAGATAGACAAAACAAGTGTGCTGCTTATCATAGTTCAAGCTTACATGAAATGGAAAATGACCAGCAGAACTGAAAAATTATTTACACTTTCTTTATTCTGAAAAGAAAATGAAAATTCAAGTGTTATAAGCTCTAATTAAACACAACTACCTTCTGAACACAAAATAGTATTCTATTTAATTTAACAGATAAAAGCCATGGATGTTAAAGTAGCTCACTGGCTGAAAATTTATTTGTGCGTACAAACCCCGTCCAATTTAACGATTTCATTATTTTTTGGCAGAAAAATTAGGGTTTGCCATTCCATCACACACTTTAAAAATATTATCACTTACAACCTTGTATTGCTTGACCTGTATTTCCGTTTTCTTCACTACATCAGAATAAAAACTGAAATTATCTGAATTATCTTTAGAGGTATTTTCTACTGCTATCTCTCATCCATGGTGGGCTTTTGCATACTTAAAATAATGTAGTTCAGCTGCTTCAATGAAAATATTATTGTATATCTTAACATTATAACTACGTTAGCATTTCACTAAGGGCGGAGGTCTATTTGGGAAGGAGGGGGTGCATATTTTTATATATCTCACTTTATCAATGTAATTATACCATAAACCGTTCCTCTTCACTGTCTTGACTTTGATAATACAGTGAAACAAGATGTCGAGCAAGTCTTCGATCATATACTTCATTTTGAGGATCAAGCATCAAGAAGATAAGATCAAAACTGCAATAAAAAATAATTAAGAGATTCTAATATTAGAAAATCAAACAGCATTTAATATATCTACATTTCTTACTAACACTTAATAAAATGCAAACAATTTCTTACCGAGATAAGAGGGTGTGTGGAAGCATTATATTTTCAACAATAGTCTTGTTTTTGTTCCACTGTGATTCACAAGGATTTGCAGCTGCTAATATGGATGTCCTGGCATTTAGCTGACAAATGATTCCAGCCTTAGCTATACTCAGTGTCTGCTGTTCCATCACCTTAAAATGCACACATACACATGTAAGACTATCTACTTTTTTCCATATGTGGCAGTATAACTTTTCTTTTTCATCTCTCTTCAGAATTGTTGTATACAATAATTTATATCTAACTGCCATGTTCTACTGTTTTTAATGATAATTCAATTGGGATCCACCTAGCAAACTGTAATCTTTTCCTACCAACTTGGCATTAATTTACCACATGGATAATAAAAATAGTAACAAACATTAAAACAAATAATACATAATAAAATAAAAAGTAATTTTTGTGGCAATAATAAAGGTGTTTTTCTGGCAGTGATACCACAATAATACAAACATCCTTCTTACTAAAATTGTACTTTGTTATCGTGTGGTACAGCTGTTTCTTCACAATCATACCACACGTTGCAGTGAATGATGGTGTACTTCTGTTGATATGATAGGAAGGAAACTAAACTTGAAAGAGTATGCATCAGTCATTAATACCATTACACTCAACCAGACAGAAGCAGTGGGTTGTGGCTAAAGAAAACCATCTCTTACCAGGTTGAGATTACAGTACAACTACTAAACAGAAAACACACATATAGAATTTACAATGTTTGGGTGAAGAGTTTACACCACAAAATTATTTAATGTAAGTGATGCATAACAGAGAGAGAGAGAGAGAGAGAGAGAGAGGGGGGGGGGGGGGAGGAAGTTTTGTAGTGGAGTTCCTGAATATGCAGCACATAATTCATGCCGTATTAAGAAAATATGTTTTGCCTTCATGATAGAATTTCAAACTGCCACAAATTTCACTTCTATTATGGCTGAACATAGTTTTTTGAAGTGGTCTCTGTGAGAGCTAAACACCACACGAAAAAGTGGGGAGGGAGAGGAGGAGAAAAATTAAATTAAAAACCATCAGCGTGACAAATGTCAAAAGCTCGAACATTCCTGTTGCTCTGTTTCATTTACTGTATGTGGTACATTTTGAATTACTGCTTGTAAAACAGGTACATTTTAAACAAAAATTGTGAACCATGACAACATTTGCTTTCATGAATACTAAAACTGGACTAAAAGCTGTGATTGGATGGATGGTACGTAGATAATAAGGGTGATCAATTTTTTCTGAAAATTAGCATATAGCATAAAAACAGCCGGGAATATAATATTGAATTTAAACTGTAAGATGTTCTTGGATTAAATAGACAGCTGTCTATACTAATGTCCCATAAAAATTAAAATGCCATGGTAACCAATTTACCCATGTAAATGGGATTGCAATTCATGACAGTCTCAGAAACAAAATCCTTGTGTTACTTATTTATGTCATAAATAAGAAAAGAAAGGGAAATTAACCCACCACATACCAAAGTAGATGGCTGCGATGAGAGGGAACACTTATGCTGACAAACAACTACACAATATTTCGGCATCTGCCTTGTTCACTAGAAAAAACGGGCCAATAGGTTCGGTACGTGTGTACACAACATTACCTAATGACTAACCGAGTAGTGGGGGAGGGCGGGGGAACGGCTAAGGAGTAGACTATCGATATATCGGCATGCAGTATCTGAGATAATATATTGCAGGCAATGGTAAAATGAAAATATGTAGTAGGGGTCGTCTGGAGGAACAATACTCCCTTTAAACCTACTGTGTGGTTCAGATACATAGGTGACATATTTAAGATTTGAACCTACAGCGAAAACCGCCTCCTTGAATTCCTCCACTCCCTTAACAATAGCAAAAATTCCATCAATTTGACCTGGACTTACTCCTGCTCACACATCACATTCCTCGATGTTGACATCATGCTCAGGCACGGTGTCCTTCTTACTGCATTCCACATCAAACCCACTAATTTACAGCAGTATCTACACTTTGATAGCTGCCATCCATTCCATACCAAACGTTCCCTCCCATACAGTCTTGCCACCCATGGAAGTCCCATTTGCTCTGATGCTCATTCTCTCCATCAATACTCACAGAACCTATCCCAAGCCCTTATTTCCCGTTGTTACCCCAGGGATCTTGTACATAAACAGATCTCCCGCGTGATCACCCACCCTCCACGTAACCACTCTCATTTGTCTCCTACAAAAACCAACCATAGCCCTGACTTTGTCACTCAGTTCTCTCCTGGCCTTGGGTCCATCAACCATATCTTGTGACAGGGGTATGACTTCCTTCGCTCGTTTCCAGAAATGCGTACTCTCTTACACAAAATTCTACCCAATGTACCGCGTGAATGTTTTAGCAGACCACCCAATCTTAAGAACATTTTAGTCCACAAATACCCTACGTCAGACTCACCAAAAGCACCATTTGGATCTCATCCTTGCAAAAGATCCCGCTGTAAAATCTGCAGCATGCTTCCACCCACCACTACATATTCCAATTGTACCACAGGGGAAACTTTCCCCATTATTGGACATGCCACCTGTTAAACAACTCATCTTATATACCAACTAACTTGCCGCTATCGCACTAGCTCTTACATATGCCTCACCACACAGCAACTCTGTGAGAATGAATGGCCACAGACAAACAGTCCACACCCGCAACCTGTACCTTCCAATACCAGAACATGCCAATAGCCAAAATTCCAACAACCTCAACGACTGTTTTACTGTGAGAGCAGTCAGAGTTTTCCCTGACAGCACCACTGCAGTAAAACTCCGGAGATGGCAACTAGCGTACCAGAATATCCTGGATATGAGACACCCACCTGGACTTTACCCGTTAAAATCCACTTAACTCATCTTCATTTATACCGTACCCTTACTACATATGTTCATTTTAACATCACCTGCAATATATTATCTCAGACATTGCATGCCGATATATCGATAGTCTACTCCTTAGCCGTTCCCCCACTACTCGGTTAGTCATTAAGTAACGTTCGTTGTGTACACACGTACCGAGCCTAATGGCCCGTTTTTCTACTAGTGAACAAGGCAGATGCCGAAATATTGTGTAGTTGTTTGTCAGCATAAGTGTTCCCTCTCATCACAGCCGTCCACTTTGGTATGTGGTGGGTTAATTTCCCTTTCTTTTCTTATTTATATCACCTAAAAGCCGCTCCAATTTTCCTTAATTTCATCATTATTTATGTCATAATAATAAATAAATACAAATACTGATAATGGACTGATTTGGCAAAGCATGTTTTACTCTGATTGCCAATGTCAATATGATAAAAGTTGACGTTCGATGACCAAATATTAGTGTCTACGGCCTGTGCTCTGAACTGACATGGAGCATTACGGTTTTAACAACCAAAATAAAGAATAAACTCATGACACAACAAAACGTTTCATAATCACAACATGCAAAAAGAGAAGTGATTGTAATGCTTTCTTAGGACTGGAAAGAGAAGTGATTGTAATGTTCCACAGGTCTGACCGATAAATATACCATTAAACACATAGCTTCCGTAGTAAATACAATGTGAGAATTTGAAATTTCAATTACGAAGTGAGTCCACACGTTCAGAAACCTGCTACAACACATCATTTATGCTGTGAACCTGACAAAAGGACGTATTGAAACAATACTTTAAAAGACAATTTAATCATTATACTAATAACGAGAACTCAAATACATATTTTAATCCAATAAGAATCGAAATAATTGTGTTGTCATAGCCAAGATTTTTTTTTTTTTTTTTAACAACAATATATGGAGCACATATGTAATTTGCTGAATTTGGTCTAAATGATAAAATTATTTTCTGACTATAGCTCATAACTTCCAAAAATGTTCAGCAAACTCAACAGCCCACTGTATAAGTGCTCTCTAATATATAGAAAAACCAATGAATGTGAATTGTGTGTGTGGCAAAGAGATTGGATTGTACAAGGCTTATAATCACAATGACACATGGATGGATATTGGTAGAAGGATTAGGTGTTGTATGTGGAACAGGAGAGAGAATCACGACTATAAGCTGGTCTAGGATTTCAGATAAAAGGAAGTGGGAACATTTTCTTTTGAAGATAAGATTTTCAGTGACTGGAATAAACTACTGAGGGAGATGATGAACAATTTTACAGAAATACTGAAGAAGTTTAAAGTTGGAATTGGTAAAGGGCAAAACTAGATGGGTGGTGAAAAATCATTTCATGGAAAGGTGGAGGTGTAGGGACATTTCTACCAAAGCGAGTATGCTCCATCACAATTGGGATTAAATGAACATTACTGCTTCCTAACTAAAGTTTAAGCTGATCAATTTAATGCTATATGTAATTGACTCCCATAAATCTCAATACTATGTATATGAGAAGGTAAAAATTACAAAGATTAATATGCAGTGTAAAAACACAATGTCTTGCACATTACAGTATTACCTCGTGGAGAACGCTGCGTGTAGAGTCATTCATTTTGTCAAATTCGTCAATGCAACAGATGCCATTGTCAGCCAGCACTAAAGCACCCCTGTGAAACCATAAATAAGTAACTTAAAATACATATTTTCCTTCTTTAAAGAAACGGAGTATTGCAGCAAAAAAATATTTATATTCAAACAGTGATATTCTATGAGTGGCTGCGTCGAACATAAGTCTTGCACAAGCCCAGCCACTTACATCTGTTAACTTGAAAAATTGTTTTAACCTGAAATATTGTAGTTTCTTTGTTTGTGTGTTGTTTTGTGTTGCTGCTGCCCTCCTCCCTTCAACTTTGGTGAGTGTTGGGTGTATTTCATCTGTCCTTTCCACACAAACAGTGACAGAGAATGATTTAAACCTATCATTTCCTAAAGTTGAAGAAAGAAGAACGTGAAATTAAAAATGGACAAGAAACAAATACGAAATATTTACTTGCAGAATAAAATGAGACATTTGGCAAACCTAAGACAGCAGACTGCCCACCTTAGCCTTGTTGTATTACACACAAGTAAATACTTTCCATAATCATAAATAATACCACAATGAAATTTTTAGTTTCTGTTGTGAAGTATCACGTCATTTTCTTGATCAATGTACCTTCTGGAATGTGACTTCTTTTCATGTCTTTGAAATAACTGCACTAGCAAGGGTCCTATCCTACCTCTGTTACTAATTAATGTCTCATTTTCATCTTTTAACCAAGGATGGCACTCAAATGCCAGTTTAGAATTTTATGAAAAAGGAAAGAAAAACCTCATTCTAAAACTCCAATTTTTTGATCTAGATTTTTTTTTTTGGTGCACATCTTTTCTGTAAAGTATTTTCAGTTAAAGGTCTACAATTTTTATTTATTGATTGTCTCAACAGCAAATAAATATGCCAATAAGACAGCATGTACACCCACAACATGATCTAGATGGTTCACGAAAATTTACTGAGCTAAAAGTTTAATTTACTCCTGGAATTGAACTTGAAACTCTCCTACTTCACAAAGCAGTATTTGACATTTAAATTGAAACTCTGAAAATCAAATTGTTGTGAATGTGGACATGTTTCACTCTGATATTATTGCCAGCTTTTAATGCATTTATTATAAAGCTTTACTGATAATAGTTACTCATTCATTGAACTTGAAAATAATTACTAATAAGTTTGATGGTAACTGAAACATGAAATTGCAGAACACTTAATGATTATGTAATAAATACCTTGCAATTCACAGAATTATCTCAAAGCAGAAGGTATCAATTATTACTTGTAGGAAGAAACATCACAAGGAAAGACTATTAAAACTTCTGGTTGCATTACTTACGTCTGCAGCACCAGCTGTCTCGTTTCTGTATCTTTGGTTACGTATGCAGTAAGACCCACTGCTGATGATCCCTTGCCTGAAGTGTATTGACTGCGTGGAACAAGGTTGAAAACATACTGCAACAACTGGGACTTGCTTGTGCCTGGGTCTCCACACAATAAGATGTTTACATCTGCCCTGTATGGCCAATTACAAGAATAATACATACACTGTAAAGCTACTAAAAACTGCAGCTAAAATAATTAAAAAACTCGATTCAGTAACCATTCAGACACTGTGCGTACCTGAAATTCCCTCTTCCTGATTTCACAAAGTTCTTTTTTGTACCTCCAAACAGTTGAAGCAGAATACCCTTCTTTATATCATCATTTTCGTATATAGATGGTGCAATAGCATGGGCAAGGCGTTCATATATGTCATCTTTCTTTGAAAGTGCTTCAAGAAGCTCAATTCTATCAGGAGGAAAACGGTGAGCTTTCCTGAAAGTAAGAAAATATTAGATTTCCTAAATCAAATATAGTTATTAAATCTGCATACTTTACAGATTTTCTTAAGACATAAAAATGGAAACAGACAAATGAACAATCACATCAGTGTACTTCCAGTTCAACTCACTGAAGAACTTTCACAACCAACCAAACAGGATTGTTATTGGAGAATTCAACAATCATCATATTGACTGGGGTTACTTACAGAGTAATACTAATGGCTTGTCATTAAAACTATGAACAGAGAACAACAATATCCACTATCTTTCCTCAACACCTGTTGGAAATGTGGTTATAATCTTGACCTCTTGTGCATCAGTAACAAGATCAGTCAAATGTGCAAGAAGCAAGTTCTGTCTTCGATACCCTCAATTCAACATAAACTTATAAAGTGCAGGGTGCAGCAAGTTATCACACTGCTAACTGTACCTTTCAGGAGATACTTCAGTTTTAAACGGGCACAATGGAGTATTTTTAGAGATATTGTTGATAAGCTCCCACACAAAAGATTAAAGGCATTGGAGAAACAAAAAAGTGACAAGACAATGTAATCTTTAAAGTAAAGAAAATTTCATTGGACCTCATACTTAATCAAAAAAATTAAAAATCTAAATAATCAATGAATGCAGCACTATGATTCAACTGAAAGTTCAAGAATTTTTATCAACAAACAACACCATACAATCCTTTGGTTTTACAATCTTTAGTGATATTTACAGGGATAATAACAGACAAATTCTAAGATGCAAAAATCAATCTCTTAATTATAAAGTCCTAGATCGATACATAACATTCCCATAAACCCTAAATATAGTAACACAGCACCAACACACCCATCCTCCTGTTCGTGGAGACGGCGATTATCTGTCTTGCGATAGTGGACCACATCAACATGAGTTTTGTATACAGCACGCACGGTGCTCATACGAGGATTGACTTGTAATGGTATTGCACGATATATGCCAGTCACAGTAACACGATCACCAGCATGGACAGCATCAACAAGATCATTATGGGCAAATAGCAATACAGTATGAGGAGTTTGTCCAGCAGGCATATCGTCTGAAACAAACAAATATATCTTTAACAGACAAAAATACCGATTTATTTTTTTAATTAAAATCGTGTCTCAAAACAAAACTTCTCATTAAAGGAATGCAAGGAGGTCACAAATAAATTAACAGTAAAAATGTAAAACTGTTGATAAAATATGGAAGGGATGGGATGCAATGTTTCACTTGAACACACTAATCTTAAATCCTTGTCACAATCAGATGTATATAAGTGTTTTTGGAAAAAATCATAATAATGAAATGTTTGTTAATTTCAAGCTTTTAAAAAACAAAATAATCTGTACCTAAGTGAGTTATCATCATATGCAGATGAGGAACACAGGTGTGAAAAATTACTGTCCAATATGCAAAAATATTCCAAATGTGGAAGTTGGACATTGATGAAAAACAAGCATATAAATGAACACACACACACACAAAAGAAGGTTCTGGGGACAAAGTAGTGGCCTGTCAAGTCAAACCATTCGCTGTTGTACTGTAACACCCTTTCATCAAATCACTTTAATACATGTTAGAACCTTGATATATTTGCTCAGGATAACTTTGGAAGTTATTTATATGCAAAGATAACTGATTAAGACATTCATACATTGATGAATGAAAATTCTCGAGTATATTCTTTCGGCATCTATTATGATAAGTGCCAACTTCGGTGTTAATTTAATTTAAAGTGTGTAGATAGCTTTTGTTTCATCTTTGCATATTTACTGTTTACCATCAGCAACCGTTATGATAAGTGCTGCCTTCAGAGTTAATTTAATGTAAATTTTGTCTGATCTTTTAGTTATCGCTAGTGCATTTTACAGGTATGTTCTATTAAGTGCTCAGTACAGGCTCCATCATAGTCAGGTTTTATTTGAGCCATAAGTTTGGTAGTGAGTAATTAGCAAACTTCCTCTTTGTCCCCTGACGTTAGAGTGCGAGAAAAGGCAGTTAATCAGACCATTCGTGAAGTTCATTTTCGTCTATTTCTCAGTTTTTCTTTGTGTTTTGAAAGGTAGTATGTGTGGGAACTGTGGTTACTGCATACAGATGCAGGCTGATGTTGCTGATCTGCACACCCAGCTTGCAGCTTTGTTAACGAAAGTTACACAACTGGAAGCTGCCACAAGTGAGTGCAGTGATGTGGTATTGGTGAAACAGTTTAAGCTAAGCCTCTTGCAGGACCTCCCCTACCAGTCATTGTACCTGCAATCTGGGCAGAGGTGTTGGTATCTGTGTGATGGTCATGTTGGAATCTGTGTGGGGGCCACCTGACGGTGACTGGCGTGTGGTTTCTGGACGTTGACGTTGCATGTGGGAGCAGTCGTACAAGCTCGATTTCCAGGAAGGCGAACTTGTACCACTGTCCAACTGGTTTGACATATTGTCTGGGACTGATTCAGTCTCGCAGTCGTCATTCTGCAAGTTGGCAGACCCCAGCCCGCTAGGTCTGGGTAACCGCAGAAGGGGATTCTAGTGGTCGGAAACTCTAACGTTAGACGGTTTATTGAGCACTTAGTGAAATGGCGAATAGGTTGGGGATGAAATCCAGTATCCATTCATAGTGTTTTCGGGGCAGTCTTATCCAAGATGTGGATCAGGCCATACCGGATGCCATTGAATGGACGGGGTGTAGCCAATTGCAGATTGTGGCTCATGTCACCACCAATGATGCTTACCACCCAGGATCAGAGGTCTCTTACTTCAGGCAGCTTGCTGAAAGGGTGATCTCTTTGGCCATTGCCCACAAGGTTTCAGCTGAGCATTGTCAGTAGAACTGTCTGTGGACCTCTGTTTCAGAGCGATGTTGAGGGGCTGACCAGAGACTATGACATTTCTGTGATAGTCTTGGCTGCAGATTCCTCGATCTTTGCCCTGGGTTTGAGTCGTGTAGGGATCCCTTGAATAGATCGGATGTGCACTACATACATGAATCAGCTACATGGGTGGCAGGGGCCATGTGGAGTGCACTGGGAGGTTTTTTCATTCTGAGGAAGGATCACCGAGAACAGGAAATACAGTTACGGCAGCTCAGATAAATTAGGAGTAGCTCAAAAGAATCTTGACCATTAAAAATTCTCGTAATTATCTGTGGAAGTGTTTACAACAAACATTCTGAACTCGAAAACGATACTTGTAGTACAGAAGCTGATATCATAATAGGTACAGAAAGCCGGTTAAATCGGGTAATAGGTTCTGCAGAAATCTTTAATAGCAGCTTGAACGTTTTCCACAAGGATAAGTTGCATTCCCATGGTGGTGGTGTATTTGTAGCTTTCAGTAAGTACTTATGATGTAACGAAATAGGTGTCGATATGGTCTGCGAAATCTTATGGATTAAGCTAAATGTGGCCAAGACAAAACTTGTGATAGGCTCTTTTTATTGCCCACCAGATGCAGGCATAACTGTTGCTGAGTCTTTAAGGAATAGTGTAAATAATATAACTCGTCAATTTCTGGATCACACAATAATACTAGGTGGCGACTTCAATTAGCCATATATTGCCTGGACTAATTGCGTACACACTATTTACTGTTGGTAGAGATAAAACAGCTTGAAAAATCATTCTAGACCTTTTCTAAGATCATAATCTTGAGCAGCCTGTCACAGAGCCAACGTGGTGCCACAACAGTAACAAAAATATTTTGGATATTCTCATAATAAATAGGACTGAATAATCCATGGACATTTCTACCACCACAGCAATAAGTGATCATAAAGCAGTAATTGTGTAAATTTAACAACCGCACACAAAAGAAAAAAAGGAAGGATTGTTTACAGATTTGAATATGCTCCAAAGGAGTGTTTCAGAAAGCATTTGAGGGATAATTACCTTACCTTCATAGCAGCAACAGGCACTGTTGAAGGAATGCGGCATCGATTCATATGAATGGTCAGGCAAGGTAAATATACTGAAACAGACTATCAGGGAAGGGAATGGTCCCCTGTGGTATACACGCAAAGTTAAATGGTTACTCAAAAAACAAAGGAAGATACATGCACACTCCACAAGGACGACATATCAAAGTGATTTAGAAAAGTTAAATGAAATAAGAGGATATGTTAAGAACGCTATGCGCCAGGCCTTTTGTTGCAATTCACTTTCTAAGAGCCTTACTGAAGAGCCAAAGAAATTTTGGTTGTAGATAAAAAAGTTAGTTGTAGTGACAACAATATGCCAGTTCTCAGGGGCGGATCCAGGATTTTGGTTTGGGGGGGCTTGGCTTGAATGAATGAAATTTGGTTCAGAGGGGCTTGCCTTCAGTGGATTTTGGTTTTGGGGGGGCTTGAGTTGGCCTTAGGGTAGTCTTTATAGCCTTCTCCGGCCTCAAATCCGTAGAGCTAAAAAAAAGTCTCCAAAATTAGTGTTGGGGGTGGACCTATATACTTTTTTGGGGGGGGGGCTTGATCCCCCTAGCCCCCCCCCTGCCAGTTCTAATAAAAGATGGTCAGGAAGTAGACGACAGCTGCGACAAAGCTAACATATTTAACACTAAATTTAAAAATTCTTCCACTGACGAAAAAATTGAAAACATTCCCACCATTCCACATCATGTAGAATTAGAGATGGATCCAGTACAAATTGATAGTATAGGTATTGTAAGGTAATTAAAGGTCCTGAAGTGGGGGAGAGTGCCAGGTCCCAATAGTATACCAGTAAGAGTATTTTCAGAATAGTGAAGGAAATAGATCCATTTCTATCAGATATATCTTTAGAAGAGAAAAAAGTAACTTCTAACTGGAAAATAGACCAGGTAATTATTCCTGTTTTCAGGAAAGGAGATAAGAGAGATCTAAGGAATTATCTACCCATATCTCTAACATCTGTTTGCAGTAGAATTCTGGAGCATGTTATATGCTTTAACATTATGAAGTTTCTATACGAAAATGAGTTACTTACACCTTACTAACACGGATTTAGGAAGAACAGATTGTGTGAAACACAATTGGCACTATTTACGCAGGACGTAATGAAAGTTATTGATGCAGGTTCACAAGTTGATGCAATTTTCTTCGATTTTCAGAAAGCTTTTGACCCTGCACCCAGGGCCTGTAGCAAATGTGAAGAGGCCCTAGATTTGTAGAGCTAAAAAAAAAAAAAAGGTCGCCCATCTAGCCTAGGTGCGGGGCCCACCATAGAGGCGCGAGGCCCATAGCATTTGCTACCTCTTGCTATGTGGTTAATCCGGTACTGCCTGCACCACACAACTGACTTGACAATTCTAGCATACTGTATATTGGATCAGATCTGTGAATGGATATGTGACTTTCTAGCGGGTTGGTCACAGTATGTCATTGTTGATGGGGAAGCCTCTTTTAATCTAGATGTTACTTTGGGCGTTCCTCAAGGAAGTATAATTGGACCAATTCTTTTTCTAACTTTTATAAACAATCTCGGTTAAAATGTTAATTGTAGGTTAAGATTTTTGGCTAATGATGCACTTACCCACAGGAAAGTAAGGTGCTCTGAAAATTGCTTAGAAATTCAGGACTATCTGGATTTAATTTTGTAATGGTGACATAAATGGCAGCTTACACTTAACTGCAAAAAGTGCAGGGTAATGCAAATAAGCAAAAAAAAAAAAAAAATCCATTTGTTCACATGTACAAAATAAACAATTCAATTGTTGACAAGGTTGATTCCCTGAAGTATCTAGGCATAATAGTACAAATCAACATGAAATGGGACTTGCACATAACTTCCGTTGTAGGTACAGCTAATTCTAGATTAAGATTCATAGGTCATATTTTGAAGAATTGTAATGCTCATACAAAGGAAATAATGTTCAAAACTCCAGTGCATCCATATTTGGATTCCTCTTGTGGTGTTTGGGATCTGTATCGCAAGGAATTTATTGATACCTTAGAGAAAGTACAGAGAACAATTCATGATGCTTGCTACAGCCCTTACAAAAGCGTAACAGAACTGATACTTAGGTGGGATTGGATTGTTTGGAAGACAGACGAAGTTGTTTTCATTTGAATTTATGGGAGGATATGCAAAATTCTTTGATTTTCGAGTGCAATGGAATACTTGCTCCGCCAACCTATTTAGGTCGCAATGACAGGAGGAATAAGAGTAAAGAAATAAGATGCCGCACTGATGTTTTTTTTTTGTATTCTTTCTTTCCTTGGCTGTTGATTGGAATGCACAGAATTAGAATTGGAGCTTAGCACTCCATAACCGTCCAGAAAAACCTGACTATCTAGTACTACATATTTTTTAATAAAAATCCGTCTTCTAACAACTGGTTTTATTTTTAACTTTCCTCTACCAGACGCGTTTCACCCTTCTGGAGTGGGGCATTGTTAGTGGTAAAAATTGTAGTGGCTAGCACATGTCAGTCCAGAACAGCACCTTCCGCATTTTTCTGCACCGTTGTGCCTTCCTACAGTTTATCATTATCTCCTTTAATATTGTTTACTTCACTTTATTTTATTTAATTTTCTGTTAAATTGCATTTTTAACTACACCAAAATAGTTATTGTGTCTAAAGCGCTTTAGACACAATAACTATTTTGGTGTAGTTAAAAATGCAATTTAACAGAAAATAAAATAAAATAAAGTGAAGTAAACAATATTAAAGGAGATAATGATAAACTGTAGGAAGGCACAACGGTGCAGAAAAATGCGGAAGGTGCTGTTCTGGACTGACATGTGCTAGCCACTACAATTTTTACCACTGACGATGCCCCACTCCAGAAGGGCGAAACGCGTCTGGTAGAGGAAAGTTAAAAATAAAACCAGTTGTTAGAAGACGGATTTTTATTAAAAAATATTTATGCAACAACTGCGGAACATGGCCTACAACAAAGTTAATCTAGTACTACTTCTTTTAACCTACAATTACTCGTGGTTCATGTATCTCTATTAACTTTGCAATTCTATTACTTTGTTCATTATACTACTACAGTTTACCACCCTTACAACTGGCTTTGTGATATTTTCAGCATTAACCTCCTTTTTCCCAGTTCTGCCCCAGTCAGTTATTGTTTCAGCAGCTTCATCGATTTCTTTAGCATTTGAGATTTTTCCCCATCGTGCATCTACAATCAGTATCATTCCTACACCAGCTGCCCCTAACCAAAAAAAGGCTCAGTCATGACCCCATCATACGTGGAAATGGGATCCCTTACAGCTATAGCTAACAACTCAGAAAGTATACCCTTGCCTTTAGGTGCAGGCCATGCCTAGTGAAACCCCACCTACCAATGATGTTCACAAGCACCACTCTCAAGACAGAGCTAATGCTTTTCCCAAGTAACACCTCGTTTCCACATTTACCCACCTTTCAGCATGGTTCAACTGAGACTGGTCATAGCGACTTAGAAGCTGCACGATCTCAACCCCAGTATGCTGCGTTTCCTTCACCACCTTCCGCAGGTCACGTTTCTATATATAATATTCCGCACACTTCCCACTATCACTTCTCTATCGTGCTTAGTGAAACTCCTACAAAGTGAACCTATATCCTCCATTACCCGACCTAATGGAGGTTTGAAAAAGCTCATGACCTGATAGTCTGTGCCTAATTGGTACTGCAGAAGAGAGCCTACACCTCTCCCATGGCTACTACCTAGAAGCAGAAAATTTTTCTTCCTACTTTTCGTTCCACGCCTCTATTCCTATAGGCTCCTGCACCTTACCTACTTCTACATCTACATCAGGTTCTTTCCCTCCTGACTCTGGTAACAGATCAAACCTAATTTTTTCCCACAATTTCTGAAGTGTCTGCTTCTCTACCCCACTATCTGCATTTCTCCTTATGACCTATTATTAGCACTCAACCATCCTTCTCAACCTCCTCCAACCCACCATCCCAACTTTCTGCCTATATAGCATGGGCCTTTACAAACTGAGACTCCATAGGCAGAGCCCCATGAAACCTGACCCTTTCATGCAACTCCCTAATCATTTGGCCCATAGGAGAGCCTCATTTATTCCCCACATCCCCTCTTTCCAACGTGGCTAATGAAACCACTTCTTTAACAAACTACAACCCACTCCTTTTGTCACTTACTCGCCACAGGCACCACACTTTCCAATCATGATTTTTCCCATATACTTCTAGTACCTTCTAAACAAACCTTAAATTTATTTGATAAAGTTGTCTAACGAAATTTATATACAATTTGATTTACAGTTATAACATAGAACAACAGTATAAAAATGTACTAAACATACCTGGTGACTCTTGAAGTTTCACAATCTGCTTGTCTGTGAACTGAGAGCGATTATGCACAAGAGAAAAGCAATGGTTGGTATTGCAGTTTGTGCACAATGTAGGTTCAGCAATGCGCCCACGATCAATTTCAACAGTAGTGGTGAATGAACATACAAGACATTTGAAGAATGCTTCACGCATGTCGGGTATAATGTTTGACGTTCTTGTAACCATGCCACTTATTGTTATCAGCTGGTCAATGTCTGGAACAATTCAATAAAAACTAGGATGAAAACAAAAACCAGACAAATTTCTCGGTCTTGGCTAAGATGTAATTTTTGGGCTAAACAGTACATAAGCTTCACCTAACACACAAAGGTCACATTCAATTAAGGAAAAGGTTTCTCTTATTTCTTACATCATTACCACATTTAAATATCTTATTGGTTGAAATAACAAAGTACCGTCAGTTGACCACCTTCATCCACCATATCTCCTGCACCCCCACAACTACCAGCATTCTGCCAATGCTGAGTATGATGGGAAACTTCATGCTAGTACCACACACAAACAGCAGTGGTCAGCGCTAGGTAGTGGAAGCTGCAGAATGAAATATATGGACACACACACATATTTAGATATATAAAACAATGAGCAAGAAAATGCTTCAAGGCGATAAAACTAAGGAAGGATAGGGAAATATGAACCAAGACTTACCACAAATGAAGTCTGTGTGTTCATCATTCCAGGCCGCCTTCATCTGTGGTAAATGTGAGCCATATTTCCCTATACTTCCTTAGTTTTATATATATATATATATATATATATATTTGGATAGGAGAAAAACCACCGCTTACCGTAGAACAGGATTCCTGCAGTGTCGATACAAGGAAAAAACACGTACACACATAGAGCAAAATTTTCGAGCCTATAGGCCTTATTCAGTAGTAGAGTGAGATGGCTGCATGATGGAAGCTGGCAGCCAACTCATGGTGGCTCATTTCCATATCCTAATTTAATTCCTTTTCGCTATTTAGCACCTTTGATTTCACTGTTTGTATATATATATATATAAAACTAAAGAAGGATAGGGAAATATCACCCAACACTTACCACAGATGAAGGCCGCTGGGACAGTAAACAAAAAAACAAACCAAACAAACACAAGAGAAGCGCAATATTTCGTGCAGAAGTGAGACACCAGGTGTCAGATGTATGCACAGAGACCACCGCCTGGCGAATGTTGTCGCCGGCGCGGATGGTAGTGTAGGAGGGGGAGGGAAGCTAAAATATTGGATAGATCCTGCTCATTGTTATTATATATATATATTTATTTCTCTTGTCTGTATGTATGTCTGTCACTGAACTTCTCCTAAACAGCTGGACTGATTTTTATGAAATTTTGTGTGTGTGATTAAGTTGATTCGAGAATGGTTTAGATTCACAATTTGATTGGAAAAAGCCCATCCCTCTCCCTTTTTACCCCCTCCCCTCCAAATTTCCAATGATCATTATAGAAACCCACAGTTTTTATCAGATTTCGATAAAACTTTGCATACGTATACTTTAAAACAAGAAGAAAAATACTGTCTACAATTGGTTTACAAAAACCAACCTCTCTCCCCCTTTCCACCCCTTAATTTTTGTCAATGTTCTTTACACAAAGCTACAGCCTACACTGTTTAACCGATCACCATATATGTACATATGTATTTCTTCATGCAGAAGATTTCTGACCAAACAAACATCCAAAAACCATCTCCTTACCCCTTTAACACCCCTTAATTCTTATGCAAACCCACCGTTTTTTTTGATAGAACTTTGCACAAATATAATTTAAAATAAAGCAACGAATACTTTCAACATTTGGTTTACAAAAACCCAACCCCTCTCTCCCTTTCAACCCCCTTAATTTTTGATCACTGTACTTTACGAAAAGCTACAGTCGACATCGTTTGACCAATCACCATGAAAGTTGGCACATATATGTATTTTTTTCATGGAGAAGGTTTCTGACCAAACAAAAATCCAAAAACCACCCTCTTGCCTCCTTTACACCCCTTGATTTTATACAAATCCACAGTTTTTATATGATTTCAATAGAACTTTTGATACTTATAATTTAAAATAAAGAGAAAAATACTGTCAACTTTTTGTTTGACAAACCAAACCCCTCTCCACATTTACACCCCATTATTTTTTGTCAATGTTCTTTACACAAAGCTACATTCGACACCTTTTGATCGATCACCATAAAAGTTGGCATATATACATGTTTTTTCATGGAGAAGTTTTCTGAACAAAAAATTTCAAAAACCCTACCCTCTTTCCCTAGTAACACCTCCATTTTTATGCAAACCCATAGTTTTTATCTGATTTGGATGGAACTTTGCACATATATGCTTTAAAACAAAGAGAAAAGTACTGTCCACATTAGTTTTACAAAAACTCAATCTCTCTTCCCCTTTACATCCTTTAATTAATGTCAATGTTCTTTATACAAAGCTATAGTTTCTATTCAATTTTGCACACACATACTTTAAAACAAGCGAAAAATACTGTCTGCATTATGTTTACAAAAGCCCAACCACTTTACTCCTTTTCATTTCCAATGTTCTTTATAGAAACCCACAGTTTTAATTCCCTTCAAAATAAATCCAGAATATTCATAAAAAATGTGTCCTAATGTTTTAACATGTACATCAGATTTTAGTTTGGACGCCAAGCTTAAACGTTGTGAAAACCCATAAAAAAATCCTCATTTTCTGCATGATGCTGGAATAAACGGATATATTCCAGATACAGATTTATGTATGTGGTATGTATTAATGCGTGGATGGAAGATGTTTTAACTATCGAGCAGCAACTTTAACAGATGATATAGTTAGGTTGAAATGCAGCCTGGACCAAAATGTAAACTGATATTCTGTACAACAGCATCCAATTCACCCCATTCTGGGAATTGTGTGGGTATATCATTGTTTAGTTTACTTCTGGAAATGACTGGTGCACCAAATTAATGAAACATGGTACGCATGATTTACATCGGAAATATAAAAATAGTGTACAGGTAAATCAATCCCGATTAGACTGAGGAACGCCGAGTACTCTGCTAGTATATATAGAGTACCCGGAAACAATAGGAGCTAAGTAGCGAATGGATTTAAAAAAAAAAAGCATAGCGAAATGAACCACCACTTCCTTTAGATGACGGTTTCATGGGGTGAACACGTGAAAATGCACAAGAACAGGAAATACCATGAATATTTCAAGACTTGGCCCTTCGTCAACTGAACATTATGGAGGGAGTGTGGTGTCGGAGACCGTCTCACAAAATGACTGTTAGCCAGGAACATGGTGGGGGTAAATTCAAACAGAGGACAGGGAGAGGGGGACAGTGAACTGGAGCTAGTAACTGAGCAATGCAAAATGTTACAAAAGTGCAGAAAAATACATTAAAATGTTCATAAAATAAATTTGAGAAAGTAAAAGTAAACAAAATCAAAAAAATACGATAAAAATAAAAATAAAAGAGTATGTAGTTAAACATCAACTGTGGTATGTGGTGGTTCAACATAGACAGAGGACATGGAGAGGATAGGGGGAACGTATACTGACTGGTTATTATCTTAAATATATATGTGAACCAATTTTGATGGGACAAATTGCTGATTTTGCAGAGTAATATAGGATACTTTTTATCCTGGAAATAACTAAGGTTGTGTGCAAAAACATAAAAACATTCCATATTCTTGACAATTGTGAACGAAGTCGTGGGCAACAGCTAGGCAATATTATAGGAGGAGATGGGAAACCAATGAATATCCAGAAAAAATATGAAAAAATTATATAAAATTTAAAAATCTTTGCACTAGGTGATTAAAGGAGACATCAGATAGTGAACTTGTCAGCTTGACTCCAGATAATTTGGTGTGGCAAGGAAAGCAAAGGGATCAATATAATGATTGCGGGTATTCTTTCAAATGATTGCTGAAATTATATCTGTAGGATTGCTGTTGCATAGCTATCAACTTTATTATTACAACTTTGTCATGAGAATTTTGGAATAGTGCTATTAATTCACAGATAAACTATCAAAGAAATATTGGCTGTGTGGGTAAAAACAGAGCAGTCCTTTTTATTTTCTTTGATTTCCTGAATTTATTGTATGGAATACTTTTAATCACTTTTGAGTGTATCATTTGTTTCTACCTATCCTTGAAACTACCATTAATTGGGAAAGTTTATGTTTGTTGATGACGCTCAGGTACACTTCATTATTGTTCACATGACTTCTTTGCAAGCAATGTTTCAAGCAGTGCTTTGATTTATTTACATATATATAAACTGGGATATAAAATCCCTAATAGACTTGCAAAACTGAACACATCATCACTGCTTGTCATTGTAGGCATGTCGACTGCAAGAAATCCATAAGACAGTATTAAATGGATATACAAAAATTCCCAACATTTGTGGTTTTCCCCCTGTATCATGGACGAAATATAGTAATAATCAGGATAACAACTATAGTTTTAAGATGACATAAGCTACCACTATGCTAAATTTAATTAATATTTGTCCGTTAGTTTTTGTGAGAAGCATACACACTTAGATAAAAAAAAATTAAACTTTACGCGAAAAAAAAAAAAGATTCGGTGAAAAGTGAGGTTGAATATGATGTCACCAAAGCTGAGTCATTACTCTTCATACTCCTACTTCATTTATCGATTTTGGTTGTATATCCAGGGAGATAAATGGCTAGAGACAAAAAAAAACACATTTTAGAAAAATTGACATTTTTGCTCTTTAAGGGTCGAATTACGAAAAATACCTATTTTAAATTATAATGTTACCACGGAGGAGACCTTAATCTTTAGTATGATACCTCATTTATCTATATCGGTTGGATATCAAGTGAGATAAATGGCTCGTGACACAAAAATGCGTTATAGAAGCATTTATACTTTTTCCATTTAAGGGTTGAATTCCAAAAACATTCTTTCTTAAAATATGATGTCACCAAATCTGAGACATTACTCCTCATAATCTTACTTGATTTTTCGATTTTGGTTAGATATCCAATGAGATAAATTGCTTAAGACACAAAAAATGAATTTTAGAATAATTAACATTTTTCCCCTTTAAGGGTCGAATTACGAAAAACTCCTTTCTTAAAATATAATGTTACCATGGCGGAGACCTTATTATTTAATATGATACCTCATTTATCTATATCGGTTAGATAATAAGGGAGATAAATCGCTCGTGACACAAAAATGCATTATAGAAAAATTTATATTTTTTCCCTTTAATGGTTGAATTCAAAAACAATTATTTCCTAAAATATGATTTCACAAATCTGAGACATTACTCCTTATAATCCTACTTCATTTATAGATTTTTGTTAGATATCCAGGGAGATAAATGGCTCGAGATACAAAAAACGCACTTTAGAAAAATTAACATTTTTGCCCTTCAAGGGTCGAATTACAAAAAATTCCTTTCTTAAAATATAGTGTTACCATGGCGGAGACCTTAGTCTTTAATATGATGCCTCATTTATCTATATCGGTTAGATATTAAGGGAGATAAATCGCTCGTGACACAATAACGAATTGCAAAAATATTGATCCTTTTGCCCTTTAAGGGTCGAATTCCGAAAAATTTCTGTCTTAATATATGACGTCACTAAAGCGGAAATCTTAATCTTTAAAATGATACTTCATTAAACGATTTCAGATCGATATCCAGGGAGATAAATGACTTGTAACACAGAAAAACAGCATTTTAGAAATATTGACATTTTTGCCCTTTAAGGGTCGAATTCCGAAAATTCCTTTCTTATAATGTGATGTGCCCAAAGTGGGGACCATAAGCTTTAAAATGACACCTCATTCATTGATTTCGGTTAAGTATGATACAGGCTTGTGACAAAAAAATACCTTATAGAAATAATATATATGATGGTTCTATGTTCTAATCAGGATAAAAAAAAACCTATACTCTAACCGGTGACACAAGCTGTTACTATGTGAAGTTTCACTGCAATCAATTCATTAGTATCTACGTGATGTGTGGACTGACAGAAAAAAAGGTTCAAAATGTAAGGTTTTGGATTCTGTAGGATCAGGAATTCGTAACTAATTGGGATAAAGATATCCTGACCGACACCAGAAGTTATCACTACGTGCATTTTGGTTAAAATCAGTTCGTTAGGTTCAATGTGATGTGTAGACAGACAGATAAAAATTCTAAATTTTACAATTTTGATATCTTTACCATTAGTAATTTACATTGCAATTACTCAATTTGAAAAAAATTTAAAGTACAGTCACGATTATTCCACAATTTTATTACATAGTATAAATTATTTACAGTCAAGAGCACTAAAACCAAAGTCAAATATCTGGATATAGTTATGCTCTAAACATATTTACAACAAACTTCGTTGTTTGGTCACCATTTGGATATTAACAGATCTAAATTCAAAAGCTGGCACTGAAAATCTTCAGATAAACTTTAAGCGTTTGGATGCTTAACTCACAATTTACGCACGACTTGAATGAAGTTGTATAAATGATTCCTAAGACTTCTGCGGCCAGCTTTGTTCATGATTAATTGACTTTCGGGTTATGCCATGTTGTTTATTTCATTACCTGAGCTTTCGGCTAATATCCTACAGTCTTCGTCAGAGATACTGTTTATGTTAGATACTAAGCATCGCAGAGTAAAAGGCCGCTATCTTCGTTGATGTTGTTGGTATTCTTAAAATTTCTGCTGCCTCTTTCACCCGTCGGGGCCACCACTGGTCTTCTCTCCACAGTAGCCTCGTGTCTTGAAATTTTATTTCATGCCCGGTATTAATGGCACGGCGGACTATGGCGGATTTGTTGCTGTTGTTATATTTGTAGTGGCGGATATGATCTTTAAGCCTCTCCTCCAGAGTGCGGCCTGTCTCGCCGATATAAACACTGCCACAGCTGCAGGGAATTTCATGGACACCCGTAAGCTGGTGTGAGTGTAATCTGTCTTTTACCTTGGTTAGTGACTGGCAAAGTTTGCAGTTAGCCTTATATACTATTCACACCACCATGCGCTTTAACAGTTTCCTAATCCTGGTTCACAAGCGAGGCGATGGACGTTTGGGTCATTCGTACTGTGTAGGTGCGTCGGGAAATTTCCAGCAGAGCAGTGCATCACACCGCAATTAAATTAAATGCAATATACAGAACTGACACTTTTACTGAGCCAAATGGTATATTAATAATCATGGAATTAATACTAATATTAAAATGAAACTCAAAACAAGATCAACAATAATAAACAATGTCAGATGACCCCCAATCATGATACAATGGTTATGTTTGGAGATATGTGCAGGCACCAACAATTGTTTGAGCTCAGAGGAACATAAATAACTGTAAGCATGACTAAATTTTGCAGTGAGGTCTGTTGCTCAAAATGCCCACGCTTATCCCCAAAATTTGACCCCGTCCCCTATATACTTTAGCAGATTGCCCAATCATAAGACCATCTTGGTCCACAAATACTCATCTTTGGGGTTTCTTCGGGTTCTCTGGAAATACTGCATTGATCCTTTGAATGCAGCAAACCTTGTAACAGGAATTGAGCCACTATAATCTAGTCATATCCAACAACAGGGGAAATTTCTCCTATCTATGCACCAAAAGAGGCCTCATTTATTAACTAACCGGCCTCCACTGCACTGTTTTGTAGATAAGCCTCACCACTAACCAATTTACTGTCAGAATGAATAGTGATAGGCAAACAGTTTACACCTGCAACTCAGATCTTGTTTTGGCAGCCCGTGCTAATTTCCACAGTTTTAGTAATATCAAAAACTGTTTCAGTGAGAACTGACAGTTTTTCCAGAAACTAGCATTACTTCTGAACTCCATAGATGATAACTGGTTTATTAATATACACTTGACACCAGACGTCCCTCTGGCCGCAATCTCCATAAGACGCTACCATGGAACCCTCAATTGTTTATTTTTCAATCACTTTTTTTTAATCATTGCTCACTTCTTTATATTTTTTAACTTATTTGTATGTTTGATGTATTCTGTCATCTCCAATCATATTAATTTTCCATATTTACCCCTAACTCCTAGTCGTGCATGAGATCTCAGTACTTGCACACCTGATCACCTAACCTTATAGATTGTCTATGTAAATGACTGAGGTTTTAAACCAATATACGAAATACTGTGAAATGTGTTTGTCACTGCCCTCCACCCTTCATGTATGGCAATGTTTAACACACACTGTTTGTCAATATCTTCATCTATCCATAATTTTAATTTACATATTTACATTGCAGGGAAAATACACTTAATATCATTTACAACCAATACTTAAGGCTCTATGAAGTGTGAACAAAATACTAACCTTCAGGATTTAGGCCTCTCATATTCCGTGTTTTATGAGCATTGAAAGGACGAACTTGAATCTGGTGTTCCAAAACTGCAGCTGGATGGCGGTCAAAAAACATTTCATTTATAGCCATATCAAATGTCGGAATTACTTCTTGTGGATAGCACACTAGTTGCCGATAAAGTTCAGAATCAAATGATTCCAAGTGGGCGACAATTTACATTTAAAAATGGCTCTTCCAAAGTGTGAATCTAGAATGATGAGTGAAACCAATTAATACTTTATTTGCTTATATGACTAGTAAAGTATGAAAGCTTAGTTAGCATGAGTTATACCTCTTCTAGCTTTTGTAAATAAAGAGGTTCATTAACATTAATTCCTTCAGTCAGTTCATCTTCATCAGCCTGTGGTTCAATATAACTTTCCACAAAACGCTTAAATTTCTCTTTGCAGCGATTAACAACAACGTCTGTCCCCCAAATAACTAACTGCGGCTCAGCTTCTGGTCCTGGTTGTTCTTGAATTGCATCAAGCTAAAAGAATGCAGGTTAATAATTTCAAGTCTTAATTAAAAAAGGACATACTGTATTAGAAATGATAAACAATTTTAATAATTGTACAAATATAACCATCAAAATTATAAAAAATTAGCTTTTGAGTTGCTGAAGGCACTTGTTACATTCACTGTACTTACTGGTTCAGCATTGACATTAACTTGCCGAATTCGTTTGTCTGTTCTGATATCAGGTCTCATACGAATTGGAGTTCCACGAATACCAGAGCGAGGAGTCCTAACGGAGGAAATTGAGCTTGGAGTTCCATAATTCAAAGGAGAACTCAGATCAATTTCTGTCATTCCTGAAAAACATAAAAAATAGAAATTAAGATTTTTCATTTAATTTTACACAAGGAAAAATATAAAAACAATATAAAAAGTGGACTAACCTCCAAAAGGGCTAGCAGGATTAAGACTAATAGCAGGGGATGGAACCGATTGCTGATCTGATTCCGAAACAATACTCAGTTCACCTGGGGCCACTCCCCTTCTACCACGACGAGGTGTCGTCCCTACAGTCGATACAGAATACCTCGAAGGTGTGTCACGCTGCCGACGACTCGAACCGGGAGTCTCGACTGTTTGTCCAGCTCGGGTAGGAGTGCCCTGGTCGTCATCATTATGAGAACCGTTAGCTGACTGTTTCTTTTGGCGCTTTGCAGGTGTTTTTTCTGTGGTTGCAGTTTCTGTTCTTTCTTCATTTTCCGGCATATTCAGCCTAGTTCTCCTCGGTGTGCCACGTCTAGGAGTGCCACTGTGTGATGGGCTCCCCGCTGTCTCATCCTCTTGCTGGGCTCGTCTGGGAGTTATGACCCGTGATGGCGTTTCAGGTAATGAAACACCTGCGGCCTGGCGTCTACGAGGAGTACCTATTCGAGACGGAGTACTCAGTTCGACATCCTCCGGTGACTGAGGATCTGGAGATGCATCCCTCCTGTGACGGGAGGGTGAAGTTGTTTCCTCTCTACCATCTGACGGAGCTGGAGATTTGGTCGGAGTCGGCATGGCCTAGAACCGTGAAACATTGGAATATGACATTTATGTACAGTGGTAAAATACACAAATGCACATAAAATAAGTAACTGCAGTTTGATGTTGATGTTCTACCCAAGTTTTGTGAGAAGAAACCACTGTGCTACATTCAAAGTACATTTGATGGGGATAATACTTGAATGATATTGAACATTGTTGAGGAGTCAAACAAAAAGTTATCATTTTACACATCAACCAAGAACAAAAATCGATTTGCATTGAGAACAATAAAAGTTTTGCAAGAACCCTACCTATTTACTCATTCTTTCCCTTGGAGACTTTAGTTACACTTCTGCAATTTTACTATTATCTCACCCTTATAGGATAGTGATAAGTAGAGACCGGATTATATGCAGCACAAAAAGCTAGAAACGTGCATGAAAAATGCTTAAAATATGCATGCAAAAAGTGTAAAACTATGCAACATTATATAATATAAAAAAGATTTTTTTAGATTTTTTATTTCAAAATCAGCATGCAATTAGTAAATAGTTGAATAACATATTTATAAATTTGATAATTAATAATGATTTAGCTTTTTTTTTTTTTTTTTTTTTTTACTTTTGTAAACGTTAACAGTAGGGTACTGTTCTAAATATTCAATAATAAGATTGCTTCTTTGATCTCTCAAAATATTTTCATAAGCGGATATGGACCGTTCCACATTCACTGATGTAAATGGGCAGTATTTAAAATTGGGTGTTGTGTTAGCAGTCATTGTTTCTGGAAAACGTTTACAAGACCCATTACTAAAACTATCAATTTGGCACAAAGGTTCAAAACCTGTGTTATTGTTCAAAATATTCTCAAACTTCACTTTAAGTTTATACAGGAATACCTCTGGCAATGCGCATTTTATTCATCAACTGAATAGATTCAGTCAACGTCGAATCTTGAGTTTCAAGCTTTTTATACTTGCAGGTATGTAGGAAAAATGAGTGCTAATCACAGCTATGGTTTTAATATTAGAATTGTTAAATGCTTCCCTGTACTGACAAACTGTCATAGCCTCACCACTATCAAAGTCGAAATAAATAATTCTCGGGTTTTCTGCCGGTTAATATATTTATTTGGATCTTTCAACGACGTTTCGGCAACTGCCATCGTTGCCTTCATCAGGTTAAATCACACTTGCAAGGACAAGACACGACTGACTCGCGAGCCAGTCCTGGCTCCTATTTATAGCCTGTTGTCAAGGGAAGCTTCACGCTGCTCTTTGATTGGTCGGCGGTGCACACGGCCATAGACGGGGTCAAACCGGTTTGGTTGCATCTCTGCATCTCGTGGCTGATCCCGTAGCTCAGCAACTGGATGGCATTTAGTAGATCCATGGCAGTATCTTGAGTGGTCACCCATCCAAGTAAAAACCACGCATAACGTTGCTTTAACAGTTGGCATATGCGGTCACCCATCCAAGTGCTCTCCACACTCATCGTTGCTTAACCGGCGGCATTACACGGGGGCTCTGGAACTGACCAATCACGAACGACTTATCTCCCATTGGTCGACGTGTCATGACGGCGTCTGCTCGGAAGGTTGTGTCTAACACATTGCTGTTTTAGGTCTTTTACGACTGGCTCCCAAGCCTCGCTCAGGAACAGACCACCATCTCTGTTAATGCTGTTGTCACTTAATCGAATCTCCAGCGCTTCTCTGATCACTGAGTCCCAGAAATATGATATCTTAGCCAGAACTTCAGTGTTGTCGAAGTTGATGCTGTGAAAATTTTCTATAGCATGCTCTGCTAATGCGGACTTGTCCAGTTGTAGTAACCGCAGATATCTTTGGTGCTCATTGCGGCGTTCCTCGATAGTTCTTATAGTTTGTCCGATGTATACTTTGCCGCATTCACAAGGGATCGAATAAACTCCCGGAACTCGAAGCCCAAGGTCGTCTTTCACCATGCGTAACATATCTCGTATCTTCATAGGTGGACTGAAGATACTCCTTACGCCATATCGTGCTAAGATTCTTCCGATTTTTCCAGAAGTATTCCCGGCATAAGGCAACACAGCGACGGTTTTTGGAGACTCTTGTTCAGGTGTTAGTTTCGGTTTCTGGGGGAGAAAGGCCTGTTTAATATGTTCTTCAGAATAACCATTCTGTCTGAAAACTTGCCGTAGGTGCCTTAGTTCTTCAGGTAGGCTATCACTGTCCGAAATGGCTCGCGCACGGTGGACCAGTGTTGTCAAAACAGTTTTTCGCTGAGCTGGGTGATGAAAACTGGTGGCCCCCAAATACAGATCTGTGTGCGTGGGTTTCCTGTAAACGCTATGCGCCAAAGTACCATCTGGTTTACGTTTAATTAGTACGTCCAGGAATGGCAGCATGCCATCTTTCTCAATCTCCATGGTAAAACATATGTTAGGATGGATTGAGTTCAGGTGTTGCAAGAATTCTTCGAGCGCTGCAAAGCCGTGTGGCCAAATTATAAATGTGTCATCCATGTATCGAAAGAAGCATTTTGGTTTTAATGGAGCAGTGTCCAGAGCCCTTTGCTCAAAATCCTCCATATATAAATCAGCTACAACAGGAGAAATTGGAGAGCCCATAGCCACACCATCAGTTTGCTCATAGTATCGTCCACCGTACATGAAATATGTAGAAGTGAGCACATGTTGGAATAGGTCTACAATTCCTTGGTCAAAATGTCGTCGTATTAGTTCTAAAGTCTCTTTGACAGGCACTCGTGTGAACAGAGACACGACATCAAAGCTCACCATGAGGTCTGAATCAGACACGGTTAGACCCTGGATCATCTGTATGAACTGGGCAGAATTCGAAACATGATGTATGCAATGACCTACCTGTGGACTCAATAGGCGTGTGAGATATTTCGCCAGTTGATATGTTGGAGCACCGATTGCACTGACGATAGGTCGTAATGGCACGTTCTCCTTGTGGACTTTTGGTAGGCCATATAACCTCGGCGGCCTGGCTGCACGAGGTCGTAGATTCTTGATGGTATCCTCAGGCAAACCAGATTTCTTGAGAAGGGCTTTAGTTTTGGTCACCACTTTAGATGTAGGATTGGCTTCAATCGACTTGTAAGCAGCGTCATGTAATAAGTTCTTTATTTTAGAATCATATTCTTCCGTTGATAGAAGAACTGTCGCATTTCCCTTGTCAGCATGAATAACTACAATATCATCATTACTACGTAACTCACGTAATGCTTGTCGCCCGAGCCTCGTGATGTTGGGCTTAGGAGGTTTGGCCTTCTTCAAAACACGACAAGTTTCGCGACGTATTTCTTCCGCTGCATCTGCTGGAAGCGTACGTACAGCTTTTTCCACTGCACAGACCATGTCCTTCGTCGGTACAGACTTCGGTGCCAAGGCGTAATTCAAGCCCCTCGCCAGTACTGAAACCGTGGCGTCATCAAGTTCAACTCCAGAGAGATTAATTACTGTGCGGTTTGCTGTGTACTGGATGTTGACTTTCCGCTCTCCATGAAGGCGATTATATTTGGAGATATGTCTAGTTGTGGTTTTCTCTCGTTCCATGCTCTCTTGAAGAGAGGTAACTGCGTCGACCCAGTCCCATGATAAAGCAGACAATCTAGATGAGAGATGTAGGTGCATAGAAATTAAGAGCCGCGCATTTTTGTCAAGCTCAAAACGAATATAGCGAATCCGCTCTCGCAAAAGTGCCATGCCAGTACGATGTAAGATTCTTTTAGCACTTTTACTGTTTATCTGGTGCGTAACTCTAACAAATTGAGGCAACACATCATTGTCCCTGCAGCGCAATAGAAAGACCAGAGTGCTGATAAGTCTGGCCTTCTTTTTGCGCAGCTTCTCAAATTGTTTGATATGATGTACAAATTCCTCCCCGTATAGGTATCTAATATGACATTTTAGTTTTTCCCGGCGAATTGTTGACCAATGGGAGATAAGTCGTTCGTGATTGGTCAGTTCCAGAGCCCCCGTGTAATGCCGCCGGTTAAGCAACGATGAGTGTGGAGAGCACTTGGATGGGTGACCGCATATGCCAACTGTTAAAGCAACGTTATGCGTGGTTTTTACTTGGATGGGTGACCACTCAAGATACTGCCATGGATCTACTAAATGCCATCCAGTTGCTGAGCTACGGGATGCAGCCACGAGATGCAGAGATGCAACCAAACCGGTTTGACCCCGTCTAAGGCCGTGTGCACCGCCGACCAATCAAAGAGCAGCGTGAAGCTTCCCTTGACAACAGGCTATAAATAGGAGCCAGGACTGGCTCGCGAGTCAGTCGTGTCTTGTCCTTGCAAGTGTGATTTAACCTGATGAAGGCAACGATGGCAGTTGCCGAAACGTCGTTGAAAGATCCAAATAAATATATTAACCGGCAGAAAACCCGAGAATTATTTATTTCAACAATTCGCCGGGAAAAACTAAAATGTCATACTATCAAAGTCGTTTACTACACCTTTAATGGCCTCGAAATGTTCTTTGTAAAACAGTACAGCTTCAGCCAACGTCACCCATCAAGTTACCACTGGTTCCGGAGGTAAAGGAACATTTGGAATTTTTTTTTATAGGCATTATTACGAGAACGTGCCTTAGGAAACACTTTCTTTGTTATTGAAATCGGTTTATTTACATTCCCAAATGTGGGTCGTAGTTCTTCAGCAAATTGCCATGGATTAAGAACTGTGCTGCTAGTAGGTTTGCTGGCTACAATGTAAGATTTTATTCATTAACTGTGAACACTACCAAAAAATATTGTAAATATAGCAAAAATATGCATCATCACTTGGTTTTAGGTAAAATATGCATCATCACTTGGTTTAGGTAAAATATGCGATAACCGGTGAAAATGGGTTTAATATGCAAATGCATATGCAAATAATCCAGTCTCTAGTGGTAAGTAAGGACTCATATATTCTAACATCACAATTAAAATTGTCAAATATTTAAGTATGGACCTCCATAAATTGTAATGCAAAATTGGAATAAATATCTGTAGCGTGAATTCATTTTGTAGCACTTTACTTATTTCCAAGGGAACTCTTCACTAAAATCCTTAAGTATGAGCGAGACTTATTAATTTTTTTGTTTGCTTTCACTGAAGCCAGGAAAGGAGGGGAACAAAGAATGGTAAGGAATTTGGCCATGGCATTTTAAAGTAACTACTCCAGTGTTTGCCTGGAGTGACTTCAGGAAACATTGGAAAACCGAAATCTGGATGGCTCGATTGAGATTTGAATCCATGTCTTCCATTAGCATTAGCTAGGTCTGAGCATTACCACTCATCCGCCAGGCTCTGTGGAGACAATGCAATTAAATTTGCGATGAACAAAACTGTCGATGAATAAACTCCAGCAGTATTCTTGCCAATATGACAGTCTTCATAGCTTATTTAATATATGACTATTACAATAATATTGCATATGATCAATGACTACTACGCCCTCAACAAAAGAATCACCAGATGTTGACATTTACAATGTCCTGATTTTTTTAGCCGTATAGATGGAAAGTAATAGGGTTTTGTAACTTAATACCCAAGTATAATCCACAAATATTTTTGGGGGTAGACTTTTGGATAATGGAAGGAATGTTAGAAGATGACATTTTCTTTGAGGATTATAGAGTGTACTGCAAAGATACAGGAGGATAAGTCAGAGGAGTATTTTTACTGGTTAGCAAAGAATAATGCAGTTTGCTGATATTAACAGATCATAGTCATGAGTTACTGGGGATAGAGTTATGGGGAGACATGACAGTAAAAATATGTGTATTAGCTGATTACCGTACTGGAAGAGTGACAAACACGAGGTCAGAGGGAAGAAATTAAATTCATATCAGAATTCTGAGTTGGGTATAACATGGTCATTATTTGAAGACTTAATTTGCCAGGTGCAGACTGGGAGGGAAACAGAATTAATAGCATGAGAGCAAAGTATACCAAATGCCTTAGTCAAGAAAGAAGATTTTACACAAATGGTAGCCTATAACAGAGCATGAAGGGACAACATGCTAGACATGTTCCTGATAAAAACCTAATAATGAAATTATGGATTTCAGGTTATAGATGGAATAAGTGATTATGAAGCAGTTCTGATGGATATAAGAAAAGTAGGTGGGTACAGGAAAGGAAAAATGGGTGTTAGGGAAACTGCCACTGGAGCGTGCACTCCAATGCAATTAAATTAACGTCCGATAAAACAGAAACCACAATTGAAGGTTATAGATGCAATTATAAAAAAAGGTTCATTTTTCAGAACTGAAGAAATATTTCAGAGAAAGATTGAGAATGCGAAAGTAGAGCACCAGTGTGGTGAAGAGGATGTGGGAAGATTTCAACAAGGTAATATGAATGGGGAATTAAATGTTTATTAAAAACAGAAAACACAAGAAATGATAATATCTGAAGGGGGAAAAAAAAACAGCGAAGTGAGAAAGCAAAAGAGATTGGTAAGAAGAGACTACAACAGATTTGAAAGACAACAAGTTCACAGGGAACATTTGAAACAACTAAACAAGGAATTAATAGTTTCAAAGAGGGAAGCCAAACACTGGTTTATGAAGGATGTTATGGGTGCAGTGGGACCAAGCAATGCTACTAGTAATTTTTATGGCTATTTCAGGAAACTGAGGGGACGGGATGGTATACAGAAAATTGTGGCTAAGGATGTAGAAGTTAGCAAGGATTTGAAAAAGGTATTGGTTATGACTTTACGCCTTGTCGGCATCATTAGAGGTGGGAAAGGACAGGAGCAATGAACAGGAAGGAATTTGGCCATGGCCTTTTGAAGGAAGCTTCCCAGCATTCACCTGTAGTGATTTGGGGATACCATGGAAAACCGAAATCTGGATGCCCAGACGGGGATTTGGGCCCATGTCATCCCAAATGCAAGGCCAGAGTGTTACCACTCACCCACCTCGCTTGGTTTGAGAAAGGCAGAGGTATTAAGCAACGAGGTTTAGTGAAATCAGGAGAGGAACTATTCCATCTTAGTAGAAATGAGAAGACAGAAAAATAGGAAATACATCCCAAAGATATTATAAAGGAACTAAAGCTGGAAAAGTGTAAGTGGGCCAATGTGGATAGTATTACTATTGCAGATAGGGAGTTATGACATTATATAATAATTTTGTAACATTATTTTGAATATGTCTGGAGACCTGCTGTTCATAAATGATCTGGAAAAGTGCACTGTAGTACCACTCCATAAAGGAAGTGAAACAAATAGGAATGGAAATTATGGGCCTATCATTTTGACACTACCGGTAGCTAAGTTGGTGGAGAGATTGACATACAACTGAAACCGAAAGAAACTGGTTTGCAAAATGCAAACATGGGTTCTTGTTAATCTCATTGGTCTGTGTGTAAGATATTTTGATGAAGTTGATAGTGTAGCACTGGATTTCTCCAAGGTGTTTCAAAGAGTCAGCCAGGAAATGGTTGTTAGTTAATAAGGTAAAAATCATTAAAATGAAAAAAATATGTGGCAGATAAAGGAATTCATGTAAGGACTCAAACCAAATAGTTAAATGAAATATCAAAAGAGGAAGAAGTGAAAATGGGAATGTCATAGGGTAATTTTTTTTTACTGCTTAATGTCTCTTAACAGTGAGGTCTTTAGATGGGAAAGGATGGGGGGCAAGGAATGGGAATGAATTCGGCCATGGCCTTCTGAAGGAAACATCCCAGCATTTGCCTGGAGTGATTTGGGAAACCATGAAAAACCCAAATCTGGATGTCCGGACAGGGATTCGAACCGCCGTCCTCCCGAATGTGAGGCCAGAACGCTAACCGTTACACCACCCCGCTCGGTGCAGGGTAATGAACTGGAACAATAGCTGTTCATTATTCTGTTGGTGGTTTAGTCAGAAGTTAGATTGTTTGCAGATGATATAATTTTATACAATATAATTAGAATGGGAGAGCACTGTGAATAGCTGGAAAGTGACTTTAATAGAATATATAGCTCAGTAGGTCAACATGGAATGAAGATAAATACTAAAGTCAGCTGACTAGGTACACAAAGTTGACCATGAGCATAAGCTGGCACATGATTTCAGATAAAAGAAAATGGGAAAATTTTCTTTCATACATTGGGAATTAGAAAAAAAAACCTATGAAGGGAAATGATAAACAATTCACCAGAAATACTCGAAGGATTAAAGATTTGTAAAGGGTAAAAATAGTTGTGTGATGCAAAGAAAGAAATATTTCTGTACTTCCTTTACTATTAAATAAGGATAATTAAGAATTTGAGCAAATAAAACTATATCCATTACTTAACAGAAGATGAAGGCAAGATAGCTGCAGCAGCAAAAGTTATATATACTTGAGCAGACCATACAACCTCAAGATTACATTAATCTATAAATACCAATCCTTTAACAACTCTATACCACACCAAAAATTCATATCAATAACAGAGAGCAAATTGTGGATATGGAGGAAAGTAGGATATTTTGGAGTTGGGAGAGCCAACGTGGAAAGGACAAAGCAAAATGGAACTGAGGAAAGATTTTTGATTGTACTGGAATGAGAAAGGTATGAGAAATGGAGTACGAACATTTGTTACAGGACTAAAGGAGTGGTAGTACAATGCACTTTTCCAGACCACTTGCGAACAGCAGGTCTCCAGATAAACAGGAGTTTGAACAAGAGTTGCAGAGACCGTTGAATAGTCAAGTGTTATAATTATGGGAGACCTGATGGCAGTGTGGACACAGAAAAGCAGGGGTATGAGGAAGTATTAGGGATAGAAAAATGGGGTAGCAGGAATGTAGAAGGAGAAAGGCAACTGGATTTCTGCAGGCGAAATGGGCTGAGAATACAAAATTCACAGTGTGAAAAGCAAAATAGCCACAAGGCAACCTGGTATAGTAGTGATTGGCAGAAGAAGTTGGTTTCACGACATATTACTTAATGGGGAGCTGAAGAGGAATGTGGCAGATGAAAATGTAATTCCATCAAAGGCATTAAATAGTTAACAGCATCCATTGGTAGCCTATTGTAAACGTCATACAGCATCAAAAATAAATAAGTGTCCATTGGGAGACAGGACACATCTGAATGACAAGATAGCAAAATAAGGGTATGGAAATGAAGAGAGGAATGAAAAGGAGAGAATTGCAAGGAGCAATATACCAACAGTGGAAATGAGAAAGTTTTTAAAGGATGTTGCTTGTAGCCAAAAAGATGAAAAGAGACAGTATGGTGGAATGATAAAGTAAAGCAAGCAGTGGAGTTGAAAAACTGGGCCTTTAGATAATGGCTCAAACAGAGGACACCAGAGGCAATAGATAATATGTAAAGAAAGAGGAGGAGGCTAAAAAATAGTAACAGAGGAAAGGAGGAGAAATGGACTGAGATGATGGAAGAAGATAGCAAAATGTAAAAAAGTAAAATATTGTTTCAAATGAATTGGAAAGACCAGATTCTACACATTAAACAAAAATCCTAAATTCAGTTTCTGAATTTACCAGCTGACATAATGGAGTGAGACAACCATGCAATAAGATAATAATAATAATAATTGATAAAGTTGTGATGGAGCGCCTGCTCCGGTGCCAATCTCCCTACACACCCCTCTTTCTCCGTTCCTCTTCCAACCTACTTTTGCCTTCTACTAATTTTTACTTTAAATTCCTTCAGTGTTTCCAGAAAATTATTCATCAATTCTCTTGGCAGTTTATTCCAGTCCCTTACACCCTTTCCTATGAAAGAATTTTTTTCTTAACCATGTGCTTGAAATCAAGTGCCAGCTTGTGGTCATGGACAACCTTACCCTTCCAAGCACCTCTCTTAATTTTCCCCCCAATATCTTTCCATGCTTCATCACCACTATTGGCCTTGTACACTCCTATGACTCGCTTCATCTTCCTTCTATCCTCCAATGTTTCACACTCCAGCTCCTTTATCATATTACTAACTGATTGTGTTCTGCAGTAATTTCCAAAGACAAATCTGGCAGCACACCCCCCCCCCCCCCAACTCCTGTATTTGGTGTAGTTTGTGGGTTCCAAACTATACTACCATATTCCAGCAGTGGTCTGACAAAAGTTTTGTACCCCGAGTTTCTTACTTCTCTAGTGCATCCCCTCATCACTCTTTCCAACAGCTGAAGGATTTTGTACCCTTTCCCTGTCCAATGTGTCCTGCCCAGTTAAGTTTGCTATCAAATGTTATGCCAAGGTATTTAAATTCTGAGTCTTCAATAAGTAGCTCCTTCCACACTTTATAATCATAATCAACCTTTAGCTTTTTATCTGTGTACCTAATAAGCTGGCTCTTCTTTGCATTTATCTTCATCCCATGTTGACTCACCCAGCTAGTTATCCCATCTAGATCATCCTGCAGGTGCTATGTAGATGTATCAATTGACTTTTTGTTCACAGACTTATTACACAAACTAAAAGGCTCCATCCCTGTTAACATTAATCACCTCTCTTCCCCCTTCCGAAACAATTTTGTAGTTAAATTACTGTTTGTTAGCTTGATACATCAACACCATTGTGTACTTAAGAATACAACCTATTTCAAAGTTATATAAAATTCAATGCTTTTAGCAGGCATCATGTTTGTAAAATTTCAATTACTTTGCAGGTTTAGCACTGCGGCAACATTGACATACAAAGAAAATGGAATTTTACTACTTAGTTGCTTTATAATAACTATATCTCGAAACATCCGTAGTTCGGATTCCACATTAAACTGTAGGTCCCAGAGGAAAGGAACTGGCCGTCCTACCTCTGACACAATGGCTTAGTATGCCTCCTTCGGGAGGATCCAACCAACCTTCGGGTTGTGGACTAAGTTAAGTTTTATCCCGATACATAAATAACAGATATCTACATATTCCACCCGTTATCATAGCCTGTGTTTAATAGCAACCCCATTTGTTAAAGAAACACTACAATTTCCAAGTGAAATCTAATCAGAATCTTTTTGCAAATTCAAAATGCATAAAGAAAGCTTTGCCAATGATGAATGATGGGTTATAGACCTGCAGAACTTTCGAGGGACTACTGCAGTATTATAACGCCAATTCCTAGAGGCATTGCATTCTCAAGTAGACCCCCTTTTGAAGTGCCTGTCAAGACAGGTATTTGAAAGTATCTATCATCAAATTTTTCTATTTTAGATGCATGATGAATGCATTAATTTTCAATTCGAATGTGATGAAACCAACAGAATAAAAAAGACGATTTTACATAGCGCATTCCAGTTGGCTATCACTATATTGGCCACATAACAAATTTGGATTGTTAGTATCAAGAAAAAATCGTGACATCAACGTACCTATTGTAATCTTTTATAGTATATTACCATCATAAAGCAGTATAATTACAATTCAGATCGGTGAAAGTTGAGAATGACAACATAACATTTAATAAAATAAAGGGAAACTGAAGTCTCAGTTTTCTTTATATCCAAATAATATACCGAATATGTAATAAATTACCTTTTCGAGAGTAGCCTCTTATGTCTTTATTCTGTTATTACTGTGTATATGCTTCTTCGTAGTGTTATATAAACTTCGATTAAAATATCAAAACAAACCAATGCTCCAAAACGCGCGGGAAACTGTATCCTTCAAGAACTATCGGTCGTAGATATTCCAGTACCCCAGTGTCAAGTTCTATTGCAAGAGAATAAATCTCATGGATAAATCTCTACTTTCTTTCTCTGGCTCTAGCTTTGTAAAATTTGCACGAGTGCTTTTGCCCTATTCAAGAAAAATAAAAATAAATTCATGCATTTTTTACACGGATTCTTTAAAGAAACTTGTTGAAGAAATGTGACCTTGCTGTTAAAAATAAAGTTCCTTTATGGACAAGAATATCATTTCTTCCACTACACATTGTTACATAATTTTCTCTACTCATAACGTCCAGATTGTATTAATATTATACCGAATGTAAGAGAAATGTCTACTGAGATATTAAATATTGTTCTACGACTGTAAAATCAAGGTTTGATCATTTGAATGGTAGTTCAGTGTTATATAATTTATGACAGGCATAGTATCTCAATAAATTAATAGTCTGTCAAAGATGTAGTGTTATGTAACTCTGATAGTAAATAACTTGTCTGAGCGCCGAAGTGGTATATTTTTCAAGGACAATGTGTTAATCTATGGGTTGCGGAAGGCCGGAATCATGTTGATTTTAAAATTGTGCAATGGTTTCCTTAACTGATTTTCTCAATTTGCAGTTATTCACGCAGACAGTGTGTTGGCCCTGAGTGCCTGTATTGTGTTGCTATACAATGTGAGCGTTTCTGTTTCGAAGAGAGACGGTGGCCAGCTCAAGTAAACAGAGCTGCAAAATCTGTCAAGTTTAATTTAAACTATTAATTTTGATAGCTTCTGAAACAGGTTTTCTACTAGATATGGCAGATAACGAAATAACATCTATCCAAAAGCAGAGGTGTGGATTTATGTGCTTTGTGTATCATCTGTCTTGTTAAGATTGTTATTTAAAAGCTTAAGAATTAGTGTATTTGATAAGTGGAATGATTGGCACATAATTTTCTTAGATCATGCTAGTGTAGTGAGTCTGGTTGTGGAATTAATGTGAATAATCCTTCTGTGCTTATCATGACTAAATTTGCATTTTATTAAATTAGGCAGTGGTAGAATACAGGGGTACTGAAAAGGAATTGTAATTTTGGTCTAAAATTTTTTAAACATGTTTCTGAGAAAAGGTCTACATGAAATAAAAAGAAATGTACCTTTTAAACGTGATTTCGCCATATAGATAGGATGTGATAATGTTAGCAGTACAGTTTGGCCATTTACCGAGCGTGGCGGTGTAACGGATAGCGTTCTCGCCTCGCATTCGGGAGGACGGCGGTTCGATCCCCGTCCGGGCATCCAGATTTGGGTTTTCCATGGTTTCCCAAATCACTCCAGGCAAATGCCGGGATGCTTCCTTCAAAAGGCCATGGCCGCATTCCTTCCCATTCCTTGCCCCCATCCTTGCCCCCAATCCTTTCCCGTCTCTAAAGACCTCGATGTTGAGAGACGTTAATACAATAAAAAAAAAAAAGTTTGGCCATTTCACAGTAACAATAGAATCTGCACTCTGCAGTAAATCGCTGACAAGGTTTATTATATGAATATATTCCTATATCATATTTAATAATGTGTATGCAACTATCCACATTTTGAGCAATTTTACATCATTAAAACGTATTTCAGGGCTCTAATATGCACATTTTATGGGTTAATTCTAGATTGCGATACCACTACCACTACTTTCCGCCATGCGGACAGCAATGTTATAAACACAAATTGCTGCTGTCACACATGTCATCGTTTCCATGTGTGACGTATTCAACACGCGGGCTGCTACAAATATCACGGAAAATACTTTCTCTTGGGTGGGAACAAACCAAATGTAACATACCTTAATTATTTATGATTAATAATATTTTTCAATGTTAGTAGTATTGTTATCTAAAATTAAGCCAAATTGTTTTCTGACATGTTCCTGTGGTCATACCTTTTAAGAAAAAGTGTACATGGAAGCGAAATCACACTTACCTTAGACGTGTAGCAACATAAAAGTTACGAATTAACACTTCAGAAAAACCACCATTGCACTACATATTGGCACGCCAAAGACAATGTTATTGTAAAAACTCTGGCTTTACATCATCACAACTACTGTGAAATCTCTGATGAATTTTTCCGACACAATATAAATATGTTTCAGTGAAGGGCCTCGGTGAAAAAGAATATTTTGGGCCCTCAGGCCAAGTGTGCAACCCTCTTTTTTTTTACCTCTACCAAGTCTTGTGAGGTTTGCTGGCAGGGGCTCCCTGAGCTGCCTTGGGGGCCCTGGTGCATGGCACCGCCTAGCCCTCCGATAGCTACGACCCTGGGTCCGAGATACAGGCTGTCGGAAGGTCGGGCCACACTAGACCGCACTGTCACCGCACCGACACTTTCCTTATTGTTGTTGCTCACTCGATTGAAGTGAGTTCAAACGACACTGCATGTCGGCTGAGTGTTGGGCATCGTTAGTTTGGTTTACTTTTTGAGTGCTGGCCAGTGTCAGTCTGGTCAATATGTAGAAGCGTTTAGAAAGAGTTCAGAAATTTTCGGTCCTTTACGCCTAAATGTTGCTTTAGCGTTATGGTTTTCTTTAGAAAAGTGTCTTTTTTTTTTCCCCCAGCCTCACTTTAGGTTCATCCGATGTTCGTAAAATGTAGGTGAAGTTCTCACTTGTTCGCATTAACAAATCAAAGCTTTGCCAGAGTTGAAGGTCGATTTTAAGACCTGTAAAAATTGCTTCCTAGATCCGGATTTTGCACCGAAGACTTTTCCGCACTAAAATCACATGCCGCAAGCATCTGAATCGAGAAGTACTGAAAAATATGTATATTCAATCATATAAAGTACATTTGTGTTTTGGGATAGCAAAAATAAATTATATAGAAAAAGTACATTTATTTTATTATTGTTTGAATATTTGTTTTTCATTACATGCAGATTTTTCTCTTGACTTAGATTGTTACGGCGTATGGTTGGGCTACTGAAAGTCCCTGGTTTAAATCCTTGTCTCAGCAAAACATTTTACAGGACTTAAAATTGACATTCATGTCTGGCAAAGATTTGATCGGTTAATGCTAGGATGCTCCGTGATTCGAATTTCTCGTTACATATGTAGGTTTCCTTTTCAAATTAGGTGACAACGAAAGAGGTGGACTGCGCTGTTGAAAAGAAACACTGCGACTGAAATTTTTAGACCACATGAAATTATTATTATTTTACAGAATCTTTGTGATCTGTATTTAAATTAAAATGTATAATAATCTTATTTTTGTTAAAAAAAAGTATGGAGTGAATCGAAAGGAACCTCAAACAAAACAAACACTTTAAATGTGAAGTGAGTGATGCTTGACATTTTATTGTGACTAATTAGAGATACATGAGAATCTTTCAGTCCTGTACAGTGTGACGATCATTTGTTAAAACTGCCTTGGGATACCATTTTTGTGCACAAGAGATCAAACGGTGTGGAGTTAACAGGAGTCAGGCAAGAAAAGTATTTATAGTACTTTATTACTTTTGTAGATTATAAAGTACAATACTCAATAATAAAGTAACATTAATTCTGTGAAACAACCAAGTGTATACGCTAAAGGAGACTGAACACCGAGTAGAAACCTGTCTGTCACATGGACGTGCTATGGACCAGAGTGAACGCGAGGGGGGCGAGCCGACACTCGGCCAAGTGTTGATGAGGTGATGGTGCAGGCTAGTGTGGCCCGACCTAAAGATGGTATCCCGAGGCACCATTTCTCACTTGCGATTTTTAATAAAAAATTTAAAACCTCTTATCTTGGGAACAGTGCAAGATATTTTGTTGTGCTTTTTTTATTTTAAAGATAATATTTTTCTGTTAAAATGATATATTCAATTTTGAAATATTTGCCTTCTGAATTAATTTTTTTTCTTTCAAAAATGCCAATCCCAAAAGTTTTGATTTTTTTCTGTAGATTAATACCATTGAGTACTGCATTCCCTGAAAAGGATGACTTACGCTTTTGCGTTTGACATGTTTGAGAAACACTGTAAAATTTAGTACTATATTTTACCAGTTTCCATTACATTACATCATAGTCTCATATTGGTCTTTTGAAATTAAAATTTAGTTTTGACATGGCATTTTAAATCTTAATAATTATAAGAAACAGACAATTTTTTTATTATTAAAAAGAAAGACTTATAAAAACATATCCAAACTCACAAAATATATGTGCGAGTTCCAAAATATACCACTTCCTTTGTACTCTGCTTAGAAAGGATGCTGGGAAAATGATAGAATTTGCAGCTTTTCACTGTGGATTCACACAATTCAACAGCCGAACTGATGTTTGATATAAATTCGTGGCAAGTTGTACAAGTTTTTTTTAGATATACTTTCTTCTGAATTCTTCAGTAATTTTTATGTACTTTATTGACTTCACTGACCATGGATTCTTAATGAGGCTAACACCAACCTCTACAACTGACTGATTCAGCAAGTTTAATTCTTCTGCTGCAGATAAAAAGCTTCATTATCCACAACATGGGACACTACTTCTTGAAGTTCACTTCATGTCATGTTCGATATTCTGTCAAAACATTTAGAATGCAGAACTTCAATACTATAAACTTCTTCACTTTGAAACAGTCTTCAAATGAACACTCCTATTGCCAACCTGAAGCTAGTCTTATATATCTATTTTTTTTTTATTGATATGCATATAGTCACTCTCCTACGACTCTAATCAGAAGATATTTCAAACTCTGGTAAATTGGCCACCCTTCCGCAGTTGCTTGTTAAACAATTGTAAATGAAAATGCTGTCTATTAGCAAATGGTTTTTAATTCATATATACCCAGACACATTTCGCCCTTATGGAATGGGTCATCCTCAGTGACTGTGAATGTACAGTATTTATCAATAAATGCGGCCAGTCTCACCAGAGTCTATCTCCCTATGTTTGCACAGTGCAGCAACACAAGAAATGCACGACGTCACAGGAAACTGTAGCATGTCTGTTGACTTCTCCCATGGCGACATCCTACTGGTGGATGTTGAACCAAAGGCCTTCAATATTTCAGATGATTCGTTTCATTATGTCAAGTTGAAGAATATAAAATTAAAGTTAGATGGAAGATACATGCCTTAGCTCCGCTCACTGAAGTGTCTGATTTGCCAGATATTTCAACCAGTGCCACTTACAGCTGATTACTTTTCTAACGTCATGTTATTAAACCTAAAATTAATGTTGGGAAAGGATTGGCTTAAAGTGTAGCAAAGAGTAGAAAGGGTGTTACATTTTATTCAGATTTATCGTCTTTACGCTAAAGATACGCCTATTCTCATTTTATTTTGGATAATTTATTTACTATTTTCTGCTTTTCATATCATCCATAAATCCGTGTGTGGGTGGACCAAAAGATAGACAAGTTATGAATCGTTGAAATATTAATTTTTAGTTGATAACGATATTAACGGTGAAAAAAATGTATCTCAAAGCCAGCAAGGTTCAGTGATGTGTGGACAGGAAGTTTCATATAGGTTGGTTTGTTTACAAGCTGGATGAGCAAGCTCATAAAGCAAGCAGAATGGTCTAGTAGCTATGGTTCTGGACTATCGATGGTGCAGTGGAGTGGTCGCTAATTCAAAACTGTGTTGGGTGATTTTTTTTTTTTCCGTTTTTAAGCTATTCCATCATACCCATTGGTTATGTATAAAATATGAAATTAACACATCAGACAAAAAATTATTTCTACTAAATCTTGCTGAATAAAATCTTCTTTATTTAAACCATAGCGATAATCAAAAGCATTTAACTACAAAAAGATTCAAGTCTTAAATTCACTCCTCATAACTTACATTTCGAGCACATTTACCTCTGGAATTATTGACTATTTTAAAAAAATGCATAAGCAGTTCCTACCTGTTGCAACAGGTAGCTGTTTTTTTTATTTTATTTTTAAACATTCACATACTAGCAGAAATTATGAGAATAACCTGGCACAGTTAGGTATCATAAAAAGTCAGTTTACAGCAAAAAGTTTGAGAATAAATTCTAATCTCTAATGGGAATAATCTCTCCTTTGGCTGTAATAATTCTAGCTTATTATTATTCTCGTGTCAAAAACATCAAAATACACAGTTAAATACATTTTGTAAATCAACAACTTTAAACACACTTGGCCCAGTACTTCGCAACCTCAATCGCATTGTGTGTTGCTTGAAACAGGTCTTCGTTGTTGCAGGATGATGGGCACATAGGGCACTCGAGCATATGATTCATAGTTTGGTCTTCTCCACATTCGCATTTAATACTGGTAGTATCAGTATAACCCCATCTCATTAGGTTTTCCTTGGACCTGCCCACTCCTGTTCGCAATCGATTTAAAGACCGCCAGACGTTCCAGTCTTCTTCATGACCAGGTGGCAAGCGCTCTGCAACTGTCAGTGGTCCCGAGATGTTGGGAACCCTCATTTTCCATAACTGTACTCTTGCCTTTTCAGGTGACCCAATTAGTTCCCGTGATGTTCTGAGAAAGCTTTTCCTGGATTTGAGTCTCTGGGCTGGTGGTACAGTGGATGAGCGCTTTCCCGTTCTACTTTGGTCCTCTCTTTGTTCGCATCCACTTCATAATTCTAGATGAGAAATGTATATTAAGAAATTACAATTGAGTGATGCATTTTTAATTTCAACCAGATTTAATTTTAAAATAATCTTGTCCCATCTGGCACATAGCAGAAGGAATTACTAACAGCAGAAGCATGTATATATAAACGATTAAATTATTAATGGATGAAACAGCTATTGTGAAAATTGAATATTCAATAATATTAATTTTGACGTGGATTCACTGTCAAATACAGTAAATTTATAAAAGAGCCTAAAACCATAATCAAACCTAATACTCAGCACTAAAACACCAAGGTTTCCCAAATAATAAATCCAATATATCTGATGGTTTCCATATGAGATAAGGTCGAAAGCAGAGCAGAGATATACTTTTAAAATAGTTATGTGATAGTATAAATTGATTGGAAGAAATTATCTTCTAGCGCAGTTTACGAAAATGGTATCAGTGAGACGTCTCAAATACTTCGTTGATGACATCTAATAATCAATGGTGTTCATTCCTCTTTTGCTTTTTGACACAAAATTCTAATGAATTTCATGGTTCAACAGTGACTATAAATAGGTGGAAACATTAGAAATACATCTCCTCCATTTTTGCTTAGAGATAATAATCTTGAAACAATTCTGAGTGGTCACTCGCAAACTGATACGCGTAGAAAGTTCTCTAGACCAATTAATTAAAAATCTTAATGACCCATATTGATACAGCTATGAGCATATCTGAAAAAACACTTCTAACGTGAATCATTCGACGAGAAACAGTTCTCGTTCCAATGCTACAGTTTCTACTACATCTAACATCACTGTCTAGAATCATTTGAAACAATCCTCCATCTCATTCTGTGTTGAGCTATTATATTTCTATCATCGTACGAAATATAACTTACCTTTTCAGATTATTATGTTATATTATATGTTCTAGCCCAAAAGCTCGTAAAAACTGACGTGTATAACGGAGTGTTATGGTAATTTATTTCTCTGTCATTGCTTAACTAAATAGAATTGTTATTAAATAAAGCTCACTGTAATTTATCATCCCTTGTGCTGTAGCAAAAAGCTTCAATTGTCAACTTGGTCCAGGTTGCATTTCAGCCTAATCACAATCTCCACTAGTATTGCTACTAGAAAAGAAAAGCATTAATCACACACGAATTAATACATTCCCTGTATCGCATGTCAGTGTCATCATGCATCGCGATACAAACTTGATCCCATATCTTCACATGTTCTTACGCCTTTCTTTCTTATTACCTGTGATGAAGAGCGATACTTTAGTGGCTGAGACAGCTTACATTGGCTGAAATAATGACCCCAGTAAAAAGGAAGGATGCTAAAAATAAATCTGAACAACTACGCTATGCCACGTAATAATTAATTGTGGTTTAATCCACATATATTGCAATCAATTTGGAACTTCTTTCATTCAAAATATGTAATGATTTCAGTAAAAAAAAAACCTGATAATTAATATGCCAATTTAAACGAAATACATACTTTTCCTTCAGTTTCTGACAACTCATGTCTTAACAATTGCTTAACTAATTCTATATATATATAAAAGAAAGTCGTGTTAGTGACACTATTTATAACTCAAGAACGGTTGTACCGATTTGGCTGAAAATTGGTACGGAGGTAGCTTAGAACCAGGAGACGGACATAGGATATTTTTTATCCTGTTCGACCGCGTTCCCATGTGACGTGACAAGTCACTATAAAACATGGTGTAACAAAAATGCATTTGACTTGGAATAACAAAACGCAAATGACAGCTAAATGTAATTTTGTCTATGGTTAAGTATGGTTGAACGTAAAAATTGGAAGGAAAATAGTAAAAACAACACTTTTCGTGTCCCTCATTCAAAACAAGACAAAGGCGCGTTAGTATTATCTTTGGTATGCCTTCAAGTTGATTAGGCTCTATGGATATTGATCTATGCCTGCCTGTGATCAGCAAAAATAATACCACTAAAGTACGTATTACCATTCCTTTCTCCGTATGTGGCATTTTCTTGGTTGCTTTTAAATTTTCGCTTCTCTCGAAAACCAATTATGTGTTTATTTGTTCAGTGTGTTTACATTTAGACCCATGCCGCCTATCAGGAAAGTTTCGACTATGAAAATAGAATGCATCAGTTTAAAACCATGCAATACTAAGATACCTAAAAAGCAAAATCGATTACTGGTATTTTAGTTGAGAAGCGATATGCGGTAGCGTCTGACGATCGAACCACACTTATCCTATTATTTTAAGAATGCAAAGTTCTGGTAAGCCTTGTGTTGATGGGTTCCATTCGTTTTAAAGTATGATTAGGTAGAATTCACGATGATTGAATTGGCTGCGAGTAATAATACTTTCTTACTTTTAAAGTCTATATAAATGAAAATGAATTACCAAATGTGTTTCTAAGCGCAAAACTCGAGAATGGCTCGACCAATGCGGCTAATTTTTTTTCCCCATATTTTCGTTAATCCACAAGGAAGGTTCTTATGGAGAGAAAAAACGTAAAAATTGTGAAGAAAATAGTAAAAACAACACTTTTCTTTTCCCATACAAACCAGTCAATCAAAACAAAACAAAGATGCGTTAGGATTATCTATGGTATGCCTGCAAGTTGATTAGACTGTATGAATATTAGTCTATGCCTGCCCAAAATAAAGTTCGAAGGGAAAAAGGGTTTCCGTGTCATCAACGAAAATAATATTACTGCCAGTCAATCAAAACAAAACAAGGGCGCTTTATGATTATCTTTGGAATTGCAAAATGATTGATCTGAAGAAATGTTTTCAAAACACCTCTTTGGCATGGGTAATGACAAAAATCCCCATTTTTCCCATGGTCAATTATATGTGGCATGTTGACGGGTCGGAAGACCATCTGCATTGTTTGTGGTGTATCACAAGGTACTTAACTGAAGAGTGCAACATATGCACCAAAATACATGAACAATAAAGAATCATTAAAATACTTAATTTTTTATTTGTATTTCCAAATAAAAAATTGAACTTAGTAAAATAAAAAATCTGCTTATTTATTGCCTCTAAGGCGGAACAGAGTTCGCTGGGTCAGCTAGTACTGTAATAAATCTCTAAATAACCGCTATAAAAAAAGGCTATCTCCTATGATTACAATATAATAAAAACAAATATTTATTAACTAATCGCTTTTTTACTGAAGTAAAGTAATTACGCCATCAGTCTTCATATTTCGAAATGTATCTGGTTGTTAAATAGCGCATTGCGTGTGTACAGTCAGCTTAAACGGCTGCAGTAAAAGTAGACGTCAACTAGTACACAACATAGCCATAAAATTCAATATAATTCCTCGTGCCTTACGCAGTAGCGAAAGGTTTCAGTTTCCATCCGGGTCCAGGTTGCATTTCAACCTAACCACATACTACGATAAACTTGCCACCCAGAAGTACTATTCTTGAATCTCGTGCATATTAATGCATGGACTGTATCACATTTTATTGGCGATATAAATTTGATCAAAAATCTTCAAGGGTTTTACACATTTCTTTTTTGTAATCTGTGAGTCAGACCAATATTAAAATGTTTGAATGGCTGACACAGTTTCATGTTGCTGAAATAATAGGCTCAATAATATTGCAGAGTGAAAGCAAAGGAAATTGAAATAAATCGTATAAACTTACATTATGCCACGTAATATTTGTTTTAAGTGTAGTGTAGGATGCACAGATCGCAAACAGTGTGCAACTATTTCCATTCAGACGAATTAATAATTTCAATTATAGGACACAGTTTAAATTATTTTGAGGAAAAAAAAAAAGAAAAGAAAAAAAAACTGCTGTAACGTCAAATGCCAGTTCTAATTCTGACCCATGCCAAGTAACAATCTAACCAAAATTTTCTGTGCATTGATGCTCATAACACAAAGCTTTTAAGCCCGTCAAAAATGATGGGTTTAACAGAGTGTTATGGTAATTTATTTACCTGCAGTTGCTTAATTAAATAGAATTGTTATAAAATAAAGCTCATTGTAATTTATTGTTCCTTGTGCTGTAGCAAAAAGCTTCAGTTGTCAACTTGGTCCAGGTTGCATCTCAGCCTAACCACAGTCTTTACTAATATTGCTGCTAGAAAAGCAAAGCTTAACCACGCGCGAATTAATACATTCCCTCTATCGCATGTCATGCATCGTGAAATAAACCTGATCCCAAATCTTCACAGGTTCTGACACCTTTCTTAATACCTGTGATGTAGATTGATATTTTAACGGCTGAGACAGCTTAAATCAGCTGAAATAATGACCACAGTGAGAACGAAGGATGCTAAAAATAAATCTTAACAACTTACGCTATGCCACGTAATATTTAATTGTGGTTTAGGCTACATATATCACAATCAATTTACAACTTATTTCATTCGAACCATGTAATGATTTTAGTAAAAAAAACTGACAACTAATATGCTAATTTAAATGAAATACATACTTTTATTTCAGTGTTCTGACAATACATGTCTTAGGAATTGTTTAACTAAGCAGAATTGTTATAAAATAAAATTCAGTGTAATTCCTCGTGCAGTGTGCTGTAGCAAAAGGTTTCAGTTTCCATCCGGGTCCATGATGCATTTCAACCTAACCACATACCATGATAAATTTGCCGTCAGATCAATACTTATATCTCACACATATTAATACATGAACAGTATTGCGGTTTAGTGGCAATAATGCATTGCAATATAAATTGGATAAAAAATCTTCAATGATTTTTACACAATTCTTTTTTGTTTCTTTGATTCAGACCGATATTAAAACTATTACTACTATTACTCCACGATCCGCTAAAAGTGTGTGGTGGAGGGTGCATTGCACCTATTGAAAGGTAATGGTTTGGAAGGGATATAGGGAATATGGCAGGAGGCGCCAATGGGCTATTGTGAGGAACCAGCCCAGCATTCGCCTCTAACGATCTAGGAAAACCATGGAAAACCCAGATCAGGATGGCCAGAGTGCTTTATCGAAAGCTACTTCTGTCAGATTTTATGTTTACTCACCCGGTAAATCCTTTCTATTCCACTCCCTAATCGATGGTGGAAAAAATGAGTACAGAAATGAATCGGTTTTGGCCGATTTCTCTTATCTTACGTTCGCTGTCATTCTGAGATATGAATGTTGCTGGTAGCAATATTTGTTTACTGTCGTTCCAAAATACGTCAGTCGACAATTTTTCAACTAGCTTTTTTCGAGAGCAATGCCTTCGGTGCTCCAGCTCTACCCAACCTAACTACTTCAACATCGCACTTACACTTTCCCTCCGACTATATATACCTGTCACGAATTGCGCGGCTCTTCTTTGCAAGCAGGTAAATGAGTTTTCTTTTTCTCCAGAGCTGCCATGCTACTCCATGTTTCTGCGTTTCACAAATATGTCAGTGTAGCCAAGATTTGTCGTATATGAGAATGCCCTGCAAATCGGAATCCCTTTTTGATGAAGTGCTCCAAAAACTTATGTGAAATTTCAGCCCTTACAGCCTCCTAATTTGCATTTAACATTTTTGACACTCTCCTTAAGAGTGATTTTGTATAAATGTAACTCCTTTTTAATAATTGTATGTACAATTCCATAACTTATTCCAGTTTCTGCACCAATTTTGGGAATGGTTATTAAAGTATGTTTATTAATCTCTTGAAAAGTTATCTACATTGTTACACTTGTTCTGGGTCGATGTGCATAAGAGGATACAACATTCACAGAAGAACACATGGCTATGAAAGTGTATCGCTGCATAATTGTGCATACTTTCTGCAGGTTCAGTTCCCTCCTACATGACAAACTTAGTATTTTTATGTATTACGATGGACACATGAAGCATGCAGCATTTAGCATGCCAATGCAGTCATACCAACTAAGCATTATTAACTGCATTAACAAGTGTTACTGTATCCTTTGTTTGATTTAATTAATTTAATGCAGTCTTAACACATTTACAATTATCCTCTTTTTATTTTCATATGATTGTAAGTAACTTTCCAGTCTTGAAGTTCCAGGTCTTTTCAAATTTTATATTTTGTATTCGGTTGGAAATTTGAAAATAATAAAGATGTTAAACATTGTAAATTCTGACGATATCTCTTTGAATTTTCATAATTTTAAAGAATTGCGATACTTCTACCACCCATTTTCCGAACTTCCATTAATCTTTATATAGCATTTTATTTCCATTCTTCTTTCTTTATCTTTGTTATGCAGTCAGTAATTATGATGGAATTGATGTCAAACTGGAAGTTCATTATTTTTTATTTAACTTTTTTTTTTTTTTGCTTTCTTTGGAAGTGTGGAAATATAGTTTTATGATAATATGCTAACTTTGCTCGTGGGCTGTTATATCAATTCTCAAATCCTGTTTGGAAATTGCAGTGGTTAATGAAATTTAATTTACTGGTACTGATTTGTTTGTTTTTAATCTTTCACAGCCTTCTGAAATACGTCAAACATCAAAACAAGTTTCCTATTTCTGAGCTTCAGATATAAAGTTATAGATTTAAGATTCTTAATGTTTCAGTACATGGATATCCTTTTTGAATCCTACCTAATATCCTTCAAATTTATAATTACGTAATCTTTCTCGGCGTTGAGAATACAAATAATGTTCTCGGGTGACTAGCCAAGTTATAGGAGTGTTATCGTAACCACACGATATTTCGGCGCTCTGAATCATCGGCGCCATCTTCCGGTGAAGTGAGGTCAGGAACGTGCGAAGTTGCTGAGCTAGACCAGATTACCGCTGCTAACCTCTGATTGGTCGGCTGTAGAACCAGTCGTAGCAGGGGTCAAATCTCGTTGCGGCTTGAATTGATGCCAAGGTGGTGTTACGGCTAGATTTGATGTCCTTTTTCACATGGCATGTAGCGGACGGGCTTAAAGTCATCGCTCCTTCGAAGATGATATCCGAAAACAAAGCATTCACCATAAGTTGTTTATCAAACTGATGGGTCAACACGGATCCGTTGCGGGCCTCATATTGAGCCATGCTGCCACGTGATTGGTCAGATTTGTAACCAATCGTAGCCGGGGTCCTGCCTCGTATCAACACATCGTTCGATAGAAGGAAAAATCCAGAAGGCAAAAACTTTCCTGTAAGCTGATCATTAATGCTTGAGTAACAAATTGCTTGCTTATGTTACTACCGAACTTCCCGTTGATCTGGACGCGCCGTGTAATGCGTCCTGGTCGCGCTGTCGACGAATAGTATTGATGATTGGCGTCCAGGCTTCACTTAGCTGGAAGAAGAAGGCCGGCTGCCATTCTTAGACATTCTAATAGAAAGGAAACCTGACAGGTCTCTAGGACATTCTGTGTACAGAAAACCGACGCACACAGACCTATACCTTAACGCGCGTAGCCATCACCATCTGGCACAGCGCAAGACGGTACTCAGCACACTTGTACATAGGGCGCGAGCGATATGCGATGCTGACAGTCTACCCGGTGAATTGAGTCATCTGCGTCAGACCTTTCGACGCAATGGGTACACTGATTATCAGATAAGACTGGCATTCCGAGAGCCGACACGTAGGCTCAACAACACCAACAAGGAGCCACCTGATCGTCTAGCCTTCTTGCCGTACTCTGGCGCCACAACGTCCAAGATAGGACGGATTCTAGCAAAATCAAGACCATTTTCCTGCCACCACCGAAGGTGAAGAACATCTTGCGCTCCCCCAAGGATGACCTTGCTCTGCGGACACCTGGGGTATATAGCATTAGTTGTGAATGGGGAAAGAGCTACATTGGCCAAACGGTGCGGTGTGTTCACCAACGTTGTCTAGAACATGCACGACACGTTCGTCTGGGGCAGAAAGACAAGTCTGCGGTGGCAGAACACAGCCTCGAACATGGCCATGGTTTTGATTTCGAAAATACCAGAGTACTGGCGCATACTGGGAGCTTCTGGAACAGCATCCTTACGGAAGCAGTAGAAATTCGTCTCGCGTCTAACTTCGTCAACCGCGACAGCGGTACCAGTTAAGTGAAGCCTGGACGCCAATCATCAATACTATTCGTCGACAACGCGACCGGGATTCATTACACGCCGCATCCAGATCAACAGGAAGTTCGGTAGTAACATAAGCAAGCAATTTGTTACTCAAGCATTAATGATCAGCTTACAGGAAAGTTTTTGGCTTCTGATTTTTCCTTCTATCGAACGATGTGTTGATACGAGGCAGGACCCTGGCTACGATTGGTTACAAATCTGACCAATCACGTGGCAGCATGGCTCAATATGAGCCCCGCAACGGATCCGTGTTGACCCATCAGTTTGATAAACAATTTATGGTGAATGCTTTGTTTTCGGATATCATCTTTGAAGGAGCGATGACTTTAAGCCTGTCCGCTATATGCCATGTGAAAAAAGGACATCAAATCTAGCCGTAACACCACCTTGGCATCGATTCAAGCCGCAACGAGATTTGACCCCTGCTACGACTGGTTCTACAGCCGACCAATCAGAGGTTAGCAGCGGTAATCTGGTCTAGCTCAGCAACTTCGCACGTTCCTGACCTCACTTCACCGGAAGATGGCGCCGATGATTCAGAGCGCCGAAATATCATGTGATTACGATAACACTCCTATAACTCGGCTAGTCACCCGAGAACATGATTTGTATCCTTCAAATTGTTGATCTGGTTGTTTTACTGCTTTAGTCTGAAGAACAATATTTTTGATTTCTGGAAGAGGAAAACTGAGGATTGACATAGTTCATTCTTTTCACTTTCTCGTGAAGGGGTTGAATCAGAATTGGAGTCCAGCAACTTATTGCTGGTATACATGAAGTTCTCATTAAAGTTATGGCTCTTTAAAGTCTGAAGAAAACAAAGATAGCGACAGTGAACGTGATAGCCAAAATACCATGTGATAACACTTCGTTAACTTGCATTTTATAAACTCTCAAAACTGAAAGAAACTTCGTTCTTATGTAAAACAACTTCTGTTTGTGGTGATTGTCTTTAGTATAACAGTCCCTGTAAATAAACAGTTTTAGTATATAATGCCAATAACAAAAACATATGAGTATGGTACTGTACTTTACTTTCCGTTAGTCCTTGGTGACACCTTCTGTGTCAATGGTTGTGGAGAATATTTTATTCTATCAATAAACAAAACATATTAATAACCCTTGCATCATACACATACAAAAGGTACCTTATTATTTGAATTCAACATTACTCGAGGTCAACCACTCCATTACACTTAAATAATATATTTTTTTAATTAAGTAGTCATTTTTTGATAAAAATTTGAAATATAATGACTAATCCAGTTAGATGACTGATGTACTTGTAGACTAGCTTCATGTTTGAAATTTTGATATGCTGTAGTATTTTTCATAAAGAATTTTTTGAGAAAAAGCAATGATGTATTGAAGCCAATTTATAACACAGATTTTCTTTATGCAGTTGGTTCTGGAGCTGGCTGCAGTGGTCTCCAGCATCTGTAGAAATGCTTCGAACAGTTGAGAAGAAGATCCTGTCTTGTAAGTTCTCTCTTCTGTTTCTGACATTCTGCCACACATCTTAAACACTTTGTAACAGCCCTAATACCTGTATTTTGAATAGTATTGGACTGTGTGAAATATTTGTAGTGAGCCAAAGTTTGCTTGAAAGTGATTTGATATGTTTATTTTGTAATTTCTTGTAAATAAGTGTATATAGACTGTGTTTTAGGTAAGAAAATTATTTAAAGACCATTTAATATGTTTAAGAACCGAATGGTGCAAGAGAATTTATTAAAAGTTTGTAATTCCATGTATTACTGTAATTTACGATGTCTACAGGACAATTTTCCACCATTTGAAAGGATTTCTGTAAATAATTTTGTATTTAAGTATCTCTAATTACCATTTCTAATCATTTTGTAATGTTATTAATTAATTTTGTATCAATTCCGATTGTTTTTAATATGTTTGATTGTTTGAGTGATTGTTAATGATCGAGAAATATCGGGCGGAAGCCTTTGAAGAATTCTCGTAAATTCGATAGACTCTATATAAACAGATCGCCTGGACAGAGAGTTTTAGTTTTGCATTAAGTATTAATTCAGTGTTACAGAGACATTCATGCAAGTTTTCATTCAGTCAGTATTGCATCTTTGGATTGTAACAACTAAGCTTGTGAATGTCGCAGACTTGTTTTGATTTGTTCAAAATAAACGAACATCTTCACATAACCTTGTTTTTTGGTGGACTTTTAATTAATGCAGTAATTAAACCACCCAAAGAACCTTAACATGGCGACCGTTGACATGACGAGAAGTTCTTAAACATATGTGGGATGTTTATCTTCTAAAAAGAATCTGCAGAAAATTGCGAGGAAATTTCGACCGGCGACGACACGGATTTGACGGCCTAAGGCGGAGATTTTTCATCGGCAATCGGCTGTAATCTTCCGACGTCGAGTGGAGAAGTTCTTAAACATCTGTGGGATGTTTATCTTCTAAAAAGAATTTGCAGAAAATTGCGAGGAAATTTCGACCGGCGACGACACGGATTTGACGGCCTAAGGCGGAGATTTTTCATCGGCAATCGGCTGTAATCTTCCGACGTCGAGTGGATTTCCTTCGGCCTCAAAATCGTCTTCCTACAGTGAATTGTGAAAAGTGTGGTTAAGTGTTTGAAGTCAGTGTGGTGTTTAATGGTTAAATAAGTGCTTCTAAGTGAAATTTAATGGGATACAAAATTGAGGAAGAATTGTAAGTACTGCATTGAATATTCAAGTTATTTTTTTTTGCATGCTATTGTGTGGCAGATTGGAAAGATTTTAATTTTACTTAATTTTGTTTTTTATATTGATTTGGCTAATTACTAAAAATGGCTGATAATCAGAACCTGCAAGCATTTTTAGAATCTTTTGTAGCCAAATTTGACGCTAAATTTTCTGAATTTAGAAATGAGTTAATAAGTGATAATGACAGCAAATTTTCTGAAGTTAAGTCTCAGTTTTCCGAAATTGATGACAAATTTGATAATAAATTTTCCAAATTGGATAACAAATTTTCTGAATTTAAAACTGAGTTAAATCTTGATGGTAAATTTTCTGAGATCAATTCTCAATTTTTTGAATTTAGAAGTGAGTTAAGGAATGATAATGACAGAAAATTTGCTGAAATCAATGACAAGTTTTCTCAACTGCAACAAAGCAATGATAAAACATTCTCTGATTTGACTAAATGTTTTGATGTTAAAATCGCAGAGCAATTTCAGGGTTTTAGCTCTCAATTCAAGGAGGATATTAAAAATTTAGATTCTAAATTGGGGAAGGTAGTAACAGAATGTAAGGAAAAATTTGAAAAGGTTACAGAAATTTGTGAACAGAATAAGACTGAATGTGTAAATTTGATTTATAAGGAAGTCAGTGAAAATTGTGATAAGATAAAGGAGGAATATGTTGCTTTATTCCAAGCCAGTGATAGTAAAGTTGCTCAAAGGGTCAATGAGTTGAGACAAGAGGTGGGATTAAATATTAATAAATTGGTAAATCATCAGGAACAACTTACCCAGGGATTGGAAACAACCCAATCTAACGTTAATCAGTTAGAGAAAAGGGTTACTGGGTTGCAGATTCAGTTAAGTCAGGTTCCCTTAACAGGTAATCCAAATTTCAGTGTCGATGTAAAAGAAGAATTTGAATTCTATGATGATAGTGGGAGGCTTCACCCTATTGAATTTATAGATAATTTTGAAAGGTCAGACTACTTTAAGTTGTTACCCGACAGTAAGAAAATTGCACTTGTGGGTAAACATCTAAAATCTTATGCTAGGGCATGGGGTGATAGACAAGCTAGGGAAGTGACTGACTACAAGCTGTTTAAAGAAAACTTTTTGAAACATTTTTGGTCGACAAGCAGGCAAATTCAAGAAAAGAGGGAGTTAATGACTGGTAGGCCGTATAAACCTGGTAGGGAAACTCAACATGATTTTTTTCATAAATGTTGGATCCGTTGTAAGTATTTAGACCATCCTTATGGAGAGGAGGAATTCATTGATTTGATAGGAGCTAGGCTACCTCAGCAAACAAGAAATTTAATTGCCACTTTGGATGTAGTAAATGTGGATAGAGTTTCTGAATTGTTGAGACGCTTGGATGCCCAGGAGTCATTCAATGAACAACATTACCACCATCAATACCATAGGAGGGGCAGCAGGAGTCCCCAAGGGATGGTAGATCGAGGGGACGGGATCGTAATAATTACGCAAGAAGGAATGATAATGGGGAAGTGAGAGAACAGAACCATCAATCTGAAAGGGAAAGGCAGCATGGGGGGCAGACAAACTAAAGACCACCCCTGTGATGGGCCCCGCAGTGGTGGACAAGAATGTGGGTCCAGGTACCAACTGCTATAGCGTTAATACCATTTTTATGAATAATCCCCGAGAAGATTTATTGGAAGAGGTAGGGGTAGCAGCAAGTGAATTGCAGGATAAGGTTATGATAGATGTAATTAATGATGTTAATGATGTAAAGGTTGATAATAAGATAAAGCGGGAAGGGGACCACCATAGTACCTTATCACTAGAATCAGTGTGCGAAAGTAATAATTTTCATGTAGAAGATTTTCGAAATGGTCACTGCTTAATTACAAAAAGGGGTGCAGAATTTATAGTGCATACTACAGTGTGGCTATCGGAAACTTGTAAGGTCCAGAATGGCATAGTTGGGACTATGTGTGCTAGGATAGGTGGTAATGAAGTTTGTAGAAGTGCTGAAATCGAGGAGTTTCTCAAATATCTTGAAGGTGAAGGTGATACAGTGGTGTGGATAGGAGACCCAGATGAGGAGGAGAATTGTAAGTCAAAGTATTTGTCTTCTGAAGAGAGAGTGGTTGAAAAGCCTTATGTACCAATCCCTAAGTTAGAAAAATGTCCTAATTTTGACCTAGCTGATACATTATTTAGCTCTGTATTTGGTGTAGATAATGATAATGAAGAAATGGGTGGGAGTAAGGATTTATCTGAACCAGTTCCTAATTTGGAAAATTGTACAGATTGTGACTTAGATGACACTATGTTTTGTACTCTCTTTGATGTGGAAGCTGATAGTGAAGTAGTAGTTGCTGAGAAAAATAATTATTTGGTGGATGAAGTCAGTAAGCCAGATGTTAAAACAGTTTTAGATACTGATTCATATAATTTGGTAAGTTTAAGTAGTAATCAGATGATGAAGAGTGGAGTTGGGAGTAATGATGGACAAAACTGTAGTAGTGAGAATAATAAATTTGTATTACCAGTTGAGTCAACAGCATTGCTTTTAAGTGACAATCAATTTGCTAAAACAGAACCATTTTATGTCTCAGCTGTTGTGTGGTTGTACCAAAGTCTGTTGTCTGAGATGATTGGAAGTTTGTGTTTCTGTATGTATATAATGAAGCTTTGTGAAAATAGAAATGTAATATTAAATGTGTATATAAAAGTTGAAGAAAACTGGAAGGTTAGGAAAAAGTAACTTACATGGTTTTGGGTTTCCAGGGAAATCCTGGAAACCACTTATGAGAATTAATTGAAATGCATGGTTTGGGGAGGGGTCCCTACATGTAAATATCTAATTTTGTAAATAAGTTTTTGAATTGATGCATGTAAATAGTTTGTGTGAGTACTTAAGTTCAGATGCAGATGTAAGCATTTCAATGTATAATTTGTGACAGTTTTGTGTAGAGACTTTTGGTATTTTCATGATGTTGTGACTTTCTACATTTTGGTGACAAATTATCAGCTGTAAAATGTAAACAGACTGGTGTAATTAACAAGCAGACATCAAGTGTGTAATTTGGAGTGAAAAAATTGTAACTTAAGGTGATGGCATTGAACGTTTGTTGTGTAAAAACAATAAATGATAAAATGATTGGACCTAAGAAAAGACAATTATGGTAAACAAAATCAGTGTCATGGACTATGTGCAGATGTTGTATGAAGAATTGTATTTGTTCATTGTAAAAGTCATTATGGTTGATTGATTGTAATCTGTTCGTGTCTGCATTATGTGTACATTCAACCTGCTTAGATTCGTGACGGATTCAATCAATTTTATCTGTGTAAAATTAAGTGAATCCTGGGGAGGGGTTGTAACAGCCCTAATACCTGTATTTTGAATAGTATTGGACTGTGTGAAATATTTGTAGTGAGCCAAAGTTTGCTTGAAAGTGATTTGATATGTTTATTTTGTAATTTCTTGTAAATAAGTGTATATAGACTGTGTTTTAGGTAAGAAAATTATTTAAAGACCATTTAATATGTTTAAGAACCGAATGGTGCAAGAGAATTTATTAAAAGTTTGTAATTCCATGTATTACTGTAATTTACGATGTCTACAGGACAATTTTCCACCATTTGAAAGGATTTCTGTAAATAATTTTGTATTTAAGTATCTCTAATTACCATTTCTAATCATTTTGTAATGTTATTAATTAATTTTGTATCAATTCCGATTGTTTTTAATATGTTTGATTGTTTGAGTGATTGTTAATGATCGAGAAATATCGGGCGGAAGCCTTTGAAGAATTCTCGTAAATTCGATAGACTCTATATAAACAGATCGCCTGGACAGAGAGTTTTAGTTTTGCATTAAGTATTAATTCAGTGTTACAGAGACATTCATGCAAGTTTTCATTCAGTCAGTATTGCATCTTTGGATTGTAACAACTAAGCTTGTGAATGTCGCAGACTTGTTTTGATTTGTTCAAAATAAACGAACATCTTCACATAACCTTGTTTTTTGGTGGACTTTTAATTAATGCAGTAATTAAACCACCCAAAGAACCTTAACAACTTCTTAGAAAAAATGCCATATTCGTGACTTATAATTTAAAGAAGCAAAATTAAATTTAAAAACAATTTCTTGTGTTTTACAGAAAAATATAAAGCTTTATACATTAATTGAAGATGGTTAGTAATTTTGTGTGATGTTACATTTGCTGTCTTGTATCATAGTATAAATTATTGTAAATATTTTTTATGAATAATGAGTTAACAATTTAAATGAGATTAAATATCTTTATTGGCCACTATTTTAGTATCATTAATTGGCTTTTTAGCTCCATATTTTACACTTTATTCAAGTCTCATCGTTATTCCGTAGAGTGAAAAAGAAGTTATCATTTACTAGTAATGATGTGCCAGATTGTAAAAAATGTATATCTGAGCATACAGATTGTGAATACAGACACAGGCCGCAGCTTTCTTAATAAGTCAGCATCGGTGCGTGTGCCCTTGGACCGACAGTTAACGTCATCAAATGCGATCAACAGTCATTTGAGTATCGATGAACATCCTGCTTATGCAACGTGTTTTGACCTTGCACTTTGTGTATTTTTGTTTATAAGTTAGTGTGACACAGGGCAGCATAGATTACATAAGTTTCAGTTTTTTAAAAAGAAGTTATGAGTGGAATCTAAATAAGAGTTTACCAGTGTAATATGAATTTTTTTTACGATAGTAAATGATAAATCTGCTGAATGCAAAATCTGTGAAGGAATGTATTTCCGTAAGGGTAAAAGTACAATTTCATTAGAATCACCTTCAGGGGAAACGCCCATGAGAATATAATTTATCACTAAAAGAAGTCCTGCTGATAGGGGGGAAACTCTCAATGTCAGCACACCCGCCGTTTCTGATTTTTTGTCTTTGAAGAATGAATTAAATTATTGTTTTTCTGAAATCGACAAAAATATATTGTTACAAATAGCAACGGTTTTAGACCCATATTATGAAGGAAAATATTTCAGCAACTTTCTCATAAAAGATATAAAACAGATATTACTTGCAGCTTTAGAAACGGAAGTAAATCTCATAACTACTACAAAAATTAACACAGAAAAACCAGATGCTGTATGAAAAGAACACTGTAACAATTTAGAATATGTTAGATAGTAGCATGATAATGCTGAGGAATTTGAAAACCAGATATCATATACAAATGTTGCTCACAGAATATGGCAAAAAAGAAAAAAGATTACCAAGGGTCCAAGATCCATTAAAGTATTAGCAAATTAGTAGTAAAAAATTTTGAGGTCTAAGTCAAATGGCTCGCACATATTTACTGTCACCTGCATCAAGCGTTTCAAGTGAGCAGTTTTTCAAGACAGCAGGAATTATTTATGTTCCTCATTGTAGTAGACTTTTGGGGAACAAAGCTGCCAAGTTACTCTTTTTGAAGAACAATTTACCATTACTTAATTTTAAATATGACTCTTTTAAGTTTCTGTAAAAGTGGTAATTTTATCTGATGTAAATACTTCAGCGGTACCTTAATAACTATTTTAATTAACATATCACAAAGACTAGAGGTTTCATCTCACTATAAAGATATTTAAAATAATACCTTATAACTTACGATACTGGTAAGTTACCAGTTACAAATGGTAACTAAAAGTTACAAATAGTTAAATATTTAATTTTTGCAATATAAATGTTCCAAATATACGATTTCAAGAAATAAAAAGTAATTTTAATTGAAGTTAATAGTATTTCATCACTAGCCATCTTTAAAATTTTATATACTTAATGAAATTCTTTAAATAAGATCTGTTAAAGATCCATTATAAAAGTAATGAATAAGGATACAGATGATTTTACCCCCATCAAATATCCGTGGAAATGGATATCTGGGATATCACTAGTAATGACTGTAGGCTGTTGTAAAATTACAATGCTGGGGGAAACAAACGCTTTTCTTATTTGTTTATTAACAGCTTATGTTGTATGCTTTTCTAGGAGTCACAGTATCCCAAGGATATCACAGAAAATGCACATCAATTTCTTGTCCTCCATGCCCCGACAGGATCTACAGCCCGAAGGAATAATAGGACATGAAATTGGGAAAAATAATAAGCTAAATTACAATTACTAAAAATTGTAAACAGTTAATTATTTACATACTTAATTACATTAGAACATTGCCACCAAAAACTAAAAAAATAAATTCCAGCGTCCCTTGGTCATAATGAAATATACTGTATTTTTTTGTTGAATCCTTTTGAAATTTTGACAAAGTCTTTGGATTTGATGTTTTGTTGTTACACTTGCGTCAATTTAGTTTTTAGTCATATTGTAAATTGTGGATTTTAAAAAAAATCTGACTTATTCAAGCTGTCATTAATGTTAATAGTCTTGTTTAAATTTTTAAGTGTTATTTTCTTATGATTTGTATGTGACTTATGTGGTTATGCTACCTACTAAATCTTATAATTGCTTGTTGTATATTTAGGTTTGAAGACACCATATCGAGGATGGTATGTGGACATAGGTTCTGTTGTTGGACCAGCTGACAAAATATGGACCATTTCACTGAATGAAGAATCACCAAAAACTCCAATTGTGTTATTACATGGTTTGGGTTCAGGTGTTGCATTCTGGTGCTTAAATTATGATGCATTAGCTGCCACGAGGCCTGTTTATGCAATTGACTTGTTGGGTCAGTATTTTATATAAAATTGTTTGCTAATAATCTTAAACTGTGAGTTGTTTGTACATATAGAAAGGCTTAAATGCATTTTTACTGAATTTATTTCACCTATGTTATCTTTCACAGTAGTGTTATAAATTTTAATGATGTTCTTCAGCCTTTGTTATTTGAGAGGGGAAATTTGACGGTAATAGAAGAGAAAATACAGGGTTAGCCTAAATGATTCATTGGGTATCAAAATATAATGTATTGAAAAGTATACAACTTACAAAGACGAGTCTCACATGAAAAGATTCATAAACTCACTAAGTTTTTGGTACATGCTATAAATGTTCAATGTGTGTGCCCTTAGTCATCCGGCACACATCCAAGCAGTTATCCAGTTCCGTCCATACATTCAATAGCACGTTTCTATCAATGTCTATCACAGGAGCAGTGATCCATTCCTGTAATTCTTGCAGTGTTATTGGCATTGGGGGTATGTAAACTTACTCCTTCACATAACCCCACATGAAGAAATTACATGGGGTCAAATCTGGCAAGGGGGGGGGGGGAGGTTCTATAACAACAGAGGAACATCATTCGGTCCAGCGCACCATATCCATTGATGTGGCATTTCTTTGTTGAGAAAGTTGTGGACGTTGGTACTCCAGTGAGGTGGAGCCCTGTCCTGTTGTAGGATGAAAGTGGATGAGCCAACACACAAAAATTCTTCTCCTGCTTTTCCACCATCTCGGCCACTGCTGCCCCCTAGCGTGAATGCAGACACCAAGCGGGTTTTCAAACTTGATGAGTTTATATATCTTTTCATGTATGACTCGTCTTTGTAGGTCGTATACTATTCAACACACAGTATTTTGAAACCCGATCAATCATTTAGGCTAACCCTGTATATGAATTGTAGCAAGAGCATTTAAATTAATTCTGCCACTGTCCAAAGTTGAGAGAAAATGACACATTCAGTGAAACACACAAAGGCACCTGTAGCCAGATTTGCCACACGAATATCACTAGCAAACTTGGCATCGGGCACCCATGTGTGGCTCGCTGTATGTATTATCCTCTCAGATGGCTAGAAGTCACCAGAAATACTGTGTAATTTTATTCATCTTATGTTTCATATTGACACAACCCTACAGCCTTCAATTTATGATAGTTATGGTTTTACATTTGTTATTGTTAAAATAACAGTAATTTATACTTTGATAATAGTGTCAATGAAAATAAGGAAGGAAATAAGTTAACTGGTCATTCACGGTTCATGAAGGCAGTAGAACGATAACAAACACACTGTACAATATTTCAGTGTATATCTTAAATGATGATGAGAGGAGGAAAAATGGCAAGGGGATCAGATGAGCGTAAATAGAGAAACACTCCAGTCATGGTGAGTCCTCTGTGTGCACTAGGGATGTAACAGATATCCACATCCGCAAGTGGAGAACTTTCGCGTGAAATCCTACATCCGCGTTTGCATCCGCAGTTTTTAATGGGGATGTATAGCGGATGTTTTGTTTACATTGCAATATAGTGTATATTATTCTTTTCTCTTTATTCAAGATTCTGCGCATCGTCGCTTAGCTAGCAAAAAAGTGGTTGTTTTCTGACAATCTTGTACTAAAAGTAACAATGAACTAAACGGTGTTATTACCTAAGTGATGAATTTACAAGTTTGAACTTGCATGTAAAGTAACAATCGGGCTACAGTATAAAAGTACATTTGTGTTTTGGAATAACAAAAATAAACTATATAGAAAAAAGTACGATGATTTTACTATGTTTGAATATTTATTTGTCATTATGTCCAGATTTGTCTCTTGACTCGGATGGATACGGCGTATGATTGGGGTACTAAAAGTTCCTTGTTCAAATCCCTGTCTTAACTAATTTTCATGGGTCTTAAAATTGGCAGTCACCTCTGGCAAAGCTTTGATTTGTTATTGCTAAGATGCTGGGACACTCTGTGGTTTGAATTTCACGTTAATCTGTAGATCTCCTTTTAAAAATAGGTAACAACAATAGAGGTGTACATGCGGCTGGTAAGAAACTCTGTGACTGGAATTCTTATATCACATGAAATTATTATTATTTTACAGAATCTTTGCAGTCTGTATTTAAATTAAAATGTGTAATAATACTATTATTTTTTGTTAAAAAATATTGAGTGGATTGAAAGGAATCTCAACCAAAACAAACACATTAAATGTGAAGTGAGTGATGCTTGACATTTCATTGTGACTGTTGATATACATAAGAATCTTTTAATCCAGTACAGTGATTTTCATTTGTCAAAACTGTATTGGGATACTATTTTCATGCATAGGAGATCAAACAGTTAGTGATAACAGGAGTCAGGCAAACAAATTGATTTTAACGAACTTTATTACTTTCACAGATTATAAAGTACGGGTGGTAACCCTAGTATTTTTAAGGTAATTTTTTAACATTAATTCTGAGAATCAACGAAGTGTATACGTTACAGGAGACTGAAGACAGAGTAGAAACCCATCTGTCACACGGACGAACTAGGGAGCAGGGACCAGTGTGGATGCGTGGGGGGCGAGCCGTCACTCCTCTGAGTGTTGGTGCGGTATAGTGTGGCTCCTAACTATAGGACGTCCGTGTTGAACTACTGTAGGATGCGCTCACCCATTCACGCTACTCTAGATGTTTCAAGCAATCCATTCCACTCATACCTTCTCGCGGCACACCGTGTGTCCTTATCACACACTCGTAGGATGTTTACTCCAATAGCTTCCTTGAATATCCATAGCTTGTTGGACAGCTAGGACCCTTTTTGGTTGCCTTGGAGTCCAACAACATCCAGCACCTACTACATGTATTCCTGTAACCAGTTTCATGGACCATCAAGAGTTCTTTTATCGAAAACCGGACCTCGTAGGTCCTACAAGTTGTACTGTGAATGCACCACTAGAGCGGTGGGAAGGCGGGTGGCGAGCACGGAACTGAGCGTGGCGGATAGGTGGTAACGGCCTGGCGTCGCATTCGGGAGGACACTGGTTCGAATCCCCGTCCGGGATTCCAGATCTGGGTTATGACTTTCCCAAATCATTCCAGGCTAATGCTTATGGCCGAATTCCTTCCCGTTCCTAGCCCTGATCGTTTCACGCTTCTAATGACCTCAATGTTGATGTGGCGTATAGTTATAAGACAAAAAAAAATCGAGTGCGGAGGGGGTGGCATGGACTTGTGCTTGACGCTAGAATTAGTCTAGCCACCAACTGCGCAAAGTTCATATGACAAAGACTGGTTTTTAGACGGGTGCGTGATTATGTAAATAATTTTATTCACTTGTGAAATCATCCCACATTTTTTGTTGAAAGATGAGGCAAAAGTAAATCAATACGGCAGTATTACTTGGAAATAAAATTTACTTATTAAAAAAAGATTGATTTTAAATTTATTTTTGATAAAATATTAAAATATAAATAATTATTGAACATTAGGATAGGATAAAAAACCACCCCTTACCAAAGAAGGGTATTCCTGTGGCATTGGTACACGAAAAAAACACGAACACACAAAGAATAGAATTTTTGAGCATCGCTCTTCATCAGTAGAAGTGAGATGGCTGCAGGCAAGCGGCTGGCAACCAACTCTAAATAATTATGAATTTATTAGTCCACATTCGCATCTGCGGATGTCAAGCACTGAATATCCGCATCACAAAGATGATAGTTGCAACAACCCTAGTGTGCACACATTTGATCTCCTTGCCATGGTACATTGGCATGTCACATGTGTAACTGAAGAAACTACCACTGTAATGCTTTTGATCCTGATGATGACCTCATTGTGCCTAGAACTAGATTCCTGGCCAGTGTCCATGTCTAAAATGTGAAATCAGGAATTATCATGTCATATAGAGGTGGGCAAAGTGATTCACTAAAAAGAGCGGTGTTCATTTGATCACTCTACGAAAAGAACTAGTTCTTTTGAATGGTTTACTAGCTCACCTGCTCAGTTATATTTGAGACCTTTTTTTTTGGTCTCACCCCTCAGAATCCGGTTACACCCCCACTTTTCGATGAAAATACCCCCCCCCCCTTAAATTGACTTTGTTCAGAATTAGCTGACTCACCTAGAAGAACTACCGTTCACTTTTTAGTGACCGACTGCTGACTCGCTCTTTTAAAAGAATTGTTCTAAAGAACTGATTCACTCGTGAACGAACCATCTCTAATGTCATACTACTCTTCTTTCAGAAAGGTGAAAACACCACAAAAGAACTTTATTTAAGAAATCTTCAACTGTGGGGGAACCATGTATTTATATTGCAATGTCCAGAAGGGTGTATGTCTATCAACAAAATGGAGTGCAGCTAGCATACAAATCATATAGTGCGGAGTTTACTTGCTGATAACTTAAACATGTGCTGTAGAAAGAACTTCTTAATGTCCTTAACAGTCATCACTGGATGTTAAACTTAAAGAGGAAAACTTTCATACTCCATCATGAAAAATTGTACTGAGAACTTGCCATGAGACTCATTACTGTCACGGAAAGTAATACCAATTTCCTTCACTTACTGTTTTTTATTCATGTTTTGTGTAATCTTGTTGGTTGATAAACATTTAGATTGACCTTACAATGTCTAAAATTATACATTTATATAATTCTTCAAAACCTGTTACAAATGAGATAATGAAGCAGTTAATGGTTAATTCTAAGTGCCAAGAGAATGAACACACCTAAATACTTCTTCTTGATCAAGATTCCAACAGTGTGAAAAGATAATTTTAAAGAAATTAGTTTTAATCCTAAATAAATCTATATTGATTTGTGTTGGATGCACTGGCAATAGGAAACAACTGTGTAATCATTTACCATTGGTTCTTTTCGGTTATCAGTGCTGTGTTGATATTGACAAATTCCAAGTGTTTTTGATATAGTCGTAACACTGATAGAAGCTAACCATTAACCAACCAAACTTTTTTTAGAATGTTGTTCTTATTGAATTGTGTGTAATGGATTGGTACTCTTTTTAGGTTTTGGTCGGAGCTCCCGCCCAAGTTTTAGCTCAGATGGTACTGAAGCAGAACAGCAATTAGTAAGGTCAATAGAAGAATGGAGGCGTGAAATGCAGCTTGAAAGGATGATCCTGCTGGGGCACAGTATGGGCGGTTATCTTGCTGCTTCTTATTCACTTAATTATCCTGAAAGGTAAAAACTTGCTTATTCCACATCAGCTATCTGTTTGTTTTTGTTATGTAATATGTTTCCAAAACATATTGAATGAGTGGAAGCTTCATTTATGTGCTGTAGAAATGTTTTAAGTTGCAGTTTAAAAATATTTACAAATTTAAGTTTTATAGTCCCTGTATTTAACACATAATCTTAGAATTTCAATTTTGCAGACCGTGTACATACGTTTTAATTATTGATGTCTTTTGCTTCCACAGCTGCATTTGTTAGCAATAGCTCGCTTTACCAGAAATGCCACACACAACAAAGCTGGTGTCAAAAGAAGACCAGTGGTGGACAAGGGAAAGAGGCAGTAGAAATTTTTGGAAAAAAGGTCAATTACAATGAAGACAGTAGTTTGGTGCTCCGTGATGCTTGGTGCTCATTACTGAGTCAACAAATGTAGTATCGCTGATGAAGGCTCAGCAGGTCATCTGAAAGCTCAGCAATGCAAATGAGAAATGTGGCATTCCTGGTAAATTGAGTTATTTTAATAATTATTTTTGTTGATTCAAAAAACTGAATCCAAATTGGCAGCTGTGTAATATGTAAGGAAACATATCTTAACAAAAAAAATAAAAATTAAGAAAGGACGAGGAGCCAACTCTTACTACAGGTAACTGCAGTATAGCACAGAAATGGGAAAAAAACACGAACACTGAAAAATATTAAAAATTTCTGATAAGAACCTTTCCTCAGCAGAAGAACATCGAATGCACAGGGTGAGAGTAAAAAATATAACAGTGGAAAAAATTAAGGTTTTGTCTTGTTGATTGCCAGGATCACTTTCTGTGAATGCTTTTAGCCTTTGGAAAATATGATTTGTGGTATTCAGGCAAAAAATGCAGCACTGCTTCAAACACGGTCAGTATGCTGCGACACATTTTGAGCCTTGTTTACTGTACCTCTCCATTTCCAGAAAATTGGCAAACTACTGTGTTGCTAGTTGCCAGCTCCTCTGATTTACATGTCATGTTGTTCTAAGGAAGTTTTAGTACATGCAAATTTTGTTATTTAAAGCTTATCCCTGCTTTTACATATGTGTCCTGCCATCATCTTTAAGTGATAGACCCTTTCTTTATGCTTATCAATGACTGAATAGCATTTGATTTCAGGGTGAATGGTCTGTGTAATAAATTACTGAGGGAAATGCTGAGCAGTCTTACTTCGACCACTGAAAAAACTTAATGGAAAAATTCATTAAATGCAAAGCAAGTCCATAAGGAAAATGCCACCGGGGCATATACTCCATTTCTGTTAATTAATTATTATATCAAAACTGCTTTATTTTCTTATATTCATCAAATATATTTCTTATGACTTATGGAAGAACTGTTTTTGAACAGAAAATAATTTTTATGTATAATGTTAAAACTGGAGTAACATAATCAGATTCTAATGAGATTTCTGGCTTGTTGATTTAATAATACTGAAATTATTCCTATAAACAATACTGATAATGCAAAGCATTGTCTATACTAAGCAAGATGGCTGTATGTGTTTTAAAATATCAAAGTTAAAATTGTTTTGAAATTCTGTACTTTCTTTAAAATTTCATGTGGAGAATGATGTGGGAGGTGAATAGGAGTGGTAAATAATTGAAATGTAGATGCTTTAAAATGAATTTACATGTTGTGCAGTTTATTCTTGTTTAGCATTTAATGTTGTAGTTGTATCTGGAAATACCTCCTTTATTTTTCTAAGAGATACCCCGTATCGTGTTCCTTTTTGGGGTTGTCCTGGACCAAGGGGTTTGTCAAGATTGTGGTGTCTTGGGGGTGTGGACTTACTTGTGTCTGAGAATTGTACCGCAGATGGTAGCGGTCATCTGGTCCAGATCACCGTTTGTCTTCTGCGTCTGCTTGCTAAAAATACGTATTAGCTCTGACAACATGCTGTAAAGGAAGCAAACAGGAGAGAGGTACTATGTCTACAGAATAATCTGCACCAGATTTATTGCCAGCAGAACTCCTGTGATACACGGCATATAATTTCCGGAAGCCACAGTCCACATCGATGCCGATTTAATGGTGAAGCACTTAGCGAGCAAGGCCGAGGGCTGTTCCAGGTGGCAGGGTTATCTTCCGGAGGATTGGCTATCAGCTCCAGTGTCCAAGTGATTAAGTCCTACTTGATCACCTAAAATGAAAGCTCGGTTGACCTGCTTGGCAAGGCGACAATAACCTCATGCGTATCGCCCCTGCGGACTCTGCATTCAGCACATAACTGGGGTGGCAATGGCTGCTCAGCACCGTAAGTGGCGAAATTCCACCTGCCATCAGGTCAACGCCTGGGCTGGCCACACATGTCACTTGAACAAATTTCTGTATCTATTAATAATTACCATTAGTTGATAAGCCCCTGGCATACCCCCCGCAGGGGCCTGGTACGCAAGTGCCAGGTACGGGTTTGGCGAACCCGCGGTGCCCAAGCTGGAAAGTTGTGAGCGCCGCAAGTTTCCCACACCGTAAACTCCTACCATGCTTCAACGACCACCGTAGGGCGTGGCGGTGGAACGTTGTGTGCCTAGGAGAACGGGGATCTTGGCTTCATCGCCTGGATCGCGAGGACGGTAAAAACCTCTATAAAAAACCCCTTAACCTCAAGGTCGGACACATGCCAAGGAGGTGCATGGGTGAGAGGCAGATCACTCGCTAACGTGCAACCTCAGGGGCACCTGCGCACCCCTGTTGTATTAGCGCTTCTTTTTAAACTGGTTTTACTCGTGGGACCAAAACGAAGTCTACCACAAAAACCAAAAAACCCTGCGGTACGGGTGTGCCGCAGGTTAATCCCAATACACCCAGTTCTAAGAAGCGGGTGAGAGTCGATAGCCCCCCCCCCCCCGGTTCAGAAAGTAACAGTGACAGAAAAGTTTGTTCGATACCGAACACTTTTATAGTGATGCAAAGGATGGAAGGGACCTTCGAAAAAGTTTCACCGTTTTACATTTCAAAGGGGTTGGAGGGTCTGGTAGGGACCCTGAGTTCGGTGAAGAAGCTGAGGAATGGGACGCCGCTGCTGGAAACTACAACCAGTAGGCAAGCTACCCAACTCCTTAACTGTGAGAAGCGCGGGGAGTTCGCAGTCAATTGCGAACTCCACAAATCCCTGAATAGTTCCAAAGGCGTTGTCACCTGCCGCGACTTGATTGACATAGGGACCGAGGAACTCGTTAAGGAGTGGAAGGAGCAGTAAGTGGTCGAGGTACGTCAAATCACACGAAGGGTTAATGGCAGTATTGAAAAGACTGCCACCTTCGTCCTGACGTTTGACACTCCAGTACTACCCAAGAACATAAAAGCAGGCTACATCAACCTGAACGTCCGTCCGTATGTTCTGGACCCGATGCGCTGTTTTCAGTGTCAGCGGTTCGGACATACGACGGCGTCATGCAAGGGTAATCCCACCTGTGGCAAGTGTGGCAAGGGGGCACATGAGCCGGGCATTAGTTGCACGCTACCACAGGTGTGCGTCAACTGCTCCGGATCGCACCCAGCCTGGAGTAGGGAGTGTCAAGTGTATCTTGAAGAGCGCAAGATACAGGAGCTGAAGACCAAAGAGCGGATTCCCTATGGGGAAGCAAAAAAAGAGGGCCAAGTCGCTCGCCGCTCCAATTTTTGGGTCGAGTTTTGCAAAGATGGCTTCAGCTCCCGTCAGGAAGCAGAGTGCTGCTACCCAGACGTCCTTCGGAGACATGAGCACGAGTACTTCGTGCTTATGTCAATGCAAATGCGGTGCTAAATCCGCTAAGTTCGTTACGGTCTAAGACCGCAGACGTTGGTAGCAGCACGTCTGACACCTCGCCCACACCAGCAGCAGTAATAACAACTATTCCACCAGCACCAACAGTAGCAGTCAACCTAACACCACCTCCCATTCCTCCACGCGCTGTAGCGATACCTTTTGCTACCAGCGCCAGTGAGGTGACCAGAAGATCCATGGTCGGAAGTTTAGACAGACTGATCCGACCCAGTTTGTCAAGTCCCCCTCTTCGTCTCCTCCCAGACTGCCCAGCAGTAAGGAGGGGAAGAGGCAGAGGAAGAAAAAGAAAAAGGATGGGGAAGAATTTGAAGAGTCCTCCTGAGTCGGAGATGTCTGTCTCCGTTCCTGAACAGGATGAAAATGAGATGCTGGTGGACGAGTTTGGTCCCGTTCCTCAGCAGGAAGTGACCGATGACCCACCCGATGCGGGGCGGGTGAGGCTAAATAGGTAAGGATGGCTCCCATACTCCAATGGAACATTAATGGTTTTATGGCTCACAAGGAGGAGTTACAACTCTTAGCACGGTCTGATCCTTGTGTCTCTGTCTCCAAGAGACACACTTCAGACCAACACGTCAACCTGTGCTAAGAGGTTTTGATGTATACCGAAAGGACGATACCGGGGTGATCGAGCGAAAGGGGGAGTGGCGGTGTTAGAACGGAACACTGTCCACTCCGAACCTGTAGCTCTCACCTCTCCCTTACAAGCAGTAGCAGTTAAATTGCATGGACCCGGTGCAACTGGCTGTATGCTCAATATATCTGCCGCCGGGATCACCAGTTGATTGCGGTCAGCTGGCTGACATCACTCGGCAACTCTCTGGCCTTTTCTCCTATTGGGAGACTTCAACGCGCACAATGCGTTGTGGGGTTCGACCACCAATTGCCCCAGAGGTCGAGAGGTTTGTAGATTATTGGAGCAGGAGGATTTGTGCATACTAAATAGCGGTCAGATGACGCACTTCACTACTGCTTCCGGTTCGTCCTCTGCCATTGATCTCTCTCTTTGCTCTCCTTCAATTGCGGACTCCGTGCATTGGGAAGTGGATCGTGACCTACATGGAAGCGACCACTTCCCAATATGGATACACGTAGAATTCGAACGAGTGGTAAGAACATCCATACGGAAATGGAATATCAGCAGAGCTGACTGGCAGCTCTATAGTCGTTCAGTCCATCTTGAACAGCGCCATAGCATCAATGAGAAGGTGAAACATCTCACAGATGTAATTCACCGGGCGGCTGATATATCCATCCCTGGCAACTCTGGAGCGTTGCGCAGAACGCCCGTCCCCTGGTGGAACGAGGAATGTCGTTCCGCTATCCAGGGTCGCAGACGGGCCTTGCGTCGGTTTAAGTTGCAGCCGACACCCGACAACCTCGCAGCGTTCCGGGTTGCTAGAGCTAAGGCACGTCGTGTGATTAAGGAGAGCAAGAGGAGGTCTTGGCAGACCTTTGTGAGCACCATTAATCGTTCCACATCGTCAACAAAAGTATGGGAGTCAATCCGCCGTATATCTGGGAGGTACTCTCGACCGCCAGTATCTGGATTACTGGATCAAGGGCGTGTAGTCACCGACGATCGATCGAAGCATAGCGCAGCTGATGGCAGAACACTTCGCTGCCATCACTTCGTCTGCTGGATTGGACCATCAGTCCCAGCAACGTAGAATATCTGCTGAAAGGCAAGCCATTTGCTTCGACTCGTCTGATATGCAGCAATACAACAGCCCATTTTCATCTTGGGAGCTGGAGTCTGCTCTAAACAGCGCCAAGGACACTGCACCAGGGCCTGACCAGATCCAGTACCAGATGCTGAGGCATCTTAGCAAAGATGCTAAAGAGTACCTCCTGGGTATTTTTAATGATGTTTGGACCGAAGGACACTTCCCCGACTCGTGGAAAGAAGCAACGTTAATCCCGATTTTAAAACCAGGAAAAGACAAGTTGTTGCCAGGTAGTTATCGCAGCATCGCCTTAACGAGCTGCGTTGGGAAGACACTAGAGCGGATGGTGAACGCCGCCTCGTTTGGTGTCTCGAGTCCCGTAAGCTGCTGACCCGTTTTCAGTGTGGATTCAGGAAGTTCCATTCCACCACGGATAACCTGATCCTACTGGAAGCGGCAATTCAAGACGCTTTCATCCGCAGCCAACACCTAGTTGGTATATTTTTTGACATCGAAAAGGCATACGATACTACCTGGCGACATGTTATTTTAAAACAGTTATATGAATGGGGATTTAGGGGAAATCTACCCCGTTTTTTAAAATCATTTTTATCGCGACGTTGCTTCCGGTACCGAGTCGGTAGGGAAGTGTCCGACATTTTTATTCAGGAAAACGGTGTTCCTCAAGGATCAGTTTTAAGTGTGACTCTTTTTGCCATAGCAATTAATAGCATCTCAACTGTTATAAGGAGGCCCATCCGGTTCTCCTTATACGTTGACGACTTTTTAATTTTTATTGCATCGTCTAGCCTGATAAGCGCTGAGCGGCAGCTGCAGCTCACGCTGAACAGGCTGGATGAATGGTCAGCACACACCGGCTTTCGTTTCTCTGCTGAGAAAACCCGGTGTGTGCTTTTTAGCCGCAGTAGAAGTCTTTTAGCAGAACCTCATCTCACCTTGAGGAACACCGTTTTAAGTTTTAGCGAAACTGTTCGGTTTCTGGGCCTCATTTTTGGACACTCGGCTTACTTGGCTGCCACATCTCAAAGATGTTAAAGCCAGAGCCTTGAAAGCGCTTAATGTTTATAAAGTGTCTGTGTGGCAGGTCGTGGGGTGCTGACCGCTCCTGCCTGCTACAGTTTTATAGAGCCTTTGTACGGTCGCGGTTGGAGTACGGTTGCATTGTCTACGGTTCGGCACGGGACAGCTACCTCCGTATTCTGGATAGTGTCCACCATGCAGGAATTCGTCTCGCCACAGGTGCATACCGCACCAGTCCGATACCCAGCATTTGCGCTGAGTCTGGCGAGCCGCCGCTTTCCATCCGCCGGCGTCTCCTCATGGTGCGACACTATATACATATTGCCACAACTCCTGGCAGTCCCGTGTACGACATAGTTATTCATCCCAACTTTGAGCGGCTATATACCAACCGTCAAAGAGCAACTAAACCGTTCAGCTACCGTACAAAGGCTATATTGGAAGAATATGGGTTTCAGATGCCCTCTTTTTATCACCAGGGTTGGAGTAAATCTCCTCCCTGGCTTTTGAAGAGGCCCAAAACAGTTTTAGAATTGTCGCGGTACAACAAGCTGTGTACCGCCGACAATGTTTTTACCCGTACTTTTTAGCCATGTTTTTAAATCAGTTTCGCGATTTTACCCCCGGTATACACGGATGGGTCTAAGCAAGCTAACGGAGTTGGCTGCTCTGTAGTGTTCCCTCGAGCGACTTATAATTACAAACTAAATAGCTGTTGCAGCGTGTACACTGCAGAGTGTTACGCTTTGTTAAAGTCGCTCCAGCATATGAAAGTAAGTCGCAGCATGAAGTACATCATATGCTGTGATTCCCTCAGCTGCATCCAGGCCATGGGAAGCATGTACCCAGCAGATCGTCTTGTCCAGGACATACAGGACACCCTCCGATCCCTCCAATCTTCTGGAAAGGAGGTCATATTCTGCTGGGTACCTGGTCATGTGGGAATCAGGGGGAACGAGGCAGCTGATGAAGCTGCCAAGTTAGCCTGCAACAAGGTCAGAGTTGACTTTGATCCAGTCCCAAAGTCTGACCTTGCCTCGGCGGGGAAAAGATTTGTTTTTGACATTGGCAGAGGCAGTGGCTGGAGGTAGAGCATAATAAGCTCCGGCTGGTCAAACCGACCGTTCAGCCGTGGAGCAGCTCCCTCCAGCAGGCGAGGAGGGATGAGGTTCTCCTGACTCGCCTCCGTATAGGGCACTGTCCTCTGACACACAGCTTTCTCCTCCGCCGGGAGGACCCTCCGGAATGTGATGCTTGTGGCGTACCTCTTACGGTGCGCCACATTTTAGTTGATTGTGATTTGTTTTTAGACTTAAGGGCAGACGTTGGCCTGATGAACGATCTGGCCCTTATTTTAAACAATGATACCAGCAGTGTGGCGAAGTGTTTTAAAGTTTTGCGTATTGGCCGGTTCTAGTGCCTAAAATTTTAGGCAGATCGGCCTAGTTTTAAGATGGATGGGTGGCCCCTTTACAGCTACTCATCCATGTGCATTGTTTTTAATTTTTTTATTTTTAAATTCCTTTTCGCTGGCCACTATACAGCCGGAGAGAGATGTAGTGTTTTTAATTATTTTGGGACCCTGTATGGCCCCTTTACAGCCATTCAGGTGGTGCACGGTCTTGTGTTCTGGTGGCCCCTCTTCTAAGCCACGTTTTATATTTCTGAATTATTTTATTTGCTGTCTGTATGGTCGACCCCTTTACAGTCGACCATGCAGTCAGTATTTTAGTACTTTGAGCCACAGTTTATGCTGTTAATTGTTAGGGCGCTAATGACCCCGCTGTCGACGCGCCCTAAAACAACAACAACATCAACAACAACAACAACCTGGCATACCCTTGCCGACCAAACCAGCATTACTCTGCTAACACGCCATTCAACATATGGTATGGCATGTAACAATTCCCTACTTTAAAAGTTCCAGATAAGGACTGTCTCTTCCCTCTCACAAGTTAATGCAACATCATCATAATAATTTAGTCAGTCACAATAAAATACATATCAACTATAAAATAAATGTACACAGGCTGCTGAGTGTGGAGTGTAGAGGATGTAGCCACCTTAGGATTCTGAGATGAACCAGATAAGTCAACAATAATCTGAGCCGCCATTGTTATCACTGCCTCAATTCTATGTTGCGTTATCTGGTTGGAGTAGCATTTGTACTGTTACAGTATAAAAACAATTATTGTGGCTGCTCCTAAGATGCCAATTAGACTCATCGTTGTTACAATAATTTTGTGTTTACTCTCTGTATCGATTTGTATTTCCATAGTCACCAGGATATGATTGTATTTAATAGAATCTTGTGCCTGTTTTAATGTTTAGTTATTTCATGTTATTTCAAGTATATTCGGATCTGTTTAGTTAAACTCGACTAGCTTCTGACTATGGTAGATGCTCGTATTGAAATTTGGAAGATGATACCGTGGGAAATAAAGGCTCCGGCTCATAGAAGATTTACGCATAGGTGGAGTAACAAAAGTTTTCACAAATGAATTGAGAGTGTGTAGCATTTTCTATGACTCCAGCACCTTTTAACTCTATTTTACTAACATGAGGCTCCATCTGGACATCCCAGCAGGTGAACATAATGTTACTTGGTTTCGGCATCAAAAAAATCTAATTATTATGCAACATTGCCACGTAAGGTCAGTGGAGTGCCATGATTTCCCATTGACACTGGTCTGAGAAATCTTCAGTAAAAAACTTAATGTCTCGCAACAGGTTTTGCTGCAGTTGTGCAAATTTTAATAATGGAATTTTTGCATCTGCTTAGTTTGGCATATTTTAACACAGTATGAGACTGTGGATTCTTATTAACTAAAAGTACATCATGCATTTTCCATTCGACATAGTGGCTAGTCTCTTCCTATAGAATCGAGAATGTATGAATATCTTAGCAATCTAGGAAGTAGTCTGCTGATCCAATTGGCACATCAATATGCATTCTTAAATTTTGTCTCATTAGTTCTATGTTGACTGTAGCTATTTGATAGTACTCATAGACATTCTCCATAGTACGTGGGAGAAGCTAATGCCACTCTGTCCCCAGTTGTCTCTGAATCAGTTGCAGATAATATAGGTACGTTTTATCAGCACATCACTGAGCTTACCCATAGTAGCTTGCATTATTGCTATTCGCAAAAGAATTGATTCTGTGCATGTGTTAGTAATGGCTAAAACTAAGTGTTGCAAAATTTGTGTGCTATATAATTGCTGTACAAACAGTGTGTCAGTTTCCTTAAGATTGAGTTCGTGGTATTTTGAAGCTCGGTTATCTTTGCAATGAATACACCTGCGAGCTTTTGTATTGCCCGAGTGTTATTACTAATGGAGGCTTCAAGGTTTGTTGTTAATATTGTTTTGACAGGTTAATATGTACATTGTCACTCGATTGTTCCAAAGTATCTAACTGTGATTGCAAATGTGCTAAATCGCTTTTCGTCAATCAATGTCCCGACAATTGACTTCAAAAGGGTTCCACCGAGATTGATTAATGCACACTTAGGTCGATTCCTCTCCTAGGGGAGGAGGTCAATAAAGTCTTGAAATTCCTGATTCAGGTCTTGATACAATACCCTCAGACTGTCTGTCATAGTACACGTAATTTCATCATCATAGGACCGAGCGTGGTGGTGTAACGGTTAGCGTTCTCGCCTCACATTCGGGAGGACACCGGTTCGAATCCCCGTCTGGGCATCCAGATTTGGGTTTTCCATGGTTTCCCAAATCACTCCAGGTGAATGCTGGGATGCTTCCTTCAAAAAGGCCATGGCCCAATTCCTTCCCATTCCTTGCCCCCATCCTTTCCCGTCTCTAAAGACCTTGCTGTTAAGAGACTTTAAAAAAAATATCTTCATAGGAAGGTTTATTTTTGAATACCTGCTCCCGAACTTCGAGCACTATGATTCTGCAGTTCTTGAAAGTCAAATTCCACCGCTATCATCCAGTGAAAATTTGTCACTCCTACACAAGCTTCTTTTACAAAGGTAATCCCACTGGTCAGTGGCGTGATTTGAAAAGTGGACACTCGAGCTACTATGAACAATATAAAAAAATGAATTCTCGTTGGAGTAGATCTGTGATAATTACGAGTTAGTTCCTTATCCAGGTACGCCTTGCTGAACGAATGCCTACCTACTTGCCTTACTTACTAAATTAATTACTAATTAATGGTAGAACCACTTAGCGAGCAATGCTGCAAGTGAAGGGCTGTTTCAATCAGCAGGGTTACCTCCCCAAGGCTCGTGCTACCAGCTCTGGTTTCCAAGTGATCGAGTCCTACTTAATCACCTAAAATGAAAGATCAGTAGACCTGCTTGGTGAAGTGATAATAACCTTCCCCACATCACCCCCGCAGATTCAGCACATTCCTGGGGTGGCAATGTCCGCAGCACTGTAAGTGGTGAAATCCCACTGGCGCCTGGGCTGGTGTCACATGTTGCTTGAACAAATTCCTGTACCTACTAATAATTACCATAAGTCAATATGCCCTGGCATCAATTACAATACAGTCCGGGCATTCAGATTTGGGTTTTCCATGGTTTCCACAAATCACTCTAGGCTAATTCCGGGAGCCTTCCTAGGACATGGCCGAATTCCTTGCTGTTGTATCTAGTACCATCCCACCTCTAATGATCTCGCTTTCAATAAGGTGTAGAAAAGCAAGTTAAAAAAAAAAAAAAAAAGGACGCTGGAATTCTAACATCCATCAGAACATGATAGTGCAGTTGATAAGCAGCCTTATGCCAATACTGTAGTAATTATGACTTCATACCTTATTCTGTATCGGCTGTTAGTAAAATATTTGAAAGTTCTGTCATCCAATATCTTCAAACTGTTCTGTGTGTTTCGGAAATTCTGTTGGTTCCGAAAGGCTTTTCCAATAAACAATTCATTTGTTGGCTCTACATGAAAGCTGTTTAGGGAGTAATTAGGAGATGGTTCTCTCAAATAACCACTCTCTCCTAATGCCAAAGTTTTGCCCTTATGTAGGTCAAATGTTTGAGGATACTTTGCAGTGCCCAAGATAGTTGAATATTTGCAAAATGTACATTAACTCAGTAAAGAACATTGATATAGAGTATGAATTTCAAGCAGGATAGAGGAGCTAAAGATATCACCAAGACTACAAACATGTGGACTGTAACAGTGAAATGAATTATAATAAGTTATATTCCATAAGGCAGGTCTTGATATCTTTTGTATACCTTCTCGACTCCACTTTTTTTCCATCATCTTCATTCTAGTGTTGCTGTTCTATACTTTATATGGATAATGGAAACAAAGAAACTGCCGTTGGGCTTTAAGAATTAGATAGGATAGGGAAAAAATACCAGTTACTTACCACAGATGAAGACAGGAGGACGAGAAGAACACATAGAAAACACAAAAACAAACATGCACAATATTTCTGCATGAGCCTTAATCATGTGAGAGGCGAGACATATGGCAGGGGGAAAGATGTGGTCACATCCCGAACCCGCCACATGAATGAAACAAAGGCGGTAACACCCCCACCCCGTGTTTCTCCCTGTATTTCATTTATGTGGCGGGTTGGGGATGAGACCATATCTTTCCCCTGCCACATGTCCCACCTCTCATATGATTAAGGCACATGCCAAAATATTGTGCAATTTGTTTGTTTTTGTGTTTTTTTAAGTGTTCTTCTCGCCTTCCTGCCTCATCTGTGGTGACTGGTATTTTTTTTCCTATCCTGTTCTATATCTTAATATCACCTACCATCTAGAGCTTCCCAAGGTTTTTCATCCCCCCCCTTCTGCCCTCATCAAGAGTAAAGATCCCACACTATCTGCCCTGCCACAGACCACAATTTTATCATTAAAAGGGTTAATGTCTTCTTTTCAATACTGAAAATTTCTCAGTATATTATGTTAGAATAACAATATTTCAACTCTAAAAGTTGGTGAAGGAGACAAAGCACTTCAGATGGTGTAGAGCTAGTGGATTGTCCACAAGGGTTGCAAAGCTACTTTGCACTCCATGCCACTCCCTGACATTTAATCACAAACCCCCCCTCCCCTCCCAGAGAGGGAGGCGGGAGGATCGCTTTCCAGGTTGGGAACCTCTAATCTAGAATCATGTATGCCCTTTCATTTTTAATTTACAGTTCCTTCCAAAATGTCCGCAATAATACCTTTGATGTCTTTACCAAATATTCTAACCAATTTTCCCCCTATTTCTGTTAACCTTCAAAATGTTTCTTCTTTCACTAACTCCCATTAGTATGTGAGATAAGAAAATACAAAACACAAATAAACAATGCTTCCAGAGACAATTTAATCATTTTTGTGTGTAAATGAAGTATTGAGCTAATATAGGTACTGTGACAGAGTACTAATTTTGAATTCCATTTTTGTATATAACTTGCTGGTTATCATAAAGTTAGTTTAGTAACAAATATCTTTGTGTTATTTCAATTTTGTTTTTTAGTTAATGCAGATGTATATCTTATTTCACTTTTGATTTCAGGGTCAGGCATTTAATACTAGCAGATCCTTGGGGATTCCCTGAAAGACCAAGTGAGGAGGCAACACGATACATACCACTTTGGGTTCGAGCTATTGCCTATATGGTGAGGCCATTTAACCCTCTGTGGCCCGTCCGAATGGCAGGACCTTTTGGTATGGTTTTGATTATACTCAATCAGATTACCATTAAAAAACAAAGAAAATGTATTAATATAACCACAAATTCTAATATTTCATAGTATTTTTCTTCAGTGAACAAGAGGGAATGTTATATTGTGTCTTAACCAGTAATAAGACTTGCCATGAACCAAATGCATTGAGACAAAAATAAAAAAACTAGTTATAGATCTATATCCTTAAATAAAGTGTAAAAATGTTGCACAGGAAATTAAATCAGTAGAGTACAAATCAGTAATGCAATAATATATTAGATATCTTGTCGGTATAGTGGACCTGTATTAAAAATGTTTCGAAGGTATTGAAAAAGATGCGTAGAAGAGTTGCGAATTTTTTATTACAGAATTCACTCCTCCTCAGCAACAGTGGAGCAGGACGTAATTCCAGTCTATGTAGCCTTCCTTCCTTGAACTTTGTAAAGTGATGGGACTACTGTATTCCTCTTTTACATATTAGTATTCATACCTTGTAATTCTAAATAGCTGAACTGAATGTTCTACTCCAGCCATCTCAATGTTTGTATTCCGTGTGTATGAAAATAGGAAGATTATGGAAAGTAAATCCAACATTTGCCAAAGCTGAAGGCAGGAGCGCAATGACGAAACAAAATATAATGTAGTTAACCTTATTCATGTGAATGGATGAGACACATGTAGGGAAATGGATGTGTGTACACCTTCGCTAACAACTGCAGAATATTTCCATCAAAACTGATAGCCTTCCTGAGCAGGCTCCATCTGGAGATCTGATTGGAGGACAGTTTTGTCTCTGGAACTTTTTGACATGTAGAAAGAACGCTACTACATGTAGTTTTAAGGCTTTACGTGCCATAGGTATGCCACTCCCATTGTCTACTGTATCCACATGCTGTTGATCATTTCTGATTTGTCTACTTTTTCAACCATGAGGTTAAGAGGTTGCTCTGTATGACATTAACTTAAGAATATTTGTTGACGATTTGGTTGTAGTAATACTGGGATAAAAGAACAACTTAAAATCCTAGCATTGGGACACTTTGATAAAAGGAGAGAGTTATGATAGAAAAACATTACGATAAAGTGAGCTAGAATGAACTGTAGGTACTGAGCTTCTATGTGGAGGTTACAATTGAGGAGAGAACAAAAGTATGTGGATATAAAATACAAAGGAGAAAGAATTGATGTGCTACGATTTTGTTGACAGTTTTGTCCTTCTAGCTTTTAGAGCAAAGAATGTTTATGGAAGATATCACATTTATCAAAGAGAAGCTTGGTGATTTAAAACGATTGTGTGGGGCGTAGCAGGAGACACTATGTTAAAAATGGTAATGGAAGTTCATCCTCTGAAATGTTTTTCAGTCATTGGCTGCATCTGTCTGAAACAAAATGCTCTGTAACATCCTCTCTCCTTCCACCATTCCTCCTTTTTCATGATTGTCCATTTCACTCACATCTTGCACATTTTCCCTCAATCCATTTGCGTTTTGGTCATCCTTGAGAGATAATTGTATTATGTTAGATATAAAATTCTGGCATGTATCCAGCTGCTCTTGCATTTCTCTCTGTTTACGCCAGGGGTCCCCAAAGTGGTTGGTATGACCCCTGGGGGTCGATAAGAGTTCTCCGGGGGTCGATTAATACCCGGGGTCGAAAGGGGGTCGATTGATAATAAAGAGGATCAATTAAATGGTCTAGGAAAAAAATGGGAATATTCCAAAAAAATCCAAAATAACTGACTACCCCCGTTATAATTTGAGTTTTACCGAAGCCTGCGTCGCTTTAGGTATGTGTTAAGGAGAAAACATACTGGAGCGGAGAGCATAGCAACGACGAGAGCGAAGAACAAAGCAGCGAAAACAAATAAACCAATTGGATTGTTGCGGTGACTCATACTGGGGCGCAAAGTGTGAGGTAATAATGGAGCAAAGCTTAGCGTTCAAACTGTTTGATTTCGCCGCTTTACTCTTCACTCGCATTGCTGGTTTGCTAGTGGTTATTCCTGTGAGAAACGAATGTAGACCAATTTATGAATTGTCTCTCTTCTAAGGTCCGTCTTTGGGATAAGAAAGAAGTTCAACATCACAATTATTTTATTTTAGCTAAGCTACGTGATGAACTCAACAAGTATTAAAACTTTATTTTTTATTTACTTCGGGTATTTAAGCATTTTATATTCGGGAGGACCGGTTCGAATCCCGTCCGCGGGATCCGGATTTGGGTTTTCCATGGTTTCCCCAAATCACTCAAGGCTAATGCCGGGATGCTTCCTCCAAAAAGCCATGGCCGAATTCCTTCCAGTTCCTTGTCCGCAGTTCCATCCCGCCTCTAATGACCGCGCTGTCGACGAGTCGTAAAGCCACACGAGGGGGGGGGGGGGAGTGAACGCTGCTGGTTCATTATACACAAGTTGCACTGTTAAACTCTAGTATGGTTTCCACTCTATGTATTGTATATCTAAATGTAGATTTTGTCCTTTACATAGAAAATATCGTAATATACCGAAAACCATTAAATTTAGATACTTCTTTTTTATCTTTTTCCTATCTAATTCTATTGAATAGGTACTTTTAGATGTAATTATTATTCCTTCCAAGTCTAGATATCTATTGTTAGCAAAAAGTAGCAACAATGCACTCTGAGAAAGAACAGGCAGTTCTTTATAGCTCGTGCGGAATAAGTTGCGTCTCTTACTGCCGCTGTTTTGTTGTGCTGCGATCGTATCGTGTTGTTCATATTATAAATCTGAGTTTAATACCTACAATGTCGTCTACCAGTGCTAAGAAGAAATGCAGACAATATTCACACGAGTATTTGAAATATGGTTTTGTGCCATCTTTGCTAATGAAACTATTCCTATGTGCTTGTTATGTGAAAAAACTTTCAGCAATGATGCTAGAAGCCGGCGAAAATGAAAGACCACTTGGAAAGGATCCATTCTGATAAGAAAAACAAAGATTTGAGTATTTCAAAATGTTAAAAGAGAATTTGAAGTCATCTGCTAGCGCTGATAGTGAAGGAGGACTGAGGACATCCTACAGCATCTCTCTTAACATAGCAAAGAAAGGCAAACCGTACACTATTGGTGAAGAGATTATATACCAGCTATAAAAGATGTAATTGAAAATGTTATGAAGAAAGACTCTCAACTAGTTTTAAAGTGCATACCATTGAGTGCAAATACTGTGCAGCGACGTATAGAGGAAATGGCCGATGATGTGGAAAGAACTTTGACCTCTGAGCTCCAGCATTGTAAGTTTGCTATTCAACTTGACGAATCAACTTTCGGAAGTTCAAATCTTCTCATGGCTTATGTTAGGTTCCATAGTCCTGAATGACACTGTTGATGAATTTCTGTTTGCTAAATATCTTCAAACTGATTCAAAAGGTGAGACAATTTTTTTATGTTTGCAAGATTATTTGAACAAGCACAACATTCCTTTCGGGAATATTACTGCAGTAGCTACTGACGGTGCACCTGCTATGGTAGGCCGTTATAGAGGATTTTTCGTCTTTCTGAAGGAAAAGGTTCCTAAGTACGTACCGTTCACTGTGTCCTACACAGGCAGCATCTTGTAGCCAAAAAATTGAGTGGCGAGCTGCATGATACTCTAAAAGTGTGCATTAGGTCAATTAATAAAATTAAAGCTCATCCTCTCATTGTTGTTGCTGCCCCGAGCCCGGCGTCCTGTGTACTAGTAGAGATAAAAAAAAGGTTACGCGACTTAAATCTCCGCCCTTCAAACATTTTTTGCCGCCCCTTCAAGTTGGCACCCCGGTTTACACCCCTTTCCCCCCAGATATGTCACTGGTTTTTATTAAACGTTTAATCTGGGGGTTGATTAGAAGACAAATGTTCTATGAGGGGGTCGATGTGATAAAAAGTTTAGGGACCCCGGGTTTACGCCATACCTTCGTAAGCAATATAGATTTGTTAGTAAAGCATAAAAACTTTCTAGCAACCTTCAATATTATTATATCTATAACGGTAATGCACAGCAATGGGGAGAGAGATCTTTCTTATCTGAACCCACTTTCTATTCTCTGACATTCTGTTCTTTTTGAACCCTCTTATAAACACAAATCTCACTTCACACATGCATACACATAATATTATATTACCTTAATCTACCCCTTTCATTCACTATCCTTTGTTTTTATAGCATTTTCTGTGATGGTAAAAGACATTAAGAGATTAATATAAATAGAAGCTATAAAAGTATCTAGATTTATGAGCTAAACAGTTACCAGTTTCATGGCTGTTACAAGTACTGCCCTTGCCTCTTTTCTTTTGTTTCCGATGTTTACTTGTATGATAATGGACTTTGTCAATCTTAAGTATAAAAGTATATGATATTTTATTTACATGCATCATTGGCAAGTCAGCTGGATTTGCTCAGATTTGCTGTTTTAATCTAATTAATATGTTTCATTGAAACTGTTTGTTCTGGTTACTTATATTATTTAAATGTTTGTTCATTTAAAATGTATTCCTTTTTTTCAGGTCAGTGGTTAATTGAAAAAGCCAGACCAGACATTATCAAGAAATTTGCACCAGTCCTCTCTGATGATGTCAGCCTTATACCACAATATATATACCAATGCAATGCTCAAAACCCTACGTAAGTGATAAGTTTTAACATTTGTCCCTGGAAATTGCTAATTCTGGTTTTGAATGTAACTAGTATCTATCTTCATTATTATTATTATTACGTAAGCACATACTTCAATAAAAATGTTTCAGTTTGTAATGAAATGGGGTTTGGTAGGGGGGGGGGATTTAATTTTGGTATTTTAGAATTAATTTTTGTTGTTGACAAGAATCTCAAAGCTGCCAGATTACAAGAAATCTGGCAATTGATATTTATTTTGTTCTGTTGGCTTTTACACTAGGCATATTTAAATTTACCATTAACACAAAATCATTGCAATGAATCAAACACAAAGCCTAGATGTTACAATTGACCTATTAACCAAAGCAAACAATTGACTGAATTTTACGTTAATGTGATTCAGTTACTATCAA
>JARYHS010009186.1:25502947-25630041 GCA_031002005.1 Vandiemenella viatica
AAAAAAAAAAAAAAAAAAAAAAAAAAAAAAAAAAAAAAGTGAGGTTAGTTAGAACGGCGCCGCAGTATTGATACTAATTCCGGGAAAAGCAAGAGATTAAGGATAGGAAAATATATATATGTGTATTGTTTAGTAGCCCAACCGGCAACAATACCCGGGAAATGAAACGGAATAAGAATTGAAAACACACGCGGTAACCGTAAGAGAGGGAAGAAAATAAAATATTACGAAAAAAACGCGAAATTTTTTACACGTGAGCAAAAGCAGTTAATGTGATACAAAAAGTTACTAATACAAACGGAAAAACGCATACGTTAAAAGGCATGTGAATGTTGTGGAAAAATGTACATTAAAATGAAGTTCTAAGGAAGGAAAACGCAAATACAAGTACACAAAGAGCAAAGATGGAAATAAAAAGAAGGAGAACACCGAGATAGGAACAAAAAAGGACAAAACAAGAAGGAAGCCGTAAGGCAACAATTGGATAAAGGAAACAAAGAAACTGCCGCGAGGCACTGAAAATAAGATAGGATAGGGATAAATAAAACAGTTACCCGTCACTTACCACAGATGAAGGAGGAGGGCGAGACACGTTAAAAAAACACAAAAAACAAAAGAATTACACAATATTTCGACTTTTTAGTCTTCCTCATGTAGGAGGCGGAGACATATGCAGGGGGAAAGATGTGGTCACATCCGAGCCTGCCACATGAATGAAGCACAGGCGGAAAACGCTGTGGTAGTGGAAGAATTGCCGGGAGGGGGGGGGGGGGGGGGGGGGGGTAGGGAATAGGCTTGACCAGCGATTAAAAGTGAAAACAAATGAATATAATGTCTGTGTGTAGCTTAGTTCAAAAGTATAATTGAAATAAAGGGGATAGAATATTTAAAAATATTATATATACAAAAAATAATAAAATAAATAATAAAGAGGAAAAATATATATATATATATATATATATATTATTCCCACACCTGTATCACCTTCCTTGACGTAGATATCACCCTACGACAGGGGACCCTCCATACCTCAGTACACATTAAACCGACCAATTTACAACAATACCTACACTTTGACAGTTGTCACCCCTTCCACATTAAACGTTCCCTCCCATACAGCCTTGCAATCCGTGGCAGACGCATCTGTTCTGATCATGAATCAATCTCCAGTTACTCCAAAAAACTATCCCAAGCCCTTGTTTCCCGCCAATACCCCCATGATCTGGTGGAAAAACAAATTTCCCGTGCCATCACCCACAACCCTCGTTCTGCACCTCCTAAAGCTGACCGTGGTCCAACACTTGTCACCCAGTTCTTTCCTGGCCTGGAATCTGTCAACCAGATACTCCGCCGTGGGCATGATTTCTTACGTTCCTTCCCTGAAATGCGTCTCCTCCTTCCCAAAATCCTACCCACTGCTCCCCGCACTTGCTTCAGCAGACCGCCCAATCTGTACAACATCTTGGTCCACAAGTATTTACCTGCCGACTCCTCTAGACCTCCACAGGGATCTTTCCCGTGTAACAGACCCCGCTGTAAAACTTGCAGCATGCACCCTGCCACCACTACTTACTCTAATCCTGTCACAGGCGAATCTTTCCCTATAATTGGACATGCCACATGTGCTACCACTCACCTTATTTACCAACTCACCTGCATCCACTGCACTGCCTTCTTACATTGGTCTCACCACTCAACAACTTTCCTACAGAATGAATGGCCACAGGCAAACAGTTTATACTTCCAACCCAGACCATCCCGTGGCAATTCATGCGAACTTCCATAATTCAAACAACCTCAACACCTGTTTCACAGTCAGAGCTATTAGAGTTTTTCCAAATACCACCACCCCTTCAGAACTCCGCAGATGGGAACTAGCCTATCAACATATCCTTGACACCAGACACACCCCTGGCCTAAACCTACGTTAAACCTGTCACTTGCTATTTCTCATTTCATTTTACAGTTTTTTTTTTTTTTTTTTTTTTTTTTTTTCAATATATATATATATATATTTCCTCTTTATTTATTATTTTATTATTTTTTTGTATATAATATATTTTTAAATTATTCTATCTCCTTTATTTTCAATTATAACTTTTTGAACTAAGCTACACAGACATTATATTCATTTGTTTCACTTTTATCGCTGGTCAAGCCTATTCCGCTTCCCCCACCCCCCCCCCCCCCCCCCCCCCCCCCCCCCCCCCCGTCCCGGCAATTCTTCCACTACCACGCGTTTTCCGCCTGTGCTTCATTCATGTGGCAGGCTCGGATGTGACCACATCTTTCCCCCTGCCATATGTCTCGCCTCCTACATGAGGAAGACTAAAAAGTCGAAATATTGTGTAATTCTTTTGTTTTTGTGTTTTTACGTGTCTCGCCCTCCTGCCTTCATCTGTGGTAAGTGACGGGTAACTGTTTATTTTCCCTATCCTATCTTATTTTCAGTGCCTCGCGGCAGTTTCTTTGTTTCCTTTATCCAATTGTTGCCTTACGGCTTCCTTCTTGTTTTGTCCTTTTTTGTTCCTATCTCGGTGTTCTCCGTCTTTTTATTTCCATCTTTGCTCTTTGTGTACTTGTATTTGCGTTTTCCTTCCTTAGAACTTCATTTTAATGTACATTTTTCCACAACATTCACATGCCTTTTAAACGTATGCGTTTTTCCGTTGTATTAGTAACTTTTTGTATCACATTAACTGCTTTTGCTCACGTGTAAAAAAATTTCGCGTTTTTTTTTCGTAATATTTATTTTCTTCCCGCTCTTACGGTTACCGCGTGTGTTTCAATTCTTATTCCGTTTCATTTCCCGGGTATTGTTGCCGGTTGGGCTACTAAACAATACACATATATGCTTTTCCCGGAATTAGTATCAATACTGCCGGCGCCGTTCTAACTAACCTCACTTTTTTTTTTTTTTTTTTTTTTTTATCCCCCGGCATTTCAGTAAACACACTTTTTTCACCGTTTTCACTATCTGCCTGCTCAGTTTATTGTCGGTGTAGTGACCAAGCATTACATTTCTTATTGTTTACTGGTTTTATAATTTTTCTTATAATAATTTTTTTTTTTTTTTTTTTTTTTTTTTTTTTTTTCCCCGGCGATTTTTGGCACCGCTTAAATAATAAAATTGATTTTTCTGTTGTGCCTGTGGCCGCTTAAATTGAAATTTCCAAACATTTCCCCCCCATTTTTATATTTATTTCTATTTATTTATTTATCACCCTCTTCATTGTGGCTCTCTGACCTACTGACCATTATCTTCCTAACTGGTGGTGTGCTGTTGTTCTTTCCATAAACTTCTTAAAATCATGTCTCCAATTTACCATTACTTGAAACAATTCCGTTTTCATGCCATCCACCTCACTAGACTCCACTCCCATATACTTTTCCTTCAATCATGCCTCTCTTTCAACATACCCCCCAATGGCCTGACAATAAAACTACCAGTCTCCGGCTGCCACCCACAACTCCACCAAACTCTCCATGCTTTTCGTTTCACACAATCGCTTACTCTCACCCATATTGTTCTCCAGCAATATCTACTAAAAGCCCAGCAACATTCGATTCAACTTTCGTCTTTCCACAAGATTCTTTGTCTAATGCATCCCTCCCCAACTCAACATCTTAAACAAATTCTCACAGAGTGCAGACAGTTGCAACAGAAATGTGCACAAAAACATCTGCTAAAGCTATCAAATCTATTGAAAAGCTACCTTGTTTTAGGCCTGTCTCTTCCTTACCAACATCCTTCACATAGGCAGCACACACCACCTCCTCCCCTGGTTGCCAAAGTCCCATGTCTTGCCCACATTTTTAATATGCCACACCCACCTCCATTACCACCCATCCCTCGTGCCACTGCCCGACCTGTAGACACACCACAACGGTCAGTGGTCAACCTCTCGTCCACGTCCTTGTCTGAACCACAACTCTCTATCCTCTCCAAGGGACTTTCCTTCTCGCCTATTCCTAAGTTCGACCATGCTGCTCTGGTCCGGGACTCGCTTGCTTTCTGCCGCACACTCCGCTGGCGGTATCACTTTGCTACCACAACGGAGAGTGACAGCCGCCGAGGTGAGATTGAGTCCAGCTTAGAGCAGTTCAAACCACCATCCCAACTTGACCCTCCTCCACTTCCCCAAAATCATCCCCTCCTCCTGTTCCAAGACTTCCTCACATCGACCTTATCCTCAAAATCTTTCCTCAACTCTATTCCCAACTCCAATAACCTCAACCCTACTGAAATCCGGGCCATGAGAGAACTGTCCAATAACAAAAATATCATTATCTCCCCAGCAGACAAGGGCTCCACCACCGGTCAGGGCAGTCCGCAGTGACTACGATGCGGAGGCCCTTAAACAGCTCTCTGATACCAACACCTATCGTCCACATGCCACAGATCCCACCTCTTCCATCTGCCTCGAAATTCGCTCCTTCCTGGACCTCCTAGGCCCCTTACAAGGTCTTTCTTCACAATCCTTATCCCTTCTCACCCCTCAAAATCCCCGCACACCTACTTTGTACCTTCTCCCCAAGATACACAAGGCTGGCAATCCGGGACGACCTATAGTTGCGGCCTATGGTTCCCCCACTGAACGAATTTCAGCCTTGGTGGATCAACACCTCCAACCTTTTGTGCAGAACCTTCCATCTTACATCAAAGACACACCACATTTTTTGGAACGTCTGTCAAAAGTCCCCAGTCCTCTACCACCAGACTCCCTCCTTGTTTCAATTGACGTAACCTCCTTGTACACCAATATTCCCCACCTTGAAGGCCTCAGTTCCCTTCAGCACTTCTTGGATATGCGCCCTCCAAACAGTCTTCCCAGAACATCCTTTCTCATATCCCTTGCCAACTTTATCCTCTCCAAAAACTATTTCTCCTTCAACTCCCAGATTTACCACCAGATACGCGGCACTGCCATGGGTACCCGCATGGCCCCGTCCTATGCTAACCTTTTCCTGGGCCGTCTGGAAAATATTTTTCTGAAGAATTCCCCCCTCAGTCCCCTCGTGTGGTTCAGATACATAGATGATATATTTATGATCTGGACCCACGGGGAGGACCACCTCCTAGACTTCCTCAACTCACTAAATGATAATCACTCCATCAATTTCACATGGTCATATTCCCACACCTGTATCACCTTCCTTGACGTAGATATCACCCTACGACAGGGGACCCTCCATACCTCAGTACACATTAAACCGACCAATTTACAACAATACCTACACTTTGACAGTTGTCACCCCTTCCACATTAAACGTTCCCTCCCATACAGCCTTGCAATCCGTGGCAGACGCATCTGTTCTGATCATGAATCAATCTCAGTTACTCCAAAAAACTATCCCAAGCCCTTGTTTCCCGCCAATACCCCCCATGATCTGGTGGAAAAAACAAATTTCCCGTGCCATCACCCACAACCCTCGTTCTGCACCTCCTAAAGCTGACCGTGGTCCAACACTTGTCACCAGTTCTTCCTGGCCTGGAATCTGTCAACCAGATACTCCGCCGTGGGCATGATTTCTTACGTTCCTTCCCTGAAATGCGTCTCCTCCTTCCCAAAATCCTACCCCACTGCTCCCCGCACTTGCTTCAGCAGACCGCCCAATCTGTACAACATCTTGGTCCACAAGTATTTACCTGCCGACTCCTCTAGACCTCCACAGGGATCTTTCCCGTGTAACAGACCCCGCTGTAAAACTTGCAGCATGCACCCTGCCACCACTACTTACTCTAATCCGGTCACAGGCGAATCTTTCCCTATAATTGGACATGCCACATGTGCTACCACTCACCTTATTTACCAACTCACCTGCATCCACTGCACTGCCTCTTACATTGGTCTCACCACTCAACAACTTTCCTACAGAATGAATGGCCACAGGGCAAACAGTTATACTTCCAACCCAGACCATCCCGTGGCAATTCATGCGAACTTCCCATAATTCAAACAACCTCAACACCTGTTTCGACAGTCAGAAGCTATTAGAGTTTTTCCAAATACCACCACCCCCTTCAGAACTCCGCAGATGGGAACTAGCCTATCAACCTATCCTTGACACCAGACACACCCCTGGCCTAAACCTACGTTAAACCTGTCACTTGCTATTTCTCATTTCATTTTACAGTTTTTTTTTTTTTTTTTTTTTTTTTTTTTTTTTTCCCAATATATATATATATATATATTTTCCCTCTTTATTTATTTATTTTATTATTTTTTTTGTATATATATATATTATGTATATATTTTAAATTATTCTATCCCCCTTTATTTTCAATTATAACTTTTTGAACTAAGCTACACAGACATTATATTCATTTGTTTCACTTTTATCGCTGGTCAAGCCTATTCCCTACCCCCCCCCCCCCCCCCCCCCCCCGTCCCGGTCAATTCTTCCACTACCACGCGTTTTCCGCCTGTGCTTCATTTCATGTGGCAGGCTCGGATGTGACCACATCTTTTCCCCTGCCATATGTCTCGCCTCCTACATGAGGAAGACTAAAAAGTCGAAATATTGTGTAATTCTTTTGTTTTTGTGTTTTTACGTGTCTCGCCCTCCTGCCTTCATCTGTGGTAAGTGACGGGTAACTGTTTATTTTCCCTATCCTATCTTATTTTCAAACTAATTACTGTGTGAGGCTAATGCATTTGGGAGGTTATATCCAGTTTTGTACGCTCAGAAGGGCGTACTGGGAGGATTAGCTCCAAAATATTAATTAATAAAGTAACAATTCGGCTCCAAGAATATCTTTTCTTGGAAACCCGGCCCGTAATGTTATGCGCAACGGTTTTTAATAACTTTATAGGTCTGGCAACGACTAAATGAAAGCGATAGTACATAGGTATACTTCACTTTTAATATCACAATTTTAACACCGTATTACAAACATCACCACTTAATACATTTCGTTCCTAAAATTACACCACAGCCGCAGCAAGACTTTTTGTGCGTGCTTCTTCACGTATTTTTCCCTCTGACTCTTTTTTACTCTCCAAAGACAATCAATCTACTTCCTCTCTGACTCTCCAAAGACAATACTAATCCTACTTAAACCTAAGAGCTTACAACTACCCCAGTACAATATTAAAAGCATCTGTGGAACTCGTTATATTTACAATTTCAGAGTATTTACATTTTTAATTATTAATCATTATTTAATACCAAGATATAATTAATAATATATATATTGATTGGAGACAAAAGGTTGCAAGCTGTTGCAGTGAACGGTTGCTTGATGTTCTATTGGTGGTGAAGGATCCTAACAAAGAATGCATATTGAAGTAATATTTTATTTGTGAAGGATCCTAATAAAGGAGGTACTGCAAATTAAAGTAAAACATTACAAATAAACGTAGTAGTGTGACCTTGCTTATGCCCGTTCAGGACTGTTTAATTTAATTACAAATAAACGTTGTAATCTGACATGCTTTCCAAGTGTTAGATCAATATCAGAAACTAAAAGATATCTCTTTTTCACGAAAGTTCGCTAGTGCTATTCTGCTTTTTACATCATTCCTGTTTTGGCCATCAGTTGTAATTTTACTTCTTAAGTAGCAGAATTAATTTACTTCTTCTATTGCATTCAATCCTATTTTTATATTTAATCCACTATTCCTACAATCATCTCTATTATATTTCATCATTTTGCTTTGCTTTGCTTTATATTTAGTCCAAAATCTTTCTTCAGTATTTGATTCATGGCATTCAGTAACTTCTTAATATCCTCAGTCTGTTCTGCTAACAGGACTATGTTACCAGCAAATCATAGCATACCAATTTCTCCTCCTTGAATACTTATGCCACATTCAAATTTTTTTCCTTTATAATTTCTTCTATTTACAAACTGAATATTAATGGAGATAGTTACAACTTTGTCTCACACCTTTTTAACTGATGAATGTCTCCCACAATTCTCTACTTTCATTATAGCCATTTGATTGTTATGTATATTATAAAGTATTCTTCTATCTGCCAAACTTCTTTAAAATTTTGAACAGTTTGTCCCACTTAACATTATCAAAAGCTTTTTCTAAATCAAAGGAAAATACCATAAAAGTATCTTTATAGATAACAATGAAAGGAAAGGAATGTTGCGAGGCATTATTTATATGGAAAGGAGAGATGAAATACACCCAAACACTCACCAAAGTTGAAGGGAGGAGGGCAGCAGCAACTCAAAACAACACACAAAGAAAATACAATATTTCAGGTTAAAACCATTTTTTCAAGTTAACAGATGTAAGTGGCAGGGCTTGCGCAAGACTTGCATTCGACGCTTTGTTTTTCTTGGTCTTTCATTCAAGTATTTATTTTAAAGCCAGAATTGCTTCTCTTGTACCACGGTTTCTCCTAAACACAAACTGATCTTCACCTACTATCTCTTCCATTATACATTTTTCTGCATATTATTCTGCTCAGTAATTTTGAAGCACGAGATGTTAGACTTATGATGTGATAATTCTCATATTTGTTTGGCTTGTGCATTCATCAGAAGTTTGAAGATGATAGTTTTATCAAAATCAGTTGAAATCTCTCCTGTTTCAAAAGTTTCTGATATCAGTTTGAATAATAATTGGCTTCCCTCTTCTGCTAGGAGTTCTGCAGGAATCTCATCAATTCCAACTACCTTATTTGGTTTCAGATATCTATCATACTCTGTTCTTAAAACAGGATCTCCTAAGTCACCAATGTCGACATCGCCTACTTTATCCAGTAGACTGTTGTTTAAATCATCTCCACCAAACAGTTTCACTATGTAGTCCTTCCATCTGTTAGCTCTTTCTTCTGAGTTTAAAAGAGGTTTCCTATCAGCTGCTTTAATGTTTATACATATTTCTTCATTTCTCTAAAATTTTGTTTGATCTTCCTATACAACACGTCTACTTCACCTACCACCACTTCCTTTTCTACTTCTTCGCATTTAGCTTTGATTATTTCTCTCTACAGTGCATTCCATTCATCCTTAGTTGAGCTTCTTTCAGAGTTACTTCTTAGACCCACTTCTATACTTTCTGAAAAATTTCTCTCATGTTAGATTGTTTCAGCTTGTATAGCTTCTTTATTCTTTTGAACTTCTGCCTGTACTTCATAACCATCAGATTATGGTCAGAGATATGTCAGCTCCTGGGGATGCTTTACAGTGGGGTACGCACACCCCTAGGGGTTCACTAATTGATCGTAGGAGGTTCGCGACAAGATTTCTGTAATGGCGGACTGGCTATCTCATATGTTTAACACGCACAATGGTGAATATTGCTTACTAAAAATAAAATAAAAAAAGGTCGCAGTTTTTTCTCATGGGGGATCGCAGCACCTGGGAAATTTTAATAGGAGTACGTGGAGCTTAAAAGTTTGAGAAACACTGCTTTACAGTATAGAACTTGATTCCCGTTTGATTCCTTGTTTGACCACGATATAATCTAACCGATATCTACCTGTATCCCCTGGACATTTCCAGGTATATATCCCCCATGCATGATTCTTAAATAGTGTATTCACCATGAGTAGTTTACATTTTTCACAAATTCCTAGCAAACTGCTTTATAACTCATTTCTTTATCCTAGACCAAACCTTCCTACACTATTCCTCTATTTACCTTTTCCCACTATTTCATTCCAATCACCCATGATTATTAGATTTTAATCCCCCCTTCACAAATCGTATTAATTCTTCAATTTCATCATATATTTTCTCTAATGCTTCTTCATCTTCCCGTGACATTGGCTTACTATTGTGCTAACATGGTTGGCACAGGCTTAGTTTCTATTCTCATCAAAATAATTCTGTCAGGGGGTATCCATTAATGATGTGAGGTGTTTTTCCAGGAATTCTAGACCCCTCCTCCTCCCCTCCCCTCTGGCAAGACTTCGTGAAATCTGGTCGGAATCCCCCCCCCTCTAAAATGACGCGAGATTTTGAGGGAGAAGCCCCCCCTCCCCCCCAGTAATCGACCTCGTAACTTTTTTAGACCATTTTTTTTTAGGCCTCATGCTTCCAAGCTTCCAAGGGCGGTTATACCCCCCTAAGGTCGGTTTTTAGATGATATCCCCCCCCTCCCTAAAGTCGAATTTGGCGTCAATTTATGGACTTCTTTTTTTTAGCTCTACCATTCTTCAAGAATTTCAAAACTTCACATGAGATTTCCGTTGACCTCCCACCCCCTTGGTGAGGTTTAGTGAGATTTTGCCCCCTACCTTTATTTCACCTCACGTAATTAGTGGGCGCCCCCTCACTAAACGTTTCATAACAACTCCGCCATTTCCCTACTCTCTTGTTCATTATAAATCCTACACAAGTAACTCCACTGACAGCCTGTGCGCTAATTATTTTGTGTCCAAGACCAGAAATACTGTTAATCTTACCACTTAATCTCACTAATCCTAATGACAGCTAAATCATTTTATCTCCCTTTTTAAGTTTTCTAATCTACCAGCCCTGTTCAGGCTACTACCATTCCACACTCCAACTTGTAGAATGTTTCTATCCATTCCGATGATTCATCACCTGGGCGATCCCAGCACAGAGATCCAACTGGCAGACTATTTAAGCTCCGAAATATTTTGCCCAGGAAGAAGCCATCATTCTACATGTAATTTGGAGGTTTACACATCCTCAAGGTATTCTTTTGGCCTGTAATTCAGTGACTTTCTACTGCCTTCTGTGGCCCCATGCCATTGATCATTTCTGATTCTTCCAGCTTTAGGAGTCATTTCCAATCCCAATCACAAGAGGGTGCACTGATTGCTCTTCCACCATCCTTTCTGGAGGCCGTTGTCAAGCAGTGGATAACTCTTTACACTGGGAATCATTCAGTCCCCAGAGCCTTGTTTGTACAATTGGGATGCACCATATGAAAGAGAGGTTGACACTTGGTTGAAAGAGACTAAGATAGCACTTCCAAAACCCTTACACACCCGAAGAAACATTTTTGTTTAGATATATAATGAACTCAAAAACTATTTGCTAACAAAAAACTATCTGCTAACAGTAACATTTACAATGAGGTTTTATGAGAATGGTAACTGCTACATGAATATGAAATAAAAGTCAAAAGTCTAGAATTTCCAATGAAAATCAGAATGCACTTTCTGTTGCCACTTTCCTGTTGTTTTTATCTTTTCCTTTCATGAAATAGTTAAGAAAGAATACAAAACGAGGCATAATGGACAGTGACATTTTAAAACTGATGATATTTTTAATTTAAATAAGAAAGGGTACTGAAAATACAACCTTCAGTTGCCAAAGTTGAAGATAAGAGGACCGCAACGAACACACAAACCACAAGATGAAAAAAAACCATTCAATATTTCGGTTTAAAAACTTATTCATGTAAGAAAGGTTGGGCCACTTGGCAAGGGAATTGTGGATACTCACCAAGACATACTTTAGTGAAAGATTGGTTTATATTCTTACTTATATTGCTTTATTGATAAGGTCTTTTTATTAGTATCAAAATTTGCTAATTTGTTGGAGAAGGTAACAGTAAAGAAACACAAAGGCAGAATATGTGAATCAAATAGATAAAACAGTTTGTAAATGAGTGTGTAGAGTTGAGAGATGACTTCTACATAGAGAGAAGCAAGCCTGCCCTGTTTGCTAGTTGGTTACGACACCGTGATGGGTCCAGCACTGACACGTGGTTAGCTAGGTCAAGTCCTGGTGATGGAAGAAATCTTCACCATCAGGACTTGGCCGGCAGGGTAGGAAAGGTGGTGGAACACATTTTTTGATCACCAGATTGTGTACAAAAGTCCTTGGTTATATACTAAACTTCCCCATGTATAGAGTGAGGACACAACACTGATGATGGTGATTCATCTATTAAATGGGGACATTAAGCTTGGTAGCCTCCCTCCTGATGTCTTTCAGAAGCCAACACCGGATTTCATCCTCTCTTTTCTTTCATCCCTCGTCCACAACACAAACAATATACTAAACACACGCACACTATCAGTCATCCACACTTAAAACAACACTTACGAACATCGCCACTGTGGGGAAGGCAACAAGGAACCACCCCAGTTCATCTCCCCAGACAGTCCCATGGAAGGATAAACATCCAGCATGGGAACTGCCTATGCCCAGATATGGGCAAGGCATTCACTGAAGAAGAAATTAGAAGCAAGGACTGCACATGATGATGAAAATATGTATCCTGAAATTCTTGTGATACTATTTCATATAACATACTTCGCTTTCTTGTATAACCAGCAGTTTTAACTTGAATTATAAAATCGCGGAATACCATGCTATTAATTAATTCAACTTAATAAATTCACTTGTAGCAGGATGCTTTTACGTCACACTACAATTTGTATATCATTCAGATTATTTTAATTAATTTATTCAGTTCCTAGATTAGATCAATTAAACTGATCTCGGGTAGACCAAATTGTTTTTATTAATGTGCAAGGGTACTCATTATGAGCAAAGCCCGATGCAAATATTCAAGTGAAACGGTGCTGATTAAAAATGAGGGTGTGGAGCCCAAGAGGCAAACGCCGGTTACCTGTCGCCCAACCTTCCCGCTCGAGCGACACCAAACAGACGATAGAATGGCCACTAGTTATCGTTATGGCCGCTCAGAGAACAAGGGGCATTGCACCTCGGGGGTGGGTCCAGAGCTTTGAAGGCCACATGGCTTCCCCTCAGACCTGGCAAGCTTGGTAGGCAAAAATTGCAGTGAGCGGTGACACCACGTGATTTCAAGAAAGCTTATCCCGCCAATGAAATGTAACGTTGGGGTTCTCATAAGTTAAACCAGGGCTTATTTTTTGCCCGCATGTTTCTTCGCCGAGCAGAAGAGGGAGCCATCTTTTTCCAAGAGAAAAGACACTTCTGGCTGGGACGCAGACCGGGAGAGATGGTTCGATCCTGGATGGAGTCATTGTGACCGTGCTATGACAGCTGGCTAGTGGTCCTCGCCTGGTCGCAGGATCGGAATTCCACAGAGATAGGCTGTGTGACAATCACCAATGAGATGGTATGCGCTCAAGCCAGGTCATGCTTCATTTGGTTCTTGAGACTGTGACAGACCCGTAAGCAACTTGAGATAAAGAAAGACCTCTGCTCATCAAGCAGAATCATTCTGAGCTAGTTGGCATGTTTTGTAGAATGTTGTGTGTTGTGGAGGCCCTTGCATATCACTAGCTCCATAATGTTTTCTTGTATTATCAGCACCCCAGGTTCATTTTCATGTTCATGTACTTATGTTTTAATTGCTGATGTTTGTCATCACGACATCTCATGCATATTTTGTTAACAAAGCATTTAATTTCATTTGATAGTACTGAATCACATTAACGTAAAATTCAGTCAATTGTTTGCTTTGGTTAATAGGTCAATTGTAACATCTAGGCTTTGTGTTTTATTGCAATGATTTTGTGTTAATGGTAAATTTAAATATGCCTAGTGATGTAAAAGCCAACAGAACAAAATAAAATATCAATTGCCAGATTTCTTGTAATCTGGCAGCTTTGAGATTCTTGTCAACAAACAAAAATTAATTCTAAAATACCAAAATTAAATCCCCCCCCCTACCAAACCCCATTTCATTACAAACTGAAACATTTTTATTGAAGTATGTGCTTACGGTAATAATAATAATAATAATAATAATGAAGATAGATAGACTAGTTACATTCAAAACCAGAAATTAGCAATTTCCAGGGACAAATGTTAAAACTTATCACTTACGTAGGGTTTTGAGCATTGCATTGGTATATATATTGTGGTATAAGGCTGACATCATCAGAGAGGACTGGTGCAAATTTCTTGATAATGTCTGGTCTGGCTTTTTCAATTAACCACTGACCTGAAAAAAAGGAATACATTTTAAATGAACAAACATTTAGAATAATATAAGTAACCAGAACAAACAGTTTCAATGAAACATATTAATTAGATTAAAACAGCAAATCTGAGCAAATCCAGCTGACTTGCCAATGATGCATGTAAATAAAAAATATCATATACTTTTATACTTAAGATTGACAAAGTCCATTATCATACAAGTAAACATCGGAAACAAAAGAAAAGAGGCAAGGGCAGTACTTGTAACAGCCATGAAACTGGTAACTGTTTAGCTCATAAATCTAGATACTTTTATAGCTTCTATTTATATTAATCTCTTAATGTCTTTTACCATCACAGAAAATGCTATAAAAAACAAAGGATAGTGAATGAAAGGGGTAGATTAAGGAATAATATAATATTATGTGTATGCATGTGTGAAGTGAGATTTGTGTTTATAAGAGGGTTCAAAAAGAACAGAATGTCAGAGAATAGAAAGTGGGTTCAGATAAGAAAGATCTCTCTCCCCATTGCTGTGCATTACCGTTATAGATATAATAATATTGAAGGTTGCTAGAAAGTTTTTATGCTTTACTAACAAATCTATATTGCTTACGAAGGTATGGCGTAACCCAGGGGTCCCTAAACTTTTTATCACATCGACCCCCTCATAGAACATTTGTCTTCTAATCAACCCCCAGATTAAACGTTTAATAAAAACCAGTGACATATCTGGGGGGGAAAGGGGTGTAAACCGGGGTGCCAACTTGAAGGGGGCGGCAAAATAATGTTTGAAGGGCGGAGATTTAAGTCGCGGTAACCTTTTTTTTATCTCTACTAGTACACAGGACGCCGGGCTCGGGATGGCAACAACAATGAGAGGATGAGCTTTAATTTTATTAATTGACCTAATGCACACTTTTAGGGTATCACGCAGCTCGCCACTCAATTTTTTGGCTACAAGATGCTGCCTGTGTAGGACACAGTGAATGGTATGTACTTTAGGAACCTTTTCCTTCAGAAAGACGAAAAATCCTCTACAACGGCCTACCATAGCAGGTGCACCGTCAGTAACTACTGCAGTAATATTCTCAAAAGGAATGTTGTGCTTGTTCAAATAATCTTGTAAACATAAAAAAAAATGTCTCACCTTTTGAATCAGTTTGAAGATATTTAGCAAACAGAAATTCATCAACAGTGTCATTCAGGGATGGTCTATGGAACCTAACATAAGCCATGAGAAAATTTGAACTTCAGAAAGTTGATTCGTCAAGTTGAATAGCAAACTTACAATGCTGGAGCTCAGAGGTCAAAGTTCTTTCCACATCATCGGCCATTTCCTCTATACATCGCTGCACAGTATTTGCACTCAATGGTATGTACTTTAAAACTAGTTGAGTCTCTTTCTTCATAACATTTTCAATTACATCTTTTATAGCTAGTATTATAATCTCTTCACCAATAGTATACGGTTTGCCTTTCTTTGCTAAGTTAAGAGAGATGCTGTAGGATGTCCTCAGTCCTCCTTCACTGTCAGCGCTAGCAGATGACTTCAAATTCTCTTTTAACATTTTTAAATACTCAAATTCTTTGTTTTTCTTATCAGAATGGATCCTTTCCAAGTGGTCTTTCATTTTCGCCGGCTTCTTAGCATCATTGCTGAAAGTTTTTTCACATATCAAGCACATAGGAATAGTTTCATTAGCAAAAGATGGCACAAAACCATATTTCAAATACTCGTGTGAATATTGTCTGCATTTCTTCTTAGCACTGGTAGACGACTTTGTAGGTATTAAACTCGGATTTATAATATGAACAACACGATACGATCGCAGCACAACAAAACAGCGGCAGTAAGAGACACAACTTATTCCCGCACGAGCTATAAAGAACTGCCTGTTCTTTCTCAGAGTGCATTGTTGCTACTTTTTGCTAACAATAGATATCTAGGCTTGGAAGGAATAATAATTACATCTAAAAGTTACCTATTCAATAGAATTAGATAGGAAAAAGATAAAAAAAAAAGAAGTATCTAAATTTAATGGTTTTCAGTATATTACGATATTTTCTATGTGAAGGACAAACTCTATATTTAGATATACAATACATGGAGTGGAAACCATACTAGAGTTTAACAGTGCATCTTGTGTATAATGAACCAACAGCGTTCACTCCTCCTCCCTCCCCCCATCTCTTTGGCTTTATGACTCATTGACAGTGTGGTCATTAGAGGCGGGATTGAATTGCGGACAAGGAACTGGAAGGAATTTGGCATTGGCTTTTTGGAGGAAGCATCCTGGCATTGGCCTTGAGTGATTTGGGGAAACCATGGAAAACCCAAATCTGGATACCCGGACGGAGATTCGAACCGGCGTCCTCCCAAATATAAAATGCTTAAATCCCCGAAGTAAATAAAAAATAAAGTTTTAATACTTGTTGAGTTCATCACGTAGCTTAGCTAAAATAAAATAATTGTGATGTTGAACTTCTTTCTTATCCCAAAAATGGACCTTAGAAGAGAGACAATTCATAAATTGGTTTACATTTGTTTCTCACAGGAATAACCACTAGCAAACCAGCAATGCGAGTGAAGAGTAAAGCAGCGAAATCAAACAGTTTGAACGCTAAGCTTTGCTCCATTATTATTACCTCACTACTTTGCGCCCCAGTATGAGTCACCGCAACAATCCAATTGGTTTATTTGTTTTTGATGCTTTGTTCTTCACTCTCGTCGTTGCTATGCTCTCTGCTCCAGTATGTTTTCTCCTTAACACATACCTAAAGCTACGCAGGCTTCGGTAAAAATCAAGTTATAATGGGGGTAGTCAGTTATTTTTTATTTTTATTGGAATATTCCCATTTTTTTCTTAAACAATTTAATTGATCCTCTTTATTATCAATCAACCCCCTTTCGACCACCGTGTATTAATTGACCCCTGGAGAACTCTTATCGACCCCCAGGGGTCAATACCAACCACTTTGGGGACCCCTGGCGTAAACAGAGAGAAATGCAAGAGCAGCTGGATACATGCCAGAATTTTATATCTAACATAATACAATTATCTCTCAAGGATGACCAAAACGCAAATGGATTGAGGGAAAATGTGCAAGATGTGAGTGAAATGGACAATCATGAAAAAGGAGGAATGGTGGAAGGAGAGAGGATGTTACAGAGCATTTTGTTTCAGACAGATGCAGCCAATGACTGAAAAACATTTCAGAGGATGAACTTCCATTACCATTTTTAACATAGTGTCTCCTGCTACGCCCCACACAATCGTTTTAAATCACCAAGCTTCTCTTTGATAAATGTGATATCTTCCATAAACATTCTTTGCTCTAAAAGCTAGAAGGACAAAACTGTCAACAAAATCGTAGCACATCAATTCTTTCTCCTTTGTATTTTATATCCACATACTTTTGTTCTCTCCTCAATTGTAACCTCCACATAGAAGCTCAGTACCTACAGTTCATTCTAGCTCACTTTATCGTAATGTTTTTCTATCATAACTCTCTCCTTTTATCAAAGTGTCCCAATGCTAGGATTTTAAGTTGTTCTTTTATCCCAGTATTACTACAACCAAATCGTCAACAAATATTCTTAAGTTAATGTCATACAGAGCAACCTCTTAACCTCATGGTTGAAAAAGTAGACAAATCAGAAATGATCAACAGCATGTGGATACAGTAGACAATGGGAGTGGCATACCTATGGCACGTAAAGCCTTAAAACTACATGTAGTAGCGTTCTTTCTACATGTCAAAAAGTTCCAGAGACAAAACTGTCCTCCAATCAGATCTCCAGATGGAGCCTGCTCAGGAAGGCTATCAGTTTTGATGGAAATATTCTGCAGTTGTTAGCGAAGGTGTACACACATCCAATTTCCCTACCATGTGTCTCATCCATTCACATGAATAAGGTTAACTACATTATATTTTGTTTCGTCATTGCGCTCCTGCCTTCAGCTTTGGCAAATGTTGGATTTACTTTCCATAATCTTCCTTATTTTCATACACACGGAATACAAACATTGAGATGGCTGGAGTAGAACATTCAGTTCAGCTATTTAGAATTACAAGGTATGAATACTAATATGTAAAAGAGGAATACAGTAGTCCCATCACTTTACAAAGTTCAAGGAAGGAAGGCTACATAGACTGGAATTACGTCCTGCTCCACTGTTGCTGAGGAGGAGTGAATTCTGTAATAAAAAATTCGCAACTCTTCTACGCATCTTTTTCAATACCTTCGAAACATTTTTAATACAGGTCCACTATACCGACAAGATATCTAATATATTATTGCATTACTGATTTGTACTCTACTGATTTAATTTCCTGTGCAACATTTTTACACTTTATTTAAGGATATAGATCTATAACTAGTTTTTCTTATTTTTGTCTCAATGCATTTGGTTCATGGCAAGTCTTATTACTGGTTAAGACACAATATAACATTCCCTCTTGTTCACTGAAGAAAAATACTATGAAATATTAGAATTTGTGGTTATATTAATACATTTTCTTTGTTTTTTAATGGTAATCTGATTGAGTATAATCAAAACCATACCAAAAGGTCCTGCCATTCGGACGGGCCACAGAGGGTTAAATGGCCTCACCATATAGGCAATAGCTCGAACCCAAAGTGGTATGTATCGTGTTGCCTCCTCACTTGGTCTTTCAGGGAATCCCCAAGGATCTGCTAGTATTAAATGCCTGACCCTGAAATCAAAAGTGAAATAAGATATACATCTGCATTAACTAAAAAACAAAATTAAAAAAATTGAAATAACACAAAGATATTTGTTACTAAACTAACTTTATGATAACCAGCAAGTTATATACAAAAATGGAATTCAAAATTAGTACTCTGTCACAGTACCTATATTAGCTCAATACTTCATTTACACACAAAAATGATTAAATTGTCTCTGGAAGCATTGTTTATTTGTGTTTGTATTTTCTTATCTCACATACTAATGGGAGTTAGTGAAAGAAGAAACATTTTGAAGGTTAACAGAAATAGGGGGAAAATTGGTTAGAATATTTGGTAAAGACATCAAAGGTATTATTGCGGACATTTTGGAAGGAACTGTAAATTAAAAATGAAAGGGCATACATGATTCTAGATTAGAGGTTCCCAACCTGGAAAGCGATCCTCCCGCCTCCCTCTCTGGGGAGAGGGGGAGGGGGGGTTTGTGATTAAATGTCAGGGAGTGGCATGGAGTGCAAAGTAGCTTTGCAACCCTTGTGGACAATCCACTAGCTCTACACCATCTGAAGTGCTTTGTCTCCTTCACCAACTTTTAGAGTTGATATTTTTATTCTAACATAATATACTGAGAAATTTTCAGTATTTAAAAGAAGACATTTACCCTTTTAATGATAAAATTGTGGTCTGTGGCAGGGCAGGTAGTGTGGGATCTTTACTCTTGATGAAGGGCAGAAAGGGGGGGGGGGATGACAAACCTTGGGTAGCTCTAGATGGTAGGTGATATTAAAATATAGAACAGGACAGGAAAAAAATACCAGTCACTTACCACAGATGAAGGCAGGAAGGCGAGAAGAACACGTAAAAAACACAAAAACAAACAAATTGCACAATATTTTGGCATGAGCCTTAATCATATGAGAGGTGGGACGTGGCAGGGGGAAAGATGTGGTCTCATCCCCAACCCACCACATAAATGAAATACAGGCAGAAACATGGGGTGGGGGTGTTACCGCCTTTGTTTCATTCATGCTGCGGGTCGTGATGTGAACACATCTTTCCCCCTGCCATATGTCTCGCCTCTCACATGATTAAGGCTCATGCCGAAATATTGTGCAATTTGTTGGTTTTTTGTTTTCTATGTGTTCTTCTCGTCCTCCTGTCTTCATCTGTGGTAAGTGACTGGTATTTTTTCCCTATCCTATCTAATTCTTAAAGCCCAACGGCAGTTTCTTTGTTTCCATTATCCATATAAAGTATAGAACAGCAACACTAGAATGAAGATGATGGAAAAAAGTGGAGTCGAGAAGGTATACAAAAGATATCAAGACCTGCCTTATGGAATATAACTTATTATAATTCATTTCACTGTTACAGTCCACATGTTTGTAGTCTTGGTGATATCTTTAGCTCCTCAATGCTTGAAATTCATACTCTATATCAATGTTCTTTACTGAGTTAATGTACATTTTGCAAATATTCAACTATCTTGGGCACTGCAAAGTATCCTCAAACATTTGACCTACATAAGGGCAAAACTTTGGCATTAGGAGAGAGTGGTTATTTGAGAGAACCATCTCCTAATTACTCCCTAAACAGCTTTCATGTAGAGCCAACAAATGAATTATTTATTGGAAAAGCCTTTCGGAACCAACAGAATTTCCGAAACACACAGAACAGTTTGAAGATATTGGATGACAGAACTTTCAAATATTTTACAAACGGCCGATACAGAATAACGTATGAAGTCATAATTACTACAGTATTGGCATAAGGCTGCTTATCAACTGCACTATCATGTTCTGATGGATGTTAGAATTCCAGCGTCCTTTTTTTTTTTTTTTTTTACTTGCTTTTCTACACCTCATTGAAAGCGAGGTCATTAGAGGTGGGATGGTACTAGATACAAGGAACAGCAAGGAATTCGGCCATGTCCTAGGAAGGATCCCGGAATTAGCCTAGAGTGATTTGTGGAAACCGTGGAAAACCCAAATCTGAATGCCCGGACTGTATTGTAATTGATGCCAGGGGCATATTGACTTATGGTAATTATTAGTACGTACAGGAATTTGTTCAGGCAACATGTGACACCAGCCCAGGCGCCAGTGGGATTTCACCACTTACAGTGCTGCGGACATTGCCACCCCAGGAGTGCGCTGAAAGCTGAATCTGTGGGGGTGATGTGGGGAAAGTTATTATCACTTCACCAAGTAGGTCTACTGATCTTTCATTTTAGGTGATTAAGTAGGACTCGATCACTTGGAAACCAGAGCTGGTAGCACAAGCCTTGGGGAGGTAACCCTGCTGATTGAAACAGCCCTTCACTTGTGGCATTGGTCACTAAGTGCTTCTACCATTAATTAGTAATTAATTTAGTAAGTAAGGCAAGTAGGTAGGCATTCGTTCAGCAAGGCATACCTGGATAAGGAACTAACTCGTAATTATCACAGATCTACTCCAACGAGAATTCATTTTTTTATATTGTTCATAGTAGTAGCTCGAGTGCCCACTTTTCAAATCACGCCACTGACCAGTGGGATTACCTTTGTAAAAGAAGCTTGTGTAGGAGTGACAAATTTTCACTGGATGATAGTGGTGGAATTTGACTTTCAAGAACTGCAGAATCATAGTGCTCGAAGTTCGGGAGCAGGTATTCAAAAATAAACCTTCCTATGAAGATTTTTTTTAACGTCTCTTAACAGCGAGGTCTTTAGAGACGGGAAAGGATGGGGGCAAGGAATGGGAAGGAATTGGGTCATGGCCTTTTTGAAGGAAGCATCCCAGCATTCACCTGGAGTGATTTGGGAAACCATGGAAAACCCAAATCTGGATGCCCAGATGGGGATTCGAACCGGCGTCCACCCGAATGTGAGGCGAGAATGCTAACTGTTACACCACCACGCTCGGTCCTATGATGATGAAATTACGTGTACTATGACAGACAGTCTGAGGGTATTGTATCAAGCCCTGAATCAGGAATTTCAAGACTTTATTGACCTCCTCCCCTGGGAGAGGAATCGACCTAAGTGTGCATTAATCAATCTCGGTGGAACCCTTTTGAAGTCAATTGTCGGGACATTGATTGACGAAAAGCGATTTAGCACATTTGCAATCACAGTTAGATACTTTGGAACAATCGAGTGACAATGTACATATTAACCTGTCAAAACAATATTAACAACAAACCTTGAAGCCTCCATTAGTAATAACACTCGGGCAATACAAAAGCTCGCAGGTGTATTCATTGCAAAGATAACCGAGCTTCAAAATACCGCGAACTCAATCTTAAGGAAACAGACACACTGTTTGTACAGCAATTATATAGCACGCAAATTTTGCAACACTTAGTTTTAGCCATTACTAACACATGCACAGAATCAATTCTTTTGCGAATAGCAATAATGCAAGCTACTATGGGTAAGCTCAGTGATGTGCTGATAAAACGTACCTATATTATCTGCAACTGATTCAGAGACAACTGGGGACAGAGTGGCATTAGCTTCTCCCACGTACTATGGAGAATGTCTATGAGTACTATCAAATAGCTACAGTCAACATAGAACTAATGAGACAAAATTTAAGAATACATACTGATGTGCCAATTGGATCAGCAGACTACTTCCTAGATTGCTAAGATATTCATACATTCTCGATTCTATAGGAAGAGACTAGCCACTATGTCGAATAGAAAATGCATGATGTACTTTTAGTTAATAAGAATCCACAGTCTCATACTGTGTTAAGCAGATGCAAAAATTCCATTATTAAAATTTGCACAACTGCAGCAAAACCTGTTGCGAGACATTAAGTTTTTTACTGAAGATTTTTCAGACCAGTGTCAATTGAAAATCATGGCACTCCACTGACCTTACTTGACAATGTTGCATAATAATTAGATTTTTTTGATGCCGAAACCAAGTAACATTATGTTCACCTGCTGGGATGTCCAGATGGAGCCTCATGTTAGTAAAATAGAGTTAAAAGGTGCTGGAGTCATAGAAAATGCTACACACTCTCAATTTATTTGTGAAAACTTTTGTTACTCCACCTATGCGTAAATCTTCTATGAGCCGGAGCCTTTATTTCCCACAGTATCATCTTCCAAATTTCAATATGAGCATCTACCATAGTCAGAAGCTAGTCGAGTTTAACTAAACAGATCCAAATATACTTGAAATAACTAAACATTAAAACAGGCACAAGATTCTATTAAATACAATCATATCCAGGTGGCTATGGAAACACAAATCGATACAGAGAGTAGACACAAAATTATTGTAACAACGATGAGTCTAATTGGCATCTTAGGAGCAGCCACAATAATTGTTTTTATACTGTAACTGTACAAATGCTACTCCAACCAGATAACGCAACATAGAACTGAGGCAGTGATAACAATGGCAGCTCAGATTATTGTTGACTTATCTGGTTCATCTCAGAATCCTAAGGTGGCTACATCCTCTACACTACACACTCAGCAGCATGTGTACATTTATTTTATAGTTGATATGTATTTTATTGTGACTGACTAAATTATTATGATGATGTTGCATTAACTTGTGAGAGGGAAGAGACAGTCTTTATCTGGAACTTTTAAAGTAGGGAATTGTTACATGCCATACCATATGTTGAATGGCGTGTTAGCGGAGTAATGCTGGTTTGGTCAGCAAGGGTATGCCAGGGGCTTATCAACTAATGGTAATTATTAATAGATACAGAAATTTGTTCAAGTTACATGTGTCGCCAGCCCAGGCGTTGACCTGATGGCAGGTGGAATTTCGCCACTTACGGTGCTGAGCAGCCATTGCCACCCCAGTTATGTGCTGAATGCAGAGTCCGCAGGGGCGATACGCATGAGGTTATTGTCACCTTGCCAAGCAGGTCAACCGAGCTTTCATTTTAGATGATCAAGTAGGACTTAATCACTTGGACACTGGAGCTGATAGCCAATCCTCAGGAAGATAACCCTGCCACCTGGAACAGCCCTCGGCCTTGCTCGCTAAGTGCTTCACCATTAAATCAGCACCGATGTGGACTGTGCCTTCCGGCAATTATATGCCGTGTATCACAGGAGTTCTGCTGGCAATAAATCTGGTGCAGACCATCTACAGATTTATTCATTATTCTGTAGACATAGTACCCCTCTCCTGTTTGCTTCCTTTACAGCAGTGTTTCCCAACCTTTTTTGGGTCATGTCCCACTTTCAAAATTTTTTTGCCTACCCCATACATAATTTTTAATAAATAAATTATTTGTTATTAAAGAAACTGATATAGGATGGTTTTTGAAAGAAAACACTTTAATATTATCATAAAACACAGAAAGTAAAATTAAAAAACATATAATGAAATACTAAAATTCAAATTCAAAAGATTTATAATAAACATTTATTATGGCAATTTAGTGTGATCCTTTAAGAATTTGCTTTTTTGCTATATTTTGTAACCATATCTGGCATTGCGTTTAAATAACCCAAAGAGAAAGCGGTAAAGTCGCATCAAGTCAATTTCTAAATTGCCCCCCTAAAAAAACCAAATTGCCCCCCTGTGGAGCGTGGGCCCCACGTTGGGAAACACTGCTTTACAGCATGTTGTCAGAGCTAATACGTATTTTTAGCAAGCAGACGCAGGAGACAAACGGTGATCTGGACCAGATGACCGCTACCATCTGCGGTACAATTCTCAGACACAAGTAAGTCCACACCCCCAAGGCACCACAATCTTGACAAACCCCTTGGTCCAGGACAACCCCAAAAAGGAACACGATACGGGGTATCTCTTAGAAAAAAAAAGGAGGTATTTCTAGATACAACTACAACATTAAATGCTAAACAAGAATAAACTGCACAACATGTAAATTCATTTTAAAGCATCTACATTTCAATTATTTACCACTCCTATTCACCTCCCACATCATTCTCCACATGAAATTTTAAAGAAAGTACAGAATTTCAAAACAATTTTAACTTTGATATTTTAAAACACATACAGCCATCTTGCTTATTATAGACAATGCTTTGCATTATCAGTATTGTTTTTAGGAACAATTTCAGTATTATTAAATCAACAAGCCAGAAATCTCATTAGAATCTGATTATGTTACTCCAGTTTTAACATTATACATAAGAATTATTTTCTGTTCAAAAACAGTTCTTCCATAATTCATAAGAAATATATTTGATGAATATAAGAAAATAAAGCAGTTTTGATATAATAATTAATTAACAGAAATGGAGTATATGCCCCGGTGGCATTTTCCTTATGGACTTGCTTTGCATTTAATGAATTTTTCCATTAAATTTTTTCAGTGTTCGAAGTAAGACTGCTCAGCATTTCCCTCAGTAATTTATTCCACAGACCATTCACCCAGAAATCAATTGCTATTCAATCATTGATAAGCATAAAGAAAGGGCCTATCACTTAAAGATGATGGCAGGACACATACGTAAAAGCAGGGATAAGCTTTAAATAACAAAATTTGCATGTACTAAAACTTCGTTAGAACAACATGACATGTAAATCAGAGAAGCTGGCAACTAGCAACACAGTAGTTTGCCAATTTTCTGGAAATGGAGAGGTACAGTAAACAAGGCTCAAAATGTGTCGCAGCATACTGACCGTGTTTGAAACAGTGCTGCATTTTTTGCCTGAATATCTGCATGTTAAAAATACCACAAATCATATTTTCCAAAGGCTAAAAGCATTCACAGAAAGTGATCCTGGCAATCAACAAGACAAAACCTTAATTTTTTCCACTGTTATATTTTACTCTCACCCTGTGCACTCGATGTTGTTCTGCTGAGGAAGGGTTCTTATCAGAAATTTTTAATATTTTTCAGTGTTCGTGTTTTTTTCCCATTTCTGTGCTATACTGCAGTTACCTGTAGTAAGAGTTGGCTCCTCGTCCTTTCTTAATTTTTATTTTATTTGTTTAAGATATGTTTCCTTACATATTACACAGCTGCCAATTTGGATTCAGTTTTTTGAGTCAACAAAAATAATTATTAAAATAACTCAATTTACCAGGAATGCCACATTTCTCATTTGCATTGCTGAGCTTTCAGATGACCTGCTGCAGCCTTCATCAGCGATACTACATTTGTTGACTCGGTAATGAGCACCAAGTATCAAGGAGCTCCGAACTGCTGTCTTCATTGTAGCTGACCTTTTTTCCAAAAATTTCTACTGCCTCTTTCCCTTGTCCACCACTGGTCTTCTTTTGACACCAGCTTTGTTGTGTGTGGCATTTCTGGTAAAGCGAGCTATTGCTAACAAATGCAGCCGTGGAAGCAAAAGACATCAATAATTAAAACGTATGTACACGGTCTGCAAAATTGAAATTCTAAGATTATGTGTTAAATACAGGGACTATAAAACTTAAATTTGTACATATTTTTAAACTGCAACTTAAAACATTTCTACAGCACATAAATGAAGCTTCCACTCATTCAATATGTTTTGGAAACATATTACATAACAAAAACAAACAGATAGCTGATGTGGAATAAGCAAGTTTTTACCTTTCGGGATAATTAAGTGAATAAGAAGCAGCAAGATAACCGCCCATACTGTGCCCCAGCAGGATCATCCTTTCAAGCTGCATTTCACGCCTCCATTCTTCTATTGACCTTACTAATTGCTGTTCTGCTTCAGTACCATCTGAGCTAAAACTTGGGCGGGAGCTCCGACCAAAACCTAAAAAGAGTACCAATCCATTACACACAATTCAATAAGAACAACATTCTAAAAAAAAGTTTGGTTGGTTAATGGTTAGCTTCTATCAGTGTTACGACTATATCAAAAACACTTGGAATTTGTCAATATCAAAACATCACTGATAACCGAAAAGAACCAATGGTAAATCATTACACAGTTGTTTCCTATTGCCAGTGCATCCAACACAAATCAATATAGATTTATTTAGGATTAAAACTAATTTCTTTAAAATTATCTTTTCACACTGTTGGAATCTTGATCGAGAAGAAGTATTTAGGTGTGTTCATTCTCTTGGCACTTAGAATTAACCATTAACTGCTTCATTATCTCATTTGTAACAGGTTTTGAAGAATTATATAAATGTATAATTTTAGACATTGTAAGGTCAATCTAAATGTTTATCAACCAACAAGATTACACAAAACATGAATAAAAAACAGTAAGTGAAGGAAATTGGTATTACTTTCCGTGACAGTAATGAGTCTCATGGCAAGTTCTCAGTACAATTTTTCATGATGAAGGAGTATGAAAGTTTTCCTCTTTAAGTTTAACATCCAATGATGACTGTTAAGGACATTAAGAAGTTCTTTCTACAGCACATGTTTAAGTTATCAGCAAGTAAACTCCGCACTATATGATTTGTATGCTAGCTGCATTCCATTTTGTTGATAGACATACACCCTTCTGGACATTGCTATATAAATACATGGTTCCCCCACAGTTGAAGATTTCTTAAATAAAGTTCTTTTGTGGCGTTTTTCACCTTTCTGAAAGAAGGGTAGTATGACATTAGAGATGGTTCGTTCACGAGTGAATCAGTTCTTTAGAACAATTCTTTTAAAAGAGCGAGTGAGCAGTCGCTCACTAAAAAGTGAACGGTAGTTCTTCTAGGTGAGTCAGCTAATTCTGAACAAAGTCGATTTAAGGGGGGTATTTTCATCGAAAATTGGGGGGTGTAACCGGATTCTGAGGGGTGAGACCAAAAAAAAAGGTCTCAAATATAAATGAGCAAGTGAGCTAGTAAACCATTCAAAAGAACTAGTTCTTTTTGTAGAGTAATCAAATGAACACCGCTCTTTTTAGTGAGTCACTTTGCCCACCTCTATATGACATCATAATTCCTGATTTCACATTTTAGACATGGCCACTGGCCAGGAATCTAGTTCTAGGCACAATGAGGTCATCATCAGGATCAAAAGCATTACAGAGGTAGTTTCTTCAGTTACACATGTGATACGCCAATGTACCATGGGCAAGGAGATCAAAAGTGTGCACACTAGGGTTGTTGCAACTATCATCTTTGTGATGCGGATATTCAGTGCTTGACATCCACAGATGCGGATGTGGAATAATAAATTCATAATTATTTACAGTTGGCTGTCAGCCGCTTGCCTGCAGCCATCTCACTTCTACTGATGAAGAGCGATGCTCAAAAATTCTATTCTTTGTGTGTTCGTGTTTTTTTCATGTACCAACGCAACAGGAATACCCTTCTTTGGTAAGGGGTAGTTTTTTATCCTATCCTAATGTTCAATAATTATTTAGATTTTAATATTTTATCAAAAATAATTTTAAAATCAATCTTTTTTTTTTGTAAGTAAATTTTATTTCCATGTAATACTGCTTTATTGATTTATTTTTGCCTCATCTTTCAACAACAAAAAATGTGGGATGATTTCACAAGTGAATTAAATTATTTACATAATTACGCACCCGTCTAAAAACCAGTCTTTGTCATATGAACTTTGCGCAGTTGGTGGCTAGACTAATTCTAGCATCAAGCGCAAGTCCATGCCACCCCCTCCGCACTCGATTTTTTTTTGTCTTATAACTATACGCCTCATCAACATTGAGGTCATTAGAAGCGTGAAACGATCAGGGCTAGGAACGGGAAGGAATTCGGCCATAAGCATTAGCCTGGAGTGATTTGGGAAAGTCATAACCCAGATCTGGATTCCCGGACGGGGATTCGAACCAGTGTCCTCCCGAATGCGACGCCAGGCCGTTACCACCTATCCGCCACGCTCAGTTCCGTGCTCGCCACCCGCCTTCCCACCGCTCTAGTGGTGCATTCACAGTACAACTTGTAGGACCTATGAGGTCTGGTTTTTGATAAAAGAACTCTTGATGGTCCATGAAACTGGTTACAGGAATACATGTAGTAGGTGCTGGATGTTGTTGGACTCCAAGGCAACCAAAAAGGGTCCTAGCTGTCCAACAAGCTATGGATATTCAAGGAAGCTATTGGAGTAAACATCCTACGAGTGTGCGATAAGGACACACGGTGTGCCGCGAGAAGGTATGAGTGGAATGGATTGCTTGAAACATCTAGAGTAGCGTGAATGGGTGAGCGCATCCTACAGTAGTTCAACACGGACGTCCTATAGTTAGGAGCCACACTAGACCACACCAACACTCAGAGGAGTGACGGCTCGCCCCCCACGCATCCACACCGGTCCCTGCTCCCTAGTTCGTCCGTGTGACAGATGGGTTTCTACTCTGTCTTCAGTCTCCTGTAACGTATACACTTCGTTGATTCTCGGAATTAATGTTAAAAAATTACCTTAAAAATACTAGGGTTACCACCCGTACTTTATAATCTGTGAAAGTAATAAAGTTCATTAAAATCAATTTGTTTGCCTGACTCCTGTTATCACTAACTGTTTGATCTCCTATGCATGAAAATAGTATCCCAATACAGTTTTGACAAATTAACATCACTGTACTGGATTAAAAGATTCTTATGTATATCAACAGTCACAATGAAATGTCAAGCATCACTCACTTCACATTTAATGTGTTTGTTTTGGTTGAGATTCCTTTCAATCCACTCAATATTTTTTAACAAAAAATAATAATATTACTACACATTTTAATTTAAATACAGACTGCAAAGATTCTGTAAAATAATAATAATTTCATGTGATATAAGAATTCCAGTCACAGAGTTTCTTACCAGCTGCATGTACACCTCTATTGTTGTTACCTATTTTTAAAAGGAGATCTACAGATTAACGTGAAATTCAAACCACGGAGTGTCCCAGCATCTTAGCATTAACAAATCAAAGCTTTGCCAGAGGTGACTGCCAATTTTAAGACCCATGAAAATTACAGTTAAGACAGGGATTTGAACAAGGAACTTTTAGTACCCCAATCATATGCCGTATCCATCCGAGTCAAGAGACAAATCTGGACATAATGACAAATAAATATTCAAACATAGTAAAATCATCGTACTTTTTTCTATATAGTTTATTTTTGTTATTCCAAAACACAAATGTACTTTTATACTGTTACTTTACATGCAAGTTCAAACTTGTAAATTCATCACTTAGGTAATAACACCGTTTAGTTCATTGTTACTTTTAGTACAAGATTGTCAGAAAACAACCACTTTTTTGCTAGCTAAGCGACGATGCGCAGAATCTCGAATAAAGAGAAAAGAATAATATACACTATATTGCAATGTAAACAAAACATCCGCTATACATCCCCATTAAAAACTGCGGATGTAGGATTTCACACGAAAGTTCTCCACTTGCAGATGTGGATATCTGTTACATCCCTAGTGCACACAGAGGACTCACCATGACTGGAGTGTTTCTCTATTTATGCTCATCTGATCCCCTTGCCATTTTTCCTCCTCTCATCATCATTTAAGATATACACTGAAATATTGTACAGTGTGTTTGTTATCGTTCTACTGCCTTCATGAACCATGAATGACCAGTTAACTTATTTCCTTCCTTATTTTCATTTACACTATTATCAAAGTATAAATTACTGTTATTTTAAAATAACAAATGTAAAACCATAACTATCATAAATTGAAGGCTGTAGGGTTGTGTCAATATGAAACCTAAGATGAATGACTTCTAGCCGTCTGGTGAGCCACACATGGGTGCCCGATGCCAAGTTTGCTAGTGATATTCGTGTGGCAAATCTGGCTACAGGTGCCTTTGTGTGTTTCACTGAATGTGTCATTTTCTCTCAACTTTGGACAGTGGCAGAATTAATTTAAATGCTCTTGCTCCAATTCATATACAGGGTTAGCCTAAATGATTGATCGGGTTTCAAAATACTGTGTGTTGAATAGTATATGACCTACAAAGACGAGTCATACATGAAAAGATATTTAAACTCATCAAGTTTGAAAACCCGCTTGGTGTCTGCATTCACGCTAGGGGGCAGCAGTGGCCAAGATGGTGGAAAAGCAGGAGAAGAATTTTTGTGTGTTGGCTCATCCACTTTCATCCTACAACAGGACAGGGCTCCACCTCACTGGAGTACCAACGTCCACAACTTTCTCAACAAAGAAATGCCACATCAATGGATATGGTGCGCTGGACCGAATGATGTTCCTCTGTTGTTATAGACCCTCCCCCCCTTGCCAGATTTGACCCCATGTAATTTCTTCATGTGGGGATATGTGAAGGAGAAAGTTTACATACCCCCAATGCCAATAACACTGCAAGAATTACAGGAATGGATCACTGGTCCTGTGATAGACATTGATAGAAACGTGCTATTGAATGTATGGACGGAACTGGATAACTGCTTGGATGTGTGCCGGATGACTAAGGGCACACACATTGAACATTTATAGCATGTACCAAAAACTTGGTGAGTTTATGAATCTTTTCATTTGAGACTCGTCTTTGTAAGTTGTATACTTTTCAATACATTATATTTTGATACCCAATGAATCATTTAGGCTAACCCTGTATTTTCTCTTCTATTACCGTCAAATTTCTTACCCCTCTCAAATAACAAAGGTTGAAGAACATCATTAAAATTTATAACACTACTGTGAAAGATAACATAGGTGAAATAAATTCAGTAAAAATGCATTTAAGCCTTTCTATATGTACAACCAATTCACAGTTTAAGATTATTAGCAAACAATTTTAAATAAAACACTGACCCAACAAGTCAATTGCATAAACAGGCCTTGTGGCAGCTAATGCATCATAATTTAAGCACCAGAATGCAACACCTGAACCCAAGCCATGTAATAACACAATTGGAGTTTTTGGCGATTCTTCATTCAGTGAAATGGTCCATATTTTGTCAGCTGGTCCAACAACAGAACCTATGTCCACATACCATCCTCGATATGGTGTCTTCAAACCTAAATATACAACAAGCAATTATAAGATTTAGTAGGTAGCATAACCACATAAGTCACATACAAATCACAAGAAAATAATACTTAAAAATTTAAACAAGACTATTAACATTAATGACAGCTTGAATAAGTCGGATAACCTTTTTTTTTAAATCCACAATTTCCAATATGACTAAAAACTAAATTGACGCAAGTGTAACAACAAAACATCAAATCCAAAGACTTTGTCAAAATTTCAAAAGGATTCAACAAAAAAATACAGTATATTTCATTGTGACCAAGGGACGCTGGAATTTATTTTTTTAGTTTTTGGTGGCAATGTTCTAATGTAATTAGTATGTAAATAATTAACTGTTTACAATTTTTAGTAACTGTAATTTAGCTTATTATTTTTTCCCAATTTCATGTCCTATTATTCCTTCGGGCAGTAGATCCTGTCGGGGCATGGAGGACAAGAAATGGATGTGCATTTTCTGTGATATCCTTGGGATACTGTGACTCCTAGAAAAGCATACAACATAAGCTGTTAATAAACAAATAAGAAAAGCGTTTGTTTCCCCCAGCATTGTAATTTTACAACAGCCTACAGTTATTAGTAGTGATATCCCAGATATCCAATTCCACGGATATTTGATGGGGTAAAATGATCTGTATCCTTATTCATTACTTTTATAATGGATCTTTAACAGATCTTATTTAAAGAATTTCATTAAGTATATAAAATTTTAAAGATGGCTAGTGATGAAATACTATTAACTTCAATTAAAATTACTTTTTATTTCTTGAAATCGTATATTTGGAACATTTTATATTGCAAAAATTAAATATTTAACTATTTGTAACATTTAGTTACCATTTGTAACTGGTAACTTACCAGTATCGTAAGTTATAAGGTATTATTTTAAATATCTTTATAGTGAGATGAAACCTCTAGTCTTTGTGATATGTTAATTCAAATAGTTATTAAGGTACCACTGAAGCATTTACATCAGATAAAATAACCACTTTTACAGAAACTTGAGTCATATTTAAAATTAAGTAATGGTAAATTGTTCTTCAAAAAGAGTAACTTGGCAGCTTTGTTCCCCAAAAGTCTACTACAATGAGGAACATAAATAATTCCTGCTGTCTTGAAAAACTGCTCACTTGAAACGCTTGATGCAGGTGACAGTAAATATGTGCGAGCCATTTGACTTAGACCTCCAAATTATTTACTACTAATTTGCTAATACTTTAATGGATCTTGGACCCTTGGTAATCTTTTTTTTCTTTTTTTTGCCATATTCTGTGAGCAAATTAGCATTTGTATATGATATCTGGTTTTCAAATTCCTCAGCATTATCATGCTACTATCTAACATATTCTAAATTGTTACAGTGTTCTTTTCATATAGCATCTGGTTTTTCTGTGTTAATTTTTGTAGTAGTTATGAGATTTACTTCCGTTTCTAAAGCTGCAAGTAATATCTGTTTTATATCTTTTATGAGAAAGTTGCTGAAATATTTTCCTTCATAATATGGGTCTAAAACCATTGCTATTTGTCATCATCATTATCGTTGGGGACCATCTCCAGTTTCCCAGGTGTGGTTTACGAGCCTTGGTTATTATATACGATTGTTTTCCACCTTTTCCTGTCCAGAAAGATTTCTCTGTCTGTGATGTACTCCCAATTCCAGCCTCTTCTCTCTACGTCCTCCTTCAGTTGGTCTGTCCATCTTCTTCTTGGTCTTCCCACTGGTCTTTTGCCCAGTATCCTTTTTTCCAAATAAGTTTTTGGCAGTCTTTTACTAGTCATTCTCTTCACATGTCCAAACCATCGAAGTCTTGATGACCTAAGTCTCTCTTCCATGGATTCCCTTAACTCTAGGTTTGATCTAATTTCATCATTCTTTATGCGGTCAAGTCTAGTTTTCTGGAGGGCCGTTCTAAGAAACTTCATTTCACATGCTTGGATCTTGCTAAGGTCCCTTGATGTTAGTGTGCATGTTTTCAAAGCATATGTGAGAATAGGAATGAGATATGATTTGTACAAGACAATTTTTGTTCTTCTGGGAACCTTCATGTCCCATAGTAGGCCTCGCACAGTACTGTAGAAGTTGGCTCCTTTGGTTACTCTACTCACTATTTCTAACTCACTTCTACCATTATTGGCAATTATGCTCCCCAGGTAGCTGAATTGGTCAACAACTTCAACTTCGTGGTCTTGTAATTTTATATGACAGTCTGTATTCTTTCGGCTTATTTTTAGTGCTACAGTTTTTTTATTTTTTTATTTTTTTTCAATTTCATTCCATATTCTTCAAACTTATCATTCCACATCTTCAATTTGTTTTGTATTCCTTCTTCTGTTTCATCCCATACTGCTAAATCATCTGCAAACACCAGTGCCTGTAGATCTCTATTGAATGTTCTTTTTAGTTCTTTTAAGATGTTATCCATCACCGCTATGAACAGAAGGGGTGAAAGGGCACTTCCTTGTTGTACTCCTTTGGTTGTACTAAACCATTCAGAGTAACCATCCCCAACATTGACACAGCTCTTGCAGTTATTGTACAGCATTTGGATCTTTCTTATGAGGTACTCTGGTATTTCAAGTTTTCTTAGACTTTTCCAGATAGTTGATCTAGGAACATTATCGTATGCCTTTTCTAGGTCCATAAACACAATAATTAGGTTTTTCCCTCTTTCCCAATATTTTTCCACCATTGCTATTTGTAACAATATATTTTTGTCGATTTCAGAAAAACAATAATTTAATTCATTCTTCAAAGACAAAAAATCAGAAACGGCGGGTGTGCTGACATTGAGAGTTTCCCCCGTCAGCAGGACTTCTTTTAGTGATAAATTATATTCTCATGGGCGTTTCCTCTGAAGGTGATTTTAATGAAATCGTACCTTTACCCTTACGGAAATACATTCCTTCACAGATTTTGCATTCAGCAGATTTACTATCTTAACAAAATTTCATATTACACTAGTAAACTGTTTTGTGTACAATGTTTTTATTTTGATTCCACTCATAACTTCTTTTAAAAAAAACTGAAACTTATATAATCTACGCTGCCCTGTGTCACACTAACTTATAAACAAAAATACACAAAGTGCAAGGTCAAAACACGTTGCATAAGCAGGATGTTCATCGATACTCGAATGACTGTTGATCGCTGTTGATGACGTTAACTGTCGGTCCAAGGTCACACGCACCGATGCTGACTGATTAAGAAAGCTGCGGCCTGTGTCTGTATTCACAATCTGTATGCTCAGATATACATTTTTTACAATCCGGCACATCATTACTAGTAAATGACAACTTCTTTTTCACTCTACGGAATAACGATGAGACTTGAATAAAGTGTAAAATATGGAGCTAAAAAGCCAATTAATGATACTAAAATAGTGGCCAATAAAGATATTTAATCTCATTTAAATTGTTAACTCTTTATTCATAAAAAATATTTACAATAATTTATACTATGATACAAGACAGCAAATGTAACATCACACAAAATTACTAACCGTCTTCAATTAATGTATAAAGCTTTACATTTTTCTGTAAAAAACAAGAAATTGTTTTTAAATTTAATTTTGCTTCTTTAAATTATAAGTCACGAATATGGCATTTTTTTCTAAGAAGTGTTTAAGATGTGTGGCAGAATGTCAGAAACAGAAGAGAGAACTTACAAGACAGGATCTTCTTCTCAACTGTTCGAAGCATTTCCACAGATGCTGGAGACCACTGCAACCAGCTCCAGAACCAACTGCATAAAGAAAATCTGTGTTATAAATTGGCTTAAATACATCATTGCCTTTTCTCCAAAAATTCTTTATGAAAAATACTACAGCATATCAAAATTTCAAACATGAAGCTAGTCTACATCAGTCATCTAACTGGATGAGTCATTATGTTTCAAATTTTTATCAAAAAATGACTACTTAATTAAAAAATATATTATTTAAGTGTAATGGAGTGGTTGACCTTGAGTAATGTTGAATTCAAATAATAAGGTACCTTCTGTATGTGTATGATGCAAGGGTTATTAATATGTTTTGTTTATGGAAAGTATTTCAGTCACATGGAAACATTAGTGTAAAAACTACGGTAAAATTACCAAATTTTTTTTTTTTTTTTTTTTTGAAATTGGTAGAATAAAATATTCTCCACAACCATTGACACAGAAGGTGTCACCAAGGACTAACGGAAAGTAAAGTACAGTACCATACTCATATGTTTTTGTTATTGGCATTATATACTAAAACTGTTTATTTACAGGGACTGTTATACTAAAGACAATCACCACAAACAGAAGTTGTTTTACATAAGAACGAAGTTTCTTTCAGTTTTGAGAGTTTATAAAATGCAAGTTAACGAAGTGTTATCACATGGTATTTTGGCTATCACGTTCACTGTCGCTATCTTTGTTTTCTTCAGACTTTAAAGAGCCATAACTTTAATGAGAACTTCATGTATACCAGCAATAAGTTGCTGGACTCCAATTCTGATTCAACCCCTTCACGAGAAAGTGAAAAGAATGAACTATGTCAATCCTCACTTTTCCTCTTCCAGAAATCAAAAATATTTCTCAATTGTTCTTCAGACTAAAGCAGTAAAACAACCAGATCAACAATTTGAAGGATACAAATAATGTTCTCGGGTGACTAGCCGAGTTATAGGAGTGTTATCGTAATCACACGATATTTCGGCGCTCTGAATCATCGGCGCCATCTTCCGGTGAAGTGAGGTCAGGAACTTGCGAAGTTGCTGAGCTAGACCAGATTACCGCTGCTAACCTCTGATTGGTCGGCTGTAGAACCTGTCGTAGCAGGGGTCAAATCTCGTTGCGGCTTGAATCGATGCCAAGATTTTATGTCCTTTTTTCACATGGCATGTAGCGGACAGGCTTAAAGTCATCGCTCCTTCGAAGATGATATCCGAAAACAAAGCATTCACCATAAATTGTTTATCAAACTGATGGGTCAACACGGATCCGTTGCGGGGCTCATATTGAGCCATGCTGCCACGTGATTGGTCAGATTTGTAACCAATTGTAGCTGGGGTCTGCCTCGTATCAACACATCGTTCGATAGAAGGAAAAATCAGAAGGCAAAAACTTTCCCGTAAGCTGATCATTAACGCTTGAGTAACAAATTGCTTACTTATGTTACTACCGAACTTCCTGTTGATCTGGATGCGCCGTGTAATGCATCCCGGTCGCGTTGTCGACGAATAGTATTGATGATTGGCGTCCAGGCTTCACTTAGCTGGTACCGCTGTCGCGGTTGACGAAGTTAGACGCGAAACGAATTTCTACTGCTTCTGTAAGGATGCTGTTCCAGAAGCTCCCAGTATGCGCCAGTACTCTGGTATTTTCGAAATCAAAACCATGGCCATGTTCGAGGCTGTGTTCTGCCACCGCAGACTTGTCTTTCTGCCCCAGACGAACGTGTCGTGCATGTTCTAGACAACGTTGGTGAACACACCGCACCGTTTGGCCAATGTAGCTCTTTCCCCATTCACAACTAATGCTATATACCCCAGGTGTCCGCAGAGCAAGGTCATCCTTGGGGGAGCGCAAGATGTTCTTCACCTTCGGTGGTGGCAGGAAAATGGTCTTGATTTTGCTAGAATCCGTCCTATCTTGGACGTTGTGGCGCCAGAGTACGGCAAGAAGGCTAGACGATCAGGTGGCTCCTTGTTGGTGTTGTTGAGCCTACGTGTCGGCTCTCGGAATGCCAGTCTTATCTGATAATCAGTGTACCCATTGCGTCGAAAGGTCTGACGCAGATGACTCAATTCACCGGGTAGACTGTCAGCATCGCATATCGCTCGCGCCCTATGTACAAGTGTGCTGAGTACCGTCTTGCGCTGTGCCGGATGGTGATGGCTACGCGCGTTCAGGTATAGGTCTGTGTGCGTCGGTTTTCTGTACACAGAATGTCCTAGAGACCCGTCAGGTTTCCTTTCTATTAGAATGTCTAAGAATGGCAGCCGGCCTTCTTCTTCCACCTCCATCGTAAACTTGATGTTTTCGTTTCTACTGCTAAGATGATGGAGAAAAACTTCCAGGTTGTCTCTGCCGTGTGGCCAGACCACAAAGGTGTCATCTACGTACCGAAAGAAAGCTCTGGGCTTCATAGGAGCGCTTGCCAGTGCCTTGTCTTCAAAGTTCTCCATGAAGAAGTCAGCGGGTACCAGCTAAGTGAAGCCTGGACGCCAATCATCAATACTATTCGTCGACAGCACGACCAGGACACATTACACGGCGCGTCCACATCAACGGGAAGTTCGGTAGTAACATAAGCAAGCAATTTGTTACTCAAGCATTAATGATCAGCTTACGGGAAAGTTTTTGCCTTCTGATTTTTCCTTCTATCGAACGATGTGTTGATACGAGGCAAGACCCCGGCTACGATTGGTTACAAATCTGACCAATCGTGGCAGCATGGCTCAATATGAGGCCCGCAACAGATCCGTGTTGACCCATCAGTTTGATAAACAATTTATGGTGAATGCTTTGTTTTCGGATATCATCTTCGAAGGAGCGATGACTTTAAGCCCGTCCGCTACATGCCATGTGAAAAAGGACATCAAATCTAGCTGTAACACCACCATGGCATCGATTCAAGCCGCAACGAGATTTGACCCCTGCTACGACTGGTTCTACAGCCGACCAATCAGAGGTTAGCAGCGGTAATCTGGTCTAGCTCAACAACTTCGCACGTTCCTGACCTCACTTCACCGGAAGATGGCGCCGATGATTCAGAGCGCCGAAATATCATGTGCTTACGATAACACTCCTATAACTTGGCTAGTCACCCGAGAACATTATTTGTATTCTCAACGCCGAGAAAGATTACGTAATTATAAATTTGAAGGATATTAGGCAGGATTCAAAAAGGATATCCATGTACTGAAACATTAAGATCTTAAATCTATAACTTTATATCTGAAGCTCAGAAATAGGAAATTTGTTTTGATGTTTGACGTATTTCAGAAGGCTGTGAAAGATTAAAAACAAACAAATCTTTACCAGTAAATTAAATTTCATTAACCACTGCAATTTCCAAACAGGATTTGAGAACTGATATAACAGCCCACGAGCAAAGTTAGCATATTATCATAAAACTATATTTCCACACTTCCAAAGAAAGCAAAAAAAAAAAAAAGAATTAAAAAAAAATAATGAACTTCCAGTTTGACATCAATTCCATCATAATTACTGACGGCATAACAAAGATAAAGAAAGAAGAATGGAAATAAAATGCTATATAAAAATTAATGGAAGTTCGGAAAATGGGTGGTAGAAGTATCGCAATTCTTTAAAGTTATGAAAATTCAAAGAGATATGGTCAGAATTTACAATGTTTAACATCTTTATTATTATGTAAGACTGGAGATTTTCTCGGCGTTGTAAATGAATAAAATTTTCTCGGGTAACTAGCCGAGTTAGTCCATCGTGGATGGACTAACTCGGCTAGTTACCCGAGAAAATTTTATTCATCTTTATTATTTTCAAATTTCCAACCGAATACAAAATATAAAATTTGAAAAGACCTGGAACTTCAAGACTGGAAAGTTACTTACAATCATATGAAAATAAAAAGAGGATAATTGTAAATGTGTTAAGACTGCATTAAATTAATTAAATCAAACAAAGGATACAGTAACACTTGTTAATGCAGTTAATAATGCTTAGTTGGTATGACTGCATTGGCATGCTAAATGCTGCATGCTTCATGTGTCCATCGTAATACATAAAAATACTAAGTTTTGTCATGTAGGAGGGAACTGAACCTGCAGAAAGTATGCACAATTATGCAGCGATACACTTTCATAGCCATGTGTTCTTCTGTGAATGTTGTACTGTAGCTTCTAATCCTCTTATGCACATCGACCCAGAACAAGTGTAACAATGTAGATAACTTTTCAAGAGATTAATAAACATACTTTAATAACCATTCCCAAAATTGGCGCAGAAACTGGAATAAGTTATGGAATTGTACATACAATTATTAAAAAGGAGTTACATTTAGACAAAATCACTCTTAAGGAGAGTGTCAAAAATGTTAAATGCAAATTAGGAGGCTGTAAGGGCTGAAATTTCACATAATTTTTTGGAGCACTGCATCAAAAAGGGATTTGGATTTGCAGGGCATTCTCATATACGACAAATCTTGGCTACACTGACATATTTGTGAAACACAGAAACATGGAGTACCATGGCAGCTGTGGAGAGAAAGAAAACTCATTTACCTGCTTGCAAAGAAGAGCCGCGCAATTCGTGACAGGTATATATAGTTGGAGGGAAAGTGTAAGTGTGATGTTGAAGTAGTTAGGTTGGGTAGACCTGGAGCACCGAAGGCGTTGCTCTCGACAGAAGCTAGTTGAAAAATTGTCGACTGACGTATTTTGGAATGACAGTAAACAAATATTGCTACCAGCAACATTCATATCTCAGAATGACGGCGAAAGTAAGATAAGAGAAATCGGCCAAAACCGATTCATTTCTGTACTAATTTTTTCCACCATCGATTAGGGAGTGGAATAGAAAGGATTTACCGGGTGAGTAAACATAAAATCTGACAGAAGTAGCTTTCGATAAAGCACTCCGGCCATCCTGATCTGGGTTTTCCATGGTTTTCCTAGATCCTTAGAGGCGAATGCTGGGATGGTTCCTCACAATAGCCCATTGGCGCCTCCTGCCATATTCCCTATATCCCTTCCAAACCATTACCTTTCAATAGGTGCAATGCACCCTCCACCACACACTTTTAGTGGATCGTGGAGTAATAGTAGTAATAGTTTTAATATCGGTCTGAATCATGGAAAACAAAAAAGAATTGTGTAAAAATCATTGAAGATTTTTTATCAAATTTATATTGCAATGCATTATTGCCACTAAACCGCCATACTGTTCATGTATTAATATGTGTGAGATATAAGTATTGTTCTGGCGGCAAATTTATCATAGTATGTGGTTAGGTTGAAATGGATCATGGACCCGGATGGAAACTGAAACCTTTTGCTACAGCACACGGCACGAGGAATTACACTGAATTTTATTTTATAACAATTCTGCTTAGTTAAACAATTCCTAAGACATGTATTGTCAGAACACTGAAATAAAAGTATGTATTTCATTTAAATTAGCGTATTAGTTGTCAGGGTTTTTTTTTTTACTAAAATCATTACATGGCTCGAATGAAATAAGTTATAAATTGATTGTGATATATGTAGCCTAAACCACAATTAAATATTATGTGGCATAGCGTAAGTTGTTAAGATTTATTTTTAGCATCCTTTGTTCTCACTGGGGTCATTACTTCAGCTGATTTAAGCTGTCTCAGCCGTTAAGATATCAATCTACATCACAGGTATTAAGAAAGGTGTCAACCTGTGAAGATTTGGGATCAGGTTTATTTCACGATGCATGACATGCAATAGAGGGAATGTATTGATTCGCGCGTGATTAAGCTTTGCTTTTCTAGCAGCAATATTAGTAAAGACTGTGGTTAGGCTGAGATGCAACCTCGACCAAGTTGACAACTGAAGCTTTTTGCTACAGCACAAGGAACAATAAATTACAATGAGCTTTATTTTACAACAATTCTATTTAATTAAGCAACTGCAGATAAATAAATTACCATAACACTCTGTTAAACCCATCATTTTTGACGGGCTTAAAAGCTTTGTGTTATGAGCATCAATGTACCGAAAATTTTGGTTAGATTGTTACTTGGCATGGGTCAGAATTAGAACTGGCATTTGACGTTACAACAGTTTTTTTTTTTTTCTCAAAATAATTTAAACTGTGTCCTATAATTGAAATTATTAATTCGTCTGAATGGAAATAGTTACAGATTGTTCGCGATCTGTGCATCCTACACTACACTTAAAACAAATATTACATGGCATAATGTAAGTTTATACGATTTATTTCAATTTCCTTTGCTTTCACTCTGCAATATTACTGAGCCAATTATTTCAGCAACTTGAAACTGTGTCAGCCATTCAAACATTTTAATATTGGTCTGACTCACAGATTACAAAAAAGAAATGTGTAAAACCCTTGAAGATTTTTGATCAAATTTATATCGCCAATAAAACGTGATACAGTCCATGCATTAATATGCACGAGATTCAAGAATAGTACTTCTGGTGGCAAGTTTATCGTAGTATGTGGTTAGGTTGAAATGCAACCTGGACCCGGATGGAAACTGAAACCTTTTGCTACTGCGTAAGGCACAAGGAATTATATTGAATTTTATGGCTATGTTGTGTACTAGTTGATGTCTACTTTTACAGCAGCCGTTTAAGCTGACTGTACACCAGCAATGTGCTATTTAAACAACCAGATACATTTCGAAATATGAAGACTGATGGCGTAATTACTTTACTTCAGTAAAAAAGCGATTAGTTGAATAAATATTTGTTTTTATTATATCGTAATCATAGGAGATAGCCTTTTTTTATAGCGGTTATTAAGTATTTTAATGATTCTTTATTGTTCATGTATTTTGGTGCATATGTTGCACTCTTCAGTTAAGTACCTTGTGATACACCACAAACAATGCAGATGGTCTTCCGACCCGTCAACATGCCACATATAATTGACCATGGGAAAAACGGGGATTTTGTCATTACCCATGCCAAAGAGGTGTTTTGAAAACATTTCTTCAGATCAATCATTTTCCAATTCCAAAGATAATCATAAAGCGCCTTTGTTTTGTTTTGATTGACTGGCAGTAATATTATTTTCATTGATGACACGGACACCCTTTTTCCCTTCGAACTTTATTTTGGGCAGGCGTAGACTAATATTCATACAGTCTAATCAACTTGCAGGCATACCATAGATAATCCTAACGCATCTTTGTTTTGTTTTGATCGACTGGTTTGTATGGGAAAAGAAAAGTGTTGTTTTTACTATTTTCCTCGCAATTTTTACGTTTTTTCTCTCCATAAGAACCTTCCTTGTGGATTAACGAAAATATGGGGAAAAAAAATTAGCCGCATTGGTCGAGCCGTTCTCGAGTTTTGCGCATAGAAACACATTTGGTAATTCATTTTCATTTATATAGACTCTAAAAGTAAGAAAGTATTATTACTCGCAGCCAATTCAATCATCGTGAATTCTACCTAATCATACTTTAAAACGAATGGAACCCATCAACACAAGGCTTACCAGAACTTTGCATTCTTAAAATAATAGGATAAGTGTGGTTCGATCGTCAGACACTACCGCATATCACTTCTCAACTAAAATACCAGTAATCGATTTTGCTTTTTAGGTATCTTCGTATTGCATGGTTTTAAACTGATGCATTCTATTTTCATAGTCGAAACTTTCCTGATAGGCGGCATGAGTCTAAATGTAAACACACTGAACAAATAAACACACAATTGGTTTTCGAGAGAAGCAAAAATTTAAAAGCAACCAAGAAAATGCCACATACGGAGAAAGGAATGGTAATACGTACTTTAGTGGTATTATTTTCGCTGATCACAGGCAGGCATAGATCAATATCCATAGAGCCTAATCAACTTGAAGGCATACCAAAGATAATCCTTGTCTTGTTTTGAATGAGGGACACGAAAAGTGTTGTTTTTACTATTTTCCTTCCAATTTTTACGTTCAACCATACTTAACCATAGACAAAATTACATTTAGCTGTCGTTTGCGTTTTGTTACTCCAAGTCAAATGCATTTTTGTTACACCACGTTTTATAGTGACTTGTCACGTCACATGGGAACGCGGTCAATCAGGATAAAAAGTATCCTATGTCCGTCTCCTGGTTCTAAGCTACCCTCCGTACCAATTTTCAGCCAAATCGGTACAACCGTTCTTGAGTTATAAATAGTGTCACTAACATGACTTTCTTTTATATATATAGAATGAGTTAAGCAATTGTTAAGACATGAGTTGTCAGAAACTGAAGGAAAAGTATGTATTTCGTTTAAATTTGAATATTGATTATCAGGGTTTTTTTTTACTGAAATCATTACATATTTTGAATGAAAGAAGCTCCAAATTGATTGCAATATATGTGGATTAAACCACAATTAATTATTACGTGGCATAGCGTAGTTGTTCAGATTTATTTTTAGCATCCTTCCTTTTTACTGGGGTCATTATTTCAGCCAATGTAAGCTGTCTCAGCCACTAAAGTATCGCTCTTCATCACAGGTAATAAGAAAGAAAGGTGTAAGAACATGTGAAGATATGGGATCAAGTTTGTATCGCGATGCATGATGACACTGACATGCGATACAGGGAATGTATTAATTCGTGTGTGATTAATGCTTTTCTTTTCTAGTGGCAATATTAGTGGAGATTGTGATTAGGCTGAAATGCAACCTGGACCAAGTTGACAATTGAAGCTTTTTGCTACAGCACAAGGGATGATAAATTACAGTGAGCTTTATTTAATAACAATTCTATTTAGTTAAGCAATGACAGAGAAATAAATTACCATAACACTCCGTTATACCCGTCAGTTTTTACGAGCTTTTGGGCTAGAACATATAATATAACATAATTAATCTGAAAAGGTAAGTTATATTTCGTACGATGATAGAAATATAATAGCTCAACACAGAATGAGATGGAGGATTGTTTCAAATGATTCTAGACAGAGATGTTAGATGTAGTAGAAACTGTAGCATTGGAACGAGAACTGTTTCTCGTCGAATGATTCACGTTAGAAGTGTTTTTTCAGTGAAGATATGCTCATAGCTGTATCAATATGAGTCATTAAGACTTTTAATTAATTGGTCTAGAGAACTTTCTACGCGTATCAGTTTGAGAGTGACCACTCAGAATTGTTTCAGAATATTATCTCTAAGCAAAAATGGAGGAGATGTATTTCTAATGTTTTCAACTATTTATAGTCACTGTTGAACCATGATAATCATTAGAATTTTGTGTCAAAAAGCAAAAGAGGAATGAACACCATTGATTATTAGATGTCATCAACGAAGTATTTGAGACATCTCACTGATACCATTTTCGTAAACTGCGCTAGAAGATAATTTCTTCCAATCAATTTATACTATCACATAACTATTTTAAAAGTATATCTCTGCTCTGCTTTCGACCTTATCTCATATGGAAACCATCAGATATATTGGATTTATTATTCCACGTCAAAATTAATATTATTGAATATTCAATTTTCACAATAGCTGTTTTATCCATTAATAATTTAATCGTTTATATATACATGCTTCTGCTGTTAGTAATTCCTTCTGCTATGTGCCAGATGGGACAAGATTATTTTAAAATTAAATCTGGTTGAAATTAAAAATGCATCACTCAATTGTAATTTCTTAATATACATTTCTCATCTAGAATTATTACAGCCAAAGGAGAGATTATTCCCATTAGAGATTAGAATTTGTTCTCAAACTTTTTGCTGTAAACTGACTTTTTATGATACCTAACTGTGCCAGGTTATTCTCATAATTTCTGCTAGTATGTGAATGTTTAAAAATAAAATAAAAAAACAACTACCTGTTGCAACAGGTAGGAACTGCTTATGCATTTTTTTAAAAAATAGTCACTAATAGTCAATAATTCCAGAGGTAAATGTGCTCAAAATGTAAGTTATGAGGAGTGAATTTAAGACTTGAATCTTTTTGTAGTTACATGCTTTTGATTATCGCTATGGTTTAAATAAAGAAGATTTTATTCAGCAAGATTTAGTAGAAATAATTTTTTGTCTGATGTGTTAATTTCATATTTTATACATAACCAATGGGTATGATGGAATAGCTTAAAAATGGAAAAAAAACACCCAACACAGTTTTGAATTAGCGACCACTCCACTGCACCATCGATAGTCCAGAACCGTAGCTACTAGACCATTCTGCTTGCTTTATGAGCTTGCTCATCCAGCTTGTAAACAAACCAACCTATATGAAACTTCCTGTTCACACATCACTGAACCTTGCTGGCTTTGAGATACATTTTTTCACCGTTAATATCGTTATCAACTAAAAATTAATATTTCAACAATTCATAACTTGTCTATCTTTTGGTCCACCCACACACAGATTTATGGATGCTATGAAAAGCAGAAAATAGTAAATAAATTATCCAAAATAAAATGAGAATAGACGTATCTTTAGCATAAAGACAATAAATCTGAATAAAATGTAACACCCTTTCTACTCTTTGCTACACTTTAAGCCAATCCTTTCCCAACATTAATTTTAGGTTTAATAACATGATGTTAGAAAAGTAATCAGCTGTAAGTGGCACTGGTTGAAATATCTGGCCAGTCAGACACTTCAGTGAGCGGAGCTAAGGCATGTATTTTCCACCTAACTTTAATTTTATATTCTTCAACTTGACATAATGAAACGAATCGTCTGAAATATGGAAGGTCTTTGGTTCAACATCCACCAGTAGGATGTCGCCATGGGAGAAGTCAACAGACACGCTACAGTTTCCTGTGACGTCGTGCATTTCTTGTGTTGATGCACTGTGCAAACATAGGGAGATAGACTCTGGTGAGACTGGCCGCATTTATTGATAAATACTGTACATTCACAGTCACTGAGGATGACCCATTCCATAAGGGCGAAATGTGTCTGGGTATATATGAATTAAAAACCATTTGCTAATAGACAGCATTTTCATTTACAGTTGTTTAACAAGCAACTGCGGAAGGGTGGCCAAATTATCAGAGTTTGAAATATCTTCTGATTAGAGTCGTAGGAGAGTGACTATATGCATATCAATAAAAAAAAAAGAGATATATAAGACTAGCTTCAGGTTGGCAATAGGAGTGTTCGTTTGAAGACTTTTTCAAAGTGAAGAAGTTTATAGTATTGAAGTTCTGCATTCTAAATGTTTTGACAGAATATCGAACATGACATGAAGTGAACTTCAAGAAGTAGTGTCCCATGTTGTGGATAATGAAGCTTTTTATCTGCAGCAGAAGAATTAAACTTGCTGAATCAGTCAGTTGTAGAGGTTGGTGTTAGCCTCATTAAGAATCCATGGTCAGTGAAGTCAATAAAGCACATAAAAATTACTGAAGAATTCAGAAGAAAGTATACCTAAAAAAAACTTGTACAACTTGCCACGAATTTATATCAAACATCAGTTCAGCTGTTGAATTGTGTGAATCCTACAGTGAAAAGCTGCAACTTCTATCATTTTCCCAGCATCCTTTCTAAGCAAAGTACAAAGGAAGTGGTATATTTTGGAACTTGCACATATATTTTGTGAGTTTTGATATGTTTTTATAAGTCTTTCTTTTTAATAATAAAAAAATTGTCTGTTTCTTATAATTATTAAGATTTAAAATGCCATGTCAAAAACTAGATTTTAATTTCACAAGACCAATATGTGACTATGATGTAATGTAATGGAAACTGGTAAAATGTAGTACTAATTTTTACAGTGTTTTTCAAACATGTCAAACGCAAAAGCGTAAGTCATCCTTTTCAGGGAATGCAGTACTCAATGGTATCAATCTACAGAAAAAAATCAAAACTTTTGGGATTGGCATTTTTGAAAGAAAAAAAATTAATTCAGAAGGCAAATATTTCAAAATTGAATATATCATTTTAACAGAAAAATATTATCTTTAAAATAAAAAAACCACAACAAAATATCTTGCACTGTTCCCAAGATAAGAGGTTTTAAATTTTTTATTAAAAATCGCAAGTGAGAAATGGTGCCTCGGGATACCATCTTTAGGTCGGGCCACACTAGCCTGCACCATCACCTCATCAACACTTGGCCGAGTGTCGGCTCGCCCCCCTCGCGTTCACTCTGGTCCATAGTACGTCCATGTGACGGACAGGTTTCTACTCGGTGTTCAGTCTCCTTTAGCGTATACACTTGGTTGTTTCACAGAATTAATGTTACTTTATTATTGAGTATTGTACTTTATAATCTACAAAAGTAATAAAGTACTATAAATACTTTTCTTGCCTGACTCCTGTTAACTCCACACCGTTTGATCTCTTGTGCACAAAAATGGTATCCCAAGGCAGTTTTAACAAATGATCGTCACACTGTACAGGACTGAAAGATTCTCATGTATCTCTAATTAGTCACAATAAAATGTCGAGCATCACTCACTTCACATTTAAAGTGTTTGTTTTGTTTGAGGTTCCTTTCGATTCACTCAATACTTTTTTTTAACAAAAAGAATAAGATTATTATACATTTTAATTTAAATACAGATCACAAAGATTCTGTAAAATAATAATAATTTCATGTGGTCTAAAAATTTCAGTCACAGTGTTTCTTTTCAACAGCGCAGTCCACCTCTTTCGTTGTCACCTAATTTGAAAAGGAAACCTACATATGTAACGAGAAATTCGAATCACGGAGCATCCTAGCATTAACCGATCAAATCTTTGCCAGACATGAATGTCAATTTTAAGTCCTGTAAAATGTCTTGCTGAGACACGGATTTGAACCAGGGACTTTCAGTAGCCCAACCATACGCCGTAACAATCTAAGTCAAGAGAAAAATCTGCATGTAATGAAAAACAAATATTCAAACATAATAAAATAAATGTACTTTTTCTATATAATTTATTTTTGCTATCCCAAAACACAAATGTACTTTATATGATTGAATATACATATTTTTCAGTACTTCTAGATTCAGATGCTTGCGGCATGTGATTTTAGTACGGAAAAGTCTTCGGTGCAAAATCCGGATCTAGGAAGAAATTTTTACAGGTCTTAAAATCGACCTTCACCTCTGGCAAAGCTTTGATTTGTTAATGCGAACAAGTGAGAACTTCACCTACATTTTACCAACATCGGATGAACCTAAAGTGAGGCTGGGGGGGGGGGGGGGGAAAAGACACTTTTCTAAAGAAAACCGTAACGCTAAAGCAACATTTAGACGTAAAGGACCGAAAATTTCTGAACTCTTTCTAAACGCTTCTACATATTGACCAGACTGACACTGGCCAGCACTCAAAAAGTAAACCAAACTAATGATGCCCAACACTCAGCCGATATGCAGTGTCGTTTGAACTCACTTCAATCGAGTGAGCAACAACAATAAGGAAAGTGTCGGTGCGGTGACAGTGCGGTCTAGTGTGGCCCGACTTTCCGACAGCCTGTATCTCGGACCGAGGGTCGTAGCTATCGGAGGGCTAGGCGGTGCCATGCACCAGGGCCCCCAAGACAGCTCAGGGAGCCCCTGCCAGCAAAACCTCACAAGACTTGGTAGAGGTAAAAAAAAAGAGGGTTGCACACTTGGCCTGAGGGCCCAAAATATTATTTTGCACCGAGGCCCTTGTTAACTTAGCTACGCCACTGCTCGGACCAGGAATTCTTTTTTGGGCATAACAAAAATATACAGGTATCTTACTGTTACCTGAATTTTAACATGTTAAATTTAAAAACTTCTGAGACTATGAAGGTAAGATTTTTTTCTTCACCTTCCTGAATTGATGTGGACTATACCTCTAGGTATTTTAAAAGAGTACTCAAACAGCATATAACAACCACCATTTATCGCAGCAGGTTGGGATATTTTACTTCATTAGTAGCTATACATCTCATGGTTTAATAAGCACATTCCATTTACAAAGTACACTAATTCTTAAGCTTTTAAATAATGATCTTAACAAGACAGATGATAAATACAAGTACTGCCTAAAAGATTATTTCAGAAAAAGGTGTTAATTCTAGATCGCGATACCGCTACCACTACTTTACGCCACACAGTCAACGACTGTGTAAAGACTTCCGCCAATATTGTTTATGGCGTCACTGTTGCCGGGAGCAGCTACAAAATTACTAACAGGACATGCACAGAATTTTTTTCTTTCCAAGTAGACACAAATGAAATACGATATTTCTATAAATTTATATGAGAAGTAAAAAATTACCGGAATCTAGAATAAACCCCTTTCATGTATTTTAATATCCAGATAACCAAAATTATATGCATAGCCAAAAGCATCAGTAAAATAATCTGCAGTTGAAGCACCAGGTTTATTTTTCCAATAAAACATCAAAAGCTGTTTTATGTGTTCTTGAAATTTCAACATCTCTCAATTGCAAAAAGTTACAATAAAGACTTAATGATCAATGATCAATACGTATCACCATGTTGAATCGATAGATATCGAATGCTTTTGCAGTATACAAATACTGCATTTCAATGGCTTTTACGAAATCATTCTCCTGGTCCAGGTCACATTTCAACCAAACCACAAGTGCCAGGGAGAAATATATATATATATATATATACACACACACACACACACACACACACACACACACACACACACACACACACACGTTAATATGATCCCGGTAGCTGTAAAATAAGAATGGAGAAAGAAGTACGAGGGCTGTCCAGAAAGTAACAGACGTTTTGTAATAAAAAATAAACAAAGTGAAAAAAACAATTTTTATTATATACATTTTAGAGGTAAACTCTTAGGCTATTTTTCAACATAATCGCCATTTAAATTAAGGCACTTATCATAACGTGGTACAAGCTTTTCGATACCCTCTCTGTAGAAATTTGCCGCCTGAGACTTCAACCACTGGTTTACACCAGCATGCAGTTGAGCGTCAGTTTCAAACCGTTGTGTTGCAAGCCACGTCTTCATCGCCGGGAACAGGTGGTAGTCGCTCGGTGCCAAATCCGGGCTGTACGGCGGGTGATTGAAAACTTCCCATCCAAAACCATCCAAGAGCTCTTGGGTACGATTGGCCGTGTGTGGACGAGCGTTGTCGTGGAGAAACAAAACTTTCTCACCGAGTTTTCCCCGACGCTTGTTTTGTATCGCGCTTCTTAATGTTCTGAGTGTTTCGCAATACCTTTCTGAAGTGATTGTTTGGCCACGTTCAAGAAATTCAACGAGAATCACACCATTAGGATCCCAAAACACAGCAGCCATAATTTTTCCTGCTGACAGCGTTTGCAGACACTTCCTCAGTTTCTTGGGCGAATGCGTGTGTCCCCATTCCATAGACTGCCGTTTTGTTTCACAGGTGATGTGCTTTACCCAAGTCTCGTCGCCAGTTACGATACGATCGATAACTTGGTTTCCAGTTTTGGCGTAGTCTTCCAGAAACGTCAGTGCTGCAGCAAGTCTCTGTTTTTTGTGGGCTTCTGTTAAGATTTTCAGAATCCACCTGGCACAAAATTTGTGGTAACCAAGTTTACCAACCACAATCGCATGAACTAAACTCCGTGAAATTTGGGGGAAATGTTCTGAAAGCTCCGTAATCGTGAAACGACGATTTTCACGGATTTTTTCGTTGATTTTCACCACCAGTTCATCACTCACAACACTAGGCCTACCCATGCGGTCCTCATCGTGAACATTGGTTCGACCATTTTTAAAATCAATGCACCATTGCCTCACTCGGCTTTCACTGATTATTCCTTGGCCGCACACATCACAAATCTGGTGATAAATTTCAATTGGTTTGTGATTTTTCGCCAACAAAAACCGTATTACAGCTCGCACTTCACAACTGGCGGGATTTTTAATTGCAGCGCTCATTTTAACACTCTACTGTATTCAAAGTACGATAGGAACGATGTGCAAACTACCACGGCTGGTTGCGTACTGAATGTATGAACAGTCTGACGCCAAGATGGCGGCGCTAGGAGCACCCATTGTTGCGCCAGGTCAAAACGTCTGTTACTTTCTGGATAGCCCTCGTACTTGTGGTATTCGCTTCAAATTTACCACATACGTTCCTGTGGTCATACCTTTTAAGAAAAAGTGTACATGGAAGCGAAATCACACTTACCTTAGACGTGAAGCAACATAAAAGTTACGAATTAACACTACAGAAAATCGCCATATCAGTTCATATTGTCGCACCAAAGATAATATGCGCACTCTGGAGGAAAGACTGTAGAATCACTAGCAACTATAGTAAATACAATTTGAATATACTGCTATGGCGTTACGACGATTGTAATGCAGCGTCCAAATTTTACCAATGTGGTCCAGGCTGCAATTTCAACCTAAGTGCATTGACTTCAGGTTGAAAAGAACCATGGACAGCATGAATTCGTTAGCGGTTAGGTTTTAATGCAGCCTGGACCACAGTGAAACAACCATCAAACACGATATTGCGAATACCAAATTTCCATGTCGCGTATCGGTACTACAATGGTCCAGGCAGCAAGCGGTCGTTTGCCACGAATTGTACTGCTCACCGCTAAATAGTGCCAAAAGAAATTGGTTCTGCTGCTTTTGTTTATGGACGGTTCACGCAAAAGAGGAAAATATATTTCTCGGCGTGATGTCTGCTTTTTATTGATAGCAAATAAAATCGCAATTCACTTGGAAATATCCTTGCATCTGCCCTATTACACACTGCACTGAAATATATTTATATTGTGTCAGAAAAATTCATCAGAGATTTCACAGTAGTTGTGATGATGTAAAGCCAGAGTTTTTACAATAACATTGTCTTTGGCGTGCCAATATATAGTGCAATGGTGGTTTTTCTGAAGTGTTAATTCGTAACTTTTATGTTGCTACACGTCTAAGGTAAGTGTGATTTCGCTTCCATGTACACTTTTTCTTAAAAGGTATGACCACAGGAACATATGTGGTAAATTTGAAGCGAATACCCCAAAGTCCTTCTTTCTGCATTCTTATTTTACAGCTACCATCTATGTCAGAAAACAATTTGGCTTAATTTTAGATAACAATACTACTAACATTGAAAAATATTATTAATCATAAATAATTAAGGTATGTTACATTTGGTTTGTTCCCACCCAAGAAAAAGTATTTTCCGTGATATTTGTAGCAGCCGCGTGTTGAATACGTCACACATGGAAACGATGCATCATGTGTGACAGCAGCAATTTGTGTTTACAACATTGCTGTCCGCATGGCGGAAAGTAGTGGTAGTGGTATCGCAATCTAGAATTAACCCATAAAATGTGCATATTACAGCCCTGAAATACGTTTTAATGATGTAAAATTGCTCAAAATGTGGATAGTTGCATACACATTATTAAATATGATATAGGAATATATTCATATAATAAACCTTGTCAGCGATTTACTGCAGAGTGCAGATTCTATTGTTACTGTGAAATGGCCAAACTGTACTGCTAACATTATCACATCCTATCTATTTGGCGAAATCATGTTTAAAAGTTACATTTCTTTTTATTTCATGTAGACCTTTTCTCAGAAACATGTTTAAAAAATTTTAGACCAAAATTACAATTCCTTTTCAGTACCCCTGTATTCTACCACTGCCTAAATTAATAAAATGCAAATTTAGTCATGATAAGCACAGAAGGATTATTCACATTAATTCCACAACCAGACTCACTACACTATCATGATCTAAGAAAATTGCCAATCATTCCACTTATCAAATACACTAATTCTTAAGCTTTTAAATAACAATCTTAACAAGACAGATGATACACAAAGTACATAAATCCACACCTCTGCTTTTGGATAGATGTTATTTCGTTATCTGCCATATCTAGTAGAAAACCTGTTTCAGAAGCTATCAAAATTAATAGTTTAAATTAAACTTGACAGATTTTGCAGCTCTGTTTACTTGAGCTGGCCACCGTCTCTCTTCGAAACAGAAACGCTCACATTGTATAGCAACACAATAAAGGCACTCAGGGCCAACACACTGTCTGGGTGAATAACTGCAAATTGAGAAAATCAGTTAAGGAAACCATTGCACAATTTTAAAATCAACATGATTCCGGCCTTCCGCAACACATAGATTAACACATTGTCCTTGAAAAATATACCACTTCAGCGCTCAGACAAGTTATTTACTATCAGAGTTACATAACACTACATCTTTGACAGACTATTAATTTATTGAGATACTATGCCTGTCATAAATTATATAACACTGAACTACCATTCAAATGATCAAACCTTGATTTTACAGCCGTAGAACAATATTTAATATCTCAGTAGACATTTCTCTTACATTCGGTATAATATTAATACAATCTGGACGTTATGAGTAGAGAAAATTATGTAACAATGTGTAGTGGAAGAAATGATATTCTTGTCCATAAAGGAACTTTATTTTTAACAGCAAGGTCACATTTCTTCAACAAGTTTCTTTAAAGAATCCGTGTAAAAAATACATGACTTTATTTTTATTTTTCTTGAATAGGGCAAAAGCACTCGTGCAAAGTTTACAAAGCTAGAGCCAGAGAAAGAAAGTAGAGATTTATCCATGAGATTTATTCCCTTGCTATAGAACTTGACACTGGGGTACTGGAATATCTACGACCGATAGTTCTTGAAGGATACAGTTTCCCGCGCGTTTTGGAGCATTGGTTTGTTTTGATATTTTAATCGAAGTTTTTATAACACTACGAAGAAGCAGTAATAATAGAATAAAGACATAAGAGGCTACTCTCCATAAGGTAACGTATTTGCTGTAATTTATTACATATTCGGTATATTATTTGGTCGTATACATGGGATATAAAGAAAACGGAGACTTCAGTTTCCCTTTATTTTATTAAATGTTATGTTGTCATTCTCAACTTTCACCGATCTGAATTGTAGTTATACTGCTTTATGATGGTAATATACTATAAAAGATTACAATAGGTACGTTGATGTCACGATTTTTTTCTTGATACTAACAATCCAAATTTGTTATGTGGCCAATATAGTGATAGCCAACTGGAATGCGCTAGGTAAAATCGTCTTTTTTATTCTGTTGGTTTCATCACATTCGAATGGAAAATTATGCATTCATCATGCATCTAAAATAGAAAAATTTGATGATAGATACTTTCAAATACCTGTCTTGACAGGCACTTCGAAAGGGGGTCTACTTGAGAATGCAATTCCTCTAGGAATTGGCGTTATAATACTGCAGTAGTCCCTCGAAAGTTCTGCAGGTCTATAACCCATCATTCATCATTGGCAAAGCTTTCTTTATGCATTTTGAATTTGCAAAAAGATTCTGATTAGATTTCACTTGGAAATTGTAGTGTTTCTTTAACAAATGGGGTTGCTATTAAACACAGGCTATGATAACGGGTGGAATATGTAGATATCTGTTATTTATGTATGGGGATGAAACTTAACTTGGTCCACAACCCGAAGGTTGGTTGGATCCTCCCGAAGGAGGCATACTAAGCCATTGTGTCAGAGGTAGGACGGCCAGTTCCTTTCCTCTAGGACCTACAGTTTAATGTGGAATCCGAACCACGGATGTTTCGAGATATAATTATTAAAGCAACTTAGTAGTAAAATTCCATTTTCTTTGTATGTCAATGTTGCCGCAGTGCTAAACCTGCAAAGTAATTGAAATTTTACAAACATGATGTCTGCTAAAAGCATTGAATTTTATATAACTTTGAAATAGGTTGTATTCTTAAGTACACAATGGTGTTGATGTATCAAGCTAACAAACAGTAATTTAACTGCAAAATTGTTTCGGAAGGGGGAAGAGAGGTGATTAATGTTAACAGGGATGGAGCCTTTTAGTTTTTGTAATAAGTCTGGGAACAAAAAGTCAATTGATACATCCACATAGCACCTGCAGGATGATCTAGATGGGATAACTAGCTGGGTGAGTCAACATGGGATGAAGATAAATGCAAAGAAGAGCCAGCTTATTAGGTACACAGATAAAAAGCTAAAGGTTGATTATGATTATAAAGTGTGGAAGGAGCTACTTATTGAAGACTCAGAATGTAAATACCTTGGCATAACATTTGATAGCAAACTTAACTGGGCAGGGAAAGGGTACAAAATCCGGGTATTATCTAACAGGCAATACCGCTCGCTTCGCGCTGTTAACGTGTCGTCATAGTGACGTCACGTTCACGTACAGTCAATTTTTGTGACTATTCTGCCGTTGGTAAGCGCCCGCAGACGTCCGATAACACATCAAACACTGGACATCTGGTTGTGTTATCGGACATCTGCGGCCGCTTACCAGCGGCCGCCTGCATCTGATCCACCTTCGGGATATCAGTTTATGTTGATATTGTACAGTTTTAAATTATTGTGACCGAGCGTAGCGAGGGCACAATACACACAAAAATCGTCTGTACGTGAACGTGACGTCACTATGACGACAGTTAACAGCGCGAAGCGAGCGGTATTGCCTGTTAGATAAAACCCCAAAATCCTTCAGCTGTGGGAAAGAGTGATGATGGGATGCACTAGAGAAGTAAGAGGCTCGGGGTACAAAACTTTTGTCAGATCACTGCTGGAATATGGTGGTATAGTTTGGAACCCACAAACTACACCAAATACAGGAGTTTGGGGGGGGGGGGTGCTGCCAGATTGTACAAGGCCAATAGTGGTGATGAAGCATGGAAAGATATTGGGGGGAAAATTAAGAGAGGTGCTTGGAAGGGTAAGGTTGACCATGACCACAAGCTGGCACTTGATTTCAAGCACATGGTTAAGAAAAAAATTCTTTCATAGGAAAGGGTGTAAGGGACTGGAATAAACTGCCAAGAGAATTGATGAATAATTTACTGGATACACTGAAGGAATTTAAAGTAAAAATTAGTAGAAGGCAAAAGTAGGTTGGAAGAGGAACGGAGAAAGAGGGGTGTGTAGGGAGATTGCCACCGGAGCGGGCGCTCCATCACAACTTTATCAATTATTATTATTATTATAATCTTATTTCATGGTTGTTTCACTCCATTATGTCAGCTGGTAAATTCAGAAACTGAATTTAGGATCTTTGTTTAATGTGTAGAATCTGGTCTTTCCAATTCATTTGAAACAATATTTTACTTTTTTACCTTTTGCTATCTTCTTCCATCATCTCAGTCCATTTCTCCTCCTTTCCTCTGTTACTGTCTTTTTAGCCTCCTCCTCTTTCTTTGCGTATTCATCTATTGCCTCTGGTGTCCTCTGTTTGGGCCATTATCTAAAGGCCCAGTTTTTCAACTCCACTGCTTGCTTTACTTTATCATTCCACCATACTGTCTCTTTTCATCTTTTTGGCTACAAGCAACATCCTTTAAAAACTTTCTCATTTCCACTGTTGGTATATTGCTTCTTGCAATTCTCTCCTTTTCATTCCTCTCTTCATTTCCATACCCTTATTTTGCTATCTTGTCATTCAGATTTCTCCTGTCTCCCAATGGACACTTATTTATTTTTGATGCTGTATGACGTTTACAATGCCAATGGATGCTGATAACTATTTAATGTCTTTGATGGAATTACATTTTCATCTGCCACATTCCTCTTCAGTTCCCCATTAAGTAATATGTCGTGAAACCAACTTCTTCTGCCAATCACTACTATACCAGGTTGCCTTGTGGCTATTTTGCTTTTCACACTGTGAATTTTGTATTCTCAGCCCATTTCGCCTGCAGAAATCCAGTTGCCTTTCTCCTTCTACATTCCTGCTACCCCATTTTTCTATCCCTAATACTTCCTCATACCCCTGCTTTTCTGTGTCCACACTGCCATCAGGTCTCCCATAATTATAACACTTGACTATTCAACGGTCTCTGCAACTCTTGTTCAAACTCCTGTTTATCTGGAGACCTGCTGTTCGCAAGTGGTCTGGAAAAGTGCATTGTAGTACCACTCCTTTAGTCCTGTAACAAATGTTCGTACTCCATTTCTCATACCTTTCTCATTCCACTACAATCAAAAATCTTTCCTCAGTTCCATTTTGCTTTGTCCTTTCCACGTTGGCTCTCCCAACTCCAAAATATCCTACTTTCCTCCATATCCACAATTTGCTCTCTGTTATTGATATGAATTTTTGGTGTGGTATAGAGTTGTTAAAGGATTGGTATTTATAGATTAATGTAATCTTGAGGTTGTATGGTCTGCTCAAGTATATATAACTTTTGCTGCTGCAGCTATCTTGCCTTCATCTTCTGTTAAGTAATGGATATAGTTTTATTTGCTCAAATTCTTAATTATCCTTATTTAATAGTAAAGGAAGTACATAAATATTTCTTTCTTTGCATCACACAACTATTTTTACCCTTTACAAATCTTTAATCCTTCGAGTATTTCTGGTGAATTGTTTATCATTTCCCTTCATAGGTTTTTTTCTAATTCCCAATGTATGAAAGAAAATTTTCCCATTTTCTTTTATCTGAAATCATGTGCCAGCTTATGCTCATGGTCAACTTTGTGTACCTAGTCAGCTGACTTTAGTATTTATCTTCATTCCATGTTGACCTACTGAGCTATATATTCTATTAAAGTCACTTTCCAGCTATTCACAGTGCTCTCCCATTCTAATTATATTGTATAAAATTATATCATCTGCAAACAATCTAACTTCTGACTAAACCACCAACAGAATAATGAACAGCTATTGTTCCAGTTCATTACCCTGCACCGAGCGGGGTGGTGTAACGGTTAGCGTTCTGGCCTCACATTCGGGAGGACGGCGGTTCGAATCCCTGTCCTGTTTTTTCATGGTTTCCCAAATCACTCCAGGCAAATGCTGGGATGTTTCCTTCAGAAGGCCATGGCCGAATTCATTCCCATTCCTTGCCCCCTATCCTTTCCCATCTAAAGACCTCGCTGTTAAGAGACATTAAGCAGTAAAAAAAAATTACCCTATGACATTCCCATTTTCACTTCTTCCTCTTTTGATATTTCATTTAACTATTTGGTTTGAGTCCTTACATGAATTCCTTTATCTGCCACATATTTTTTCATTTTAATGATTTTTACCTTATTAACTAACAACCATTTCCTGGCTGACTCTTTGAAACACCTTGGAGAAATCCAGTGCTACACTATCAACTTCATCAAAATATCTTACACACAGACCAATGAGATTAACCAGTTTCTTTCGGTTTCAGTTGTATGTCAATCTCTCCACCAACTTAGCTACCGGTAGTGTCAAAATGATAGGCCCATAATTTCCATTCCTATTTGTTTCACTTCCTTTATGGAGTGGTACTACAGTGCACTTTTCCAGACCATTTGTGAACAGCAGGTCTCCAGACATATTCAAAATCATGTTACAAAATTATTATATAATGTCATAACGCCCTATCTGCAATAGTAATACTATCCACATTGGCCTACTTACACTTTTCCAGCTTTAGTTCCTTTATAATATCTTTGGGATGTATTTCCTATTTTTCTGTCTTCTCATTTCTACTAATATGGAATAGTTCCTCTCCTGATTTCCCAATCCCACCATATATTGATAGTTTCACTAAACCTCGTTGCTTAATACCTCTGCCTTTCTCAAACCAAGCGAGGTGGGTGAGTGGTAACACTCTGGCCTTGCATTTGGGATGACATGGGCCCAAATCCCCGTCTGGGCATCCAGATTTCGGTTTTCCATGGTATCCCCAAATCACTACAGGTGAATGCTGGGAAGCTTCCTTCAAAAGGCCATGGCCAAATTCCTTCCTGTTCATTGCTCCTGTCCTTTCCCACCTCTAATGATGCCGACAAGGCGTAAAGTCATAACCAATACCTTTTTCAAATCCTTGTTAACTTCTACATCCTTAGCCACAATTTTCTGTATACCATCCCATCCCCTCAGTTTCCTGAAATAGCCATAAAAATTACTAGTAGCATTGGTTGGTCCCACTGCACCCATAACATCCTTTATAAACCAGTGTTTGGCTTCCCTCTTTGAAATTATTAATTCCTTGTTTAGTTGTTTCAAATGTTCCCTGTGAACTTGTTGTCTTTCAAATCTGTTGTAGTCTCTTCTTACCAATCTCTTTTGCTTTCTCACTTCGCTGTTTTTTTTCCTTCTTCAGATATTATCATTTCTTGTGTTTTCTGTTTTTAATAAACATTTAATTCCCCATTCATATTACCTTGTTGAAATCTTCCCACATCCTCTTCACCAAACTGGTGCTCTACTTTCGCATTCTCAATCTTTCTCTGAAATATTTCTTCAGTTCTGAAAAATGAACCTTTTTTTATAATTGCATCTATATCCTTCAATTATGGTTTCTGTTTTATCAGACGTTAATTTAATTGCATTGGAGTGCACGCTCCAGTGGCAGTTTCCCTAACACCCATTTTTCCTTTCCTGTACCCGCCTACTTTTCTTATATCCATCAGAACTGCTTCATAATCACTTATTCCATCTATAACCTGAAATCCATAATTTCATTATTAGGTTTTTATCAGGAACATGTCTAGCATGTTGTCCCTTCATGCTGTGTTATACCATTTGTGTAAAGTCTTCTTTCTTGACTAAGGCATTTGGTAATCTTTGCTCTCATGCTATTAATTCTGTTTCCCTCCCAGTCTGCACCTGGCAAATTAAGTCCTCAAATAATGACCATGTTATACCCAACTCAGAATTCTGATATGAATTTAATTTCTTCCCTATGACCTCATGTTTGTCACTCTTCCAGTACGGTAATCAGCTAATACACATATTTTTACTATCATGTCTCCCCATAACTCTATCCCCAGTAACTCATGACTATGATCTGTTAATATCAGCAAACTGCATTATTCTTTGCTAACCAGTAAAAATACTCCTCTGACTTATCCTCCTGTATCTTTGCAGTACACTCTATAACCCTCAAAGAAAATGTCATCTTCTAACATTCCTTCCATTATCCAAAAGTCTACCCCCAAAAATATTTGTGGATTATACTTGGGTATTAAGTTACAAAACCCTATTACTTTCCATCTATACGGCTAAAAAAATCAGGACATTGTAAATGTCAACATCTGGTGATTCTTTCGTTGAGGGCGTAGTAGTCATTGATCATATGCAATATTATTGTAATAGTCATATATTAAATAAGCTATGAAGACTGTCATATTGGCAAGAATACTGCTGGAGTTTATTCATCGACAGTTTTGTTCATCGCAAATTTAATTGCATTGTCTCCACAGAGCCTGGCGGATGAGTGGTAATGCTCAGACCTAGCTAATGCTAATGCAAGACATGGATTCAAATCTCAATCAAGCCATCCAGATTTCGGTTTTCCAATGTTTCCTGAAGTCACTCCTTGCAAACACTGGAGTAGTTACTTTAAAATGCCATGGCCAAATTCCTTACCATTCTTTGTTCCCCTCCTTTCCTGGCTTCAGTGAAAGCAAACAAAAAAATTAATAAGTCTCGCTCATACTTAAGCATTTTAGTGAAGAGTTCCCTTGGAAATAAGTAAAGTGCTACAAAGTGAATTCATGCTACAGATATTTATTCCAATTTTGCATTACAATTTATGGAGGTCCATACTTAAATATTTGACAATTTTAATTGTGATGTTAGAATATATGAGTCCTTACTTACCACTAGAGACTGGATTATTTGCATATGCATTTGCATATTAAACCCATTTTCACCGGTTATCGCATATTTTACCTAAAACCAAGTGATGATGCATATTTTTGCTATATTTACAATATTTTTTGGTAGTGTTCGCAGTTAATGAATAAAATCTTACATTGTAGCCAGCAAACCTACTAGCAGCACAGTTCTTAATCCATGGCAATTTGCTGAAGAACTACGACCCACATTTGGGAATGTAAATAAACCGATTTCAATAACAAAGAAAGTGTTTCGTAAGGCACGTTCTCGTAATAATGCCTATAAAAAAAAAATTCCAAATGTTCCTTTACCTCCGGAACCAGTGGTAACTTGATGGGTTACATTGGCTGAAGCTGTACTGTTTTACAAAGAACATTTCGAGGCCATTAAAGGTGTAGTAAACGACTTTGATAGTGGTGAGGCTATGACAGTTTGTCAGTACAGGGAAGCATTTAACAATTCTAATATTAAAACCATAGCTGTGATTAGCACTCATTTTTCCTACATACCTGCAAGTATAAAAAGCTTGAAACTCAAGATTCGACGTTGACTGAATCTATTCAGTTGATGAATAAAATGCGCATTGCCAGAGGTATTCCTGTATAAACTTAAAGTGAAGTTTGAGAATATTTTGAACAATAACACAGGTTTTGAACCTTTGTGCCAAATTGATAGTTTTAGTAATGGGTCTTGTAAACGTTTTCCAGAAACAATGACTGCTAACACAACACCCAATTTTAAATACTGCCCATTTACATCAGTGAATGTGGAACGGTCCATATCCGCTTATGAAAATATTTTGAGAGATCAAAGAAGCAATCTTATTATTGAATATTTAGAACAGTACCCTACTGTTAACGTTTACAAAAGTAAAAAAAAAAGCTAAATCATTATTAATTATCAAATTTATAAATATGTTATTCAACTACTTACTAATTGCATGCTGATTTTGAAATAAAAAATCTAAAAAATTCTTTTTTATATTATATAATGTTGCATAGTTTTACACTTTTTGACTCTTTTCATGCATATTTTAAGCATTTTTCATGCACGTTTCTAGCTTTTTGTGCTGCTCATAATCCGGTCTCTACTTATCACTATCCTATAAGGGTGAGATAATAGTAAATTGCAGAAGTGTAACTAAAGTCTCCAAGGGAAAGAATGAGTAAATAGGTAGGGTTCTTGCAAAACTTTTATTGTTCTCAATGCAAATTGATTTTTGTTCTTGGTTGATGTGTAAAATGATAACTTTTTGTTTGACTCCTCAACAATGTTCAATATCATTCAAGTATTATCCCCATCAAATGTACTTTGAATGTAGCACAGTGGTTTCTTCTCACAAAACTTGGGTAGAACATCAACATCAAACTGCAGTTACTTATTTTATGTGCATTTGTGTATTTTACCACTGTCCATAAATGTCATATTCCAATGTTTCACGGTTCTAGGCCATGCCGACTCCGACCAAATCTCCAGCTCCGTCAGATGGTAGAGAGGAAACAACTTCACCCTCCCGTCACAGGAGGGATGCATCTCCAGATCCTCAGTCACCGGAGGATGTCGAACTGAGTACTCCGTCTCGAATAGGTACTCCTCGTAGACGCCAGGCCGCAGGTGTTTCATTACCTGAAACGCCATCACGGGTCATAACTCCCAGACGAACCCAACAAGAGGATGAGACAGCGGGGAGCCCATCACACAGTGGCACTCCTAGACGTGGCACACCGAGGAGAACTAGGCTGAATATGCCGGAAAATGAAGAAAGAACAGAAACTGCAACCACAGAAAAAACACCTGCAAAGCGCCAAAAGAAACAGTCAGCTAACGGTTCTCGTAATGATGACGACCAGGGCACTCCTACCCGAGCTGGTCAAACAGTCGAGACTCCCGGTTCGAGTCGTCGGCAGCGTGACACACCTTCGAGGTATTCTGTATCGACTGTAGGGACGACACCTCGTCGTGGTAGAAGGGGAGTGGCCCCAGGTGAACTGAGTATTGTTTCGGAATCAGATCAGCAATCGGTTCCATCCCCTGCTATTAGTCTTAATCCTGCTAGCCCTTTTGGAGGTTAGTCCACTTTTTATATTGTTTTTATATTTTTCCTTGTGTAAAATTAAATGAAAAATCTTAATTTCTAATTTTTATGTTTTTCAGGAATGACAGAAATTGATCTGAGTTCTCCTTTGAATTATGGAACTCCAAGCTCGATTTCATCCGTTAGGACTCCTCGCTCTGGTATTCGTGGAACTCCAATTCGTATGAGACCTGATATCAGAACAGACAAACGAATTCGGCAAGTTAATGTCAATGCTGAACCAGTAAGTACAGTGAATGTAAAAAGTGCCTTCAGCAACTCAAAAGCTAATTTTTTATAATTTTGATGGTTATATTTGTACAATTATTAAAATTGTTTATCATTTCTAATACAGTATGTCCTTTTTTAATTAAGACTTGAAATTATTAACCTGCATTCTTTTAGCTTGATGCAATTCAAGAACAACCAGGACCAGAAGCTGAGCCGCAGTTAGTTATTTGGGGGACAGACGTTGTTGTTAATCGCTGCAAAGAGAAATTTAAGCGTTTTGTGGAAAGTTATATTGAACCACAGGCTGATGAAGATGAACTGACTGAAGGAATTAATGTTAATGAACCTCTTTATTTACAAAAGCTAGAAGAGGTATAACTCATGCTAACTAAGCTTTCATACTTTACTAGTCATATAAGCAAATAAAGTATTAATTGGTTTCACTCATCATTCTAGATTCACACTTTGGAAGAGCCATTTTTAAATGTAAATTGTGCCCACTTGGAATCATTTGATTCTGAACTTTATCGGCAACTAGTGTGCTATCCACAAGAAGTAATTCCGACATTTGATATGGCTATAAATGAAATGTTTTTTGACCGCCATCCAGCTGCAGTTTTGGAACACCAGATTCAAGTTCGTCCTTTCAATGCTCATAAAACACGGAATATGAGAGGCCTAAATCCTGAAGGTTAGTATTTTGTTCACACTTCATAGAGCCTTAAGTATTGGTTGTAAATGATATTAAGTGTATTTTCCCTGCAATGTAAATATGTAAATTAAAATTATGGATAGATGAAGATATTGACAAACAGTGTGTGTTAAACATTGCCATACATGAAGGGTGGAGGGCAGTGACAAACACATTTCACAGTATTTCGTATATTGGTTTAAAACCTCAGTCATTTACATAGACAGTCTATAAGGTTAGGTGATCAGGTGTGCAAGTACTGAGATCTCATGCACGACTAGGAGTTAGGGGTAAATATGGAAAATTAATATGATTGGAGATGACAGAATACATCAAACATACAAATAAGTTAAAAAATATAAAGAAGTGAGCAATGATTAAAAAAAAAGTGATTGAAAAATAAACAATTGAGGGTTCCATGGTAGCGTCTTATGGAGATTGCGGCCAGAGGGACGTCTGGTGTCAAGTGTATATTAATAAACCAGTTATCATCTATGGAGTTCAGAAGTAGTGCTAGTTTCTGGAAAAACTGTCAGTTCTCACTGAAACAGTTTTTGATGTTACTAAAACTGTGGAAATTAGCACGGGCTGCCAAAACAAGATCTGAGTTGCAGGTGTAAACTGTTTGCCTATCACTATTCATTCTGACAGTAAATTGGTTAGTGGTGAGGCTTATCTACAAAACAGTGCAGTGGAGGCAGGTTAGTTTAATAAATGAGGCCTCTTTTGGTGCATAGATAGGAGAAATTTCCCCTGTTGTTAGATATGACTAGATTATAGTGGCTCAATTCCTGTTGCAAGGTTTGCTGCATTCAAAGGATCAATGCAGTATTTCCAGAGAACCCGAAGAAACCCCAAAGATGAGTATTTGTGGACTAAGATGCTCTTATGATCGGGCAATCTGCTAAATTATATTGGAGGACGGGGTCAAATTTTGGGGATAAGCGTGGGCATTTTGAGCAACAGACCTCACTGCAAAATTTAGTCATGCTTACAGTTATTTATGTTCCTCTGAGCTCAAACAATTGTTGGTGCCTGCACATATCTCCAAACATAACCATTGTATCATGATTGGGGGTCATCTGACATTGTTTATTATTGTTGATCTTGTTTTGAGTTTCATTTTAATATAAGTATTAATTCCATGATTATTAATATACCATTTAGCTCAGTAAAAGTGTCAGTTCTGTATATTGCATTTAATTTAATTGCGGTGTGATGCACTGCTCTGCTGGAAATTTCCCGACGCACCTACACAGTATGAATGACCCAAACGTCCATCGCCTCGCTTGTGAACCAGGATTAGGAAACTGTTAAAGCGGATGGTGGTGTGAATAGTATATAAGGCTAACTGCAAACTTGGCCAGTCACTAACCAAGGTAAAAGACAGATTACACTCACACCAGCTTACGGGTGTCCATGAAATTCCCTGCAGCTGTGGCAGTGTTTATATCGGCGAGACAGGCCGCACTCTGGAGGAGAGGCTTAAAGAACATATCCGCCACTACAAATATAACAACAGCAACAAATCCGCCGTAGTCCGCCGTGCCATTAATACCGGGCATGAAATAAAATTTCAAGACACGAGGCTACTGTGGAGAGAAGACCAGTGGTGGCCCCGACGGGTGAAAGAGGCAGCAGAAATTTTAAATAATACCAACAACATCAACGAAGATAGCGGCCTTTTACTCTGCGATGCTTAGTATCTAACATAAACAGTATCTCTGACGAAGACTGTAGGATATTAGCCGAAAGCTCAGGTAATGAAATAAACAACACAGCATAACCCGAAAGTCAATTAATCATGAACAAAGATGGCCGCAGAAGTCTTAGGAATCATTTATACAACTTCATTCAAGTCGTGCGTAAATTGTGAGTTAAGCATCCAAACGCTTAAAGTTTATCTGAAGATTTTCAGTGCCAGCTTTTGAATTTAGATCTGTTAATATCCAAATGGTGACCAAACAACGAAGTTTGTTGTAAATATGTTTAGAGCATAACTATATCCAGATATTTGACTTTGGTTTTAGTGCTCTTGACTGTAAATAATTTATACTATGTAATAAAATTGTGGAATAATCGTGACTGTACTTTAAATTTTTTTCAAATTGAGTAATTGCAATGTAAATTACTAATGGTAAAGATATCAAAATTGTAAAATTTAGAATTTTTGTCTGTCTGTCTACACATCACATTGAACCTAACGAACTGATTTTAACCAAAATGCACGTAGTGATAACTTCTGGTGTCGGTCAGGATATCTTTTATCCCAATTAGTTACGAATTCCTGATCCTACAGAATCCAAAACCTTACATTTTGAACCTTTTTTTCTGTCAGTCCACACATCACGTAGATACTAATGAATTGATTGCAGTGAAACTTCACATAGTAACAGCTTGTGTCACCGGTTAGAGTATAGGTTTTTTTTTATCCTGATTAGAACATAGAACCATCATATATATTATTTCTATAAGGTATTTTTTTGTCACAAGCCTGTATCATACTTAACCGAAATCAATGAATGAGGTGTCATTTTAAAGCTTATGGTCCCCACTTTGGGCACATCACATTATAAGAAAGGAATTTTCGGAATTCGACCCTTAAAGGGCAAAAATGTCAATATTTCTAAAATGCTGTTTTCTGTGTTACAAGTCATTTATCTCCCTGGATATCGATCTGAAATCGTTTAATGAAGTATCATTTTAAAGATTAAGATTTCCGCTTTAGTGACGTCATATATTAAGACAGAAATTTTTCGGAATTCGACACTTAAAGGGCAAAAGGATCAATATTTTTGCAATTCGTTATTGTGTCACGAGCGATTTATCTCCCTTAATATCTAACCGATATAGATAAATGAGGCATCATATTAAAGACTAAGGTCTCCACCGTGGTAACACTATATTTTAAGAAAGGAATTTTTTGTAATTCGACCCTTAAAGGGCAAAAATGTTAATTTTTCTAAAGTGCGTTTTTTGTATCTCGAGCCATTTATCTCCATGGATATCTAACAAAAATCTATAAATGAAGTAGGATTATAAGGAGTAATGTCTCAGATTTGTGAAATCATATTTTAGGAAATAATTGTTTTTGAATTCAACCATTAAAGGGAAAAAGTATAAATTTTTCCATAATGCATTTTTGTGTCACGAGCGATTTATCTCCCTTATTATCTAACCGATATAGATAAATGAGGTATCATATTAAATAATAAGGTCTCCGCCATGGTAATATTATACAGGGTGTTTGAAAAAGAACTCCCTAGTTTTAATGTGTCATAGAATCTGTAAAAAGTGATATACACTATTCTAGTTTGTGGTGTTTGATTAAGCAACACACTAAGTTTTGCCGCCAAACAGTTGTGTTTTTTCCAACAAGATGGCGCCCCTCCTCATTACAGTAACCATGTGCGCGCGGCTCTAGACACTCGCTTTCCGGGAAGGTGGATAGGGAGAGCTGGCCCAATTGCTTGGCCACCACGAAGCCCGGACTTAACCCCTCTGGACTTTTTTCTTTTGGGGACACATAAAAAATGTTGTGTACAGTGAAAAAATCCGAGACATAAACCATTTACGGGAAAGAATCGTCACGGCGGTTGGGACAGTTACACCTGATATGTTGGTGAATACATGGCGAGAATTTGAATATCGTCTCGACGTGAGCAGGGCAACAAATGGATCCCATGTTGAAGTGTACTGATGTTAAACAAAACTTGAAGGTTTTCTCTTTCACTGTATGTACTTGTTGATGTATTTTTTCATTAATTTACACATTAAATTTATACCTAAAACTAGGGAGTTCTTTTTCAAACACCCTGTATTTTAAGAAAGGAGTTTTTCGTAATTCGACCCTTAAAGGGCAAAAATGTTAATTTTTCTAAAATTCATTTTTTGTGTCTTAAGCAATTTATCTCATTGGATATCTAACCAAAATCGAAAAATCAAGTAAGATTATGAGGAGTAATGTCTCAAATTTGGTGACATCATATTTTAAGAAAGAATGTTTTTGGAATTCAACCCTTAAATGGAAAAAGTATAAATGCTTCTATAACGCATTTTTGTGTCACGTGCCATTTATCTCACTTGATATCCAACCGATATAGATAAATGAGGTATCATACTAAAGATTAAGGTCTCCTCCGTGGTAACATTATAATTTAAGATAGGTATTTTTCGTAATTCGACCCTTAAAGAGCAAAAATGTCAATTTTTCTAAAATGTGTTTTTTTTTTTGTCTCTAGCCATTTATCTCCCTGGATATACAACCAAAATCGATAAATGAAGTAGGAGTATGAAGAGTAATGACTCAGCTTTGGTGACATCATATTCAACCTCACTTTTCACCGAATTTTTTTTCGCGAAATTTTCGCATGGGTCGTCTAGTAAAGTTTAATTTTTTTATCTAAGTGTGTATGCTTCTCACAAAAACTAACGGACAAATATTAATTAAATTTAGCATAGTGGTAGCTTATGTCATCTTAAACTATAGTTGTTATCCTGTTTATTACTATATTTCGTCCATGATACAGGGGGAAAACCACAAATGTTGGGAATTTTTGTATATCCATTTAATACTGTCTTATGGATTTCTTGCAGTTGACATGCCTACAATGACAAGTGCTTTACAAGCAGTGATGATGTGTTCAGTTTTGCAATTCTATTAGGGATTTTATATCCCAGTTTATATATATGCAAATAAATCAAAGCACTGCTTGAAATATTGCTTGCAAAGAAGTTATGTAAACAATAATGAAGTGTACCTGAGCGTCATCAACAAACATAAACTTTCCCAATTAATGGTAGTTTCAAGGATAGGTAGAAACAAATGATACACTCAAAAGTGATTAAAAGTATTCCATACAATAAATTCAGGAAATCAAAGAAAATAAAAAAAAGGACTGCTCTGTTTTTACCCACCCAGCCAATATTTCTTTGATAGTTTATCTGTGAATTAATAGCACTATTCCAAAATTCTCATGACAAAGTTGTAATAATAAAGTTGATAGCTATGCAACAGCAATCCTACAGATATAATTTCAGCAATCATTTGAAAGAATACCCGCAATCATTATATTGATCCCTTTGCTTTCCTTGCCACACCAAATTATCTGGAGTCAAGCTGACAAGTTCACTATCTGATGTCTCCTTTAATCACCTAGTGCAAAGATTTTTAAATTTTATATAATTTTTTCACATTTTTTCTGGATATTCATTGGTTTCCCATCTCCTTCTATAATATTGCCTAGCTGTTGCCTACGACTTCGTTCACAATTGTCAAGAATATGGAATGTTTTTGCACACAACCTTAATTATTTCCAGGATAAAAAGTATCCTATATTACTCTGCAAAATCAGCAATTTGTCCCATCAAAATTGGTTCACATATATATTTAAGATAATAACCAGTCAGTACTTTACGTTCCCCCTATCCTCTCCATGTCCTCTGTCTATGTTGAACCACCACATACCACAGTTGATGTTTAACTACATACTCTTTTATTTTTATTATTATCGTATTTTTTTGATTTTGTTTACTTTTACTTTCTCAAATTTATGTTATGAACATTTTAATGTATTTTTCTGCACTTTTGTAACATTTTGCATTGCTCAGTTACTAGCTCCAGTTTACTGTCCCCCTCTCCCTGTCCTCTGTTTGAATTTACCCCCACCATGTTCCTGGCTAACAGTCATTTTGTGAGACGGTCTCCCACACCACACTCCCTCCATAATGTTCAGTTGACGAAGGGTTTTTCCTGTTCTTGTGCATTTTCACGTGTTCACCCCATGAAACCGTCATCTAAAGGAAGTGGTGGTTCATTTCGCTATGCTTTTTTTTTTTAAATCCATTCGCTACTTAGCTCCTATTGTTTCCGGGTACTCTATATATACTAGCAGAGTACTCGGCGTTCCTCAGTCTTATCGGGATTGATTTACCTGTACACTATTTTTATATTTCTGATGTAAATCATGCGTACCATGTTTCATTCATTTGGCACCAGCCATTTCCAGAAGTAAACTAAACAATGATATACCCACACAATTCCCAGAATGGGGTGAATTGGATGCTGTTGTACAGAATATCAGTTTACATTTTGGTCCAGGCTGCATTTCAACCTAAATTTTTTGTTCAGAAAACTTCTCCATGAAAAAACATGTATATTTGCCAACTTTTATGGTGATCGATCAAAAGGTGTCGAATGTAGCTTTGTGTAAAGAACATTGACAACAAATAATGGGGTGTAAATGTCGAGAGGGGTTTGGTTTGTCAAACAAAAAGTTGACAGTATTTTTCTCTTTATTTTAAATTATAAGTATCAAAAGTTCTATTGAAATCGTATAAAAACTGTGGATTTGTATAAAATCAAGGGGTGTAAAGGAGGCAAGAGGGTGGTTTTTGGATTTTTGTTTGGTCAGAAACCTTCTCCATGAAAAAAATACATATATGTGCCAACTTTCATGGTGATTGGTCAAACGATGTCGACTGTAGCTTTTCGTAAAGTACAGTGATCAAAAATTAAGGGGGTTGAAAGGGAGAGAGGGGTTGGGTTTTTGTAAACCAAATGTTGAAAGTATTCGTTGCTTTATTTTAAATTATATTTGTGCAAAGTTCTATCAAAAAAACGGTGGGTTTGCATAAGAATTAAGGGGTGTTAAAGGGGTAAGGAGATGGTTTTTGGATGTTTGTTTGGTCAGAAATCTTCTGCATGAAGAAATACATATGTACATATATGGTGATCGGTTAAACAGTGTAGGCTGTAGCTTTGTGTAAAGAACATTGACAAAAATTAAGGGGTGGAAAGGGGGAGAGAGGTTGGTTTTTGTAAACCAATTGTAGACAGTATTTTTCTTCTTGTTTTAAAGTATACGTATGCAAAGTTTTATCGAAATCTGATAAAAACTGTGGGTTTCTATAATGATCATTGGAAATTTGGAGGGGAGGGGGTAAAAAGGGAGAGGGATGGGCTTTTTCCAATCAAATTGTGAATCTAAACCATTCTCGAATCAACTTAATCACACACACAAAATTTCATAAAAATCAGTCCAGCTGTTTAGGAGAAGTTCAGTGACAGACATACATACAGACAAGAGAAATAAATATATATATATAATAACAATGAGCAGGATCTATCCAATATTTTAGCTTCCCCCCCTCCTACACTACCATCCGCGCCGGCGACAACATTCGCCAGGCGGTGGTCTCTGTGCATACATCTGACACCTGGTGTCTCACTTCTGCACGAAATATTGCGCTTCTCTTGTGTTTGTTTGGTTTTTTTTTTGTTTTTTTTGTTTATTGTCCCAGCGGCCTTCATCTCTGGTAAGTGTTGGGTGATATTTCCCTATCCTTCTTTAGTTTTATATATATATATACAAACAGTGAAATCAAAGGTGCTAAATAGCAAAAAGGAATTAAATTAGGATATGGAAATGGCCACCATGAGTTGGCTGCCAGCTTCCATCAAGCAGCCATCTCACTCTACTACTGAATAAGGCCTATAGGCTCGAAAATTTTGCTCTATGTGTGTACGTGTTTTTTCCTTGTATCGACACTGCAGGAATCCTGTTCTACGGTAAGCGGTGGTTTTTCTCCTATCCAAATATATATATATAAAACTAAGGAAGTATAGGGAAATATGGCTCACATTTACCACAGATGAAGGCGGCCTGGAATGATGAACATACAGACTTCATTTGTGGTAAGTGTTGGTTCATATTTCCCTATCCTTCCTTAGTTTTATCGCCTTGAAGCATTTTCCTGCTCATTGTTTTATATATCTAAATATGTGTGTGTGTCCCTATATTTCATTCTGCAGCTTCCACTACCTAGCGCTGACCACTGCTGTTTGTGTGTGGTACTAGCATGAAGTTTCCCATCATACTCAGCATTGGCAGAATGCTGGTAGTTGTAGGGGTGCAGGAGATATGGTGGTCAACTGACGGTACTTTGTTATTTCAACCAATAAGATATTTAAATGTGGTAATGATGTAAGAAATAAGAGAAACCTTTTCCTTAATTGAATGTGACCTTTGTGTGTTAGGTGAAGCTTTATGTACTGTTTAGCCCAAAAATTACATCTTAGCCAAGACCGAGAAATGTGTCTGGTGTTTGTTTTCATCCTAGTTTTTATTGAATTGTTCCAGACATTGACCAGCTGATAACAATAAGTGGCATGGTTACAAGAACGTCAAACATTATACCCGACATGCGTGAAGCATTCTTCAAATGTCTTGTATGTTCATTCACCACTACTGTTGAAATTGATCGTGGGCGCATTGCTGAACCTACATTGTGCACAAACTGCAATACCAACCATTGCTTTTCTCTTGTGCATAATCGCTCTCAGTTCACAGACAAGCAGATTGTGAAACTTCAAGAGTCACCAGGTATGTTTAGTACATTTTTATACTGTTGTTCTATGTTATAACTGTAAATCAAATTGTATATAAAGTTAATTGCATAGCATAAATTTCGTTACACAACTTTATCAAATAAATTTAAGGTTTGTTTAGAAGGTACTAGAAGTATATGGGAAAAATCATGATTGGAAAGTGTGGTGCCTGTGGCGAGTAAGTGGCAAAAGGAGTGGGTTGTAGTTTGTTAAAGAAGTGGTTTCATTAGCCACGTTGGAAAGAGGGGATGTGGGGAATAAATGAGGCTCTCCTATGGGCCAAATGATTAGGGAGTTGCATGAAAGGGTCAGGTTTCATGGGGCTCTGCCTATGGAGTCTCAGTTTGTAAAGGCCCATGCTATAGAGGCAGAAAGTTGGGATGGTGGGTTGGAGGAGGTTGAGAAGGATGGTTGAGTGCTAATAATAGGTCATAAGGAGAAATGCAGATAGTGGGGTAGAGAAGCAGACACTTCAGAAATTGTGGGGAAAAATTAGGTTTGATCTGTTACCAGAGTCAGGAGGGAAAGAACCTGATGTAGATGTAGAAGTAGGTAAGGTGCAGGAGCCTATAGGAATAGAGGCGTGGAACGAAAAGTAGGAAGAAAAATTTTCTGCTTCTAGGTAGTAGCCATGGGAGAGGTGTAGGCTCTCTTCTGCAGTACCAATTAGGCACAGACTATCAGGTCATGAGCTTTTTCAAACCTCCATTAGGTCGGGTAATGGAGGATATAGGTTCACTTTGTAGGAGTTTCACTAAGCACAATAGAGAAGTGATAGTGGGAAGTGTGCGGAATATTATATATAGAAACGTGACCTGCGGAAGGTGGTGAAGGAAGCGCAGCATACTGGGGTTGAGATCGTGCAGCTTCTAAGTCGCTATGACCAGTCTCAGTTGAACCATGCTGAAAGGTGGGTAAATGTGGAAACAAGAGGTGTTACTTGGGAAAAGCATTAGCTCTGTCTTGAGAGTGGTGCTTGTGAACATCATTGGTAGGTGGGGTTTCACTAGGCATGGCCTGCACCTAAAGGCAAGGGGATACTTTCTGAGTTGTTAGCTATAGCTGTAAGGGATCCCATTTCCACGTATGATGGGGTCATGACTGAGCCTTTTTTTGGTTAGGGGCTGCTGGTGTAGGAATGATACTGATTGTAGATGCACGATGGGGAAAAATCTCAAATGCTAAAGAAATCGATGAAGCTGCTGAAACAATAACTGACTGGGGCAGAACTGGGAAAAAGGAGGTTAATGCTGAAAATATCACAAAGCCAGTTGTAAGGGTGGTAAACTGTAGTAGTATAATGAACAAAGTAATAGAATTGCAAAGTTAATAGAGATACATGAACCACGAGTAATTGTAGGTTAAAAGAAGTAGTACTAGATTAACTTTGTTGTAGGCCATGTTCCGCAGTTGTTGCATAAATATTTTTTAAATAAAAATCCGTCTTCTAACAACTGGTTTTATTTTTAACTTCCTCTACCAGACGCGTTTCGCCCTTCTGGAGTGGGGCATCGTCAGTGGTAAAAATTGTAGTGGCTAGCACATGTCAGTCCAGAACAGCACCTTCCGCATTTTTCTGCACCGTTGTGCCTTCCTACAGTTTATCATTATCTCCTTTAATATTGTTTACTTCACTTTATTTTATTTAATTTTCTGTTAAATTGCATTTTTAACTACACCAAAATAGTTATTGTGTCTAAATCGCTTTAGTAACATCTAGATTAAAAGAGGCTTCCCCATCAACAATGACATACTGTGACCGACCCGCTAGAAAGTCACATATCCATTCACAAATCTGATCCAATATACAGTATGCTAGAATCGTCAAGTCAGTTGTGTGGTGCAGGCAGTACCGGATTAACCACATAGCAGGAGGTAACAAATGGTATGGGCCTCGTGCCTCTAGGGTGGGCCCCGCACCTAGGCTAGATGGGCGACTTTTTTTTTTTAGCTCTACAAATCTATGGCCTCTTCACATTTGCTACAGGCCCTGGGTGCAGGGTCAAAAGCTTTCTGAAAATCGAAGAAAATTGCATCAACTTGTGAACCTGCATCAATAACTTTCATTACGTCCTGCGTAAATAGTGCCAATTGTGTTTCACACAATCTGTTCTTCCTAAATCCGTGTTAGTAAGGTGTAAGTAACTCATTTTCGTATAGAAACTTCATAATGTTAGAGCATATAACATGCTCCAGAATTCTACTGCAAACAGATGTTAGAGATATGGGTAGATAATTCCTTAGATCTCTCTTATCTCCTTTCCTGAAAACAGGAATAATTACCTGGTCTATTTTCCAGTTAGAAGTTACTTTTTTCTCTTCTAAAGATATATCTGATAGAAATGGATCTATTTCCTTCACTATTCTGAAAATACTCTTACTGGTATACTATTGGGACCTGGCACTCTCCCCCACTTCAGGACCTTTAATTACCTTACAATACCTACACTATCAATTTATACTGGATCCATCTCTAATTCTACATGATGTGGAATGGTGGGAATGTTTTCAATTTTTTCGTCAGTGGAAGAATTTTTAAATTTAGTGTTAAATATGTTAGCTTTGTCGCAGCTGTCGTCTACTTCCTGACCATCTTTTATTAGAACTGGCAGGGGCGGATCCAGGGGGGGGGGGCTAGGGGGATCAAGCCCCCCCAAAAAGTATCTAGGTCCACCCCCAACACTGTAATTTTGGAGACTTTTTTTTAGCTCTACGGATTTGAGGCCGGAGAAGGCTATAAAGACTACCCTAAGGCCAACTCAAGCCCCCCCCAAAACCAAAATCCACTGAAGGCAAGCCCCTCTGAACCAAATTTCATTCATTCAAGCCAAGCCCCCCCAAACCAAAATCCTGGATCTGCCCCTGAGAACTGGCATATTGTTGTCACTACAACTAACTTTTTTTATCTACAACCAAAATTTCTTTGGCTCTTCAGTAAGGCTCTTAGAAAGTGAATTGCAACAAAAGGCCTGGCGCATAGCGTTCTTAACATATCCTCTTATTTCATTTAACTTTTCTAAATCACTCTGATATGTCGTCCTTCTGGAGTGTGCGTGTATCTTCCTTTGTTTTTTGAGTAACCATTTAACTTTGCGTGTATACCACAGGGGACCATTCCCTTCCCTGATAGTCTGTTTCAGTATATTTACCTTGCCTGACCATTCATATGAATCGATGCTGCATCCCTTCAACAGTGCCTGTTGCTGCTATGAAGGTAAGGTAATTATCCCTCAAATGCTTTCTGAAACACTCCTTTGGAGCATATTCAAATCTGTAAACAATCCTTCCTTTTTTTCTTTTGTGTGCGGTTGTTAAATTTACACAATTACTGCTTTATGATCACCTATTGCTGTGGTGGTAGAAATGTCCATGAATTATTCAGTCCTATTTATTATGAGAATATCCAAAATATTTTTGTTACTGTTGTGGCACCACGTTGGCTCTGTGACAGGCTGCTCAAGATTATGATCTTAGAAAAGGTCTAGAATGATTTTTCAAGCTGTTTTATCTCTACCAACAGTAAATAGTGTGAACGTAATTAGTCCAGGCAATATATGGCTAATTGAAGTCGCCACCTAGTATTATTGTGTGATCCAGAAATTGACGAGTTATATTATTTACACTATTCCTTAAAGACTCAGCAACAGTTATGCCTGCATCTGGTGGGCAATAAAAAGAGCCTATCACAAGTTTTGTCTTGGCGACATTTAGCTTAATCCATAAGATTTCGCAGACCATATCGACACCTATTTCGTTACATCGTAAGTACTTACTGAAAGCTACAAATACACCACCACCATGGGAATGCAACTTATCCTTGTGGAAAACGTTCATGCTGCTATTAAAGATTTCTGCAGAACCTATTACCAGATTTAACCGGCTTTCTGTACCTATTATGATATCAGCTTCTGTACTACAAGTATCGTTTTCGAGTTCAGAATGTTTGTTGTAAACACTTCCACAGATAATTACGAGAATTTTTAATGGTCAAGATTCTTTTGAGCTACTCCTAATTTATCTGAGCTGCCGTAACTGTATTTCCTGTTCTCGGTGATCCTTCCTCAGAATGAAAAAACCTCCCAGTGCACTCCACATGGCCCCTGCCACCCATGTAGCTGATTCATGTATGCACATCTGATCTATTCAAGGGATCCCTACACGACTCAATCCCAGGGCAAAGATCAAGGAATCTGCAGCCAAGACTATCACAGAAATGTCATAGTCTCTGGTCAGCCCCTCAACATCGCTCTGAAACAGAGGTCCACAGACAGTTCTACTGACAATGCTCAGCTGAAACCTTGTGGGCAATGGCCAAAGAGATCACCCTTTCAGCAAGCTGCCTGAAGTAAGAGACCTCTGATCCTGGGTGGTAAGCATCATTGGCGGTGACATGAGCCACAATCTGCAATTGGCTACACCCCGTCCATTCAATGGCATCCGGTATGGCCTGATCCACATCTTGGATAAGACTCCCCAGAAAACACTATGAATGGATACTGGATTTCATCCCCAACCTATTCGCCATTTCACTAAGTGCTCAATAAACCGTCTAACGTTAGAGTTTCCGACCACTAGAATCCCCTTCTGCGGTTACCCAGACCTAGCGGGCTGGGGGCTGCCAACTTGCAGAATGACGATTGCGAGACTGAATCAGTCCCAGACAATATGTCAAACCTGTTGGACAGTGGTACAAGTTCGCCTTCCTGGAAATCAAGCTTGTACGACTGCCCCCACATGCAACGTCAACGTCCAGAAACCACACGCCAGTCACCGTCAGGTGGCCACCACACAGATTCCAACATGACCATCACACAGATACCAACACCTCTGCCCAGATTGCAGATACAATGACTGGTAGGGGAGGTCCTGCAAGAGGCTTAGCTTAAACTGTTTCACCAATACCACATCACTGCACTCACTTGCGGCAGCTTCCAGTTGTGTAACTTTCGTTAACAAAGCTGCAAGCTGGGTGTGCAGATCAGCAACCTCAGCCTGCGTCTGTATGCAGTAACCACAGATCCCACACATACTACCTTTCAAAACACGAAGAAAACTGAGAAGTAGACGAAAATGAACTTCACGAGTGGTCTGATTAACTGCCTTTTCTCGCACTCTAACGTCAGGGGACAAAGAGGAAGTTTGCTAATTACTCACTACCAAACTTATGGCTCAAATAAAACCTGACTATGATGGAGCCTGTACTGAGCACTTAATAGAACATACCTGTAAAATGCACTAGCGATAACTAAAAGATCAGACAAAATTTACATTAAATTAACTCTGAAGGCAGCACTTATCATAACGGTTGCTGATGGTAAACAGTAAATATGCAAAGATGAAACAAAAGCTATCTACACACTTTAAATTAAATTAACACCGAAGTTGGCACTTATCATAATAGATGCCGAAAGAATATACTCGAGAATTTTCATTCATCAACGTATGCATGTCTTAATCAGTTATCTTTGCATATAAATAACTTCCAAAGTTATCCTGAGCAAATATATCAAGGTTCTAACATGTATTAAAGTGATTTGATGAAAGGGTGTTACAGTACAACAGCGAATGGTTTGACTTGACAGGCCACTACTTTGTCCCCAGAACCTTCTTTTGTGTGTGTGTGTGTGTGTGTGTTCATTTATATGCTTGTTTTTCATCAATGTCCAACTTCCACATTTGGAATATTTTTGCATATTGGACAGTAATTTTTCACACCTGTGTTCCTCATCTGCATATGATGATAACTCACTTAGGTACAGATTATTTTGTTTTTTAAAAGCTTGAAATTAACAAACATTTCATTATTATGATTTTTCCAAAAACACTTATATACATCTGATTGTGACAAGGATTTAAGATTAGTGTGTTCAAGTGAAACATTGCATCCCATCCCTTCCATATTTTATCAACAGCTTTACATTTTTACTGTTAATTTATTTGTGACCTCCTTGCATTCCTTTAATGAGGAGTTTTGTTTTGAGACACGATTTTAATTTAAAAAATAAATCGGTATTTTTGTCTGTTAAAGATATATTTGTTTGTTTCAGACGATATGCCTGCTGGACAAACTCCTCATACTGTATTGCTATTTGCCCATAATGATCTTGTTGATGCTGTCCATGCTGGTGATCGTGTTACTGTGACTGGCATATATCGTGCAATACCATTACAAGTCAATCCTCGTATGAGCACCGTGCGTGCTGTATACAAAACTCATGTTGATGTGGTCCACTATCGCAAGACAGATAATCGCCGTCTCCACGAACAGGAGGATGGGTGTGTTGGTGCTGTGTTACTATATTTAGGGTTTATGGGAATGTTATGTATCGATCTAGGACTTTATAATTAAGAGATTGATTTTTGCATCCTAGAATTTGTCTGTTATTATCCCTGTAAATATCACTAAAGATTGTAAAACCAAAGGATTGTATGGTGTTGTTTGTTGATAAAAATTCTTGAACTTTCAGTTGAATTATAGTGCTGCACTCATTGATTATTTAGATTTTTAATTTTTTTGATTAAGTATGAGGTCCAATGAAATTTTCTTTACTTTAAAGATTACATTGTCTTGTCACTTTTTTTGTTTCTCCAATGCCTTTAATCTTTTGTGTGGGAGCTTATCAACAATATCTCTAAAGATACTCCATTGTGCCCGTTTAAAACTGAAGTATCTCCTGAAAGGTACAGTTAGCAGTGTAATAACTTGCTGCACCCTGCACTTTATAAGTTTATGTTGAATTGAGGGTATCGAAGACAGAACTTGCTTCTTGCACATTTGACTGATGTTGTTACTGATGCACAAGAGGTCAATATTATAACCTCTTTTCCAACAGGTGTTGAGGAAAGATAGTGGATATTGTTGGTCTCTGTTCATAGTTTTAATGACAAGCCATTAGTATTACTCTGTAAGTAACCCCAGTCAATATGATGATTGTTGAATTCTCCAATAACAATCCTGTTTGGTTGGTTGTGAAAGTTCTTCAGTGAGTTGAACTGGAAGTACACTGATGTGATTGTTCATTTGTCTGTTTCCATTTTTATGTCTTAAGAAAATCTGTAAAGTATGCAGATTTAATAACTATATTTGATTTAGGAAATCTAAATATTTTCTTACTTTCAGGAAAGCTCACCGTTTTCCTCCTGATAGAATTGAGCTTCTTGAAGCACTTTCAAAGAAAGATGACATATATGAACGCCTTGCCCATGCTATTGCACCATCTATATACGAAAATGATGATATAAAGAAGGGTATTCTGCTTCAACTGTTTGGAGGTACAAAAAAGAACTTTGTGAAATCAGGAAGAGGGAATTTCAGGTACGCACAGTGTCTGAATGGTTACTGAATCGAGTTTTTTAATTATTTTAGCTGCAGTTTTTAGTAGCTTTACAGTGTATGTATTATTCTTGTAATTGGCCATACAGGGCAGATGTAAACATCTTATTGTGTGGAGACCCAGGCACAAGCAAGTCCCAGTTGTTGCAGTATGTTTTCAACCTTGTTCCACGCAGTCAATACACTTCAGGCAAGGGATCATCAGCAGTGGGTCTTACTGCATACGTAACCAAAGATACAGAAACGAGACAGCTGGTGCTGCAGACGTAAGTCATGCAACCAGAAGTTTTAATAGTCTTTCCTTGTGATGTTTCTTCCTACAAGTAATAATTGATACCTTCTGCTTTGATATAATTCTGTGAATTGCAAGGTATTTATTACATAATCATTAAGTGTTCTGCAATTTCATGTTTCAGTTACCATCAAACTTATTAGTAATTATTTTCAAGTTCAATGAATGAGTAACTATTATCAGTAAAGCTTTATAATAAATGCATTAAAAGCTGGCAATAATATCAGAGTGAAACATGTCCACATTCACAACAATTTGATTTTCAGAGTTTCAATTTAAATGTCAAATACTGCTTTGTGAAGTAGGAGAGTTTCAAGTTCAATTCCAGGAGTAAATTAAACTTTTAGCTCAGTAAATTTTCGTGAACCATCTAGATCAGTGTTTCCCAACCTTTTTTGGGTCATGTCCCACTTTCAACATTTTTTTGCCCCCCATACATAATTTTTAATAAAAAAAAATATTTTTTATTAAAGAAACTGATATAGGATGGTTTTTGAAAGAAAACACTTTAATATTATCATAAAACACAGTAAGTAAAATTAAAAAACATATAATGAAAAACTAAAATTCAAATTCAAAAGATTTATAATAAACATTTATTATGGCAATTTAGTGTGATCCTTTTAAGAATTTGCTTTTTTGCTATACTTTGTAACCATATCTGGCATTGTGTTTAAATAACCCAAAGAGAAAGCGGTAAAGTCGTATCAAGTCAATTTCTAAATTGCCCCCCTAAAAAATCCAAATTGCCCCCCTGTGGGGCGTGGGCCCCACGTTGGGAAACACTGATCTAGATCATGATGTGGGTGTATATGCTGTCTTATTGGCATATTTATTTGCTGTTGAGACAATCAATAAATAAAAATTGTAGACCTTTAACTGAAAATACCTTACACAAAAGATGTGCACCAAAAAAAAAACTCTAGATCAAAAAATTGGAGTTTTAGAATGAGGTTTTTCTTTCCTTTTTCATAAAATTCTAAACTGGCATGTGAGTGCCATCCTTGGTTAAAAGATGAAAATGAGACATTAATTAGTAACAGAGGTAGGATAGGACCCTTGCTAGTGCAGTTATTTCAAAGATAGGAAAAGAAGTCACATTCCAGAAGGTACATTGATCAAGAAAATGACGTGATACTTCACAACAGAAACTAAAAATTTCATTGTGGTATTATTTATGATTATGGAAAGTATTTACTTGTGTGTAATACAACAAGGCTAAGGTGGGCAGTCTGCTGTCTTAGGTTTGCCAAATGTCTCATTTTATTCTGCAAGTAAATATTTCGTATTTGTTTCTTGTCCATTTTTAATTTCACGTTCTTCTTTCTTCAACTTTAGGAAATGATAGGTTTAAATCATTCTCTGTCACTGTTTGTGTGGAAAGGACAGATGAAATACACCCAACACTCACCAAAGTTGAAGGGAGGAGGGCAGCAGCAACACAAAACAACACACAAACAAAGAAACTACAATATTTCAGGTTAAAACAATTTTTCAAGTTAACAGATGTAAGTGGCTGGGCTTGTGCAAGACTTATGTTCGACGCAGCCACTCATAGAATATCACTGTTTGAATATAAATATTTTTTTGCTGCAATACTCCGTTTCTTTAAAGAAGGAAAATATGTATTTTAAGTTACTTATTTATGGTTTCACAGGGGTGCTTTAGTGCTGGCTGACAATGGCATCTGTTGCATTGACGAATTTGACAAAATGAATGACTCTACACGCAGCGTTCTCCACGAGGTAATACTGTAATGTGCAAGACATTGTGTTTTTACACTGCGTATTAATTTCTGTAATTTTTACCTTCTCATATACATAGTATTCAGATTTATGGGAGTCAATTACATATAGCATTAAATTGATCAGCTTAAACTTTAGTTAGGAAGCAGTAATGTTCATTTAATCCCAATTGTGATGGAGCATACTCGCTTTGGTAGAAATGTCCCTACACCTCCACCTTTCCATGAAATGATTTTTCACCACCCATCTAGTTTTGCCCTTTACCAATTCCAACTTTAAACTTCTTCAGTATTTCTGTAAAATTGTTCATCATCTCCCTCAGCAGTTTATTCCAGTCACTGAAAATCTTATCTTCAAAAGAAAATGTTCCCACTTCCTTTTATCTGAAATCATAGACCAGCTTATAGTCATGATTCTCTCTCCTGTTCCACATACAACACCTAATCCTTCTACCAATATCCATCCATGTGTCATCGTGATTATAAGCCTTGTACAATCCTATCTCTTTGCCACACACACAATTCACATTCATTGGTTTTTCTGTATATTAGAGAGCACTTATACAGTGGGCTGTTGAGTTTGCTGAACATTTTTGGAAGTTATGAGCTATAGTCAGAAAATAATTTTATCATTTAGACCAAATTCAGCAAATTACATATGTGCTCCATATATTGTTGTTTAAAAAAAAAAAAATCTTGGCTATGACAACACAATTATTTCGATTCTTATTGGATTAAAACATGTATTTGAGTTCTCGTTGTTAGTATAATGATTAAATTGTCTTTTAAAGTATTGTTTCAATACGTCCTTCTGTCAGGTTCACAGCATAAATGATGTGTTGTAGCAGGTTTCTGAACGTATGGACTCACTTCGTAATTGAAATTTCAAATTCTCACATTGTATTTACTACGGAAGCTATGTGTTTACTGGTATATTTATCGGTCAGACCTGTGGAAACATTACAATCACTTCTCTTTCCAGTCCTAAGAAAGCATTACAATCACTTCTCTTTTTGCATGTTGTGATTATGAAACGTTTTGTTGTGTCATGAGTTTATTCTTTATTTTGGTTGTTAAAACCGTAATGCTCCATGTCAGTTCAGAGCACAGGCCGTAGACACTAATATTTGGTCATCGAACGTCAACTTTTATCATATTGACATTGGCAATCAGAGTAAAACATGCTTTGCCACATCAGTCCATTATCAGTATTTGTAGTTATTTATTATTATGACATAAATAATGATGAAATTAAGGAAAATTGGAGCAGCTTTTAGGTGATATAAATAAGAAAAGAAAGGGAAATTAACCCACCACATACCAAAGTGGATGGCTGCGATGAGAGGGAACACTTATGCTGACAAACAACTACACAGTATTTCGGCATCTGCCTTGTTCACTAGTAGAAAAACGGGCCATTAGGCTCGGTACGTGTGTACACAACGAACGTTACTTAATGACTAACCGAGTAGTGGGGGAACGGCTAAGGAGTAGACTATCGATATATCGGCATGCAATGTCTGAGATAATATATTGCAGGTGATGTTAAAATGAACATATGTAGTAAGGGTACGGTATAAATGAAGATAAGTTAAGTGGATTTTAACGGGTAAAGTCCAGGTGGGTGTCTCATATCCAGGATATTCTGGTACGCTAGTTGCCATCTCCGGAGTTCTACTGCAGTGGTGCTGTCAGGGAAAACTCTGACTGCTCTCACAGTAAAACAGTCGTTGAGGTTGTTGGAATTTTGGCTATTGGCATGTTCTGGTATTGGAAGGTACAGGTTGCGGGTGTGGACTGTTTGTCTGTGGCCATTCATTCTCACAGAGTTGCTGTGTGGTGAGGCATATGTAAGAGCTAGTGCGATAGCGGCAAGTTAGTTGGTATATAAGATGAGTTGTTTAACAGGTGGCATGTCCAATAATGGGGAAAGTTTCCCCTGTGGTACAATTGGAATATGTAGTGGTGGGTGGAAGCATGCTGCAGATTTTACAGCGGGATCTTTTGCAAGGATGAGATCCAAATGGTGCTTTTGGTGAGTCTGACGGAGGGTATTTGTGGACTAAAATGTTCTTAAGATTGGGTGGTCTGCTAAAACATTCACGCGGTACATTGGGTAGAATTTTGTGTAAGAGAGTACGCATTTCTGGAAACGAGCGAAGGAAGTCATACCCCTGTCACAAGATATGGCTGATGGACCCGAGGCCAGGAGAGAACTGAGTGACAAAGGCAGGGCTATGGTTGGTTTTTGTAGGAGACAAATGAGAGTGGTTACGTGGAGGGTGGGTGATCGCGCGGGAGATCTGTTTATGTACAAGATCCCTGGTGTAACAACGGGAAATAAGGGCTTGGGATAGGTTCTGTGAGTATTGATGGAGAGAATGAGCATCAGAGCAAATGGGACTTCCATGGGTGGCAAGACTGTATGGGAGGGAACGTTTGGTATGGAATGGATGGCAGCTATCAAAGTGTAGATACTGCTGTAAATTAGTGGGTTTGATGTGGAATGCAGTAAGAAGGACACTGTGCCTGAGCATGATGTCAACATCGAGGAATGTGATGTGTGAGCAGGAGTAAGTCCAGGTCAAATTGATGGAATTTTTGCTATTGTTAAGGGAGTGGAGGAATTCAAGGAGGCGGTTTTCGCTGTGGGTTCAAATCTTAAATATGTCACCTATGTATCTGAACCACACAGTAGGTTTAAAGGGAGTATTGTTCCTCCAGACAACCCTTACTACATATGTTCATTTTACCATTGCCTGCAATATATTATCTCAGATACTGCATGCCGATATATCGATAGTCTACTCCTTAGCCGTTCCCCCGCCCTCCCCCACTACTCGGTTAGTCATTAGGTAATGTTGTGTACACACGTACCGAACCTATTGGCCCGTTTTTCTACTAGTGAACAAGGCAGATGCCGAAATATTGTGTAGTTGTTTGTCAGCATAAGTGTTCCCTCTCATCGCAGCCATCTACTTTGGTATGTGGTGGGTTAATTTCCCTTTCTTTTCTTATTTATGACATAAATAAGTAACACACGGATTTTGTTTCTGAGACTGTCATGAATTGCAATCCCATTTACTTGGGTAAATTAGTTACCATGGCATTTTAATTTTTATGGGACATTAGTATAGACTGCTGTCTATTTAATCCAAGAACATCTTACAGTTTAAATTCAATATTATATTCCCGGTTGTTTTTATGCTATATGCTAATTTTCAGGAAAAATGGATCACCCTTATTATCTACGTACCAACCATCCAATCACAGCTTTTAGTCCAGTTTTAGTATTCATGAAAGCAAATGTTGTCATGGTTCACAATTTTTGTTTAAAATGTACCTGTTTTACAAGCAGTAATTCAAAATGTACCACATACAGTAAATGAAACAGAGCAACAGGAATGTTTGAGCTTTTGACATTTGTCACACTGATGGTTTTTAATTTAATTTTTCTCCTCCTCTCCCTCCCCACTTTTTCGTGTGGTGTTTAGCTCTCACAGAGACCACTTCAAAAACTATGTTCAGCCATGTTAGAAGTGAAATTTGTGGCAGTTTGAAATTCTATCATGAAGGCAATACATATTTTCTTAATACGGCATGAATTACGTGCTGCATATTAAGGAACTCCACTACAAAACTTCCTCCCCCCCCCTCCTCTCTCTCTCTGTTATACATCACTTGCATTTAATAATTTTGTGGTGTAAACGCTTCACCCAAACATTGTAAATTCTATGTGTGTTTTCTGTTTAGTAGTTGTACCGTAATCTCAACCTGTTAAGAGATGGTTTTCTTTAGCCACAATCCACTGCTTCTGTCTGATTGAGTGTAATGGTATTAACGACTGATGCATACTCTTTCAAGTTTAGTTTCCTTCCTATCATGTCAACAGAAGTACACCATCATTCACTGCAACGTGAGGTATGATTGTGAAGAAACAGCTGTACCACACGATGACAAAGTACAATTTTAGTAAGAAGGATGTTTGTATGTTTGTGGTATCACTGCCAGAAAAACACCTTTATTATTGCCACAAAAATTACTTTTTATTTTATTATGTATTATTTGTGTTAATGTTTGTTACTATTTTTATTATCCATGTGGTAAATTAATGCCTAGTTGGTAGGAAAAGATTACAGTTTGCTAGGTGGATCCCAATTGGATTACCATTAAAAACAGTAGAACATGGCAGTTAGATATAAATTATTGTATACAACAACTCTGAAGAGAGATGAAAAAGAAAAGTTATACTGCCACATATGGAAAAAAGTAGATAGTCTTACATGTGTATGTGTGCATTTTAAGGTGATGGAACAGCAGACACTGAGTATAGCTAAGGCTGGAATCATTTGTCAGCTAAATGCCAGGACATCCATATTAGCAGCTGCAAATCCTTGTGAATCACAGTGGAACAAAAACAAGACTATTGTTGAAAATATAATGCTTCCACACACCCTCTTATCTCGGTAAGAAATTGTTTGCATTTTATTAAGTGTTAGTAAGAAATGTAGATATATTAAATGCTGTTTGATTTTCTAATATTAGAATCTCTTCATTATTTTTTATTGCAGTTTTGATCTTATCTTCTTGATGCTTGATCCTCAAAATGAAGTATATGATCGAAGACTTGCTCGACATCTTGTTTCACTGTATTATCAAAGTCAAGACAGTGAAGAGGAACGGTTTATGGTATAATTACATTGATTAAGTGAGATATATAAAAATATGCACCCCATCCTCCCCAAATAGACCTCCACCCTTAGTGAAATGCTAACGTAGTTATAATGTTAAGATATACAATAATATTTTCATTGAAGCAGCTGAACTACATTATTTTAAGTATGCAAAAGCCCACCATGGATGAGAGAAAGCAGTAGAAAATACGTCTAAAGATAATCAGATAATTTCAGTTTTTATTCTGATGTAGTGAAGAAAACGGAAATACAGGTCAAGCAATACAAGGTTGTAAGTGATAATATTTTTAAAGTGTGTGATGGAATGGCAAACCCTAATTTTTCTGCCAAAAAATAATGAAATGGTTAAATTGGACGGGGTTTGTACACACAAATAAATTTTCAGCCAGTGAGCTACTTTAACATCCATGGCTTTTATCTGTTAAATTAAATAGAATGCTGTTTTGTGTTCAGAAGGTAGTTCTGTTTAATTAGAGCTTATAACATTTGAATTTTCATTTTCTTTTCTTGGTACTGACCAGAATAAAGAAAGTGTAAATAATTTTTCAGTTCTGCTGGTCATTTTCCATTTCATGTAAACCACCTTATAAGCTTGAACTATGATAAGCAGCACACTTGTTTTGTCTATCTTAGCCTTTTATCTCCAAGTTTAAAAATTAATAAATCCTATACTACTATGTCATGTCGTTAATTACTAACTGATAAAAAATGTAGAGCTTCTATGTCTTTTCTAATCTGTCATTTCTGCTTCTCTTTATGATCTTTGCTTTACAATCATTTTTTGATGGTCTACCTCTATCAATAATTTGTTCATATTCTTTGATATTATTTTCCTTGATACAAGAATAAAGACTTTCCCGATGTGTTGCTGAAATGTAATCTTCAACGGTTCTGTGCCAGATAGCATTGAAGAAAGACGAGCTTTCAGCAGCTAGCTCTGCCGCTATAATCAGTCATCAGGTCTGTTGTTACAACTGTGACAGCCAGAGCTGTTAGTGGGAAACGTGGTTGTCTCAGAAAGGACGAAGCTGGTTTCCACAAGTCGCTGAGCCACAGGCCCATGTCCCTATTAATAGTATTATTAATCACCCATATTTCTATGGCTTCTTTAATAACTGACTCCCAGAAGAAGGAACACTTTGACAGTACTTTCACATTATTAAAGTCCATTTTGTGATCATTTTCTATAATGTGTTGCACAACGCCATATTTCTCTAGCTGAATCTAACAGATGTTACGCTCATATTTGACCACACAGCCCTTGATGGTACGGATGGTGTGGCCAATATAAGACTTGTCACACTAGCACGGTATGCTGTAAACTCCAAGCATCTTCGACCCCAAATCATAATTCACAGATCGTAGCAAATCATGGATTTTGGCAGGAAGATGGAAAATGCTGTTTATTCCATGTCACGCTAGTATCCTGCCTATTTTATTCGAGATGTTACCTGCATATGGGATGAAGGCCAGATCTTTAGACTGTTCTTCTGGCTCCACTGGACGTCTATTTGCCTTTTCCTGAAGTGCTCATTCTAACAGTCGGTTCAGATATTCGTTCCTCTTGTAGGTAAGGCAGTGATGATGTAATCAGGACTGTGCCTTTTTTAGGTTAGGGGCTGCTGGTGAAGGGGTGGAAATATATGATCAAAGTGATACTGATTGTATATCCACGATGGGTAAAAATTACAGATTTTAAAGAAATAGATGAAGTTGCTGAAACAATAACTGACTGGGGTATAACTCGGGAGGAGGAAGTTAATGTTGAAATTATAAAGCCAGTAATAAGGGTGTTACTGGTGAAGTGTAGAGGTATAATAAACAAAGTAATAAAATTTGCAAACTTAATAGAGATACACAAACTACAAGTAATAGTAGGGGTAGAGTCTTGGTTAAAAGAAGTAGTACTAGACAATGAGGTTTTTCCCAACGGTTGCAGATTGTACCGCAGAGATAGAGGAGCATTTGGTGGAGGAGTTTCATACTAGTTAGCAAAAAAACTGTCACAGTTCGCTGGTGTTCATAGATCATGAGTTACTTGGGATAGATTTCTGGGGTAATAAAAAAGAAAACATGAGGGTTTTGGCTGCCTACTGCAGTGAAAGAATGAATTGATAGTGTAGCACTATATCTTTCAAAGGTTTTAGACAGTGAGCCACAAAATGGTAATAAATAAGGTAAAAACTATTGGAGTGGATGAGAAAGTGATTTGCTGGGTAGAATTTTTAAAAAGGTAGAAAACATAAAGTTAGGGTTGGAATGCACTATCTAAAGAAGTGGAAATAATAATTGTAGTGCCACAGGGTAGCGTATTGGGACCATTGCTATTTATTATTCTAATGAATAACTGTGTTGATCATTTACTATCAGAAATTAGATTGTTTGCAGATTTCCCTCACTCTGTGTACCAGCATGTACAACACAGTGTTGTTCCGTGCTGGTTGGCATGTAAGTAACGGTCTGTGTGTGTGGGTTTTTTCGATACACATTTTGTGAAAGGGTTCCATCTGGTCTCGGCTGGATCAGAATGTCTTGGAAAGGCAAGTCGCCATTCTCCTCTAGCTCAGTCGTGAATTGTATATTTGGGCTAATTCCATTGAGGTGATCCAAGACTATGGCTCCCATGTGGCCAAACAACAAACATGTTGTCTACATAACGATAGAAACATGACGGCTTAAGGACAGACTTTTCAATCGCTTTATCTTTGAAATGCTCCATAAACTGATTGGAAACCGCGGTAGACAATGGTGATGCAGTGTGTACCGAAAACCCACACACACAGATCGCTACTTACATGCCAAAAGCTTCCACCACCTAGCGTAGAAGAACACCGTGTTGTACATGGTGGTGCACACAGCGAGGGAAATTTCCGATGCTGACAGTATGCCAACAGAACTTGAACATCTCTGCCTTATCTTCAAGAGGAATGGATATCCAAACCGACTGATAGAATGGGCACTCTGGGAAAAGGCAAATTAACGTCCAGTGGATCCAGAAGAACAGTATAAAGATCTGGCCTTTATCCTGTATGCAAGTAACATCTTCCTGCCAGAGTCCATGATTTGTTATGATCTGTGAAGGGTGATTTGGGGTTGAAGACGCCTGGAGTTTTCAGCGTACCATGCCAGTGTGGCAAGTCTTATATTGGCCAGACCATCCATACCATCAAGGCCCGTATGTATGGCCAAACATGAGCATAACATCTGGTTGTTTCACCTCGATAAATCTGCCGTTGCGTAACACGCTATTGAAAATGGTCTTCGGGAATGTAAAAGTACTCTCACAGTGTTCCTTTTTCTGGGGGTCAGTTATTGAAGAAGCCATAGGAATACGGCTGAATAATAATACTGTTAATATGGACATGAGGCTGTTGCTCAGCGACTCGTGGAAACCAGCTTTGTCCATTCTGAGACAACCACGTTACCCACTAACAGCTCTGGTTGTTACAGTCATAACAACTGACCTGCTGATGGCAGCAGAGGTAATCGCCAGAAGCTCATCTTCAACACTATCCGGCATAGAACCCATGAAGATTACATTTCATTTTCTTAATTCTTACTAGATAGAAACTATTTAGTAATAAGGCATAATATGCTGACTCTTTGAATTATTATTGTGTATCCAAATTATCCTTTCACAAACTTGTTTTCTTCCACCACACACATGGTGTCCCCCACTCATGGAACCCATTTTTGTCTCTCATGACTACTTAACTACAGCAAACTTTTTGGATAATGGTGACAATGAAACTTCCGTTAAACAGTGAAAGTAAGATAGGATACGGAAAAGTAACTCATCACTTGTCACAGATGAAGGCAGAACCATACGAACATGAGAAAATGCAAAAAACAAACACACTTCACAATATTTCGGTTCGTAAGAGATGGGACATATGGCAGGAGGGAGTTGTGTACAGGGTGAAAATAATTCTGTTTCATTATTTAAGTCTGGCTTCTATAAAATGTCAGATTTCTTGTCTGTTTGACATTATTCACATGTGTTTGATAAAACTAGAGTTCATTTTTATCTAGGAATTCTAGTAGTCTGCTGTCTTTTTCATTTATTTCAGTATTTCCTCTTTTTCTTTCTATTACAATGTTTTGTTTGCTTATGATCATTAGATTTTCCTCACACTTTATGTACTTAATTAGCTCTTAAATTTTGGCATGTACTTTCTCTGTTTAATTAACAATAGCTTGCAAATGAGTCTTGTAGAGTTAAACTAATATGGCAATTCTAGGCTTGAATTCTTTCTTGATGGATATAATCCTGACACAATAGTTTGCTGACAATGAAACACACAGACTATAAGCACTGAAAACAGGATAGGATAGGGAAAATAACCCATCAGTCATGAGAGTGTACAAGGTGTATATTGGTGATGAGGTGTGGAAATATATTGGTATAAGAATTAAAAGTAATGCATGGAAGGGAAGAGATGGCCATGACCGCAAGCTAGAAATCAATTTGAGGAAAAAGGGTGTGGGAAGATTTTCTTTTGTATGCAAAGGGGGTCAGGGATTGGAATAAGTTACCGAGAGAATTAATTGATGTACAATTTAACAAAAACCTTGAAACAATTTAAAGTTAAAATTTGTAGAAGGCAAAAGTAGGTGGGTAGAGGAAAGGGGAGAAAATATGTGTGTGGGGACATTGCAAACACATAGTGTGCTCCATGGCAATTAAATTAAAAAATCAACTTACCACACATGCAGGCAGGAGGGCCAGATGAATACCAAAAAAAAAAAAAAAACGCACACAATTCACACCCTCCCCCGCCTTTATCAGTTATTTCACCTATCCTGTCTTATTTATAAGGTCATTTAGAACATTTTAATATTTTCTCTTTCATTACAAATTCTAGTGTTACAATTCCCTTAAAAGCTGATTTAGAGCTCAGAAATCTTGTGAAATTTTCCATTTAACTTTTTTTCCAAGGAGCCAAAACTCCTGTTGAATGTCATGGTCTCTAAGGGAATGTAATCTAAGGGTAACATAGTGTCCTTAACTATTCCCATCTTCTGACCTGTTGGCAGGTAGTCACATTTTGCTATAAGTTGTCCGTTCATCATAATCTTTAGTTCTGAGAAATGTACTTGCATACTAGACCCTCACTATATAACAGTAGAGTTTACCAGTCTCCAGCATCACAGAGTAATGTAGCTTGTATCCTCTACTAGTGACTGAAAATAAGAAGAAATAAAAATTACAATACTTTTTCTTCAAATGATCTTTTTTCTTGGAAATATCCTGGCACTATGATGATGAAAAATATTATTAAATTCTATGCTGCCTGAAGATATTTTTTTTCATTACACTACAATTTTTTACTATTGAAGATGGGATGTAAAAAAATAATAGAACAAGTGCTACTATAAAGGCAACTAACTTAAAATGATCTATCTTGTGTATTTATGTAGGACATGACTTTGCTTCGTGACTACATTGTTTATGCAAAAGAGCATATCCATCCAAAACTGAGTGAGCTGGCATCGCAGAGACTCATCCAGGCGTACGTTGACATGCGGAAGGTGGGCAGTGGCCATGGCCAGATAACAGCATACCCCCGCCAGCTTGAATCACTCATTCGGCTATCTGAAGCACATGCTAAAGTCAGATTCTCACAAGTGGTCGAGATATTGGACGTCGAAGAGGCGTGGAGGTAAGTGTGTGTTTTGACAGCCATTGCCTATTGTACTTCAGTTATTGTAGTGGTTTGTTTCTTGTATTCCTCATTTCTGCCATTAAAAATTGTGGTATCCACGACTTTAAAAATCCTAAAATGAATATTTTTTGTTGCTTATGATGAATTAGCTTGCAGTTTGTAATTTCCCTATTTGACATTTTTACTGACTAATTATTCTACATCTGGAGGGAAAGTTTTCTGCTTATGTAAGTAACTGTGTTTCATGTGCTACAAGTCACTCCATATAATAATAATAATAAAAATTAAAAATAACTTTTAGAAAATATCTGGTAATATCGATAATAATAGAACAGAAGACAGTGCCAAAGCTCTATGAAGGCAGCTTTAGTAGACGGCAGATTTATGTTCTTTACCTGTTTAAGAAATATTTCATTTTGTTAATGGTCATTGTTAATTTATGTGACACTGCCTCTGTTGTCTAGTAAATTATCAGAGTCTTCTGTGAACAAAGCAAAGCATCCTGGAACCATTTGACACCTCATTATATGGTGACAAATGGAAGTTATAACAATTTTTAGCCATGTATGCAGATTTTTTTAATGTCCCTTTAATGGCTCTGTCTGTAGTAAAGAGATAAATAACGCTGTAGGATAAAGTTATGTATACATTCTGCTGAAATACTTAGCCTTAAAGTCTCTGTTTCCATTTGTTTTCCAAGGTGTAGAATAGTATCACAGAACTTTGAGAAAGGATGGAAAAAATTAGACGGACAGCTTAAAGTGATTGATAACATTTGATGTGCTTCTCAAGACATTACTGTATTTGCACTAGAGATACTTAAGTAATACGAGGGCTATCCAGAAAGTAACAGACGTTTTGATCTGGTGCGGCAATGGGAGGGGCTAGCGCCACCATCTTGAAGTCAGAGTGTCCCTACACTCAGTACGCAACCAGCCGTGGTATTTTGTGCATCTTGCCTGTAGTACTTTGTATACAGTGGAATTTTAAAATGAGCGCTTCAATAGAAAATCCCGCCAGTTGTGAAGTGCGAGCTGTGATAAGGTTTTTGTTGGCAAAAAATCACAAACCAATTGAAATTTATCACCAGATTTGTGATGTGTACGGCCAAGGAATAATGAGTGAAAGCCGAGTGAGGCAGTGGTGCATTGATTTTAAAAATGGCCGAACCAATGTACACGACGAGGATCGCAGTGGTAGGCCTAGTCTTGTGAGTGATGAATTGGTGCCGAAAATCAATGAAAAAATCCATGAAAATCGCCGTTTCATGATTACGGAACTCTCAGAACAATTCCCCCAAATTTCACGGAGTTTAGTTCATGAAATTGTGGTTGGTAAACTTGGTTACCACAAATTTTGTTCGAGGTGGGTTCCGAAAATCCTAACGGAAGACCACAAAAAACAGAGACTTTCTGTAGCACTGACATTTCTGGAAGACTACGACAAAAGTGGAAACCAAGTTATCGAACGTATCGTAACTGGCGACCAGACTTGGGTAAAGCACGTCACCTGCGAAACAAAACGGCAGTCGATGGAAGGGGGACACACGCATTCACCCAAGAAACCGGGAAAGTGTATGCAAATGCTGTCAGGAGGAAAAATCATAGCTACTGTGTTTTGGGATGCTCATGGAGTGATTCTCGTTGATTTTCTTCAACATGGCCATACAATCAACTCAGAGACGCTCGATACAAAGCAAGCGTCGGGGAAAACTCTGCGAGAAAGTTTTGTTTCTCCACGACAACGCTCGTCCACACACAGCCATCCGTACCCAAGAGCTATTGGATGGTTTTTGGATGGGAAGTTTTCAATCATCTGCCGTAAGTCCGGATTTGGCACCGAGCGACTACCACCAGTTCCCAGTGATGAAGACGTGGCTCGCGACGCAACGCTTTGCTACTGACGCTGTACTGCATGCCGGTGTAAACCAGTGGTTGAGCTCGCAGGCGGCAGATTTCTACAGAGCGGTTATTGAAAAGTTTGTACCACGTTATGATAAATGCCTTAAATTAAATGGTGATTATGTAGAAAAATAGCCTAAGAGTTTACCTCCAAAATGTATATAATAAAAATTGTTTTTTTTTTTTTTTGCTTTGTTTATTTTTTATTTCAAAACGTCTGTTACTTTCTGGATAGCCCTCGTATTTATTTAAATAACTCATAGTATGGGTTTCATGTATAGAAAAGTATAAAAATCAACTTCTACAAACTTTGTCTATCCTAAAGGCCTTAAACTATTTCGCTATGTGAAATATATTAATGTGCTTATAATTTAACAAAACAGAAATCAGCTCAGTGTTAATTATTAGTTAGATGCACCGCAGTCAAATACTTGTAGACATGAATGGATTTTCTCCATAAGAGTCAGTTATCAAGTGACATTATTCAATGCCTGGTGCTTTGTCAAGTAGCTGTGAACCACAGTTACCAGTATATGCAAGTTTTGTTCAATGTACTAAAAAAAAAAAAGGTGTTTGATGTCTTCCACTGATGTAGCCACCCTTGACATAACATGATCTAATTTTAAAAAATTTACATCAGGACAGTAATACAACAGTCCGTTGTAACATATCTTAGAATTTCATATAGCAAATGAGGTTCCAGAATAGCGAGTTTAGTTGAAGTATATGATACCGCAGTTCTAGAGTCAATTTTGTATTTAATTTAGGGAATAATTCAAAACAATATAGGTAATAATTCAAGTGTAAACAGTAAATTGAGGAGTTAAATTGATTTAAACAGCTGTAGGAAACTTAACCTAAGATTTGGATATGTAATATTTGGTTCTGATATAACTTCGCTAAATCAGTATTTTTCGTTACTTCAAAAGATATTCAGGAGAATAAATAACCAGAAGATAATCAAGTTTGTTGCTAAAGAACCCTACTTAGAGTTTGTATATATTAAAGAATAATATGCCGGTATTGAAATTTGCCACGAAATTTTCCACTTTGAAATCGAAGAATTCAGTTGATAGAAAACACCTATGAAATCAGCTTGCGGAAGGAAAGTAGCGTAATTTTGGTTGAAACAACATACTAAAGTTTTGGAAAGTTTCTTACAGTTTGAATATTAAATGGTAGAGCAAGACATATGCTTAAAGGAAAAGTTAAATATTTCATTCATATTTAGAAGTTCGTGAAAAGAAATTGTGTTCAAAGTAAAGTTTGATTAGATACAAAGGATTTCTAGTAAGTTTCATTTAAATCTATGCAGGCATTTAATTTGGATATAGCGAAATAAGTTTTGGCACTAACAACAATTTGTTAATATGGCTTGGCTAGAACTGCGTTCACCTGGATGAACATTTCAAAATTTGTAGTAAATCATAGAAAGCACTCAGATACTTCAGATTTTCACAGTAACAATTTTTCAGTTCGTAGATTTGTTTGAAGCTACTTTCGAGTCGGTATCTTGAGTAATTTAAGTGGTCAATTTTTTTTTTTTTTTTTTAAATTTTATCCCACTTTTGAAAATGGTAAACACACTTTATTTGATATCAGATAGAGGGATAGCAGTTTAAGAATAGAATAAAATTTGTTTTGGTTTAGTAACAGTAAAATTACGAAAGTTATTAACAAGTCTGGGTGATTACATCAAAATGATTTTTTTACGGAAAAACTAATAGAGTTACAGAATTTTTTTATAAAGATTGAATTTAACATTTTTCATAATATCTAGCAACTCCCAAAATTTCAGAGTGATAGGAACACTTTTAATATTTAAGGTCAAAAGAGTTGATGTAAGTTTATACGAAACTGATCAGTTATCGGATGTTCTCATGGGAAGAGGAAGTTTTGGATGTTCCCACATGTAGAAAACATAAATATGCTGCCTGGAATCTTCCCTCGCCCCAGTCTTTCAGAAGCAGTGAGCGCAGCACTATGTAGGTCGTTGTTGCAAGTTTGGACGCGTGGCAAGGCAGATAATGGTTTTGTACTCTCACGGTTAACTTTCATGGTGGCGTGTGTGGAAAATTTCAACAGCTCATGTAGCTAAAGGATAGCTAAGAGGTCGTGAGGTTGGTCTGACTCGAATAGATTAGTCGAATTTGCAAGATTATCTTCAGTGAATTTGTCTGATGCCAGTTCAGTTTGACTTTGCAGATCTTTCAAGAATATAATGATCTTAACCAACAATAGACTCGTGAACATTATTTACCACCTTTCCTTAGTTTGGGGTAAAACAAGCTAAGTGGCGACCTATTAAATCTAGTAAAGCCATAGCTGAACATTATCCAAGGTTACCGATAGTTATAGCTGAGACAGAGCGTTTTGCACCCACCTCACTGCAAGCTTGTGTCTCACACCGTGCTATTAAAAGGATTCTGCAAAATACCTTTACAGATTTAATCTTGTTCACTTACACACTATCTGTCAATTATAAATCGTTTTATTTAACCTATGAACTTTCATTAAATCATTTCAGGCTACATCGTGAGGCTCTGAAGCAGTCTGCAACAGACCCTTTGTCGGGCAAGATTGATGTCAGTATCCTAACTACAGGTATTAGCATGGCTGGCAGAAAGCGTCGGCAAGAAGTGAAGCAAGCCCTGGGAAAACTCATCAGTTCCAAAGGGAAGGTGACAACTCTTAACTACCAGAAGACATTCAACGAATTCAGGGATGGTTCAGAGTTGGTAAGTGAGGTTTAGACATTTGTGTGCTCTTTTTTTTTACTGTCATAATTTTCATTATTTTCTTCTTGGGAAAAAATAATTCCCTTCTTCACATTTCAGCTACAGTTTTCCTTATAATATACACTTGAACTATCATGGTTTAGGTTCCATATAAAACTGTGCCCCTCCCCTCCCCCTTCCTAAGTTTGTATACAATGGTTTTAATTACCCAATAATACCAACATATTTACTGACATTAGATTTGGTATCAGAACAAATTATTTCCTTACTGATTTCATTCAGCCAATAATAAAACTGCCACAGATATTGGGATAAGGGCTGCTGAATACGTCTTTAGAAACGGTTAAAAAAATATAATTTTTTGTATTTTTTAATTTATCAATGTAATCTTATTTTAGTTCTAAGCGCTTTTCCAAATGCTTCTAGTAGGATTTTGTAAGTTCTGCAAAACAGTCAACTGTTCTGGCACTGACGACCTTGTTCGACACGAACCATTGTTCACAAAGCCATTTTTAAAGTTTGGAAATAACTGGGGGCTAAATCTGGCAAATATGGCGGATGCTATAATAATCCGAACTCTCAATTATTTTGAGCATCAAAACTCTGCAGGTGTGCACCTGTGCATTGTTCTGTTGGAAGAGGATCTTTTTCTTTTCCAAATGAGGATTTTGTTTTATTGATTCCTTCACCTAACAGGTGCAGTAATGACACATAGTAAGCTCCAGTTAATGTATGCCCCTTTTTCCAAGTAATCGACTTAGATGATTCCATGTGCTTCAAAAAAAAACTGTGGCCAATTTCACAGTCTTCACCTTCTTCTGAGCCCGTGTGCTTTAAAAAATGCACTCTTTAGACTGTTCCTTAGTTTCTGGAGAAAAGTAATATATCCATATTTCATTCACAGCTATGTATTGATGCAGAAACTGCTTATGGTTGCAACAGAAAACAGCCTCAAAGTCAACTACATGATTGTGTTTATTATGAGAGCAAATGTGGCACCCATCTTGAAGAATTTTTTTTTCACACCTAATTTTTCATGCAAAATTGAATACAGTAAAAGCTTCTTATTCGTGGGCGATACATTCCGTAAATATGCCGCGAATATGGAATGGTAATTTGTATGGGATTGTAGGGGTACGTTCAAAGGTTTTTTAAAAAATTTTAAAAAATAAAAAAGTCAAATTAAACTCAATTTATTAAAAGATTTTAAGCAACATGTTTTAATTATTATTGTCAGGCATAGCAATGTTTTAAAGAATTCAGTTATTTGTTCTTGTTTTTCCACTTTTAAGATGTTTTTCAATTCGGATTGATTTTCAGCTGTGACGTTAACAATTTGTCTTTTGAAAACAAGACTTCTTTCCATAGACAGATCAATTTTCATGAAGAAATCACAAAGCTCATTTGCCATGCGTATACCTTCACTCAGGTTTCTTAAATTAAATGTCACCATTTCAGTGCTCATTGAAGCCTCTTCTGCAATGGGTTGGGGATTTAACATTTCCTCCAAGTCGATTTCACACAAATCTTCATCTTGCGATTCTAGCAACTCTTGAATGTCGCTTGATTTTGAATTTGCACGGAGTCTCCATCATTTCCGACAATGATATCAGGCCACAGTTTTCTCCAGCATGATTTCAAAATGTATGGCTTCAGTTCTTGCAACAATTCTTTTATTGTAACAATGCATTTTGCTATGTCAAAATTTTTCCAGCATTGTATAACATTCATATCAGGATTGCATTCCATGGTGTCCAGTATGATTTTGAAAGTTTGTCTAATGTAATAGAGCTTAAAGGCTTGGATTATTCCCTGGTCCATAGGTTGAAGTAAAGCTGTTGTGTTAAGAGGCAAGAATATCACCTTAATATTTAGAAGCATAGTTTCAAGCTGACGAGGGTGACCTGATGCATTGTCCAAAACTAAAATGTCCTTAAAATCTAAATTATTTTTCTTTAAATAAGTTTCAGCTTCACGAACAAAACAGTTCCAGAACAAGTCATAGAAAATAACACTTGTAGCCCACTTTTTTTTATTTTCATGCCAAAACACCGGCAGGTTGTCCTTGTTTTGATTTTTCAAAGCACACGAATTTAAAGATCTGTAGAGCATTAGTGGCTTAATAACACAATCACCTGATGCGTTAGAACGCAGCAGCAGTGTGACTATCTTTTGCTGCCTTGAAACCAGAGGCGCACTTTTCACTTTTGGATATGAAAGTTTTGTTTGGTATTCTTTTCCAAAATAGGGCAGGTTCGTCTGCATTAAACACTTGTTCAGGTTTGTATCCACCATCAGCAATTATGTTTAAAAATTCTCCTGGATATCTATCTGCTGCGGCGGTGTCTGCAGATGCAGCTTCTCCAACAATTTTGATGGTATGCAATGATTGTCGAACCTTGAATTTATTGAACCAACCTTCCAATGCTTGAAATCCTCCACTTGTACGTTCATCACCAGGTTCTTTAAAATGCGCTTAGAGACGCTTTGTCTTCTCACGGGTAATAGAGCCATTTAAGGGCACTCTTTACTGGTTACGGTCTTCAGTCCATAATGATAACGCAGCTTCCACTTTTTCAATTGTTGCATCACCGATAATTTTCGCCGACGTTGAAGCTATAGAATTCCGTATTTTGTCTTCAGATTTCTTGATGGATTTGTTAACACTGAAAGAACGTGTTATGGATTCAAACTACTCGCCAAGGCGTAAATGGTCTAGCATTTCTATTTTTACTCTAAGCGGCAACACAACTTTTTCGGCAAAGGAACTAATTTTTCTTTGATTTTCCTAGACATTATAAATTGCAAACAAAGCAGAGGAGTCACCATGTTATTCACTCAGAACTATTGCAGCGACTGACTAGTTGAAGTAATAATTGATTCAGAGCCGATCGTGACGGAGTGACTTTTATCAAAGGTCATAGCGGAACGTGTAACACAGCAGCACCGGTGGGTTTTGACAATGAACTTTAATTTTGGGTGGCAATAAGATTTGCTTTTTTAGTCGTTTCTGTTAGATAGAGTTACTCTCGGCACATGCCAGCAGTACTCAAACAATAAAGACACGTCATTAAAAGGTAAACAAATCCGCTGAATGTACCGAATGGATCCACGAATAATAAAAAATTCAAGTTGCGAATACAGAAAGTTGTCACAATTATTTTATCCGCAAATACTGAAACTGCAAATAAACAGCTTTGACCTTATGCTGTGCCTTGCAATATGCCTGTGACCTCTATTATTTTGCTTACTTAGATTTTGTCAATCAGTTAAAACCATATTGTGGATTTTTTCAATGATTTTGGGGGTGGTCAGTTCCACTGGACGTCCCAAAAGTTGTTCATCTCGTGTGGATGTTTGGCCATGTATAAACTTATTTACCCGATAGCAAACAGTTGCAAATGCAGGAGTAGATGGAATTTCATCCAACTCGGCTTTGATCTCTTTCAGTTTTAAGCCTTTTAAACAAAAGTGTTTAGTCACTGCTCAAAACATTTTTTTTTCTATTTTTCTAAATGAACACCACCCGTCTGCTTCAATCAACAAAAACAGTGAAACCATGTGACAGTGGTAACTGAGAGTTTATCTGCTATCTAGTGAGTAATGATGGTTACTTTTAAAAAAAATAGTTTTTGACACTATGTATGCCATCTCTCGGATTTTCTAAGGACTTATTGAACAACCCAGGTATGTAAATTACAAAATATATATACAGTAGTCAGTTTAAAAGCCTGTTTTGAATACTTATTAAATATTTCAGTTTTATATAATATGATAATGAACAGGAATATTTTCTAAGGCATTGTAGCTAAGGAAGGATAGGGAAATTCAACCCAACACTTACCGTAGATGACAGCGACTGGGATCGACGAACACATATAAACACAATTGATTGACTCAGTGGTTATTAGTATTAGGGTTGAAACAAAGCTCCACATATGCAAGTGCAGAACATCGGAATGTAATCATGCCTCCGCATCCACAAGTTTAAAAGTGAAGGTTTTGTTTACACTGGAATATATATATATATATATGTGTGTGTGTGTGTGTGTGTGTGTGTGTGAGTGAGATCTTATTTTTGCTCTTTATAAAAAAAAATTCAGGACATCTTCTCTTAGCTAATACCAAGTGGATTTTAAGTTCCTGCAATATGAGTAACAGTAAATAATGTTGTGTTGTATATTTGAACTAACATGTTGAGTAAGAGCAGTGGAAAGACAGGTGGCAAGCACAGTAATGTGCAGTGGTGTGATCTTGTGCTTGTCATTTGCATATGGTGAGCTATGATCTCCGCAAATTATATTTCTCAAAGATTGTTTTGTTTGCGTGGGCGTAATTAGGTATACAATTCATTTGTAAAATGATCACATTTCTTTCTTGTTGAAAAATAAATAAAAGAAAATGTAATTTGGCATTGTTATCTGGAAGTATATGATAATTAGGGAGAATGTAGAATTTGTGATGGAAGTATTCTTATGTTGATTTTTAGTAAAACATTAAATTTAAAAAAAAAATATTTTTCCACCTCCACTTCCACCAAATGTCAGAATCTCCAATGATGACCTTCACAGCCCTGGTCAGTATTATCACATCTAACCTCCTCGCTAAGTGTCTCATCTACTTGCAAGAATTAGGCTTAACATTTTGAGGTGTTTTGTTACACGTGTTCATCTATTTTGTGATCTTTGATCCCAGCTGACACTATCTTTGGACAGTGATGGTCTGAATTTTCTTCCTTACTTTCATTGTAATAGACAAAGTATTCTCTAATACCAAGCTAAGACTGGAAACAACTGCTCAAGATGCCACGAAAAGAGAAATGATGATTAACAAGTTCTTCATTACCCAATAACAGATTGTTATGGAGCAACAACCAAAACTTTTGTGCAAATCATAATGGGAGAACACAGTCTCCACCAAAGTTTGGTCTTTGATAAGCATGCAGAGGTACTCTCTCTTGCATTTAATTTGTAACAACTGACATTTAGAGGTATTTGTGTGACACCATTATGGGGCTTTCAAATTAAACTAGGGTGCATAAATGAACATGGAGTAACTTACCTGTCATTTGTTATATGTGGCTATAAAAATGTAAATATGTTTCACTTCAAACATCTAGTTTTCAGTTCACACTCCTTTAAAACAAAATAAAAATAATAGATTGCTTTAATATTGTCAGTTTCAATATCAGTGGTAGATAACGTTTCAAATGAAAACTAGATATTAGGCATTAGAATCTGAATAGTTCACATATCTTTTGGCATAACACTGGCAAATTTTCTGTTTTATCCAAGCTGTATATTTATGCTGTTCATTGGATTCTCCCCCCCACCCACCCGCCTCACTCACTCAGCCTATTCTGCTATTGGTGAAAATTTTTGCAGTAACTGGGAACTTAAAAAAGAGAAAGAACCTTATTGCATGGCTGAAACGGCCAAATTCAGTTTAATGTGTGAACGAAGGCTTTCCCAGCATTTGTCATTGGCGGACGATGCTGATGAAAGATGATCTTTCGATGGCGTACTGTACGTCATCTTCAAATCTGGACAACATACTCTGCCATCATCTTCAGGTTTTATACCATACCTGAAGATGACAGCAGGGTAAACAGTTATAAGCTTATCTTTCATCAGCATCATCTGGCAGAGAACCTGCGAAGATTATATTTCAAATGCAGTTTGTTGTTGAGGTGGTGGTATTGGATGAGGTTATTTTTTCATCATTCGATAGAAATTTTATTTTTAACAGAAATAGCTTTTGTGATACATTCTTTTTCAACTTATCTAGGTCAGGAAGTTATATTTTTTACACTGTTGAATTATAAGTGCAACATTATGTATAGAAAATTGTCAGATTGACTTGGAGAACATGGATTTAATCAACAAAAAATGTTATTGATTCTTTGGTCATTATGAATTCCATTAACTTTCATTGTTAAATTAATGTCTTTATTGTTGTAAAAATAGAAATGAAAATTTTCAAGTTGTTAATTTGTGTTCTTACATTTTGATGATTACACACGTTTATTGTATTACAATAAACGTGCCCCCACCAAGTCGATGGCGGCACTGCCTACCCTTATCTTGAAGTGATTGTTGCTCAACTGAAGGCATAGAATCTGGCGAAATGCATACTGAGGAATTAATACGCAACAAGTATAGCCATATTAGTCCAATTTTTATGAATATGCTGAAATTCTTTTTGTTTCAGATGATAACCCGTGATATGTTTGAAGATGCTCTAAAAGATCTGCAAGATGATGGAGTTATTAATGTTATTTCAAAAAATATGATTAGACTAAATGTCTTGGATTAACCTTTTTGAAATTTTTTCTTCTATATTCCTTATATTTTTCCAAAAACTATAATACACTTGTATATTCTTATTTTTTTTAAAATGTTTCAGTTAATAAAAATTTTCATAATAATTGTTTAATTTGCATTACTACCATTTGAAAAGCTTGTGTAAAATATTCTCTTTTGATATTACAATGATCTCTTATTAAGATAATTAATATATATACCACTTATATGTACTGTAACTCCTTGTGCTAGTTCCAGTACTATTTGCATGAAACTATTTCTTGCTACTTGTAAGGCAGGGTTTCCCAAAATTTTCAGTTGATGTACCCTGCTCTTATATTATTATCTTTGGTATTTGTCAGTATTTAAATTTGTGGATAAGTATTGTGGAATAATTAATCTTACAAATGAACCAATACCTTGATTAAAAAATTATGTTCTGCATTATAATAGAAGGGCCTTATTCTGACTTGATTGAAATCGGTTTTGGAGAAGGTATTGTTGCACCTTACTGGTTGTTAATGCATATTGTTTCCAATGAGATGGCACTCTTCTTTTTTTTCTTGTATAAGCTGTTTTGCATGTCACTAGACAATAAGCAAAATTCACCTATGTGTTGAATTCCAAGTAATCAGAGATCATTTATGGTACTGACAGTGTTACTCTTCTTACTTAGCTCTAAAGCTGATGTATTTGAGAGTCTGAACTTTAACTTCTCATTGTGGCCGTTGTTTGGTAGAACTTCATATTGATGCTTCACTAGCATCTTATCTTTGCCTGGTTTATGTTATACATGACAAACCCAGCCACTTGTTTATTGTGTCTTTAGGCCACGCATTCTGGAGGATGTGGGCTCAAATCTCCACCTGCCATCCAGATTTTGCTTTTCCATGGTTTCCCGAAATCACTCCATGCGAATTACTGAATGGAACCTTCAAAACATCAACAAAGCTTGAAGCCATAAGCAAAATGTGTGTGTGATATATATATATATATATATATATATATATAAAATTAAGGAAAGATCAGGAAATATGACCCAACACTTACCACAGATGAAGGCGGCTGGGACGACGAACAAAAAACAAACACAAGAGAAGCGCAATATTTCGGCCTAAGCAGCCTTAAACGTGCAGAAGGTGAAGCACCAGGCGCCGTCACATGTGTACACATAGACGGCAAACTGGTGAATGGCGTCTAAGCGCGGATGGTAGTTTAGGTGGAAGGGGGGGGGGGTAAGCTCAAATATTGGGTCGATAATCGATACTGATATGTTATTGTTGAAAGAGGTGAATAATAACTGGGTGTTATTCACCTCTTTCAACAAAAACATATCAGTATCGATTATCGACCCAATATTTGAGCTTACCCTCGCCCCCCCCCCCCTTTTTCCACCTAAATTACCATCCGCGCTTGAGACACCATTCACCAGTTGGCCGTCTATGTGTACACATGTGACGGCGCCTGGTGCTTCACCTTCTGCACGTTTAAGGCTGCTGTAGGCCGAAATATTGCGCTTCTCTTGTGTTTGTTTTTTGTTCGTCGTCCCAGCCGCCTTCATCTGTGGTAAGTGTTGGGTCATATTTCCCTACCCTTCCTTAATTTTATTGCCTTAAAGCTTTTCCTGCTCATTGTTATTATATATATATATATCCGCTTTTAGCGCCTTTCTTTCCTAACAATATATATATATAATGGATAGGAGAATACCCACCACTTACCAAAGATTTAGATTGTTACTGTGTCGAAACACGGAAAAACACATGCACATATAGAGTTTGAAATTTTTGGGATCACAACCCTTCTTCACCAAAAGAGTGAGATGGCTGCCCAGTGGAGGCATGTAGAATGTAAGGAAACAAAGGTACTATTAAGCAGATAATTAAACATTTGGTTAGGAGAATAACCACCACTTACCAAAGTAGAATATTGCTACGGTGTGGACTCGTGAAAAAACACAGAAACATAGAGCGATGAAATTTTTGGGCACATACCCTTCTTCAACGATATAATGAGGTAGCTGCCTTATGGAAACTGGCACTAACTGAACATGCATAACTGAGGCTGTCAGCTCATGCTGGGAGGAAAAATCAATATGATGGAAGGTGTGGATAGGAGTTGAAAGGCGTAAACCAGAAAATTATGAACCAAATTGTGGGAACCTGTCATGTAAATGTTGCAGAGGTCAACAGAACATATTTTCTTATCTTTTATATGTATATATAATCAAAAATATACATTAAAGAAACAAATACATTACACACTACTAAAAGAATAGCTCTTGTGAGTGGTGGTTCTGTGAGAAAAGATAGAGGGTATGGGGAATGGTTGAAAAAGTAGGAAGAATACTGGTGCAATCTTAAATAAAGACCTGGCAGCTGTCTGGTGCCCAGTTTATACTGATAAGCCAGTTCCCACCTTTGTTCAGAGATGCTACTTTTATCTGAGAGGACTTTTAAGGCACATACAGTAAAGCAAGCATTGAAATTGTTAGTCTCATGCATGGTGGCTTGATGCGATACTGTGTGGTCAGGGTTATGGGTAAATACCGTTTGTGTCCATTTACTCTGATGGCCAGTGAATTCGTGGTATAACCTATGTATGATACTGGGCAATGGTTGCATGTGAATTGGTATATTAGGTGGGAGGATACACGTTGGCAAGCGCTGCAATGGGGAAGTTTTCTCTGGTTACTGGCTTGGTGAAGGCGATTGTTTTCCCTATGGGTTCCGATCATGACAATGTCGTCTATGAAGCTGAGCCTGGATGGGTTTCTGGTAGGCTTTAGTCATAAACGACTGTTCTATGAGGCCTAGGAAGAGGTGGCCATGATAGTACCCCTCAAATTTGATGGTAAATTTTGCCCTCGAAGGAGAAAAAGTAGTTCAGTATCAGAGGGTCCAGGGTGGTGAGGAAAGATCTGATGGAAAGTGCTGGTCTAGAAAATGTTGCATGGCATCGAGTTTGTTGGTATATAGGGAGGTCCTTTATTAAGGAGCAGTCCGGTTGAAAAGGTGTGGGCAAAGTTGATAGATGAAGAGGAAGTGTTGGGTGTCTTTAATGTGGGAGGGAAGCTGGCTGACAATGGGCTGTAAATGTTGCTCGACCAGAGCAGAGATACGTCCTTGAACCATAAGTGGCAACTATGAAGCTTTTGGTTTGCCATGTTTATGGACTTTGGGAAGTAGATATAGAGTGGGGGTGTGTGACTTTATGAAAATGAGTTTTTGTAGTGGTCCTTTGAACTGCTTATACCCCTTTATCATTTCATTGACTGTTGGTGTGGGGTTGTAGCTGAAGGGGCGGAAGGCCTTCACGTCAGACAACTGACTGAGTGCCTCATTCATGTAGTCAGAACGAATAATCACCTCTGTCTTTGAGCCCTTATCTGCCGGGAGAATTTGAGTTTTAAAAAAAAAGCTCCTTGAGGGCCTGGATTTCTTAAGGATTCAAATTGGTGCCATTGGGTAGGGATTTCATGAAACTGGTGGAAACAATATCCTGAAATATTTGAAGAGGGTGGTTTTGTGGAAGGGGTGGTGGGTCAAGAGTGTATGGAGGTTGAAATCTCGGGATGCTGGACTCCCGAGCATCCTGAGTATCAGGTTTACTGCTCTGAGAGGCAGAGTGGTACCTCCTGCAGAATGTGCGTCAGAAAGCTATTAGTATGGTCTGATCAAATTTAGGAGTAGAAAGTGAGACCCTTGGAAAGTAACAAAAGTTGGTGTTCTGAGAGTGGAGATTAATAACAGATAGTTTTGGGTCTGGTAGCTCGATTCAGGTTGGACAGGTGGCATTTTAAGAGGGGCGGTAGACATATGTTGAGGAGAAGATGATGAGAGGTTGCAAATTGGGCTGGTGGCACAGTAACTTGTAGGGAAGAGACTGTCCTGCCTTGAGATGGAACTGGTACAGTGTGAACAATTTTTGTAGATGGTTTTTAGCATACCTATTCATGGACTGTACTGAGTGCTGTAAGATATACTGAAGGTATGGAATGATGTATGTATATATATTTTCTATTACTTAAATTTTGTATTCAAGAATTCATTATGAAAAGGTACTATATTTAACTAATTATTTGATAGTTGGCAAAATATTTATTTAAATCAAAGGAAGAAGGACCCTCAAAAAGTTCAGACAAGAGAAACATTGAGAATCTTATAGTTTGAAACATAAAATATATGAGAAATGCATTAAAGGGCATTAACTGCCAAGTCATTTTTTAGATTCTAATAATATTTTAAAAGTTTCAGCCATTTCCATCTCTGAATCACCTTTTAACACTACAGTTACGGCTCAGTGATTTATGGATCTTTATTTTTGCCTGTTCTTACTTGTTTTGTTTATGGGGTAGAAACCTTCAATATATAAATGGTTAAAGAAGAATTTAATGTAAGTTTTATATATCACGTTTCCAGAATGTTATACTTTTGCAACTAACTGAGTTATAATTGTTATGAAATGTCCACTTTGATAGCTACCATCCATATCACACCAAACTCTCCCTCCCCTACAGTCTAGCAATCCGAGACAGATACATTTGCTCCGACCAAGAATCCTTTACTCCAATCTGACCTGAGCCCTTATATGCCGTAATTATCCGCCAGAATTGACCCGCAAATGCAGACTCGGCCAGAGGCTGGAAACTGTTGAGGAGGATGATGATAATGAATTGACCCTCAAACAAATATCCCGAGTCAAAAACTGTCAACCACACTGCTCAAAGCCAACCATAAGTCTATTCTCTTCACATAATTATCTCCTGGCCTGGATTGCTCAGCCAGATTACTTCACCTTGGCTATGAATTTCTTAGATCTTTCCCTGAAATGTGTTGAATTCTCTCCACTATTCTTCTCACCAAACATTTATCAGGCTAAAATATATACTTGTGCACAAATACCAACCAACCCTCTAATGCTCCAAAACCGCCAGATGACTCCTTCCCTCGTAACAAAATGTACAATATGTATCCACCCACCACAACGTATTGTAACCTTAACATTCATGAAATCTACTCCATTATAGGCCATGCCAATGTACCACATCCTATCTTATATACCAACTTGTGTGCCTCCATTGCGAAAGTTCTTACATTGGCCTCACCTCAAATGCATTATCCATCAAAATGAATAGTCCTAAACTACCAATTTACTTCCAAAATATAGACCATCATGTTGATCTCCATGACAGCTCTCACAAAATACATGACTTCGCCAGAGCCAACAACAGTGCAGCCACATTACCGCCAAACCTGAAACCCAGGGCACGAAAATAATTCCCCAGTCAGAGCACGGGCTACCATCGACTGACTCACTTCCGTTTTGCTTAATTGTGGTGCTAAGATTTCTTCTCACTGTTGTTCTCAATTCAAGATTACTCCTCTCATAAAACGTGTTGATATTAAGCCTGGTAGAAACTTTGCATTAGAATATGTTTGAAGAATGTGCCCATACTTATCCACTTAAAAATAAGGAGTCTAGAGCACTCTATTCAAAGGTCAGTATCTTCCATGATCGAAACTATCAGAATCTAATATAACACAGAAAACTATGCCAATCATAGTAATGACATTCATATCTATATACAAATCTTTATACAGGGTACCTCAACAATACTTTTACAAACTTTGGGAATTTGTCAAGAATTCCTTCATTTTTTAATTATTGATGAAAGAAAATGTACAGTGACACATTATTTTTTTTGACAGTCGGCTTATTAGAAAGTTTTTTAACGTGCACAGTGCAGAAACTCACAATCGTTTTACGTTCCCCCACAGATAAAAATTCAGAGGATTGGGGTCGGGGAAAAGTGTAGGCAATGGGACTGGTCTTCCCCTATTGATCCATTTGTCTTGGTAGATAGCAGCAAGTTTATATTGAGAACAATGACTAAATTGTGTTGGGGTCCCATTGTTCATAAACCACACATTTCGTCTTATTTGCAGAGGATATAAGTCTGGAAGGATGTTCTGAATGAATTCCTTGCAAATAAGGCGTGTAAGAGGTGCAGTCTATCAATTACAATTCCAAATCGCACATTAATCATAAACAGATTTAATTATGACGGTGGAAATTTCCCTAGACACCCATTTTCCCATCTACTTTTGCCCTCAACTAATTCAAAATTTAAACACTTTCAGTGTTTTTGGTAAATTTTTCATCATTTCTTTTGGTAATTTATTCTAATCCTTCCCAAGCGAAAGAAAATCTTCCCACTCCTTTATGTCTAAAATCGAGTGCCAACTTGTAGTCATAGTCAACTTTTCTGTTCGCACCTCTCTTTATTCTCCCACCAATATCTTTCCTTTCCTCATCACAAATATATACCTTGTATACTCCCATGATTCTCTTCACCATCCTTCTGTCTTTTAATGAATCCCATCCCTGCCTGGAAATGTATTATGGGGACTTTCATCTGCCCACAAATGCTTGTTGTGAAAAAATTTTATTCCATCTCTTCCAAATGTTGCCTCTGTAAACAAAGCTGAGGAGACAAACAACGGATTAGCGGTTTATATAACAAACTATTGTCAACAGTTCTCCCATGGTGGGTGATTGGCAGGCAATGAACCTGCACTTGATGAAGATGGTAGGGATACATGAGCTGCTTGTGAAGTGTCCTCCATGAGGTACTGCAAGTTCTACCACATGCTAGGGACACTTGTGGTTTGATGGTACCTTGATCTTCTTTGACAGCCTGTAGAATGTGTTGTTTCTGGACCTACCAGTCATGTGTTGAAATTGACCATTATTCAATTGAAAGGATATACATAGCCTTGTAATGTAGGATGTTTTTGCTAGAAATAATACGGATGTTTTTGTTCCAAAGTTTATGGTGTTGAAACTGTGTTATTAGAAACATAGTCTGTTAGTGACATTGAAATACTATCAGTGATAAAATGTGCAGCTCAGGTAGTTAGCATTTGATGGTTCAACAAAGGAATTGTAAAACTAGGCCAACAGGAAGTTATACCGCTTCCTCTATGTGTTTTAACATTCAGATCCCAATTACTGCCCAATTTGGTTTACATTTATGGTGTATGTTGTAATGTTGAACCCCACATTCCACCAGTAATTCAATGGTTGCATTTTGGACATGGTAACAATCATTGCCACAACCAAGGGCTTTGCAGTTTGTGGGTATCCGACCATAGCATTGAGTCATTACCCAAGACATCCCAGCCACGGTGCCTCCTTTGCTCTGGTCAGCACCTAACTACAGATTGTTCTTGTATCCTTTACCAGAAAGCGAGAGACCCTACACTGAAGCAGCAGGCAATAGTAACTTGCAGTTTAGTAGTCCTGCTGAATTTCCGCTACTGCCCGCCACGCCCCCACTTGCTGTTAACCAAAACCAACCTTCTGAGGAAGGTTATACTGCTATTCGGGTAACTTCCAAACAATCTGTTCACCAAGTAGATCAGCCACGAAATCAACGAACAGGCAAGTCGCCTAGATCCGAAAATGTTACAAACCATATTTCCTCAGAATTTGCTTTAAGAAACAATGTTCCAACACACCCAATAACCTCTCATCCTTAACCACCTCTGCCTTATAGGATTCCAGGAACACCCTATAAAAATTATCAGTCAGAACAAAGGGCAGTAAAGGTGGGAATCTCACTAGTGGAAAAATTGATGTATTAGTAGTGTCCATAATTGAACAGATAAGATCTAATGGTACAATCTAACTCTCTCGTGTAAGGAATCTACTCGAGATGATCATTAAAATGACCATTTTATGAACCCAACTACTACACAATGGTCACACATGCCCTCCTCCCACAGTTTGCAGCTAAAAATCTTTCAATGGAATGGCAGATCAGGGTCTATTAAAAAAAATATGGAAAGTCTGAGCAGAGGGCTTCAAAATATATGTAGTTTTTATTATCGGAAACATGGTCCATTCCCAAAAAAAAAAAAAAAAATGCAGTTTAAACATTACCAAAATCTTAGAAGCAACCGACCAAACTGAAAAGGAAGAGTACCATTGCGATTTTAATCCATGAGCGTATTTCTCACGACCTACAGTATTTAAACACCAATAACCTTACTTTTCAAGTAATTTCACTACAAATCAACTCAACTATTGTATCATTATACTGTGCTCCCCAGACAAAAGTCAGTCAGATCGTCTGGATAATTCTGTTTTAATAGATACAACCTCCCTCATTAATAGCTGGTGAATTTAATGCTTACAGGTCATAGCCGAAGTTGGCTCTGCCAATATGACGACACTTACCGATGGCGGATCTACGAATTTTTTTAGCCGGACCAAAATTGGAGATTTTGCGCTCCTTCCAACATAAATTAGCCGCCCAGGGCAGTATAGAACTATTTTTTGATTTTGCCCCCCCCCCCCCTGAAGTTCACCGCTCGTGGCAGTTGTGCTTAAAAAAAGTGTGTGCCACACGAATTTTGTCATTTGCCGCCCGTTCAAACATGATTTTGCTACCTGAGGCAAGCCCCCTGGTTTGATACTCCCCTCCCGGCTCAGATCCCGCACTGACACCAACGGGGAATCAATTATTGATATGGCAAAAGATTAGAACCTTGTAATTATGAATGACGAAACTGCCGCCACAGTTAAACAGAGTACTGCTACACAAGTGAAATAGTGAAGACAGGCTAAACACAAGTGTAAACAACTCTCCACAGCAACACATCGTCATCAAGAGCATCAGCAGACTAAAAGGTCCTTCAAACAAACTGCTTACATTGTCGGCGCCCGGGTGGTAGTCCCCCCCCCCCCCCCCCATTAGACCCGGCACTCAGGGCCCCATCCGATGAATTTGTCACAGGCCTCGATGGTATAGTTACGCCACTGATTATTAAAGTAATTTGAGACATCCTGTATACACAGTAATTTGAATCACAGCAGCTAAAACCACCAGCTGTGCTGTCACAAGTATCCATTAATGAAGATTTAATGTTAGGTACCAACAAAGTAATCAAAGCATCTACCATAATATTAAGAAATATATTGTGTTTGCAAAGTAAATATTGAAGCTCAGTTTTTTACATAGTGTTTGCATATTTAAGATGTTTTTTCCTTCCCAAAAACATCTATAAAAATCCTGCACTGGGTGCACACTATATTAGAAAGTTCTTAATTCCTAAATTAGAACCAATAAAACAGTGACAGCAGCAGTGGAAGAAGTCTTTATCAGTTGTCCGTTTTGTATACTGCGGTAGGCAAATAAGATTGTTCAGTTATTCGAATGAGAAATTTACCTACAATATATGACTCAGTTACATATTGGCCATTGTTTTTTTTACATCTTTCAACATACTCGGTAATGCTTCATCCGGAGATCTGTGATGTATAATTAAAAGAAGAAAAAAATGTTCCAGGTGCTTTTTTACAATCTACATCTATAATCTGCAATTCACAAATACTGTGGGTGGCAGAGGGTGCAAAGCACCAATCCTAATTCAGTGCATTCCAATCCCGAACAGAACGAAGAAAGAAAGAATACATAAATGTATCAGTACGGCATCTTATTTCTCGAATCTTATCCCTCCTGTCATTGCGACCTAAATAGGTTGGCGGAAAAAGTATTTCGCTGCACGTGTAAATTAAAATATTTTCACATATTCTCCAACAAATTCAAATGAAAACGACATCGTCTGTCCGCCAAACAATCCCAGCCCAACCCACGTATCAGCACTGTGACACTTACGTAAGGACTGTAACTAGCAGTCACGAATTGAGCGGCTCTTCTCTGTACTTTCTCTAAGTTGTCAATCAATCCCTTGCGATACGGATCCCAAATTCCACAACAGTGTTCTAAATGCGGACGCACTAGTGTTTTGTACGCTATTTCCTTTGTATGAGCATTACAACTTCTCAAAATACGACCTATAAATCGTAGTTTAGAATTAGCTTTGCCTACGATGTAAGTTATGTGCAAGTCCCATTTCATGTTGCTTTGTATTGTTACGCCTACTTCAGGGAATCCACCGTGCCAACAACTGAATTGTTAACTTTGTACTCGTGAGCAAACGGGCTCTTTTTACTACTTATTTGCATTGCCTTGCACTTTTTGCAGTTAAATGTAAGCTGCCATTTATGGCTCCTTTCTGAAATAACATCCAGATCGCGCTTGAATTTCTAAGCAATCGTCAGAGCACTTCCCTATACACAAGTGCATCATCAGCAAAAAATCACAACCTGCTGTTAACGATGTTACCGAGATCGTTTATAAAAATTAGGAAAAGAAGTGGTCCTATTACACTTCCTCGAGGAACGCCCGAAGTAATATCTAGCTTAGAAGAGGTTTCCTCGTCAACAACGACATGCTGTGAAAATCGCGTATCCATTCACAAATCTGATCAGATATACCGTACGCTCGAATCTTCGCTAAAATTCGGTCGTGTGGTAGAGAGTCAAAAGCTTTCTGAAGATCCAAAAAAAATTGCAGCAGTTTGTGATCCTGCATCGGTAACTTTCATTACGTCATGCGAAAATAGAGCCAGTCGCGTTTCACACGATCGGTTCTTCCGAAATCCGTGTTGGTTTACTGTAAGTAACTCGTTTTCATCTAGAAACTTCATAACGTTAGAGCATATGACATGCTCCAAAATTCTACTGCAAATCGTGTCAAATAATATTTGGAAGGCGCCTGATCTGGATAATAAGGAATATGAGGCAGAACCAGTGGCTTAGCTAGTTTAACAAGGGCCCCGGTGCAGTGGCTAAGGTTAACAAGGGCCCCTGTGCAAAAAAATATTTTGGGCCCTCAGGCCAGAAGATGGGTTGGTTACTTCTTTTTTTTTTTATCTCACCAAGTCTTGTGAGGTTTGCTGGCAGGGGCTCCCTGAGCTTTGGGGGGTCCTCCTGAGCTGAGCTACGCCCCCGACCTCGTTGTTGTGAGCTAAGCGACGCGACGATGGGCAGAAACTCGTATAAAGAGAAAAGAGTAATATATATTGCAATGTAAACAAAAAATCCGCATTAAATATTACGAATGCGAAAGTTCCGGACATCACTAGTAAGTTTGTAGCGCAATAATGTAACTTCAACATGGCAGCACGCATCGGTTAGTTCAATGTTTTCTTCCTTTCTCTACGGCTGAGCATTATTTATAGCAATCCCTTGCATCAATTCAATTGCTGAGGTCAAAAAGCGTATAAGTCACCATTTTTCAGTTTTTCGCAAAACTCGATTGTTTGGATGGACGCGTATCCGTGTGTATAGAAAGGGCGTGAGTATTCCGAAAGCGTCTGAATTTTGCGTAGATAAATCGAATGAGACTCGCGCCCTTTCTGCTCTCGCCGACTGCCACGTGCATCCAATGTTAACCTTTCAAATATTTCCATTCAAAGTTTATTGGTAATGTTTGTTCATTATTAACGATCACATTTCTTTAGCAGTGGTTTTGAAGTCTCTGTATCATCACGTCCTCTGAATCAGTTAGTGATGTTCCTCAACCATCCGGAAAATAAGTGCGTCATGAAGATAAACATAAAAGATTTATGATACTAGATGCTGGTGTTCACGGATTATATTCCAGATCAATATAAGCATATTATTCTTTCAGCGATCAGTGCAGTGCAGTCCTTGGAAATAGACGAAGATGTCAACATATGGCGACCCTCTTATTTCAAGAATTCGTCTTTGTCGACCGAATCGTATGGGAAAAAACCTCTAGGAAACAGAAAAATACTTTCCATCCATCCTCATATATGGCTTTCCACTACTCATCTAAAAGTAAAGACTAAATAGAGGCTAGCGCCTCCATAGCGCGGTTGAATACAAACAAACAAAAATAATAATAACTTTAAAAAACCAAACACATAGTTAAGACAGTTTCCGGCAATGAAAGCCTAGACTGGAAAAATCCACATTAAGTCCAGCTAGATGGCCAACATAAGGCAAACTCTCCCAGTCTCACCTTCATCGAAGAACAATGCTACAACATTCTACAACAGCTCGTTGCAGTGAGTGGCCATCTACAACTCAGGACCACAATATTAACTCACGATGTCGAAAGTGACAAAACGGGAATTTTTCCCTCTTTGAAATAAAGAATTTTAATTCTGAAATAAAAAAAAAATAGTTTGTAAACTTTACCTATTGAAATCCCAGCGTTTGTTATTCTTTTCTTTTTTGCAGGTTCTACTTTTTACAGATTTTTAGAGCTTACCATTTTGTGTAACTATGTCATAATTTCACATGATTTGATGTTATAATAATGGAAATGTTTATCATACTCAAGAAAAAATATTATTATTATTTTTGAGTTTCAATGATTATTTCCTATTTTGTAACTATTAACTGCCAAAAGGGCAAGAGTCCAAAATTTTAAAATTTGCATAAATTCTTAAATTTTTGACCAAAAATTACATTTGAGATATCAAATTGTCCATTCTGTGTATCTCTATCAATACATGTCACTAATTTGTTTATTAGTGTGATTGGAAGAAATATAGGCAGTTTTTTTGTCTCTCCTGTAAATTTAAGAAAAGTTGACTCGTCCCCTTTTTTTTCCGCAGCAATTGAATTGTAATTTACGTCTTAATGCCCCTAATGGAAATGTTTTCCACTAATTTTTTATTTTATGTTGGTGCAGAATTTTATCAGGCGTTGACGTCGCCGCGCTGCAGAATTGTACCGATAGGTCAGGAGTCTTGCTTGTCGCAATCTCCCGCCCACGTAGAATAGAGCAGCAACAATCAATGTCAGGTCGTCGCATTATGCGGCATCAGTCCCGGATCTAGGGGAGGAAGGGAGGGGGGGTTTCACAACGGGGTGCTTAGCTCTATACTGTCCCGGGCGACAAATTCACATTTGAGGGGCGGCAATCTCAAGTTTTTGCCCCGACTAGGAAAATTCGAAGATTCGCCACGGTATGGCATTGTCTCAGTTATGTGAGTACCCAGCAAAGTGGATGCAGGAACGAGATTCAAGTACCAGCAACTCATAAACTGCCTAAGAATGGTCTACAATTCAATTTGCCTTAATGCGACCAAGAGATAGCAATTAGACTCTCTTAAGTTTTTTCGCCAAGTGGTTCGAATATATTTAAATTTGGTGAGTATCTGTACGATTGTGCAGGTAAATAAGTTGACCTTCCCACGATTTGCTTGTCATCTTCTTTTTTGATAGCTTATCACTAATGACACATACGGGAATTCGGTCACCCGAGATAACTTCTATTGTCCGGAGTTTCTGTGGTTCAAAAGAATTGTTTTAAGGAACAGTCAAACACTATTTAGTCATTAGACTTTAAAAATAATTTGTGATATCACATGGCACGTTTTTGAAAGTGGAATTTTTTATGATAAGTATTGTTCAACATATATAATCAATGCACAAACGAATGTTTAAAGTGTAGGTGGTTACCTGAATTAATGAGATTGTTTATTTGATAATAGTGTAATATTTGAGATCTTAATTTCGTGACGCCTAAATTCGGACCTTTTTCTTTTCTCCCACTTGAACGACGCGTCGCAGGGCGCCTGTTGCTCCCAGGTCAGGGTGTGGGAAGGATTCGTGTCCTGCCCGATTCAGACCGGGTTTGTAACACCCTGCGTACTTAACATAGAGTAAGAAAGTCGAAAGTCTGTGCAACGTGTAACTTATCGTGTTCTGTGTGGTGAGTGTAATTTTGTTTGGTGGAGATTGGGGCCCGTACCATCATTCGCCTCGATGATTGCGGGGAAACAGGGAGACCAGGAATCGAACCTGCCCCGTTGCGCCTCCCCCCCCCCCTCCCCCTCCTACGTGCGGCGCAACACTAGCCAATACATTCGGATTCTTATTTACTGAAATACGTATTGTATTTGTATTTTGACAGCACGTACGGAGATGTGTCAAAATCTGGGATTTACCAGAGAAGTTAGAAAATTGGTGCCAATAATATGGCATACGATTTTTTTTAATGTGTAGGGTTACAACAACTAACAAAAGTCTTTAAAGAATTAACACGGGAAAATATTTCTTTGTAATTAATAGTTTGAATTAAGTGTAGTTTCGGAAAGGTAAGTAACCATCATGTCATCAGTAATTAGTAGTATTATCGGTTTTGACATCCCGTACTTTTTTCCTGAGTCCAATTTAATTTTAACCCATTTTCCCCCCCAAAGTTCCTTATGTTTATTTCGAGAGAGTGAAGTATTTTAGAAAATACGTCACAGTTTTTTCTACTATACAAACATGTGATATCAATGTGAGTAATTTTGCTCCATAGTAAATATTTTTATTAGTTGTATCTATCATACGTTGGAAATAAAAATATGCCCGTCAGCGGATGCGTAGAGATTGTTGAATGCCTGTATCAGATTTTTAAGTGTTGCTCAACTCACCTTTGTTTTTCGTAACTGTTTCCCTTCATCGTCTGCTGGTGGTCAAGGCACTAATCAGACTAAAGCTCTGACGACGCTCTACAGGCGATAACAATGCCAGCGCTGATACCGATAGCAAAATTGCATCACTCTAAGTACTGCAATAACAAGAGCAGTATGTATGCATGTATGTAAAATAATGTGGGGTTGAGTTTATACGCTACAGTCTACACGGACTATTGTAAACTTTGTGAATAATGGTGCAGCGAACAAGCATATGTATCTTCTGCGAAGACTAGCTGTATTGTAAACAACCAATACCTTGCCAAGGCTCTCTGGACCTCTACTTCTTCTGCTGACATAATAAGGCGTGACTGGGCTGACGTGAAGGTTCAAATTTTTCATTTACTTTTAATATCAGTGTGAACTCAACTGAGGATCACGGTGAAATAATGACAGTTTTATATCTGACGAGTTATTTCATTGTGTGCTAAACATAATACACACCACGTCTTTCGTGCAATAGCTCTTTACATGGGCCTCTCTTACATCAGCGTCCTGAAACGTTCGCTGGCGCCTCTATCCCACAACCGAATGCCAACATGGCATCTTCACTCCCTCCATTTCGTAACTTCTATATCCATTGGATGATATTATGCCACATTATGATTGACACAGGAGTCGCGCCAGGTTGCAGCATTGGTGATCCAGGATCCCGCCTCATCTGTCATTGCCCGGAAAAGTATGTGACCTTCAGCCCCGTGTCGACAGTTCTATCAAGACGCCCAGGTATTCAACAAATTGTTTACATCTCACCGAATAGCTCCTACAGGCCTAGTCTGGGCACACATGTCGGCTCGCTACCATGTTCGGTTTCTTTAATGCGCATGGACACCGCTATACTTAAAAATCTTTTTCCACTCCTGCTTAGCTCCTAACTAGCCACAACAACAAAGCTTAGGATTTACAAAACAGTTCATACTATACGGACGCCAGGTGTGGGGAACTGTAGCTAAATCCAACATAATCTCCAGCGACTACAGAACAGATACCTACGAGTAATATTAAGAGCACCTAAATTCGCACCGATTGACTTCCTTCACGACACAGCGGACATAACCCACTACATGTAGAAATTTTCAAACAAACAGAAAAATGTTATGAGAGCATAGATAAATTCAGACAAATTGACGAAAGGCACAACAATGCCAAGGCACTGGCACGCCTATAAAGTGTCACTAAGGCCGGGCGCACATTGACGCGCAGCGCAGCACAGTTTCTGTGTCTCTATGTTCAGGTTTCAGCCAGTGTGTGATAAACTGCTAGGAGATCGGTATCCTCGAGAATAAAAAACATGTCTGGAAATTCTCGCGCGCTTCTTTTCTCTTATCCCCAAGGTTAGAATAAACTACACATAAGCTTTGTCTACATGACTTCTTGTGTTCGTAACAATTACAGGGAGCCACTGCACTGCACAACTCGTTCCGCCGGGGGTGTCACTGTAAAACCTTTTTTTTTTTCCTGATCACGGCTTCACTACTCGCCTTCGTCGAAGTCATTGAAGGCGGAAATGTAATGGTGTGGTCAATATGAAGCAAATATCCCGCCATTCGTCTGTAGTGACAGAATATTCAAAATTGAATGGTTTGACAGGAAATCCTTCCGAATATCAGCGCGAAAGTTACCGCCAGTGTTTTATTGTCTCCTTCAGACAAGCTTGATTTCGCCGTCATATGAATCTAATTCTAAATTCTTATTAAATACGCTCGTTTAATCACAAGTTAGCGATAAAATTGAAAATCGAGTTGCTGCGTGATATTAAATGTCAGATAACCAGAACGTGCAGATTTATTTGCGCGTCGTAAAATACGATATAATCGCCGCTGATAAATCGGGTAGTCGGCTGCTGATTTTGTTGCATATTGTCTTTTCTCTTTTCATCAATAAATTCCAATATTTCTTTTTCAATTCAAGGTTTACGTTGGGCCAGCTGTGGGTTAATTCTCCATCCGGCCATCCATATTTAGGTTTTCCATGGGTTCCAGAAATCACTCCAGGTGAAAACCGGTATTGTTCTTTCAAAATTCCTTCTCGTTTCTTGTCCTCAATTCCCCCCCCCGACTCCAATGACGTTGACTGAGAAGAAGCACAAAAAACAATAAAAAAAATGTACGACCGTCTTCTGCGTTACTACCTCATGTTTCTTTATTAGAGGGTTCGTCTCATTCTACAGTACATTCCGTTGTTCCTCAATTGAATTTCCTTTACAGTTTATTCTTATAACCGATTCTGCAGTCTCTGTAAATTTATGAATACCACAGTAGTTATTAAGTTTACCCACTTCAGATCTACTTGGACTTAGTTGCCTCTTTATTCTGTTAAGTTCCAGTTTGTACCTACCTTCCTTATCAGTCACTCTTCAACATCTCTCGCGTTTGTTCTATTATCTGTAACCTGTTTTCTCTACTTGTATCCTCTGAAAGTTTCGAGGTGTACATTCTTCTTACGCTATACTTAAGTAATGTGTTCGCTGTGATTGCCTTATATTTATCAAAAAATTATTACAGCTTACCTCGTCGCTCATTTTTTCCAAGGTCGGAATTCCGAACAATATTAATTTAATTCTGCAACTACGGAATTTCAGTCGCTATTGATCAGTAAGTATATGCTGCAATATACTTTATTTCGTTACCGCCATGTTGTCATATTTATTTGTACTTGAACGCTTTGCGCATGCTTAGATTATATCTTCATCAAAATAATAATAACTCACCGTTTTCATTTTGAACTCCACACCGATGACAGCTTGTGTGCTATTTGCTGTTAGTCAATAATCGCCTGATCAGAAACCGTGCGCTTCCATTTAATTTCACTAATCTCAGCAATATCTAATCTGTAAGTTAAATAGCTTTACTTGCCTCTTTGACTTTTATAATAATTTATCTGCCTTTTTTTCGGGATTTTACCTAAAAAATATTTTAGCGAGGGAGAATATTATGTGACTTAATGTAGTCATGATACCTTTTCTTTGGGTCTTTAAATTTATGGTTTTCCTTTACCTTTGTATCGCCAAAATCATTTCTGAGTCATCAGACTTCGGGGACGATTTTCAGCCCCAATAGCAATATGATGTTCCGCACCAATCCCCACTACTCGGCCATTGTTTGCGAGTGCTTACATTCAGTCCCCAGTGTCTTGTGTTCAGAAGCGGAAAACATCAGGTGTAGAAGCTGGAACTGGGCAGGAAGAAGATAATATATTGATACCAAATTTCTTGCCTATTTCACTGTACGTCACAGGTATCTAAACTACTGTGTTTGTATTATTGTCGCCTATTTCTTTTTTTTTAACTTAGACTTTAATCTTCAAAGCTGGTGCTTTTCTAAGGGAAGGACGTTGGTTAGAAACTAGCAGACATTGAATCTTATTGTTTTTGTAAAATTTGCTGACGACGAAATGAGATTACGTATTCAAGCAAATGTTTATGATAAACAGTAAGAAATTTCGGTGCATTGCTTCCTCCTGACAAGGTCCTCATGCTTAATTTGTTTAAAAAAGTTAGATACAGTTTTAAATGTGTTCTTACTCATCCCAAAAACCTGATATTGTAACAAAGAAGCGCACTCAGTAAAGTGACAGAGAAAACGTTTAAACAAATCAAAACAAATTCTTGTGGTTTGTTGGCCTAGAGACGGAATGTCAATTATTGGGACTTCCACTTGTTTCGTGGCTTAACCAGGCCGGGTTTCTGGTAATTAAGCGTATCGCATTGACAACAGACCCCGTAAGTCAGCTCAGGTGACCATACAATCCGCCTGTGTTGTTGACTTTCGCTTGAACAAACCTCTTAACACAATCTGGTATCGGTACCTTGAGCTCAACATTGAATCCCAACCATGGAAGGGTTTTAACGTACTTCATTTGATACAACCTTTGTGAAAGGTGAAGTATATTTTAAGATTGTTTAAAAAATTCCATCTGGGTCAGGAATTAAACCATAGTCCTTCCACTCGCCAGTCAGACACTTAAAAAGGTATGCGCTATATCGCACAGCTCGTAATGATTCATTTATTAGTCATTTATTTAATATTTCCACGATCTATGTAATACTGATAAGTGCGGTGCAGAAGTTTGAAACTGTTTACGTGTGTTTGCACGAGGACTATACAAAGATGGAAGACCCGACTAAGGCAGGCAATCAGACTAGCCCGCCCGAATGGGCACGAGCAGCAGCGACCAGGTAAGCTGGTGCAACGGAGCACGGGATGCGAGTCTCGCTGGAAAACAAGATGATTTACGCTTGGGAGTGACTTCTGCATTGGCTGGGGAGACATACAGGAGTGGCCAGCAGTTACCAATCGGGACAAAACCGAGTTTTCTTGTATTGTGAAGAATGTGTAAAAAGGACACTGACATGGGAATAGTTCCCAAAGTCGACCGAAGACCGGGACTGGAACTGGAATTGCTGCTCATGCAAGTAAGACTTTAGACGATTGAAGTTAGTAAACAGAAGCCTGTCTCATCACGCAGATTCCTTCTCGTATGTTTGGTAGACCTGCCTGTTCGTGACCAGAGAGTCTAAAATTTTCTCCAAGCTCTCGCAGAAAGAGGCCTCGTCATCTAACGCCGGTCGTATCTGAGCGGATGCTCGTCTATAGCCATGACACTAACATCCGTAGGCGTGGGACGCTCCAGACCGACATCTTCGCTGCCAAAAAAAAAAAAAAAAAAAAAAAAAAAAAAAAAAAAAAAAAAAAAAAAAAGGTGACATTGACCATCGTCACGCCGTGAAAACTACATGAGTGTTCTCTCAGTTATCGAACATTCTTCACCCACTCAAACGACTCTCGAGATACAGTACTTTATAGACAGCGACCAGTCAGCTAGAAATCAGTTCTCCTTCTGCGATCTGAATTTGAATGAAAACTTCAATTATCATTCCTTCTTTTTTTTTGAGTCACTGTCAATAAAGTTACAGATTCCCTTAAGAAAAAGTCCTAAATAAATCAATATAATGTCCACAGTCTTATTTTTTAACTTTTAATTATGATATCACCACTGCTTCCTAAGAATATTTCAGGTGGTGATCTTTTTTTTACTATTTTAATGGTAAACGGTAGGAATCACACAGCCAGTAATTTGGATATTTACACGACGATCTCGGCTGCGATGACAAAGTTCCCGACTGGGAACTATCTCCTGTCCCAGCTTATCACCTCACCACTGACTTGTTAGTCACAAGACAGTTCCACTAAGTGAAGACAAATAATGGAGAGAACAATTTAAACTTGATGGTTACACGGGAGGTGAAAACTTGTGAATAAATGTGATGACAAGAGGTAAATTGCACATGGGAATTATCAGACCTTATTGCTGATCGAGAGATAAAGAGATTCAATTGAGGGAGTAAGCCCTTATCATATCTGAACCATCTGTCGATAAGTCATTTGATAAACGTAACCATGACGTCACAATGTGAAAAACGTGGAAATAGGTTTTGAGATTCCAGGTCCTCTTAAGGTCTTATCGCTCTCATTGAGCATATCGCTCGCTCTATAACAGTGAGCAACGGTTTCCGATGACACAGTTCACCTGTGCACGATAGGTAAGGCCGACGTTAGCTGTAGTTTGATTTCTCAGAAAATTGACCACAGAAACTGAATTCCTACTCCAAAACATTCCAAGTATTGCACAGAAAATGAATAGTAGACGATAAATACTATGGTGGAAATGGCTTAGTTGCCTAGATGCGGTAGGAATGGGAAAGAAACAAACAAAACAGTAACAATGAAGATGTAGAACATCCTTTAGCTGATAGAATCTAATTTCTATAAGATTATTTATTTGATTCAATCTTACACAGGAGCGATAGGATAATTAATATTTGCCGAAATCCTTCAGGCTAAAGCTAACTTATAACTTTTATATTTAGTGGCAGGGTTGAATTTTGATTCAGATCGAATCTAAGCAATGTGTAATGATATGCTTCGTTATGAAATCCGAATGGGAAACAGTGAAACATGGTTAGTATAAAGACCTTTGAATACAAAATTTCGATGAAAAAGCAAATGATACTTTAAATTAAATAAGCATTTGTTTCGACAAAAATAAATCAAACTATAGTCTATGTAGAAAATACACAATTCAACTTACCACAAGAAATAAAACAAGAGATCGTTATAATTTATTTTCCCAGGGAAAAAGACTATCAATGTACATAATTGCACGGTTAAAAGGGCTTTTTTTATATAATAAAAATGAATCGCCAAATGTGTTGCTAACCGCAAAACTCGAGAACGACTACACCAATTCGGCTAATTTTTTTTTTATATTTTCGTTACGGCATAAGCAAGGTTCTTATGGGGAGAAAAAACGTAAAAATTGGTAGGAAAATAGTAAAAACAACACTTTTCTTTTCCCTCTGTCAAAACAAAACAAAGGCGCGTTACGATTATCTTTGATATGTCTTCAAGTTGATTAGGCTCTATGGATATTAATCTATGCCTGCGTGTGATCATGGAGGAAGGAAATATATGGAGACGACGCAAGAGACCTTCACCACGCAGGGTGAGGAGGAGTGGGGGGGCATGGCCGCTTCCATACAGACACGGGGAATATGTACAAAAACCTCAAGGGGACTCTAGGATAAAGGTGACGCCGCAATCTGGTGATGGATTATTATGTAACTCGATATGACAAATAAAAAATGAAGAATAAAATTTTTTGATATCCTGCTTAGTTTTCGAGATATTCCGTCCCAAATGTGAAATGGTTTTGGTTGAAATTCAGAAGAAAACATTGGTCAAAGTCAAATTTGATGATGGATTCTTATTTAAAAAGACGAGGCAAATGAAAAATAAAGAATAAAAATTTTCGATATCTCACCTAGTTCTAGAGATATACTGTATCAAAAGTGAGGTTGAAATGGAGAAGAAAAATTTCGCAAAAGTCAAATTTGATGATCGATTCTTATGTAACACGACGAGACAAATCGAAAATAAAGAATAAAATTTTTCGATATCTTGCTTAGTTTTCTGGATATACTGGGAACATCGCAATTGTTTGGAAGCGCAATATCGCCGCTGCCGCCACTGCGCATGTGTGAGCCTGCTTCAGCAATTTAACGTCACTTCTCCTCCATATATTTCCTTCCTCCATGCGTGTGATCAGCGAAAAGAATATCACTGACGTACGTGTTGTCATAACCATGGAGGAAGGAAATATGTTTCCTTCCTCCATGGTCATAACTTCATCCGTGCGTGCCATTTTCTTGTATTTACATTTAGACCCATGCCGCCTATCGCGAAAGTTTCGACTATGAAAAAAGAATGCATCAGTTTAGAAGGATGCAATACTAAGAATACCTAAAAAGCAAAATCGATTACTGGTATTTAAGTTGAGAAGCGATATGCATTAGCATCCGACGATCGAGTCACACTTATCCTATTATTTTAAGAATGCAAAGTTCTGGTAAGCCTTATGGTGATCGGTTCCTTTCGTTTTAAATTATGTTCAGGTAGAATTCACGATGATTGAATTGGCTGCGAGTAATAATACTTTCTTACTTTTGAAATGTATATAAATAAAAATGAATCGCCAAATGTGTTGCTAAGCGCAAAACTCGAGAACCGCTCGACCAATCCTGCTATTTTTCGTTAATCCACAAGGAAGGTTCTTATGAAGAGAAAAAACATAAAAATTGCAAGGAAAATAGTAAAATCAACACTTTTCTTTTCCCATACAAACCAGTCAATCAAACCAAAAAAAGGCGCGTTAGGATTATCTCTGATATACCTTCAAATTGATTAGACTGTATAGATATTAGTCTATGCCTGTCCAAAATAAAGTTTGAAGGAAAAAAAGGGTTTGCGTGTCATCAACGAAAATAATATTGCTTCCAGTCTATCAAAACAAAACAAAGGTGCTTTATGATTATCTTTGGACTTGCAAAATGATCAATCTGAAGAAATGATTTGAAAACAACTCATTGGCATTGGTAATGGCAAAATCTCTGTAGACGTTTTGACTGGCTGCATTAAATTTCCTGTCAATTTTTTGGTTGAACGAACGAGTTATATTACAAAGACAAAAACACGGATGTAAATGAAATAAATTTAAAAAATCAAAATGAAATTGCCGGGAAATTAAGGACATACAAATCAGTTTTTATTTATTTATTTATTTTGCTATGGCTTTACGGTCATAGAGGCGGGATAGGACTGGGGATAAGGACTGGGAAGGAATTCGGTCATGGCCTTTTTGAAGGAAGCATCCCGGCATTCGCCTGGAGTGATTTGGGGAAACCATGGAAAACCCAAATCAGGATGCCCGGACGGGGATTCGAACCCGGGTCCTCCCGAATGCGAGGCCAGAACGTTAACCATTCACCCACCACGCTCGGTCAGTTGCGCAACTAACCAAGATGATGTCATCAACTATCAATCAGAATTTTTGAACTCACTGGATTTACCAGGATTGCTGCCTCATAATCTTCAATTAAAAGTAGGATCAGTGGTCAGAATGTTACGAAATATCAACCAACCGCGTCTTTGTAATGGCACACGGTTAGCAGTGAAAAAAAATTATTGAACAATGTCATCGAAGCAACCATTCTAAAGGAAAAATATAAGGGAGAAGATGTGTTGATACCTCGCATCCCAATGGTACCAACTGAAGTACCAATTGAATTTAAACGATTGCAATTTCCAGTGCGGCTTGCTTTCGCTATGACCATAAATAAATCCCAGAGTCAGTCGCTGAGTGTTTTTGCGGCATTAGTCTTGAAAAACCATGCTTCTCTCATGGACAGTTGTATGTTGCCTGTTCACGCGTTGGAAAACCGTCAGCTTTATTTGTTTACGCGCCAGGTAACCAAACAAAAAATATCGTATACCATAAAGCATTACAATAAAAATTTCATCACATTATTACTAACATCTTGCAGTGTACGAAATAGAAAACTTATTTTTATAAGTAATCGTTGTTTATTATTACTATTTTTTTAAAAAATATGGCCTTCGGTCTTTGCGTCCATTTAGCCAGCTCGAATTTGTTATTTTACCAACTGTTGTATTAGGCATTAATCATGATATTGTAGACACTACAGTGAGGACAGCACAAAACCACCCATGCCCGCGGCCGGACTCGAACCGGCGGCCCTTACAATGCGAGGCCAGCGTGCTAGCCCCTACACTGCCAGGGCCGGCCGCTGTTTATTATTGAGACATTAAATCAATAAATAAAGTGATCACTCTCAAATACGTTTTATTTCTTTTTCTTCTATTGGTCTACAATAGGACAATAACTTTTGACAGAAAGAAGTCTGTTGGGGCAGCTAGTTTTTAAATAAAACTAACAGTGGAAACAAAACAAAGTAAAAAACTGCAACCTTATTGTTAAAAGTAATAGCTGTGATAGCCGATATTGTAGTGGGTGGTTGGTTGGGTGGGAGGAAAGGATTAAAACTTTCTTACTCCTCTTTTTAATATCAAATGAAAACCCTAGGATGCTAATTTATTTGGTATTCGTACTGGCGTACAGGCTGAGGCCTATTTATTTTTAATATTAACACATGAAATCTCAAATCTATGGACATGCAGAGCCTCACCTTACAAATGCCAATATTAATAATCAAACAACATTTAAGCACTACCACATTACTAACTGGTCAAGAAACAAATTCCCAACATAATAAACAAACAAAAAAGTTTAACACTTGGATTTAATGGAAAGATCCCTTCATAACAATAGGGAACCAAAAATCAAATATAATACTAACTTGAAACTACATTAGATTTCAAATGCCGGGTGCCAGAATTATTTAAATTATCCACCAAGTTTTGTTATAGGAAAGCTCCCGAAGTCTGTCCCAACTTGCTCAATACTTTACAGAGGTGAGAACTCTAAATCACTCAAAGGTTTACTTTTAAAGGTCGTTATAGGGCTGTGTCCAATGACTGCCTGTGAGTACCACACTGCACTGTTCGTGGGATTATTACCGTGATGGCGATGGGCGTCCCTCGACGGCGAAAATGCTGTAGCACATTAGATATTGCGGACAGGGCAGTACATCCTTCAAGCAACGCACTGACTACTTCCGCAGCAATCTCACTGCCACAGTACGCTTGTTTCGAACCCTAAGGTTCGATGCCAAGG
>JARYHS010009186.1:25631041-25678995 GCA_031002005.1 Vandiemenella viatica
AAAGATTACTTGACGCTAACCGTCGACCATGTTTAGTTGACAGAGTGTAATAACTTGAACCTTGATGTAGTCCTTCACACATTACCTAAGCGTTCACGATCAGCCGAACACTTCGCGCTCTCAAAATATCGGTAGGTAGGATATAAAAAAGAAAAAGCATTCCTTCCTTTCACCTCCGTCAGACTTCAGTAATATGGTTCCCATACTAACCTACCATACTGAAGCATTGGTCAGACCAAAGTTTTGTATCCCGATTCCCTCACTTCCCTGAGTGTATTTTCTACATGAAGTTTTATTATTATTATTTGCGGATAAGCCCATTAGGACTACGCAAAATACTCAGAAGCGTTTGTTCGCTTTCCTTTGTGCCCATATTTCCTTCATACGTTTGCTGTGGACTTCTTTTTGTTCCTGGTCTTCTCTTAAATCTTTCCTCCCGGTCAACTTGCCACTTGTGAATTTTGGATTTAAATATGTCTTTGTTTTCAATATCTTCTGGAACAATTCCTGCTAATTTGAGGTCTTTCTTGATTTCTCCAACCAATTTCATTGTATCCGATATTAATTTACTTCAGTTTTTCATAAAATTCAACTATTTGTCTTGTAAGTCTGTTAGGGTTTTATTAATACAGCAATCTTGTTAGACTATTTCAACCTGTACATGTGTTTTCTGAAGATAAAAAATATACTAACGTTAAATTTCAGTATACTATAACATATCGTAAGTATCTGTTTGATGTCCTTTGTTAGCAGATCGCATTTTAAAAGTCATCGCTTCACTGTCGCTTAAAGCCGACGGATTCAGTAGTTAGTTTCTGTCACTGTGTCTTATGTATAACTTTGTGAATGTTAATATAACAAAACATAATTTATTGAACTTGATCTGTTGCAAAAAGACAAGGTATAAGCAAACTTACAGACTTTGTTTCCACTTACCCGAGTATACAGCAGCCGAGGATCGTAAATAGCCGCGCCACAACCACTCTGCAACAGAAACACAAGGCCTCTAAAAATTTGAACGGCTAACCAACTAAATAGGGGATTTTTAAACTCGTTGCCATAACTGGGGATATCACCAGAATGATATCACTGGGAATAATATAGACGTAAAACAACATGCCAGACAACTGGACAAAATTACCGAAAACTTTGAAAGACTTTAAAGATAAAATTTGTAGAGGGCAAATGTAGGTAGGTGCAGGATAGGGGGAAGATGGGTGTGTAGGGAAATTGCCACCGGAGCCTGTGCTCCATTGCAATTAAATTAAATTAAATTAAAAGAGCGTAAGAAACTGTGCCCAAAAGTGCTTGGAGAAAGAGGACTTGGCAGCAGTGTTTTTAGACTTGGAGAAAGCTGACGACAGAGTGGTCAGACACAGAAATTTGGAATGCTTACAAAACCTGAATATTCCACAGTCGTCAGTTGGGAAGGTTTGTTAGTCGTTTGAATGTTATGAAGTACTGAGCCTTGTGGGTGAGAGATGAACGATCGGAATGGCTCGCCCATACAAATTTCGGCTTGCCATGATTTCTCCAAATCACTCCATGCTGAAAGCAGATGTGATTTCTTCAAAAGATCGTGACAGTATTCCTTTCCCCCATTTGTCTCCCGTCTCTAAGTAATCTTGATTCCGACGAGCCGTTATGTGGAATGTACTAGAAAAATTATCTTTAATGAAGGAGGGAGTTACCAGGGAATACTCTGAATAATTTACCAGATATGCGGGAAGTGAGTGAACTGTTGCCGTGAGTCAAAGAATTTAGGATTAAAGTGAAAAAATCGTGAAATGAGAAATTAATTGTGTAAGAAATTGTCATCTGAGCATATGCTCCATGGCAATTAAATTAAAAACAAAAGGATATGAGAGTATCGTAGGCCCACTAACAGAGATAATAGTAGAACAACATAGCCACTTCCCCACTCTTCTTCATTACGTTTGCGTGATTTATCGTAGTGGAAAATGAGGATCTCAATAATTTTGTTTTTCCAGATGATGTGGCCATTTGGCGAAAGACAGAGTAACAGGTTCGCTAAATCTAAACAGTGTAACAGTTTTGTGCCAATGGGTAAAAGTGCAGAAAAGATATAGAGAGGATTTCTTTTGTTCCAGCTAGCGAGAAGCCAAATAAGGGATTTGTAAGTTAACCAGACGATGTGCAACACATATCTTCCGATAGAGCTTTGCAGTGACCAAACGAGATGTGAGTTACAAACTTGTGAACCGAAGTTTCTGAAATCACTGCTGAAAAACTGGAAGCACAAAGTCAGAAATGAGTTTTTAAGTAAAAGTAAGGTAAAGATGGCAATTAAAAAAAAAACGATCAAAGCAAAGTGGAAATGGAGATTTTTATCGGACCAGGAATCTTGAATATCGAGGCAGAAGACGTCCTAGAAGGAGGTGGGACACGATTGAGGAAGATGTAAAAACAAAGGAGAGAGATGGAAATATACAGAGAGAGAATATAATTGTCAAGACGGAAATAAATGGAAGCACATCTTTCAAAATGTCCTACCCAGCACACTAGAAGAGTGTCACCAAAAAAAGTAGATATCGGTTACAACAGGTTTATGGAATGGGTAAAACAGAAAAACACACCAGTTCATATATAGTGAAATATAGAAGCTTGTTCAAGGCAGGAAGATAGGGGCACTTGATCTACCATCAGCAAAACTAAACATTTTCAATTAACCAGCTCCGCCCCATATTTAGTCTTATATTTGCCAGATTTTCCTTCAAAGTGACGTTGGAATTTCTAGAAAGCTAACTGGAAAAACGTTTTCTCAGCCTCGATGCAGTTCATTTCAGACATCCTTGAGACGTATGGCTGTGACATCGTTAGAATGAGCTTAGAGCTGTTCCAAATTACAATTATCATGTCGCAGATATGTGATCACTCGGGATTTGATAGTCGGCATCGGTTACCGAAGAAATGTTGTTTCAAGAAAGAAATGGCGATACTTGATTGCATTGTCGTACTCGAGTTTTGTGGTGTACATTACTAGTACGCAGAAGAATCACTGTAGCACGTCGGTTTCCTTTGTCGGCGTATCTATGGGCCATCTCAGCAAGCATTCAGCTGTTTCTCTGTGATAATGGACACAAAGAATAGATAGGGTCAGGGCCTGCGTGTGAGGTGTCAACAAATGGCTGGATTGCGGTGCGAAGCTTCACAAACTGCGTGGCTCATCCAGTGAGAGGATCGGCAACGGGTCAAAGGTCAAAAGTCCACATGTAGCAAGAAAGAAACGCGCCGCCTTATCTATGAGTCAGCAGGCATCGCCTCTACCTGGAGAGGGCTGTCGGGAGCCGTATGGAACCAGAGGGATGGGTGTAAAACACTTCCAAACCGAAAACATTTACATACGACTTTTAATTGTTTTCACTGCTCAAATTTCATACCTCATTCCTGTAGTCGCACGATGGCTGCGTTGTGTTAATGTAGAATTGTGGCATGATGCTGGATTCGTGCATCTTCCAGGCCGAATGCGGATTCACTCGTAACATTTTTAGAATGTGTTTGGCTTGCTATTTTTACTATTTATTTATTTACTAGCTCGTACCCGCGACTTCGTACGCGTGGATTAGAATTTTTTTCGCCAGAATTGAATATAGAAAGTTGTTGATAACGAAGGATTGGTCCCAAACAACAACGAGTCGGCATAATATGACAGGAAAGCTATCACTATATCATTCTACCGTCGAACCTGTCTCTTGAAGAAAATCAATTTCCAACATATTTCTGTCACCATTCGATAAGGTCTCAAAACTTCGTGACTACAACTGTTTATCATACTGGAAAAAATGTTCTGTGCCCTTCATACAGATTTTCTTGTCAAATTCCATCAATATCGATATAGCCATTTAGTCGTCAAAACGGAACAAAATGACAGAGACTTACTTCCGTATTTATAGTATTATTACTGCGGTTCACACACACACACACACACACACACACACACACACACACACACTGACTGCGAACAACCCCTGAGGGATCTTATAACGTAAAAAAGTGTACACCTAGCAGCATTGCAAGACTAACTACGATTTGCCTCGCATTGCACCCCTAACTTTGTGATATCTACAGTTTCAAATTCAATCCGAATAACCTACGGCCCAGGCGTGACTCTTACGATCAAAAACAATTTTTTTAAATATTAGCCTCCACGGAGATTTGAACCGGAGACTACGACTCAAATACTTGTAAGCAAGCGCTTTAACCACTGAGCTGCCTGACCGCTACCCGGAAAGACAGTGCAGAGACGTCCATATCCAACGCGTCTGTCTATCACCGTTCAGTATCATTTCGAAATTATGAGACAACATATATTATTTATACAGATAATTTTGCAGCCAAATGTAGACAGTATTTTTTCTCCTTGTTTCAAAAGATAAGTGTGTAACGTTTCATCGAGATCAGATGAAAACTGTGGATTTGTATGAAGAACAAACAAACCAACAAACAAGCAAACAAACTTAAGAGGTTAGCACAGGATAGGAAGGGATGGAGGATTGCATCAAACCAGTATAAAGACTGACGACAGAAAAATATATATATATATAGATTTCGTGTCAGAAACATGGAATCACACAATCACAAACATCAAATTGTGCCGGACCAAGGCTACGTCAATTGCATTTTCCGAGGCTTCATACAGACTAGCTTCCGAGCAGGATGCTGCACTCAGTCTCCAGTGGACCATCTACTGAACAGTCTGGTCTTGTCCACAGTCGTGCTTGATGTCGTCGACTTCAACGTAGACCCATCTTGCTAAGTTGACTTTGCATCTGCCCACTCCTGATCTTAGCCTATTCAAAGACTTCCACCTCAACTATCCCTTGTCGTAGCCAGGAGCAAAGATTCGGACAATCTTCCCCAGCCATGCGGAAGGGAAGCCGTAGCTTCCCATGGTTGTAACCTGGCTTTCTTAGTTGTCATTGTAAGTTCCTGAGACTTTCTTAGGAAACTTTTCCTGGACTTCAGTCTTTGCCTGTGTGGTATATGCCCATATAATTCCTGCGATGCGGTTTTTATTATGACAACCATAATTTACAGTTAAGAGTGAACCTACATTTGGACTGGACCATTTTTGTACATCCCAAGTGCAAAGGAGTAAAAGAGACTTTTTTTTACTTTTTGCTTTACGTCTCGTCAACGTCGAGTTCATTAGAGGCGGAATGGGACTGGGGACAAGGAACGTGAAGGAATTCAAACATGGCCTTCTGAAGGAAGCATTCCGGCATTCGCCTAGAGTGATTTGGGGAAACAATGGAAAACCCAAATCTAGATGCTCGCACAGGGATTCCAACGGGATTGCGAGGCCAGAACGCTCACCCACCACGCTTGGGTGTCTCAGGTGTTACCGTGGATAATATTACCGCCCCATAGCAACTTCCTGGGGAAACTGAACTCCGATAGTTTTTCTTTGGCTTTCCAGGCGAATAATGTTCATAAGTGTTATTTTAACTGTGTTGATCTCGGTAGTGTATATTTTCTGTTTACTATGTTGTCAATGAGAGATGAAACAAAAAAAAGTGTCATTCCATTCAACCCTACTTTACCGAAGGAGACGTAGAGAACTTCCCTATGCAAAGGCCGAATCATCGTCAAAACTTTCGTATTATCTCAGTGCGGAGACGTTTGGCACACAATCCGGTGACTGCAAATTGTATTTAACCGCCTCTCTGGTTAACAAGACCCCAGTAATGAAAATTCAATCACGCCCATGCCTAGTTTCGCAGCGTCACTAAGTCGTAGACACCTGGGCCAAGAGCTGGGTTGCAGATGCACACGCACCGATATTCCCCTTCGTCATTTTATTGGCCCAGGCAGCCCTGAGGATTGCTCGGATCCTAAAACTCCCTGACGACGTCAGTCTGCTACACCAGTTTTTTTTCCCCCCTTTGGTTTTTTTCCTCCAGTCTCTCAACTGGTTTGATGCAATCCTCTATCTGTCTTGATCTTGAGCTAACTTCAGTTACTTGCTTAATACGTCTTAAACTTTATCTTCGTCTAAAGTTTGTTCATTTTCATTTGACTAATCCCTTTTAAAAAAAAAAAAATGTGGCGCACCATCCTATTTCTTGTTCTGTGAAAGAGTTCCATAAACACCCTTCCTTCCCCATCGTTTCCATCTATTACTATTTTCATCTATTACTTTCCTGTTCACTTAATTTTCATCCTTCTATAGAACCACACAAAAAAGCCTTAAACAATTAAGTATTTGCAATTTCATTAAAAAAATAAAATATAAGTCATATAAGGCGAGAGTTTAAATGTTAAAGAAATATTTTATGTTGGTTGTCCGGATGGAATCGCGTCAATTTATCGAAACCTAACGTTTCAGCCATCATGTTGTGGCCTTCTTCAGAGGACAGTCCTCTGAAGAAAGTCACAACATGATGGCTGAAACGTTAAGTTTCGATAAATCGACGCGGTTCTACCCGGACAACCAAGATAGCATCCACAACCACGGTGGAATCCTGCGCATCCAGTTACAGAAATAGTTCATTTTAACACACTACAAAATATTATATAGAGCGGAGAGCAAAGAAATAAACTTTTAATTTTCACAATATTATTCTATAAGGTATTTTTTTGTCACAAGCCTGTATCTTCCTTCATACGTAACTGAAATCTATGAATGAGGTGTCATTTTAAAGCTTATGGTCTCCACTATGATCACATCATATTTTAAGAAAGAAAGTTTTCGGAATTCGTCCTTTAAAGAGAAAAAATGTCAATATGTCTAAAATGCTGTGTTACGTGTCATTTATCTCCCTGGATACCTATCTTAAATCGTTTAATGAAGTATCATTTTAAAGATTAAGATCTCTGCTTTTGTGAGGTCATATACCAAGACAAGAATTTTTCGGAATTCGAAAATTCAATATTTCTAAAATGCGTTTATGTGCCTCGAGCCATTTATCTCCCTGGATATCAAACCAAAATCGATAAATAAAGTAAGATTATGAGGAGTAATGTCTCAGCTTTGTGACATCATATTTTAAGAAAGAATGTTTTTGGAATTCAACCCTTAAAGAGAAAAAGAATAAATGGTTCTACAACGCATTTTTGTTGCCCGAGCCATTTATCTCCATTAATATCTAACCGAAATAGATAGATGTGGTATCATTCTAAAAATTAAGGTTTCCGCTGTAGTAACATTACATTTTAGAATTGAATTTTTCTGAATTGAGCTCTTAAAGGGCACTTGTTAGAGAGAGTGATGAGGGGATGCACGAGAGAAGTAAAGGAATTGGGCTACAAAACTTTGGTCAGACCATTGCTCGAATATGGTAGTGTAGCATGGGACCCAAATTTTGAGTATCAAATACAGGAGTTGGAGAAGGTGCAAAGAAGGGCTGCTAGATTTGTTTCCGGAAATTATCGCAGAATGCAATCAGTGACAGATATGATAAAGGAGCTGGAATGGGACTCATTGCAAGACAGGAGGATGAGGAGGGTTATGGGAGTGTACAAGGCGTATACTGGCGATGAGGCATGGAAAGATATTGCAGTAGGTATGAAAAGTAGTTCATGGAAGGAAAAAGATGACCATGACCACAAGCTGGCACTCGATTTCAGGCACAAGGGTGTGGGAAGATTCTCTTTTTTAGGTAAGGGTGTCAGGGATTGGAATGAGTTACCAAGGGGGATGATGAATAACTTACCGAAAATGTTAAAAGAATTTAAAGTTAAAATTTGTAGAGGGCAAATGTAGGTGGGTTCAGGATAGGGGGAAGTTGGGTGTGTAGGGAAATTGCCACGGGAGCGTGTGCTCCATTGCTATTAAATTAAATTAAATTTAATATCGGTATTTCTAAAATGCCTTATTTGCGTCTCGAGTCATTTATCTCCCTTGATAATTAAACAAAATGATAAACGAGGTATCATTTTAAAGATCTTCGTAAGTTCTTAGTTTCCGTTAAACCACATTTGAAGAAAGAAATTTTTCAAAATTCTAACCTTAGAGGCCAAAAGTATTAATATTTCTACAACGCATTTTTCCGTCACGAGCTATTTATTTCCCTTGATACCCAACCGAAATTAATAAATGAGGTATCGTTTTAAATATAAAATTATGCGCTCGCTTTGGTCACATCATATTTTAAGAAAAAACTTTATCCAAATTCATTCAACCCTTAAGGGGCAAAAATATCATCATTTCTAGAACTTTTTTACCTCGCTTGATAACTAACCGAAATCGATAAATGAGGTACCATTTTAAAGACCAAGATGGCTGCTTTGGTCACACCATATTGTATAAAAGAAATTTTTTGGAATTCGACCCTTAAAGGGCAAAAGTATGAATAATATTACTACAGCGTGTTTTTTTATTATTATTATTATTACAAGCCATTTATCTTCTTCGATACCTAGCTGTAATCGATAAATATCATATCGCTTTAAAGATTAAGGTCTCCAGTTAGGTAAAATCATAAATTAAGAAAGAATTTTCCGGAATTTGGTGCTTAAAGTGGTAGCACTTATGAGAAAGTTCAGAGTCAAGTTCCTAGATTGCAGCAGCAGATATCACAGAAATGTCAATAAACTTTTTGTTATTCAATAAGTAGCTTTGTGGAAATACTTTCGTTTTGCTACACAATTCCAATGTGCATATTTTATTCGCACAGCAACAAATATCACAGAGATGTTGATATGTTGTGTGCATTTTATTCAGGTTGGTTGTATTCTGTTAAGGTCAGTGACAGTTTGGCGTAAATACGGAGTGTTTTAAATTTTCCTAACTGTTTCGTAATATGTTGCAAGTATTTTAATGCGTACCTATTACACTAAAAAAATAAATATTTGCTACAAAAATACGGTTCTACTTTTCATTATATTACAAGCATTCAACCTCACTATTCATCGCATTTTATTCGCGAAATTTTCGCACGGGTCGTCTATTAAACTTTTAATTTTCACAATAAATTTTAATTTCACCCTTTAACGTGGCGCGAGTAGACATATCTCAAATGTTAAGCGGATTCTAAGTCTTGGAACTGAGAATATCTCTTCAAAATTTTTTGAGTAGTTTCTGCACTATGCCTAGATTCTATAAACGACTGGGTTAGTTTCACGGACAACTAAATACTCGATTTTATTTTTTTTTAAACCTTCAGTCTACAGAAACAATCTAGTTTTATTCTAGAATAGATAAGCGTTTCCAGGTATTAGATTTTATCAATAACAGAATTAAGAGGTGTCAAATTTACATATTGTTATAATACGATGTTTTTTATTATTATTTCCTACAATTTTATTGCATTTTATGTACCAGAATGCACGGCAGATTTAAATGTTACAAGAAACTGTACTCCTATGTTCTATCACAAAACATTTTCCGTCTCTATACTGTTATCTGACAAGTGCTGTTTACACTGATTGTTTGGTTTCTTTAAACGTTTATCCAACAATAATTACTCATGACGTTCTCTCTACTATAGAAATAAAAATTACTGAACGTCATGCGGCTATTGTTATTCTGATTTGATTTAAATACGATGGAGCGCATGCTCCGGTGGCAATTTCCCTACACAATTGTTTTTTCCCCCTTTCCTTTACCCACCAACTTTTGCCCCCTACAAATTTCAGCTTTAAATTCTTTCAATATTTTTGGTAAATTGTTCATCAATTCTAATGGTAATTTACTCCAATTCCTAGCCCCCTTACCTACAATGTCAATGCTACGGCGCCTCTCGGTAAATTTATCCAATTTCAGTCAGTGACTCACTTGATGTTATGAGATAATTTAATGAATCATCCTAACGTTCAAAATTGTTTAGTCATGATTCCGATCGTAAAAGGTAAAACATCATTCCCGTGTAAACTTTTGCTGCTGCAAGCAATAAAGTCAATTCTTGGAGTTATCCTGGAGCTAAAGGAAGTCGAGTTCTTGGTGAAATGGTAGTGTTACATCCTTATTATCAAGTACCGATTTCCTCCTGATGAAATAATTTTAAAAAGCGACTTGCAAATTTTGGGATAAACAAGCAAGATCTTTGACCGACTAATACACTGAGTAAAAAATTCAAAGCCTTTGATAAAAAGTTCTTCCTGTAATTTTCATTTTTATTTGGTAGCATCGATCAAACCTTTGTTAACTGGCTTACATCAACAGAAATGTTTAATGCTCTTCGATCAGAAAGAAGTAAATCATTGACGATTAAAGGAAGATTTCAGGCATGAAACCAGCAGAAACTTAAAATATCAATGATGCGTCATGATTTAATAATTGCAGGTTTTATCCGAGAGAGAAAACTAAAAGGAAAATTTTAGATAAATACAAAACATAAAATGTGCGTATCGGCTAATTAAGAGGATGGGTTGTGAAAATAGGTTCGAGCAGACTTTTTATTTACTTATTTTTTTTATTATGGCTTTGCGCCTTGTCGACGTCTAGGTCATTAGAGGCTGGAAGGGACTGGGGCAAGCAACGTGAACCAGTTCGGTCATGGCCTTTTCAAACAACAATCCCACCATTCGATCGGAAAATGGGAATCTGGTTGGGCGGGCGGATTCGAACCTACGTCCTCCCGAATGCGTGGTCAGAGCTTACCGCCGCTCACCAACCACACAATAGGTCAGGACAGGACGGTATGGAGAAATAACCCAGCCAAATAGTGACATGTTGATGAACGATGTATTATGCGTTTATTTCTGAAATCGATAAAGAAAATGGGAACGAGCGTCAACATGAAACAGTCCAAAAAACATTCAAGTTGCGGAAGCACCAGTCCCTAAAAGAATTTATCAAACAAGAATAAATAACCTATTTCCAAAACTCCACACGAAATGCGAAAGGAACACACTACGTGGATATAACGCCTAAAATCCTCTCACAAACCCACACCAAAAAAAAGAAATAACAAAATAAAAAACAAAAACTCACTAATTTAATGGTCTCAGCAATTCTAGGCTACATACTACTACACAACAGTCGCTCGACCATTGATTATTGATTGTAAATTCAAATAATATGTACACAGGCTCATTCTGTCAACGATAATTCCAAATCACTGCGGAGTGCTATCATCTATTTTTCCGATGACAAAGAAACACGTAATAAGCAGGCAAACTAATGACAGCAAATAGGCAACTTCCAAAAAAGTCTCGGATTTCCTTGGATCATCCAGAAGTTAGCATACATGAAGCAATATATGAATTCTTAATAACAACAGAAATAAATCTATATTCACAAAAGATGGTAATTAATAACGATAATTATCTGTAAGGGAACTACACAAAATACTACCGCAAAAAGAAAACTGCTGATACAGGAGTCCCATAGATTTGATAGTTCAAAAGCGTGTGACACATGAGTAGTCAGGCGAGATTTCATAACTGAGTTGGTCCTGTGCCAAGTAATATCTCAGTAGATACGCCGTCGCTGACAAACACTCGCGGAAGTTGGACTGTTGAGAGTGTACTCACATGCGGCTGGGTACGGGTGCGTCTCGTTCCATGGCTGGCGTCGTACTGAGTGGCTGCGCTCAAGGCTACCTGCCAGCTGATAGCGGCGCCGCGCCCATGACGTCACACAGTGACCGTGCACCCGCAGAGCGGAAAGCGGAGCACCAGCCACCAACGTGTATTATTCCAGCATGGTACTTTAAGGACAAAATCAGGCCGGATGTTGTACCCCTCTGTACAAAGATTCTCATAAGCTCTAAAACACTATGCTGTGGTAAAAAGGCTATCCATCTCCTCCCTGTGTAAGCATACAAGACAATGGAACGCTGTTGTTCTTTTTTTTTTTTTTTTTTTTTAAAAAAAAAGTTTGTTCCTCTTCTGCAAGTCTGAAAGAGCGTGATTCAAGAAAAAACTGCTGGTTGGATTTTAACCGGATTTCGATTAATGTACTACGCTTTAAATGAGTTATGTTTTATTCTGGTGTGATGTCGGGAAGCTAAGAAATTTAAGGCAAAATACTCCACAGATTTCTACCAAATTTTTCTTTGAACGCGAAAGGTACAAAAACTACTGGTCAGATTTTGATAGAGTTTTGTTCAATGTACAGTCCGTGTTGCCGCGGACTTAATAGAATATGCTTCATTTTGATGTGATGTCGAAACCATGAGAAATTTAAGAAATTAATCTCCTTTCCGTTGAACGCTATTAAAGCAAAAACTACTAGTCGCATTTTGATGGGGTTTCAATTAATACATAGCCCGTGATCCAGCAGGTAAAATAGGGGGTGTTTCATTTTGAAGTGGAGTCGAAAAGCTGTGAAATTCAGGCTAGATTTTTGTCGAACGCGATTCAAGTAAAAATTATTGGCTTGATTTTAATTGGGTTTCGGTAGTTGCAATCACCGTGACCCCTGAGTAGGATAAGATATGTTTGTTCTGATGTACCCGTGAAAAGAAAAGGAATTAAAATAAAAGTGTCCACAAGTTAGTAATAATTTAAAGGTAAGTTTTTTTCGCAATCAAAATGTTTATCGTGGTTTCAGCGTTGAATGAAATCCAATCAAATAACAGAGGAAGATGTGGAGATGGATTTTTATGAGTTTTAAAGGACTTATATGAAGCCGAAACGCATCAACAAAATCTGCAGCTAGTTATCTACAGCGTCTATTTTCTGATCTTGATGTATGGCTCAGAAATTTGGCTGATGAAGTAGAGGAACAAAAATAAATAAACGGCTTTATTGAAAAGTAGAGAAGGTATAACAAGGATAAAAAAATCGAAAAATGGGAGACACACGCAGATGATAAATGAGAAACGGATACAACACAGCGTAGGAAAATAAAATTTCCATTGGTTTGGACCGAGGTAATTCTTGTATGACGAAGTCGGATGGCTGTCTTGATCTTCCCTGAAATAAAATGTGGTAGGTATCCAAAAATAGAAATGTGGTTTAAGGTTTCATTTGATCTTTTGTTGCAATATCACCATACTACATCGTCCTAATACTAGATGATTACAAAAGGATACTTGTACTTTGAAAAGCTAAAGCACTATATGTACTGATTGACTCAACTTATGATAAAAGTCATTGGCTTAATGAACCACAGCATTAGCAAATAACGAACAAGGAAATAAAGGCTTCATTCGACTCACATTTTTGTTTAAACAGTATTACATTAAAAGTGTGGTTCACTTCTGCATGAAACATATTAACATTAGTTTACTTCTTATAGCCCAGTACTACACCATCTGATTGAGGTCCATTGTAGTTCTCATTCCCGAGTCATTATGTCCCATATTTGTTTAACACTGCGTTTCTCAACCTTTTTCAATCCTAGGACCAGTAAATTGTTACGATTAATGTTGCAGACCACTAACTTATATGGGACCTAATTTTATACCTGTGTATATAATTACCATCTGATACATATTTTATTGTACCATTAAAACGTAATAATTTAAAGGATATCTTGAACACTTAGGCCATTTTATCCTTAGCTGCTATACTAATGCTGGGTTTTCTTATCCATCTGGAGCAGCTAACAAATGAAAAACTCGTTTCTGTGCCATAAAACAAATTATATAACTGATATGTAACAGTTCCACACATTCATGTAATATACAAACACTGTAAGTAAAATAAGCTAAAAATAACAGTCAATAAGAGATTTATACTGTAATGATCCGAATGGAAAACATATGTGCGTGTTTCTTTTCTCGTCTTGAGTGTGTCGGTCCCAGGGGAGGTTCTGCTTGTGTTTGGAGGACGCCAGCCCTTGAGTGTTGCCATTACATATGACGGATGGCAGAAAACAGTCCCGTGACAGGACCATAGCTCAAGAGCAGCCTGGACTGTTTCGGTAAACAAATCAAATAAAAAGTAAATCTGTATCCAAGAACGAAGGGTGAAGGGAGGCCAGGGAGTACAGCCAATAGGAAAAATTTGTATTTTTAGTATGAAAAAAAGGGCGGTTTTGTTGCATGTCCTGAGCCAACCAGCGAAAAGAGCTTCACTGCAAAGACAGACATTGGCAGACGTCATCAAGAAGGGGTGGAAAGCGACGCTTCGTCCGGCAGCACGGGAGACAAAGGACTTGTTGGCTACCGTCCGTGAGGTGAAGGTCGACCGACCAGCTGACCACGGGAGAGACAGCAGTGAGGCAGCCGGCCGTGATGGAGAGCTGGTCAACCCACCGACAGCACAACTTAGATTCGCCTGCACGGTAACCACCATTCAGAAAAAGGAACTTTTGCATCATCATCGTTTACCCTCGCTATCGCCCCGAGACAGACTCTCTTGCTCCACAGAAAAAGTGATGTAAAAAAGGAAATTTAATCTTTGTAAAATTTTGTCAAGTAAACAATTAAAATACATAAGTAAATCGTAAAGTCAGATTGTGAACCTTGTTTTCACTAGATCCCATCCAGTCTTGTATTGTGTCATTTTGCTTGGTTAATTCAATAATTCATGTTTAAATAATAATACATTGAGATCTGGATGTCACTTCCCTCAGAATAGGGTACACTCCAATCTCTGGCGCCCACCTGATTTTTTGTTATACCTAATATTATTTTGAAATCAATGACAGGTAGCAAACGGCCACAGTGAGGTCGAGAAGTCGCTTTCCTAACATAGGGAACACTTCAATACCTTGAATTAGATAAACATTATGTTAAAGAAAAACTTGTGTATAAGTTGTTTTGGGGCACTGATGATGGTCTAATAAACCGAAACGCGTAAGCCATAACGAAGTTTTTCATTTGTTAGCTGCACTAGACGGATAAAAAACAAACCAGCGTTTAAAGGATGTTTTGAATCTCTACGGAAACACAGCCATGAAACTGGAAGTGAAATATTAAATACTGTGTGAACTGTTATAAGTTAATTACATATTGAACAGAATCGTATAATTTAGTACTAGACTGTACCACCTATCTGCATGCACAAAACAAAAGCCCGTATACCTTCTATTTTTGTCTACTTCTTATGTTTTAATCCTACCAAGCCCCACAGTCCCTCACGCTTACTGGAAGACCCTCACAAAACGTTCAATTATTTAATCCTTAGATGAAAGACGCTCTTTTTTATGTCAATTGGGAATGAATAGACTATTGTGGAATCAATGCTGTCCTATTATTTTGCATGCTTATTGAAGTCTTCGTGCCTTCTAAACGTTGCGCTTATAGTTTTTGTTCACTTATAGCCTTATACAGATTCTAAATTTTGTAACATTCTGCCTGCGGACCCCCTGCGCAAACTCCCTGTACACGTGGGGCAAGCAACCATCCCCCTTATGCGAATGCGGAGAGATTCAGACTATTGGTCATATTACTGAAGAGTGTCCTATAAGATCTTACAGTGGTGATCCTGTGGACTTCCTGCTGGCAACTCAGGAATCGATGAACTATATTAATAAACTAGATATAAGTATTTAATCTTGTAATGTTGCATTGTTTATATTTTATCAATGTTCTTAAAAGTGTCTGAATTGCCACACGATAAATAAATAAATAAATAATGCGGACCCCCTGAATCATCTTCGCGAATAACAGGTTGAGAACCTGTGAAGACTTCATATCATCGATACGCTGTGAAAGCCTTCGTTCTCACATATATTAAATAGACAACTTCTGAGGCTACATCTGGAACTAGCTATCAGCAAACAAGCCACCACCTGGGATCTCATCTGGAACCACTTCCACGATATTGTTTGTATGGAGTAGGCCTACCTGAAAATCAGTAACACACACAACAAAAAACTGTAAACACTAAAATCAAAGCAAAGACAAGACAAAACCAAAAACAAAAATACCAAACCCTCACACTTTCTTTAATAGAGTTATCGCAGTATGTCGTTGTTGACGGGGAAGCCTCTTCAAAGCTAGATGTTACTTCTGGGGTCCTCAAGGAAGTGTAATAGGGCCACTTCTTTTCTTAATTTTTATAAACGATCTCGGTGACAACGTTAATTGCAGGATGCGATATTTTGCTGATGATGCACTTATTTATAGCGAAGTGTGGTGCTCTGATGATTGCTTAGAAATTCAGCGCGATCTGGATGTTATTTCGGAATGGTGCCGTAAATGGCAGCTTACACTAAACTGCAAAAAGTGCAAGGCAATGCAAATAAGTAATAAAAAGACCCCGTTTTCTCACGATTACAAAGTTAACAATTCAGTTGTTGACACGGTAGACTCCCTGAATTATCTAGGCATAACAGTTCAAAGCAACATGAAATGGGACTTGCATATAACTTCAGTCGTAGGTAAGCTAATTCTAAACTACGATTTATAGGTCGTATTTTGAGAACTTGTAATGCTCATACAAAGGAAATTGCGTACAAAACACTAGTTCGTCCGCATTTGGAATACTGTTGTGCAATTTGGGATCCGTATCGCAAGGGATTGATTGATACGTTGGAGAAGGTACAGAGGAGAGCCGCTCGATTTGTGACCGCTAGTTACAGTCCTCATGTAAGTGTCACAGAGCTGATACGTGGGTTGGGCTGGGACTGTTTGGCGGACAGACGACGTCGTTTTCGTATGAATTTGTTGGAGAATATGCGAAAATTTTTAATTTATGAGTGCAACGAAATACTTCTTCCGCCAACCTATTTAGGTTGCAATGACAGGAGGGATAAGATTCGAGAAATAAGATGCCGTACTGATAAATTTATGTATTCTTTCTTTCCTCGTTCTGTTCGGGATTGGAATGCACTGAATTAGGATTGGTGCTTAGCACCCTCTGCCACCCACAGTAATGTGAATTACAGAGTATAGATGTAGATGTAGATAAACACTACTGAGATAAATTTCAATGATAGAGAATTGCACTACTGAACATGGGGTTGAAATACAACATAAAACAAGACCTCAACATCAACACACTTAAAGAATTGATAGTCACCACAAAAAACGCTGTTTATTTAGCTAAAGTGGATAACACTACCAAAATTTCAATAGTGTACAAATGAAAAGTTACTTAAAAGAGAGTTGGAGAAATACAAATACAACCCCCGAAACACACACAAAGACAAAAATACAGTGCTCAGCATTAACAAAAAACTTAAGAACAATGAAGCAATAATAACCAAGGCAGATAAAGGTAATAGTATTGTAATAATGAAAGAAAATGAATACATAGAAAAAAAGCACTTAAATTCTTCAATGAAGACAACATAAAACAGATACAAAAGGACCCCACAAAACTTTTTCATAACAAAATTAAAGAGCAGTTGAAAAGAACTTTTTTTCCTACTAAGAAATCCCTCCTCTGCATGAATCCCAAAGCCTGCGATCACAGCCTAAAATACATAAAGAAGGTAGTCCTATCAGTCAATAGTCAATTAATAGCCCTGCATACAGACTAGCAAAAAAGCTAGATGTTTTATTGAAAACAAATTTTACTTTTGAAATTGTATATTCCATCAAAAACAGCTCTGAATTGGCAAATATACTAACAGACATAAATATCCCAATAGCCTCTCAGTTTGTTTCCTTTGATATAACTAACCTTTATACCAATGTCCCCATACAGGAAGCCCTGGAAGTTATTAAAAATAACCTAATAATTCACCAAAAATGCTCTCAAGCAGAAATAATTGAGCTCACCGATTTACTCCAGTTGGTTTTAAATTACAATTATATCACTTTCAATGGCAAAATCTTCCAACAGCCTGATGGCCTTGCAATGGGCTTCAGTACCTCTGGCACAATTGCTGACATCTATATGAACCATATTGAACAGAAAATCTAAAGCAACCCTGATCCATGTACTAAAAAAATCCTGTATTATAAACGTTATGTAGATGATACGCTAATGCTAACCTATGGTAACACAAATGACATAAAAGATATTCTTAATATATTCAGCAGGATACACCCCACAATAAATTTTACAGCAGAGTTTGAAAAAGAAAAGGGCATAAACGTCCTAGATATATGCATCTCAAACCTCAATATAAACACAACTTTGCAATTCATAGGAAAAAACACAATGACTGATTGCACCATACCGTCAGCATCTTGGTACCCCAATACACATAAACAAGCAACCTACTGGTCCATGGTGCACAGGGGCAATAATATCCCCTTAAGCAAAGTCAACTATGATTATGAGCTAGATATAATAAATCAGGTAGATTTAGCAAATCAATATCCTAGCCAGATGATAGGAAAAATTGGAATGAAAATAAATAAGACATTTACCAAACTCAATAAAGATTAAAAAACAGACAGCAAAATCCATTCCTGGCATCCCTTATGTGGGCACAGTATCTCAAAAAATTGCAAATATACTCAGATCGCACAAAATAAACATAGGATTTAGTACCAAAAACAGGATATAACGTTAACTTTCAAACAGTGTACATAATACCTTTATTTAATGTAATGAGAATGTTTATGTGTACATTTCTGTGATGAAATGTTTTTAAGAAACCTTCAAAAACGAAAACTCCAAAAGTTTTACTAATGTCCAACAGAAACAAAAACAATCACTTCGCACATTAAAATGCATTAATAATGTACTAATATTACGTTTGAAAATGAGAATCAGTTCTCGAAACGCGTCATAAAACGTCATCAAAAGTAACTGTGATGCGGTAAAATTATATGCTTACATATCATTTTTTAATTTGATGACTTGGCCATCATGCATGCATTTTTTTAGTAAGCTGGACATTAAAATTAATTTTGTTAGTTTATCAACATTACTAATATACGAAGGCCAAAATCTCTTTCATACTTCTTACAAGGTTGACAAGTCTCACAATAAGTCCCGTTTATTATGCTTTTCATTTCAGTAAAATTGATGACACGCCTAACAGCCAAGCCACCAGGTTCTTATTTTCCATTTGAAATCAACTTTACTAATATCGAGAGAAACCATTCTGTTTCCAAAAAAAATTGAAGTAAATACGCACTGTAGAGTGTAGACTTATAAAATTATCTAATAAGTTTTTGTCACTATAAAGCCAAGACACTTGGCCTATTTTTACAAGGTTTGGTTTTATGGGATAATAATTTACTGTTCTTTCATGGATTTTTCTGTTTATTAGTTTTATTTCCCTTCTCTTTCTTCTTAAACTAAGATCTGTGTGTTTCTTCACACTTAACTTATTGGGATTTTTCTTCTAATTTCTTTGCCTCCCAATTTAATTATCTTATGAAAACTGAATAACTACTCCTCACTAGTCGACAGAATAATTGTTCTTTCTCTTCTGATTCGAATGTATATTTTTGTCTAGAGCTTTACGGCTCTTTCGCGCCGATGTCATTACAGCCAGCGGTGTATTGTGGACAAGGAACGAAAATTCCTTTTGAAAGAACCATCCCGGCAGTCGCCTGAAGCGATTTCGGGAAACCATGGAAAACCGAAATCTAGATTGCTGGTAAGGAACTTTAAGCCGGTTCCTACCGAATGCCAGGCAAGAGCGTTGACCGCTCACCCACCAGGTAAGTGAGCGAAAACGAGCCAAACACAACATTGCGCCCTTTGATGGCATTTTTAACATTGACACAAGTGGCTCCCGGTGTAAGTAAGCAGAAAATTTCTCCGAAAAAACTTTCCGGAGTTTTATAGCCTGAAAGAATGTCTCCGTATTTGTAGTCTCTAAATTCATGATAACCAGTTGCGTCACGCAGAGGAGCACTTGCCTGAAGCGTCTGCTTGCAGTGTTGCTTCGGCGTTTAGGTTGTTGTGCACCTATCAGGCGTAATACTACGCGCCGACCCAGGACGAAAATGCCCAATAGATTTTTGATTCCTTTACGAAGATTCACTGTCTTTCACTGAAAAATCAACGCTGTATAGATAGTAACGCAATTTATTTGTATAGAGAGGAAGCAATTGGATAAATGAAAGAATAATTAGGTTGTAGTTTAAAGCTTTAGGGAGAAACAATCAGTCACTAACGGACAGTATTCAGTGAGTATGTTCGGAGCTGAAGCGAGAATTTTCGGTTTCTCTGTCAGTCATCTGACATTACATCACACAGTAAGGAAAACTGGAATTCTCACAATATTGCACACATTGTGTGGAATCCTTTAACGTTTCTGCTGTTAGTCTATCCTTACTACCGGAAAATGACACATGTCTTTTTCTATTTTCCTTTTTCCTATAACGAACTTCAAGTTTCAGCTTGATCTCTAAGATAGTTTTGTTTATATGGATTTTTAATGTAGATTTACAGTGCACCTCGTTAAAACAGATAAACTGGAGTATCGTGCCATCATAAACTACTTTGTTTTGGACCGTTTATTATCAACTAAAATTCATCCATAGTTTGTAAGATTTATAAGGATTCTGTTCCTTCATTTTCAACAGTGAAGAACAGGACAGCTGAATTTAAACGTGGTATTACATACACTGGTGGAAATTAAAAGTGCAACACCCAGACGGGTTTGTGATAAATAAATGAAATTTGGCCCCAAGTATATATAAAGAGTATTAAAGGATTAACAATTGAAACTTTTATATGTAATTGTATAAGAATTGCAGTGCTATTTATTATGCAAAATTGCTAAGTTTTTTTTAGCATTAAGCTAAGTTTTATAGCATATAAATGGTGACCAGTGTGGTGTAACATGACACTTTTTCGTCTACAAGTTCTTTTTGACCAAGGCGAAGACCCTCCACACTCAAATGCCTAACTGTGAGAATTGGCGTGTTTTAAATTGGTGCATCATATCGTCAAATCTCCCGAAGGTTCGGCCGTAGTATAATGTCAGTATACAGACTTGTTACACAGTGGATGAAAGAAGGCTCTAGTACCCCTAGAGCAAGCACAGGTCCATACAGAAGGACAACAGCGCGTGAAGACCGCCATATTGTGTGGGTGGCTGTTGCTGGCAGATAGGTGACTGCAAGCCAGATCCAAGCAGTGGTTACAGAGAGAGTCCCCCCCCCCCCCCGCAACGATTGTAAACCAAATTCCTGAAGCTTGGTTACACTCTCTGACCCCCATGCAATGTGTTCCATTAATCTGATTTCATTTCCAGCATCGTCTAACCAGGTGTAATGCAAAATCTGGACATACCATCAAATCGGGCCTGCAGGCAAAATACTATTGACTCCCGCGTTAATTGTTTCATTTTCAAACTATCATTATTCAAAACTTTTAATTGATAACAAAGGTACAGGACAAACATGCGATTAGATTAATTGTTGTTGCGTCGCGGTTAAAACAAACAATCAATGTCAAAGCCAGAACTGCATTGATAACATGGATCCTGCGGTAATAATACAATAACTGACACCAGGCAAAAGGAATAAAGTCATTGTAACTTGTTCTTTGTTTATGGAATTCTGTAACTGCAAAAAAAGGGCTGCTAGATTTGTTTATGGAAATTATCGCAGAACGCAATCAGTAACAGATATGATAAAAGAGCTGGAAGACAGGAGGAGGGCGAAGAGGGTCATGGGAGTGTACAAGGCGTATATTGATGGTGAGGCATGGAAAGATATTGGTGTAAGAATTAAAAGTAATACTTGGAAGGAAAAGATGACCATGAGTCCATGACTACAATCTTGCTCTTGGTATCAGGCACAAGGATTTAGGAAGATTCTCTTTTTAGGTAAGGGTTTCAGGGATTGGAATAAGTTACCAAGATAAATTATTAATAATTTACCAAAAACGTTGAAAGAATTTAAAGTTAAAATTTGTAAAGGGCAAATGTAGGTGGATACAGCAAAGGGGGGAAGATGAGTTTGTAGGGATATTGCCACCGGAGCGTACGCTCCATTGCAATTTTACTAAATATTATTAGAACATAACAAGTGCAGAGATGTATATAAAAAACGCAAATGGACACGTGAATGGCTTACAGTTGTGTTTGGAGACGAGTCTCGATTCTGCCTGTGGCAAAGTGATAATCGATAACATAAACGCAGGCACAGTGGAGAAACGGCTTACCCTGCTGTGATTTCAGAACGTCACACAGATCCAGTCACTGGTGTCATGGTTTTGAGAGCAATAAGTTTCGACAGCAGGACTGAGTAGGTTGCTGTTGAAGGCACAATGACAGACCTCCACTATCTGGACGCGGTACTGCATCTCATTGTGATACCCTTTATGTCCACCATCCAAATCGCATCTTCTGCCCGACATACTGCGGCCTTGACAACACAAGCCTTGCAAGGAGTTACGATCACATTTTGGATCACCCAGCACAAACTGTACAACAATTGACTGCACAAGACATACAGGCGTAGAGAGACATACCTCAAGAAGCCATCCGAACGCTTATTGGTTCAGTGCCGGCAAGGATCCACGAATATATAGGTGCTCAAGGTGGGCGCACTTCTTACTGATAACTGTGTCTAAAGGTAATAAACTTAGCCTGATCCATTACAATTTGTTATCATTTATTCCGGGTATGCCCTGGCTATATCCACAAAGTTTCCTAATATTCCACCATTCCTGTCTGGGGGTTGCACTTTTAATTTCCGACAGTGTATATTGAAGATAATCCATGTAAAGGATTACCAAACTGCAACCAAAGATGAAAAAAATTGAGAAACAGCGCCATATTATATTGAATGATCACCGATGAAGGGTATGTGACATTGCTAAAACCGCAGGCATATCAGAAAACAATAGTACGGTACAGTTCGCATCAAGAATTAGATATTAGAAACATTTGTGCAAGAGGGTGCTGAATTTATTAAACGGTGACCAAAAACAAATGCGAAAACCAACTCCTCCGCAATTTTTGAACTCTATTAACAAGATTCTACCAATTTGATGAACCGATTTATTACCAAGCGTGAGACGTTAGTCTACGACTGCACACCAAAATAAAACGGCGATCAAAACAGTGAGTGGAAAGCAAAGGCTCTGCATTAGTCTGGCGAATGGTAATAGGCAGGTTTCTCTGGGACGCAAAAAGTGATCCTTTTGATTAATTACCTTGATGGAGAGAATGGATGAGAGAATAGCGAGAAGAGGCCGGATTTACAAAAGAAAAAATCTGAAGTACGATTCGTTGGAACATAGATTCTATTCACCAGAATTAGGTCCCTACACTTTCATCTAATATTACCAATCCTGAAGAAATTTATGGCTGTAAAACGTTTTGAGTGAACTGCAGAGGTGATGGTAACCATACATGGTATTTAGCATATGCATCAGAAACGCACTTCAAGGGCAAAGTACATTGGAATAAAGGGGAACCACGTGCAAAAATAGTTACTTTTTAACTAAAAAACACACATATACACATATATTGACAGACCGAGAAATTTTCAACTTAACCTCACAGTATTGCTAAGATACAGAAAGCAAGGACAAAGGTTTAAAGTATTGACTCGACCACAGGGGGCATGAGGGTGCATTCGTAATCCTGCACACCCCTCCCCACAGCAACGAAATAAATAAAAGCGTAAAATACATAGACAAAATAGTACCAAATACCGAGATTTAAATTAACGTTTACAGCTTGTTATCAAATGTAATGTCAAGATATTTACATTTCAAGTCTTCATCAAGCAATTCTTTCCCCACCTTATAACCAAAATCAACATTTTGTTTTCTATTTGTGTATCTAATAAGCCGACTCTTCTTTCCATTTATCTTCATACCATTCGTTTCAAAATATTAAATTAAAACAGATCTCAAGTTAATCAACCAAGTCTTTAAACCGATTAAAATTCAAAGATATACCAGAATTAAGACATATAGAATTATGATAATTATTACTTGTGATTCTGAAGTTTGGACATGAAAACCACAAGATAGCGACGACAGTGCGGTGGAAATTTAGTTCCTGAGAAGAACTGCGGGATATCCACAAGAATAAATAAAATAACAAAATAAAAGTAACACTGCTACTTGATCGTATTCAGCAGTATAGGGAAAAGTGGTTTTAAGATGAAAAGGATGAACAAAACCATAATACCGCGGTAGTTACCTACATTACGTCCTTAGAAACCGAAACAGTTCTCTTGACATATGGTTCAGTATTGATTTAAGTTTTAATTGATATGTTTTTTACTAGTAGTGTTAGTTTGATTACAGTATGAGCACAACCAGGGCCGGCGTTTCGTGTTAGGCCCGGGTGGGTAGCAGGTAATTTGGTTTTGGGGGGGGGGGGAGGGGAGAGGTCGCTTGAAAATGTATTCCGTTAACTTCCTTAAAATCATAATGGTGACAATCATAAAAACAAATTCATCAGAGAAATTCATAGGGGTATAACTACAGAATTAATTTAAGAATTTTATTCAATTTATTCAATTTATTTTAATGGTAGACCCTAAACAAAAAAAAAAACAAAAAAAAAAATTATTTACTATTCAGTATTAATTGCGCAATGAAAAAAATGTACTGTGTTCTGCTTATTTAGAAATGAACCGATTCAATACAGAATTTAAGGAAAATATATTGAGGTGTTTCGAATCGAATATTTTCGCTACTACCTTGGTCGAGGAGCGTAGGAATTTTATGCTGATGTGGGATTTTGTCGTTCGGCGATTTCAAAGTTAGTCCCTGACTGCACACTTTTCCACCAAATTTCTTCGAATTTTGAATCTCGCTCATAGTATAAAACGTTGGTGATTGCTTCTTATACGATTCAATTAACTGATAGATTCGATTTCTGTAGATCTGAATTCAAAATTTCGGCCCGATAAAAATTAAATTTCTATCATCATTGTTAAATAGAAAATACACAAAAGATTCCATGTAGGAGTAAAATGCAGAAGCCTGCAGCGACAGCACTATCTACTTCTCTGGCTACAGAATGATTGTATAAATATTTCATTAACTGCTGGTAATTTCTCTTATTGCTTTAAAAGATTTGAATCTCATTAACCATCTGAAAAAATTAATAATACAAAACCATAATTTTAAAAAACTAGTAATCTTTATAAATAACTTGTCGGTCAGTAGACTGCAAGAGAAGGCAAATCATAATTAGTTCCTTTTTCTATTCCCATTTGCAGTTTCTTAAACTGTCCAAGTCGTTTTGGCAAGTCTCGCACGAAGTTTATCAAATCTATAACAGTTCCAACGTATTTTCTTGCTGTTATAACTCCCTCAATTCCATCTCGTACAAGTTTACTACAATACACAATATAAAGCCCGAGAATCTTTTTTGCGTATTCGTGACTGAAATCCTGTTATTTTTCCAGAAACATTAGAAGCCCCATCGTAATAGTGGCCTCTGCGTTTTGAAAGAACCAACTTGCGCCTGGTGAAAATGTCAATGACCGGATCAAATGACATTTCTGCCTTGGTTTTCGCACTTAGAAACTATACAGTAAAATGTCGTAGTTATCGAAAATATTTCGGTGCTTGAAGCCATGGAGGAAGGAACTGTATGACTATCGTTGGATGAGCCGTTCATATCGGTTGTACCACGTTGATATTATCGACGTTTTTTCAACGCTTCAGTGCAGTTGGTAAGAAGAGAACAAGTGCTGTGAGGGTTTATCCGCAAATTGTGTATTTTGTTGTATAACCAGTAGTGTGAAACCAATACCAATACTAAGTCCGATCTGGAGATTTTTCGTTGAAAAAATTGAACCTTTGGAAAAGTGTTCGTTAAATGAAAAAGAGTTTTTACCACACTACCATTGCTTTAAAAAATTCATGTGAAATCTATGCATCAAGAAGCTTTAAAGAGTGTGAAAAACTAAATGCAGTCTTAAGTTGCAGGAAGAAGAAAAAAATATAAATGTCAGTCTAGTGCAATGGTTGAAGCAAATATTTCCATCAAAAGAAGTGGTGGCAAATGAACGTTCATAAATGTTCCATGTTGTTATCACTAGTCCGCAGGATTTTTGTCAGCTTCACCTATCAGTGATGAACTCGAAAAATTGATCAATGAAGCTAGCCTTAATTTATTATGAAAATAAATCAATTTAAAACGAGAAAAGGATGAGAAGGCTTTGGTTTTTAAAATTTAACTAGCCATTTTTAACTTTCGAATAATTGTTTCAGTAATTAGAAAACTATTATTATTAATTATTTACATTAAAAATCAGTTACTGGCGGATTGATTTGATTATGAAAAATAAACATTATTTCACTTTACATTTTAATCAAACAGAAGTAATTAGAAAGTAAACGAAGATCTGTGACACCAAATGACATTTTCATAAATTTCTGCTTCTTGTTTCCGCTTCCATAATGTAACTTCCGTTTCATCTCCAGTACATACGCGTGTTCACTACCTATATACCTGTGTATATAGTGAAGAACAAAAATAAGAATTTACTTATTACTTACTCTCACGATTTTGACTGTCAGCTGACTGAACAAGGCATTTTAAAGTTCCAATGGACCTAAGGACAATACAAATTTATCCTCCACATTCTACTGTCTTCTAGTATTATCTACACTCATTTGGTTTCTCCTTTACAGCTTGACTACGAATTTACCCATCTGAAATTTATTGCCGATAATACAGGTGGATTCAGCAGAAGCGCCTTCGAAATACACTAAGGTGGCTTTAACGCATGACTGTTTTGGACGTATATCTTACCGGAGCAATCTTGACGATTGTTTGCCCAGTCGATGGAGCTCAGTAGACAATAGCGGGGATGCCGATCTCTGTTGAAACATCAAAGAAATTTTGTGCTTCGCTCATAGCGTTGTTGTGGGTACACAGTCTATTTTACATACAGTTTGAATGATGAAATTAATAAACTTAGCTGGTCTGCTCTCTTTGTATCATTTCTTTCCTCTATACACGCTCAGTCACTCTCAAATTCCGGGTGGGTATTTTACCCACCCGGAATTTCCCGGGTGGGTACTACTACCCACCATACCCACATTATCCGCCGGCCCTGAGCACAACATAAGTGTTACACTTTATTTTTACTGAAATATAGGCCCACGTGAACACCTGATGTTCTGAAGCATGTTACTCAATGGTAGTTAATCACTTTGTATATGTAATAAGTAGAACGACCATTCACGGAAACAATTTTTATTTTTTTCCGATTCATTTTTAGTCCGTTCCCTGCTGCATCTTCAGTACCCGTACATGCATTTGTTATTCACATCTGTTCTGTCTTAGCGTCAGTGTACGTACAGACTTGTTCGTAGGATTTTGAAGATATTTTAATCATTTCCAACGCTAAGCTGCACTGCATAAAGTTTCCTCAATACTTCGAATAGCTCTTGTACATTTTTGCATATCGGACCTGTATGAAAGTATTGCTCCACATTGTGTATTTCTTATGGATGAAAGAATCACGTACCTGTAATAAATGTAGAGAATCGGCTAAATAACGGGTGACTGGAAGTATTGTTGCATTATCACCGATATTATGAATACGTATTATGTAGAGCAGGGTTTTTCAAAGTGGGGTTCGCGTGTTGATCGTAGGGGGTTCACGACAAGATTTACATTATGGCGAGTGACTGGTTGAGCCTGTTGGAAGAAACAAACCCACCAATCACATTAATTAATAACTATTGTGCTCTTTGTCACAATATCACTTTTGTAAAATCCTGAATTAAAAAAAAAAAAAAAAAAAAAAAAGTTTTTTAAAGGTGGTTCGCCGTTGCCTGGGAAATTTTATAGAGGGTACGCGGAGCTAAAAGTTTGAGAAACCCTGATGTAGGGAAGCGAAAGAAACGTATCAGATTTTCTGATAAGGGGTCGCCTGTTAAGGTGTTTTTCCGGAATTCCGGACAACCCGCCCCCCCCCCTCCTCTGGTGAGATTTGGTGAGATCTGGTCAGACACTCCCCCCCCCTGAGATGACGTGAGATTTCCGTCGATCCCCCTTCCCCTTGGTGAGGTATCGTGAGAATTAGGCGTACTCCCCCCCCCCCCCCGATTCACCTCACGTAATTAATGGACGAACGCTAAGGATGATGAAACAAGTTGATAGACCTATATGATATCTTTGATTATTGTAGCCAATTTTCTTCTACAGTTGCTTGATAAATTAGTATTTGTTGTTTAATAATACGCCATTACAACTGTTGGAATTGTTTTTATTTTCCGGACGCGTTTCTCCTCTCGCCGAGGTATCTTCAGCGTACAGTTTTGCTGTAATATGTGATTTGTTATTGACTTTTGAATACAATGATTTTTTAGATTTACCAATATTATTCTTATATAGGCAGCATAATATTACTTATATTCATATATCAGTTTGATTACTAATATTTTTATATCCGTTTTGGATTATCATGCAAGACGTTTTGTTTACATAAGTATACTAGGATATGTTTTATATTGTAACTTACATTTTACATTTGCATTTTGAGGTGTGGTCGTTGCTCGCCTGCGACCTCAAAATTGATTGCTAGTCAAGTCACGAGAGCAAACTATACCAAGTGCAATAGTGTAAAAAACAACATGCTGGTTGAGGTCGCAGGCGAGCAACGACCATACCTCAAAATGCAAATGTAAAATGTAATTTACAATATAAAACGTATCCTAGTATACTTATGTAAACAAAACGTCTTGCATGATAATCCAAAACGGATATAAAAATATTAGTAATCAAACTGATATACGAATATAAGTAATATTATGCTGCCTATATAAGAATAATTTTGGTAAATCTAAAAATCATTGTATTCAAAAGTCAATAACAAATCACATATTACAGCAAAACTGTACGCTGAAGATACCTCGGCGAGAGGCGAAACGCGTCCGGAAAATAAAAACAATATCCAACAGTAGTAATGGCGTATTATTAAACAACAAATACTAATCTATATGATATCGTTTGCGTTTTACTAAAATTAACCAGACTTCTGACGATTTCTAACAATGTTTCTGCTTGTGCACTTCTTTCACTTATAATTTCACCATTCCCTCCATTTTTCCACTGATGTTTACCATGTTAAATTCATCTGATAGCAACATAATTCTCAAATGGTTGGTCTTTCTTTCCATCTTTCTGGTTTTTAATACATATTCAGTTTACTCGCAAGTTTTCCCCTATATCTAGCGACGGCGGGCAACACAGGGAAAATAAATTTCAAGGAACGAGAGTGCGAGGTGGTTGGACCATGGGGACACAATTTGCGAGCGAATTCTTGTTGGTGAAAGCTGGCCCGACGTGTGACCCTGGATTCCCGTTAGTTGGAGTACAAAGGGCAAGGCGGTGGAGGGGGAGCCACCCTCAGGCCTCTGACGAGCAGTCTCCAAGCACAGACCGTCATTAAAATACCTCCAACATTCGTTTAGGGCTTAAAATGACGATTATTGGTTTTAGGGTTCCGCAACTTTTGCATGAAAGAAGGTACTTTATCGAACCACTTTTCTGATCATCTTTCACAGGTCCATAGCTTCTGAACCCGCTCACTTACAAATTTCTAATTGCGCACTCTTTTATATCTTACAATTCAAATAAGTTTGTAATTTAAAATTTTGAATAAACTGTCACTCAGCGGGAAATTATAAAACTATCAACATTGTGAGGGAACAACCTTCACAGCTTGTTTTACTATTATTGTTGAATGTTTATAATCTTTCTCCGAAGAAAGTACAAGCCGACACCTGTGAGAATTATCGCACCATTAGTCTAACATTACTGACCAGAATAATATACAGAAGAATGGAAAGTGTAATAGAAGGCATAGTAGATGAATATGAGTTTGGTTTTAGGAAAAACCGCGGAACAAGGAAAGCAATTCTGGCTTTAAGATTAATACTTATAATGATAGGTGTGAGTGAGCGCCCATAAATTACGTGAGGTGAAATGGGGGGTGGGTCTGACGAAATATCACCGGGGGGGGGGGGGGGATCTACCGAAATCTCACTTGATGTTTTGGAAAAATTGTTGAAAAAAAGGGGGGGGGTTTCGTTGGGGTGTTACCGCCTTTTGGAAGGGTGATTCCTAAAAACAAAAAAAAGGTCTCAAAAAGTTGCGAGGTCGATTTCTAGGGAGGGGAGATCTCACGAAGTCTCAGTAGAAAAGGGGGGGCGGAAATCCAGAAAAACACCTCACGTCATTTATGAATGTCCTCTGACAAAATCAAAATTTTAAAGAGGTCAGCTCTAAAATATCGAGATAGAATACTTTATAAACTATATAAGAATCAAGTGGCTATAATAAAAGTATAGACTCATGAGAGACACGCATCAGTTACAAAGGGTTTGAGACAAGGTTCTAGTCTATCCCCGTTAATACTCAACTTGTATGTAGAGGAAGCAATGAAGAAACTAAAAGAAAAATTTTCATCTGGCATAAGTGTACAAGGAGAAAAAAAATCAGTATGCTACGATTTACTGATGATATTGTCTTGCTGGCAGGAGAAGTAAGTGAATTCTGCTACTTGGGAAACAATATTTCAACCGATGGCCGAAGCAGGAATGATGTTTAAACCAAAATAGCACTAGCAAAAAGAGCCAACATGAAAAAGCGAAATCTTTTAAATTTGGGTTGATATTGAAAGCAGCAACCAGTCACAATTTGTTATTATTATGTTTATTTAACCATTACCGGTTTCAAACAAAATGCTTATCCTCAGATGGTTTGCATTTTTAATGTATTTAAGTATGCAGATGCAAAATGCGAGCATGCGTCGTTAGATATCTGAATATTTTTGAAAACGATGATTACATTACTATTATGATACTCTGAATAGTAATGTTATCATCAGTATTATTGCCGTGTGTTTGTTTAATAATAAACTTCCACAGATCCTTTCGCCACTAACAAGAGTTCGTTTTCGAAAAAATTCAGATATCTAACGACGCACGCTCGCATTTTGCAACTGTATACTTAAATACATTAAAAAAGCAAACCATCTGATGATGAGCATTTTGCTCAAAACCGGTAATAGTTAAATAAACAAAATAATAACAAATTGTGACTGGTTGCCGCTTTCAATATCAACCCAAATTTGACATCACAGTCGCTGATTTCCACCAATCCATCATCGACAAAATATTAAAAATCTTTTATTTTCAAACATTGATTTAGGAATTAGAAACAACTTTTTAAAACTCTAAGTGCTCTTTATGGTATGAAAGTGGCCAGACAAAGTACGAAATAAACGAGTTTTGGAAATAATAGGTGAGGAAAGAAGTTTGTGGAAGAAGCTTATAGAATGAAGAGATGGCTGGTAAATCATATTTTGAGATATGCTGAATTGGTTAATTTGGTAGTGGAGGGAACAGTCGAAGGTAAGAACTGTAGAGGAAGACAGGGATTAGAATATATGAACCAATAATTGAGGACATGGGTTGTGAGGGATATGTAGAGATGAAGAGGTTAGCAGAAGATAGGAAGGGATCGAGGATTGCATCAAACCAGACGAAAAAAAAGAAATCTTTCTTTGATGAATTTATTTTTGAATAGGCAGCCGCTATACACGGTTTGTGGAAACTGAAGAATAAACCTAAGGTTCGTAGTGTTGCCTTGGCATCGATACAATCTTTGGATGTTTATAGCAGACTGAACCAACAGACGTTACAATATTACAGCATGAATATATGTATATAATTAATGTACTTAATTCGCATACACAAATATGATCATAATATTGTTATTTATAGCCACTGATGATGCCCCAATCCAGAAGGGCGAAACGCGTCTGGTAGATGAAAGTTAATAATAAAAACAGTTGTTAGAAGACGGATTTTTATTCAAAAATATTTCACAGAGAAGTTAAGCGCATTGAACTGGAGCAAGAAACAGAGAGCAAGACTGGCAAATATAGAAATGATTTGAAGAACTGTTGAATCAATACGAAAATGATTGTTGGTTTACAATTCAACTATAGTAATTTTATAATTTGAATTTATAATGTGAATTATTAAGTAAAAAGTGCAATGAAGTAAAAGAAGTTTCTTCTTTTAATAAACGTTTGCTTTTATTGCATTAATAATTATCAATAAAGTTAACAAAAACGATAAAATGATATTGTTGAGATATCTAGATGGATTTTTAAACTGAAGTGAAGATAAGTGTCATAAGGAATAAGCTTGTTAGGAAAAGAGACAGGAGGAAAATGATCATTATACAGTGTAGCGGGAAATGTTGAAGAGAATAAATATAAATATCTTGGTATATCATTCGATTATAAACATAGTTGGGTTAGGTCTCATTGGAGAGGTGATAGAGAGAGATTTCAAATTGCCTCTTCTAAAGGAGAAGGTGAAGAAAGGATTTTATAAAGAAGTGCAAAACTGGGATACAAAACTATGGTCAGACACTTGCTTTAGTATGATGGGGTGGTATAGATGCCTCTTTACAGTTAGTAAATACAGGTGTTGGAGGGGGTGGAAAGAAGGGCGTAAATTTACCGTGGTAGCTGGCAAGTAAATTAAGTGATAAAGGAGCCAGGTGGGAGTCATTGGAAGATTGGAGACAGATGAAAAAAAGGCCGGTGAAGTTCTGAAGTTCCAAGAAAAAACACAAAGTGCAATGCAATAAAGTGTAGTGTTGTGAATCTGAATAATGAAGACACTTCTCACCAAAAGCACTGATGCTGAGAATGGAGCTAAAATAAATGCAATAGACCACAAAATAAAAAACCCGTTGAAGATGCTTCTGGAAAATAAGTGAAACGCGTACGGGAGACCAATATATACAAAAAAGTCAATTGCTTTGGCGTAATTTATTTATTAATATTATCGGCAATTGAGGAAAATGATCCAAAACATCCAGATATTTAAATACGATATTCGGTTAACGAAACACAGATTTGAAAACTATAACTTATTCAGTTTAAGAGTGGGAGGCATATTACAGAAGGACAGACAACAGAGCGATCACAATAGAATTGAGTTCTTTATAGTAACGGAATCCTATTAAAAAAAAAAAAATCAATCCTTCAGAGTCTCTTGATCAACAATGGCATATATTTATAATGTTTGCAAATCACGCTAATGATAGTGCAAGTCGAGTCAGGGCCGGTGCTAGAATTTTGGGGCCCGGGGTAACCAGTTGGGGGCCCTTGACCATTTTTTTAGCTCTATAAATTGTCGAGCAGGGGGCCCCTACAGCCTGTAATCGGGCCCCCCATCAGCCGGGCGGGCCTGGGTACATTTGACTCGCTTATCCCTCCCTCCCCCTAACGCCGGCCCTGAGTCGAGTACTATGTACTACAGGGCGTTCGCCGGGAAACGCAACCCACTGTTAGCGCTACAAGGAAGAAACTGCTCGCGGCGAGCGAGCGTTCAGCTCCCGGCATTGTTCGACCGTCGGCCGCGGACTATTTCATAAACTTGTATGTGCTAAGCATTTAAATGTGACGTAATTCATTAGCTTACCTTATAAAAGATGCTGGAAGTGTTGACACTCTTGTGTAATGCACATTTCACATCTTCTGAACATATTTCGAGACACACGCTGCCCTAACTGACTTAATGATTTTTTGGGTGACTGTTCTAGTCGAAAAGCGATATCGTCAATTTTCTCCTCTGTGAGAATACGGTTGACCGACAGTCTCTTTTTGTTAAAAAATGAACCCGTTTCTCTTACTTTTTTAACCAGACGCAGAATTGTTGATTTAGCTGGCAGTAAAGCGCCAGGATATTCGCGACGAAATTTACTGCGACACTTTTTAAACGACTTCTTCTTCACATATTATGTATCGTAGAGAAATATTCTTTGTTGCAAACTGTAACGTACCATAATTTTACTCACACTCAAACACGGTACAGATTAGTAAGAGTATGAAGCCCCAAACCAGCCAAACCGCAAAGAAACGTTTATTCACAACACTGATTAATAAGAGACTGAAGTCACAAACTAGCTACAATGCAAAGAAACCGTTCTTAACAATGTAAGGGTCACTGCACTGCACTGTTGGGGCAGCGGAGGTGTTAAACAGTGCGGTGATTCACGGTGCCGCGTGGCGAAAACTGCTGGCACCGCTGTCCGAGCAAGTTTTTTTTTTTTTTTTTTTTTTTTTTTTATTTATTTGGCCTTTGGTATAAACCATACAGCCAGCTTGGTTACAGTTTGGTTATTTCTACAAGTGGGTTTTTAATAGTTTTGATGTCTGGTTTCATTTGATATACGTTCATCTACTGTGCATCATAGATCACATGCTCAATATAACCCAATATAATACAATATAAATACAATATAAAAAACAATAATACAATATGATACAATAGTTCGATAAAATACAATATAAAATTCATAACATACCGTTTTAACATAAAATATTTACAACTTAAAATACAATATATAACATGCATCATGTACATACAAAATTCAGCATACAAGTTTTGTAAATTGTTCCAGTGGTTACATGTACCCTTAAGCCACAGTTTAGAATACACAGCCTTTGGTACAGAAATCAACAGACTGGTTATCTTTCAATGTAATGTGGGTTTTAGAAATGAGAATGTCATATTTCTATGTTGTTTCTTATTGCAAAATTGAAGAGAATCATGAAGATTTCCGTCCTATTTTCGTGGAGAAGGGTCTGCATCTTGGAAGGGAATACCACACCGTGTTTAGTCAGTTCTTCTATTAATTCAGTTGATTCTGCCCAGCGGCGTCCACAGGCAAAAAATATATGATCTACGTTCTCGACACTAATGCCATCACATTCACAAATGGGGGAGGTGATCGCATTAATCCTAAAGAGGTGGCTCGCGAAGCGTCCGTGGTTGAATTTGAGCCTAGAGACAAAGGTTGTGATCTTCCTTGAGATTTGGATGTTGTCATGCCAGTGTGAGCGTGGGATAGTTGGGTGGATTTTTCTATAGTATTCACCTTTATGTGTGTCTTTTGACCGCCACTCTCTGTCCCATCCGAGCAAGTTGCCGACGGTAACAGACTGGGAGGGTTGCGTTTTCCGGCGAACGCCCTGTACAATGAATTACCAACCGTAACTTGTACCCTACTGGAACTGGTGGCCATACTTTAGTATATTAGCCCCTATGTTAGCGGCACTGGCAATACGATAGTCAGCCTACATCACAAGAGACAATTATGGATATGATCGTTGACTTATCGAGGAAAGTAACACAGAATGCGCCATGCAGAATAAAATATTTGCTTTGAGCTGTTAATATTATAATGTTCCATAGTTCGAAGAATATGGGGTCCCAGTGGAGGTTCCTCGCCACAAAGCTCTGTTCACTTCCTGGAAATGCAATGTTTACACAATTCCTTTGTCTGGCGCTGTTGGTCAACACTTTCTCCCTGCTCGCCGAAATCTCTTGTCCACATCGGAAACCTGATAGAACTTGATCCAAAAACCGAACGGATTTGTATACCTCTGAAAGAGGTATACTACGCGATCGTTTCGGATATAGGATGGTCAGCTCCTTTGTTCTGAGAAACTCAGTTTCCTACAGAATACGAATCACCAAGCGATAACATACACAAAATAAAGCTTGCCACAGGGAGAAGTCATGAGAAGGGCCTGTAATGTTGAGAAACGAACAATACACGTATTCACTACTTTCTTTTCTAGTTGAAAATTCTGAACACTCAAAGGAAACAAACAAAACTATTATACCAGGAATAAGTATAAGATCCACAAAAAAATCAATGTCAATAGTACAGAAGGAACAACGCATCTCCTTTATTCAGTGTGTTGTTACAAGAAATAAAACATTATATACAAAAATTGACAGCAACGATTATTTGCCTCAGAATCCATTTTAATAAGAGAAAGAATTGAAATTTAGTAACTGCAAACGATTAAGAAAACAAATTTTCTTTGGAAAAGTGAATATGGCTAGGTTGTCAACACTGATGCGGTGCGTGAATTCATTCCCTGTTTTGCTTAGTCTCGTCTGGATCAAGCGAACGTGTCGGGAGGACGCAGGTTCAGATCCATGTCCGCCCAGCCAGACTTCGTTTATTCATGCTTTCCACTAATCCCTCCAGGCGTATGATGGGATGGTTCCTCCAAAAGATAATGGCCGAATTCCTTCCCGTTCCCTACTCTTATCCTTTCACGGCGTACAAGCCGTGTAGTCCAAAGTAAAAAAAAAAAAAAAAAAGAGAGTTAACGTATCTAATGTTATTTAATCAACGGTGGAAATTAAGGGCAGGCACGTCACCGGACGCTCTTTAATGTTTCAACTACTAAACGAACAAGTAAACCTCACAAATAAAACGTTACTCAATTTAATATACACAAACTCGACAGAAAAAAACAAAATAAACACGAACTGTATAATAAAACCCCACACATATATACATCACACATAAATATAAAACATTCTAACAAGACCATCACACATACACGCATGTTTCAAAACTCGCGCTATTGGCACGAGACATTACATATACAAATAAGATGGCCACAGCAGACAACCGAAGGACGCGAAAGCGCACCAGACACGACATAAACAAACCAGCTGGCCTCAACAGACGACAGAATGATGAAAACGCACAATAGTGTAAATACGATACAGGCAAACCATGCTTTGTATAAAGAAACGGAGATGCGCAGCTGCATACTATATTAACAAATGTAGATAGTAAGTAACGATTAGCTATAAAAATATCTCATAAAAAAATGCTCATAATTTGTAATAATAGAAAAAAATGTATATAAAACTGTATATAAAAACTGTAACACAGATTCGTCGCTGATGACGCCTCGATGAGAGGTGAAACGCGTACGACGCAGCAATAAATAAATAAACAGTTGCATTGGCGTCGGTGGCGTAGCTAGGTCAACAAGGGCCCCGGTGCAAAAAAAAAAATTATTTTGGGCCCTCAGGCCAGATGGGCAAACTTTTTTTGCTTTGTGTTGCTGGTAAGGGCCCCCCTGAGCAGTGGCTGGGGGCCCCCCTGAGCAGTGAGAGGTGCTCTAAGTGAGGGGCTGTAGAGCTAAAATAAAAAATCGCCAGTTTGCCATGAAGGCTTGTGGGCCTCTGAACTGCGCTTGGGGGCCTCCAGAGGTGCGCTTTGGGGCCCCCAGAGATATGCTTGGGGCCCCCTGAGCGTAGGGGCCCCGGTGCACTGCACCGCCTAGCCCCATAGTAGCTACGCCCCTGATTGGCGTTATCTTTCAACTGGTAAATAAAGTTTTCTTCTTTGCAATAAAAATGATATTTTTTTCACGGCTCGCGAATGTTGTGCTCTTTCAGAATTTATAGATAAAATTTACGAGGGGAGTGCTCGCATTATCAACAGTAAAGTTTTAAGATCAATTCAGACATGTTTAAATATTTTAACATTAGACGCTACAACATATGGAGAATCCATTAGGCTTTTATTATATCCAATGAGTATTACCGCAAATGAAACGGAATGTTAGTTTTTTGATATTATTATTTTCCAAAGCACTTCGTTCTTTGAGGGAGTGTCAAGGTTTTTTTTAGAATAACCATAATATACACAATGTTACAAAAAACAGATAATACTAACAATGTTATAGTAGGGCAGCTAGATTTGTTTGTGGAAATTACCGTAAAACATGGTCAGTAGCTGATATGATAAAAGAGCTGAAAGTCACACAGCCTACACAGGATGAGGATGAAGAGAATGCTGGGTTTGCGATTAGTTTTGAAAAGATTTTGGTGGAAGAATTAGTAGTGTATGGAAGGAAAACAATGAACACGACAAAAAGCTAACACATAAGGGAGTGGTAAAATATTCTTTTATTGGTAATGGAGTCAGGAATTGGAATAAATAACCAAAGAAGATGATGAACAGTTTACCATGAACACTAAAAGAATTATAATTCGTAAAACGCTAAAAGTGGATGGGTAGTGACATTCTTCTCGAAGAATTTTAAGGTAAAAAAGAAAATTATGGAATGGGAAAGCAGGTGCATAAGGAGGGAATTTGCCATGGAGTAATATTTTCCGTCGCAAGTAAATTAAATTTAAAGCAGAAATATCACCCACCTTTAACTCAATGCCATTTTGCCAATTATTACGACATACCTGCACCCATTTCAGTTCGCTTTAGTAACCTCAGGAGCTGATTATTTTATAAATACTCTATCAGTCGTCTTTCCACACCTGTCGAAAGGGTGTAAACATCTTTCTACTGATCTCAGTATTCCTGAAGAAAGTAAAGATACTTCACGAGTTCCATGCTCATTTTGTAAATCTTAAACTGGGCACCTTCCAGATTTTGTTCACATTTATTCCTTTTCAGATAAAGATTATAGTGGATGGTTCATTATACTCATAAGACAATATTCATTTCATATTTTTAAATCGACTTTTTTTAACAAAAAAAGAGGCACCGTTTAGTGAAAATAAAGGTATTTCTCCTGAGCAGTGGAAACGTTTTATCATAACTAATAATCTCCTAGATTTCTCCTGTTATTTTCCGCGCTGTAGTAACTGCTAATCCCTAAGTTTGGAGTGTCATTCAGTAGTTCGGTCTCTGTTGTTTGTAGGCCGGAATTGTCTCTTTGTCGGCGCTGACAAAGAAGCCGCGGAATTACCTGAAACTGAAGGGGCCGCTTCGGACAGGATGGAGGAGACACACATGTGTAAACCAAACCACGTCTTCAGTTTTCTCCGATGTGATACAAAATTAGGAACACTAATTGATAATATTTTTGAATTAACAATATTACTGATTAAATATCTTGAAACCGACATGTATTTCAATGTTTTTCGGAAAGACAGAACTGTCTCAATGGGCGATGGTGTTTACGTGCCGTTAACAAAACCGTTCATTGCTCTGTCGTAACTGAAACGGAAAATTTTTGCGAGTTAATATCGGTCAAGGTTTTTTATTTTTTTACTTATTGCTTTACGCCTCGTCGACGGCTAAGGTCATTAGAGGCGGGATGGGACTGGGGACAAGGAACGGGGAAGAATTCGGCCATGGCCTTTTTGAAGGAAGCATCCCGGAATTCGCCTGGAGTGATTTGAGGAAACCATGTAAAACCCAAATCTGGATGCCCGGACGGGGATTCGAACCCGCGGCCTCCCAAATGCGAGGCCAGAACGTTAACCGTTCAACCACCATGCTCGGTACGGGTCAAGGTAATAACTGGTAAAAATTTAAAGTTCATAATCTGGTCATTTTATCGACGTCCGAAATCTGATTTGGCTAACGCGGAATACTTAATAATATTTATAAAAAATTTCAGGAATTGTGGATGGTGATTTTAACCTACCGTCGGTTAAGTGGGACACATGCATGTTCAGGTTGAGGTGGAAGAGATTGGTTAATAACCGAAACGTTCTTAGAATCATTTACATAAAGATCTCTTGAACAGATGGTCGAAGAGCCAACGCGGTGCGACAAAGATTCCTAGTCCATTATGGGTCTTTTTCTTATAAACAATCCTCATATTGTAGATTCAGTTTGTATAGAAGACGGTTTAAGTGATCACAAGGCGGTTGTGGTAACTTTAAAATTTAGGCTGAATTTGAAGCATGACAAAGACACACTCGTATATTGCTTCTATAAGGCAAACGCTGTGGGTATGGTTGTTCACTTGCCGAAAATTTTTGAAACGTACACGCTAAATACAAATGTTAAGGAACTTTGGTTTATTTTAAAAGAAATAATATGGACCGGCTTAAATCAATTTGTTCCCAAGAAGTTTATTAAGGTTAGTAAGAACTTCCCGTGGTTCAATAGGGAAGTGAAACGTTTGCTCAGGAAGCAAAGGCGTTTACATGCAACGGTAAAGAAATCGGGGGACTCATCTGACCGCGCTACATTAGTCCACTTGCGAGCGGACATGCGTAAGGCAATGCGTGATGCGTTTAAAGAATTCCAAGCCAGAAATTTATCCGAAGATCTGGTTACTAATCCAAAAAAGTTCTGGTCATATGTCAAATTAGTAAGAGGCTCTCGTAAGGTCATGCCGTCGTTGATTAGGGAAAATGGGGAATTATCAGAAACAAGCGTAGAGAAAGCAGAAATTTTGAATAATGTGTTTAAAAAAGCTTTCACGACAGAAAACTCGGAGGAGATTCCGATATTTAACAATCGTACCAAAAAAATTATGAATTATCTCTTTCTGATGTCGAGAGAATAACTAAACTGCTTATGAATGAAAACCAATAAGGCTCGCGGACCAGACGGTATTCCTACAAGATTCTACTCTAGGTACGAAAAGTAAATTGCGCCGCATTTGATGAAATTATATACCGCCTCCTTGGATCAAGGAAATATACCAGCCGAACGGGACCGCCATCGTAAGTCCAGTGTTTAAAAATGGGAATGTTAATTATCCTAAAAAATATAGGCCGATCTCGTTCAGCACAATATTTTGCAGGATTTTAGAACAAACATCTATTCAAATGTTATACAGTTTTTGGATGAAGGTGAGCTTTTATATTCAAACCAACATGGACTCAGAAAAGGCCGATGCTGCGAAACACAACTTGCACTTCTAATTCACGACTTGTACCGTATTATAGATGAGCAATCCCAGGTTGATTTAATTCTATTAGATTTTAAAACAGCTTTCGACACTGTGCCTCACACTAGGTTACTTAGGAAACTTCGCGGTTACGGCATATTTAGACAAATATGCGACTGGGTTGCAGACTTCCTGAAGGGCAGAACACAGTGTGTAGTTCTCGACGGTGAGAGCTCATCACTTGCCCAGGTGAGGTTCGGGGTTCCCCAGAGAAGCGTGATAGGGCCTCTCATATTCATTAATGATTTGTGCGACATAATAAGGGGAGGAAAAGATTATTTGCCGAGGATGCTATTATTTATCGTGATATCAAAACCCAGGAAGACTGCGCTTTGTTACAAGACGATATTACGAAAATAATTGCGTGGTGTAAAGTCTGCAGTTGGAGTTAAACGATAAAAAGTGCCAAGTGCGTGTAAGTAAAAAGGTGAAACCATTTAGCTCTGAATATACAGTTAATGGTACTGTCCTTAGAACGGTAGATTCCGCTAAATACCTATGGGTAACAATTCGTAATAATTTGTCGTGGAATGAGCATATCCAGAATTTAACTGGGAAAGCAAATCTTATGCTCAGATTTCTAGGTTGTAATTTAAAACAATGCACACCGGAAGATAAATCAATTGCATACAAGTCACTAGTGCGTTCTCACTTAGAATATTGTTGTTCTGTATGGGGTCCCCATCAAAAGGCGTTAGTTGAGGCATTAGAGAAGGTCCAAAGAAGAGCCGCCCGATTCGTGACAGGTATATATAATATAGTTGGAGGGAAAGCGTAAGTGCGATGTTGAAGGTGTTGTGGTAGGTTGGAAAGATCTGGAACACCGAAGGGGTTGCTCTCGACAGAAGCTAATTGAAAAATTCACGACTGACGTATTTCGGAATCATAGCAAACAAATATTGCTACCAGCAACATTCATATCTCGCAATGACCGCGAAAATAAGATAAGAAAAATCGGGGCCAGAACTGATTCATTTTTGTACTCATTTTTTCCACGAGCTTTTAGGGAATGGAATAGAAAGGATTTACCGGGCGAGTAAACTTAAAATCCGACAGAAGTAGCTTTCGATAAAGCACTCCGGCCATCCTGATCTGGGTTTTCCATGGATTTGCCGGATCACTCCAGGCGAATGCTGGGATGGTTCCTCATAATAGCCCATGGACACTTGCTGCCATATCCCGTATATCCCTTCCAAACTATCATCCTTTCGGATAGGCGCAATGCACCCCCCGCCACAAACTTTTAGTGAATCGTGGAGTAATAATAATAATAATATGCATCACGCCAATGTGAGCTACTAGATTTGTTTCTGGAAATTATCGCAGAATGCAATTAGTAACAGATCTGATTAAAGAGCTGGGATGGGATTCCTTTGTAGTTTGAACCGAGAAGGAGGGTGAAGAGGGTCATGGGAGTGTACAAGGCGTATATTGGTGTAAGAATGAAAATTTATGCATGGAAGGAAACGATGACCATAACCACAAGCTGGCACTCGATTTCAGGCACAAGGGTGTAGGAAGATTCTCTTTTTTTAGGTAAGGGTGTCACGGATTGGAATAAGTTACCAAGAGAAATGATGAATAATTTACCAAAAACGTTGAAAGGATTTGAAGTTGAAATTTGTAGAGGAGAAATGTTGGAGGGTGTAGGAAGGGGGAAAGATGGGTGTGAAAGGAAATTGCCACTGGAGCGTGCGCTCCATTGCAATTAAATTATTTTAGCAGTGCCTATGATTCACTACCTTACAGTGGAATAAATAACGTGTAAAGAGAGAAAGAGCTTTTGCCATATGGAAACGCAGTAGGAACGTAGTTTGGTGAACTCAGTTTGATTCAATAACAACGAATGATTGGTGCTAGAGTGAGTGTGATGAGTAGGGTTCGGATCTTGAGGACAAGTCATATTTTTTTCCTGCCTTCTTTTTGAGCTGAAATGCTGAATTAAACGCCGATTCAACGTTCCTGATTGTATTTAAATGTATTCTATATAGCATATAGATGCATATTCAGACCATTTTCCTAGTTTTGATCATATTTCGATAATATTAATGGTCATATTGTCATATTTTGATAAAAAATCTGATTGTTTTGTTTATAGTACCTGGAATTCACAAGATATAGAAGAGAAGAAATTATGATAATTATTCAAAGAACTGTACTTCAGCTATACAGGTGTCGGAGAAAAACAAATCTAATTTTCACTGTGGTCATAATTCACCAGTCAAGAATTAAAGTTATACATAAATATTGTCACTCTGTAATCCTAATGTTCCGCCCGCCTTTTAATCTCGACAATGCAGCAGAAGCATGCCTGTGTCGATCCTCGTCAATCAATATCTCAATGAAATATCCTCAGTCATCGTTAAATCTGCAGTGGATCAGTGAGTAGACTTACCGCCATGCCGAAGATAAAAATTTCTGAAAGTAAGGAAATTTAGAGAGGAGAGTTTTAGTTCAGATGTAAGAGTTCTATCCTGTAAATTATCTTAAATTAAAGTGACTTCAACAAAACGATTTAAAATTTAATTTCTCAATGGTGCAGCGAGTGCACGGAAGCAAATTATGCTGTCTACATGAAAACGACACTACTAGATAAAATGAATGATGTATAATTGAGTATGTTTTGATTTGTAGTAAATTTAAATGTTTGGTCATATTTTGTCATTTTTAGGCCATATTTACCCATTTTAAGGTCATATTTGCCTTCATATTTCTCTGTTTTATTGGTCATAAAGATCCGAACCCTAGTGATGAGCTACCGAGTGTGGTATGTGAGCGGAGACAATATCGAAACTCACCATTGAATCGTCTCTATCATGAGGTTTCATTTTGCCCAAGGTCTCTACAAATTCATTGCAGTTACCTGTATGGTGAACACACTTACTTGAGGTATTTGGCCAAATGGTATATACATATATATATTATTCAAAGAACTGTACATCTCCTATAGAGGTGTCGGAGAAAAACAAATCTAATTCACCAGTAAAGAATTAAAGTTATATATATATATATATCAAAAGTATTAAGGCAGAGTTTTAACAATTCAATTGTGATAATCCAGGAAATAGTATACATATACAACTTTAAAATATTATAAAATATTACAATTAATTAAAATTGTAGGTGTTCTGGAAACAATAAATATTTATAGTATTAAGGAACTTTTAACTGGACATGTCAGAGAGAGAAGTGAAATGGGCTACGCCTATTTGTGGTTCTAAATTGTTCCTTGTCACGAAGCGCACCATTCTCCGCCATACCGACACGTTTCCTAAGGACATGACCTACATTAACTGGGTAGCTTCTATCCCACTGGTTTAATCTTTTTAGAGAATGCCTGAATCAACTTTATGTCTCATACATCAGAAATAGAGGTGGTTCGTGTCAACCTCCGACTGCCCGTCGCTCTGACGCAGTGGGGAGTTTGCTAAGCGTACTTTGTGCAAGTGGCTTCTGACTCTACCATGACTGAACTGCAGTCTTGATGTTATGGACACGGCCTTCTGTGTGGCATATTTTATAGCTACTGTGTTGTTGGTATTTGCTGAAGTATCAGCCTATAGTGTCTTACCTTGCGTTGGTCACTGGATCGCCTCATGTCGTTGCGGAGAGATTCAGACTATTGGTCTTATTATTGAAGAATTTCCGATAAGATCTTACAGTGGAGATCCTGTGAACTTCCTGCTGGCAACTCAGGAATCGATAAATAAAGTACATATATGTCTTTAATCTTGTAATGTTGCAGTGTATATATTTTATTCAATGTTCTTAAAAGTGTCAAAATTGCCATACGATAAATAAAATAAAGCACATATCGTTCCAAGCCTCAGTTGTTTTGTGGCGAATTAGTCCGCGCACTGCCGGGGACGGGAAGAGCACCTCGGACCCACAGATGATGGCGGTGGTCTCCAGTCCGTCTGCTCACCTCCACACTCAAACCAGGAGTAAACCTCGCCTCCAGTGCCAGCTTCGGGGCAGCGTTCCGGGCAGCATGAAACAGGTAAAAGAACATATCCGAGTGGTGTGTCCCTGTATTGCACAGGCCGGCGGTGTCCCTGTTGTTATCTGAGGCGAGAAATCCTCTGAAATTTGCGTTGCTTGTAAAGGCGGGTTTACACGGTTCACTTTTCGCAATCACTCATGATGAATCACTCGCAGTGAAAGTGAATTCACTTTTCGTTTAAATGTATCATCACAAATGAACCATTCAATTCACTTCAAGATGGCGATAAACAAACTAGTGCGTGTTGGAGTGGATTTAATTTTCAGAAACCTTGCCTAAGAAATTAAAAGTTACATCGTAAAAAAGTTAATTGAAAAAAAAGAAGTTGGTAAGCGAGAAATTGAGGCTTGCGGCGTGGTAGAATGGGTATTACAGGACAAAATGACATTTAAAAATCATTTTCGAATGTGTGAGTCACAAAGAATTGCTATAAAAAAGCTTACCGCTAATTACAAGACAGGGCACTAATGAGAAAATGTCTTCCGGTTAAACTGAAGCTAGAAACTACTCTCAGGTTTCTTCCAACTAGTAACTGCTTTGAAACACGTTCAAATAGAAGCACAATTTACACTTATTTCTGGTTTTAAAACTTTAGTTAATTCGCTAGATCATCTGGTTCGCAAAGATTTAAAATATTGCTTGTATTCTATTGTAAAAAATGGGAGATTCAATTCTGTAATCATGTCCTACCACTTATGTTTTTATTTTTATAACTTTCAAATTGTGTTTTCTATAAACAATGGTTGTAACGGAAATATTTTAAAAATAAAGAAATGTTTCTTCTTTCCATTTAAAAACAATTATGTATTCTAAAAAAAAAAAAAAGGAACAAACAATTGCGACCGATCCAGGAAGATGTTTCACATCGATATTTTGACTGTTTACTCGCGTCACTCTTGATGATTTATCCGAGTGAAACACCAAAAGTGAACGAAAAGTTGAGCCCGAGCCAACTTCTTTCATCCATCATCTTGGATGATTACTCTGTTTAAACAATTCACTTTTCTTTCACTGCGAGTGATTCATCCGGAGTGATTGCGAAAAGTGAACCGTGTAAACCCGCTTTAAGTTGTCACAGTGCTTCCCAATGCTTGTCTCATGGCGGTTGGTCCTTCGCATTGCTTCCATTCATATTGGCGACGGCCCAGCAGGTGGCTTGACGAACGGCCCACAACTGCGGCAGTTCGCCGAAAAACTTCCTTCCCTGGATCTACCTACGCTGCCTAGCTATGGGAATGAGACTCTTTATACACTGGAGAGGGGATAAGAGGAGCCATACTATAATAAATACATCATATTACACCTTATTATGTTTTTACATTTGCAGAATCGTTCTTTCAAAATGTACGTAGACGGATCATCATTAAGCCCAGTCCTCTTCCGCCTCCCTCCCCCTTTTCTTATTGTGTCTTCTGGCTTCATGGCTCGTTGTGTTCGGCGTCATTAGGAACGGGAAACGACTGGGGACAAGGAACGGGAAGGAATTCGGCCACGACACTCCCCTGGATTGATTTCTGGAAACCATGGAAAATCCAAATCTGGAAGCCCGGATGGGGATCTGCCGCATCCAACGACCACGACAATGCTTGAAGCCGTAAGCAAAAAAGGCGAATGTGGAGTGCGAGAAAAATGTATTAGAAAAAATAATCAAAGACTATCATCAAATGATGTCAGAATGTCACAACTATGAGACGTTTCGGGGATCCAATTCTTACCCTCAGTCCCTATCGTCCATCTAGAATGAGAGAGTGGAACTCGAGTTTCGAAACGTCTTACGTTTGTATCATTTATACACAGGTGGAACTCTGAGAATTTTATATCGGTATTCAACGTCGGGAAGCCCTTTGTCTTACATTTGATCAGTGTTGTCAAGTTAGTCATTGCATCACAGATTTACTGATACAAGCTCAAACTACTGTTCTTAACAATCAGCAAGAATTTCGTTTCTATCTAGGACTACACACAGATCTAGGACTCATCTTTTCAACTGCTTCAATTATACAAAATATAAAGGAAGATGTATCATACCCGCGACCGATATGGAACAGCTATTAAGTGAATGGCGAGTAAAATGTAATGATTGAGGACAATACCAATGCGACAGTGCGACAGTAGGAAAGGGAATATCAATGGGAATTTCAATGTAGGAGAAAAAAAATATTAACTAATCGCGTAAAACACGCAAGCGAAGAATCATACAACACAAATATAAACGTGGAAACCTGTGGCAGGAACACAAAGCTATCAGCTATTACTTAGTAGTGATTCAGAAACCAAGTTCTAGAATGATGGATCAGAGAACAAAGCACAAACTTGTTATAGGTGACAGATTGACATTAATGTAGGTATTTTAGAAATAAGATGTAAGAAAGCCAAATGAAAATGTCTGCATAAAGGTTTGAGAAGATATAGAAGAAAATGGCTGTAGGTAAAATAAATGCGGTATATAGGAGACTAAAAAAAGGGGAAATGCAGAAAATGAGTTTTAACACTGAAGCTTAGGAGAAAGAGCTAAATGACGGAAGAAATATAGTGTGTTGGAAAGACAGAAAGATGTTTACACTGATGTTGAAGACGTAGTTTCAAGGACAGAATTTGATAGAGCATCGTAATATTGGAATTCAAATAAGGCAATAGAAACGATTGAAATACCTTCAGATCTGTAAAAATCTCAAGAATAATAATATCACAAAATCATGAAACAAGAGGCACTACAAAACATTTTAATCAAAGAGTCATTTCCATACTGACTACGAACACACTAGCAGATAAATATGAAAATTATTCTGTTACAATTTTGATATCACATGCTTCAAAATTACTAATTAGAATAGCACTCAGAAGGACCTGAAGAAAAGTGGTGGAGATATTAGATGAAGTTCAGTTTGGGTTTAGTAAAAACCCGGGTACAACAAAAGCGCAAAGCAAATCGTTTTGTTAAAATTGATGTTGGAAACATGGATTAAGAAAAAAGGATACTTTTAAGTAGTGCCTTGCCTTAAGACGGGACTGTTCGCAGCGTATATTTTTACAAAAACCGCCCGGGGAAGTACTAGCTACAATTCTAGCAAAGCCGGATATAAAGATTACCCTTCCAGAAAAACACAATTGTTTAGTATGGATCCTAAGTCAGTCAATGCAGGATATATTGCAGAAGACTTCCCAGAATTTGGAAGAATACCTGACAATGCTCAAAATAAAACTATGGAGCCTAAAGAAAACTGCGAAATATAAAATTAAGTTCGGGGGCTATCTGGATGAGATACTCAAAGACAAAAAGAACACCAGCTAAAGTTTCTCGACTAATGAATGACAAGGAAAGGGCTGCAGTTTGTTGATTCGCCATGACATCGGAAGAGGGAGAGAAAACAAGAGATGACCAGCGGATGAAGGTTCTGGTTTCCCGTTAGTTCGAGACGCCTGTTCGGTCTTGGTGGACATTGGTTGAGAATAATGGTGGTGTGTGTTTACAACGAAAAGGGGAATGACCTGTTGTTGTTAAATTTCTCGATTGAGTGTTTTCATGTGTATGTTTTAATAAAGTTTAGTTGAAAAAAAAATAATGTTAAATTAGACAAGATGTTCAAAATTTTAATGAAGTCAGGTCTAAAACATTGAGATGGAAGAATAAGAACGTGACGGGCATAATAAAAGCAGATTATAACGACAGAGAATCACCAGCAAAGAATTATGTGCGATATAGATTTCATCCCATTCATACTGATTTCAGCTTTTGTGCAGAGGAAGCAATCAAGAAAGAAAAATTTTAATGTAGAGTAAGGATTCAA